>CM060913.1:544183032-544786109 GCA_030737875.1 Allium sativum | reverse complement strand
ATTCTTGTACTCAATGTTATTGCCATGCCTCGTGATTCTATTTTTACTGAGCTTTGTTTGCACTTGAACGTAAGAAACCTTGTAGATAAATTGTTGCTTTTGTACTTAACTTCATCAATATGACTATACTTGCATTTTGTTCATGCATTTCACTTGTTATGTTGATCGCGTTTGCCAAAATTCACCTCTCGAAATATGGAGTTTTGGTTGCTAGCGGACCATTTGAGCTCAGCGTTATTTGTCTCGTTCTGAGTATTCTTAGCCGACTCTATTTGGGTCAGTCATAGGCGACCTAATCTGAATCAGTCATGGTCGACCCAGTTTAGGCCAGTTATGACCGGTCCAGACTTGGGTTAGTCATGGTCGACCCGATTTTGGGTCAGTCATGGTCGACCCGATCTGGATCAGTTATGGCTGACCCAGTTTGGGTTAGGTATGACCGATCCAGACTTGGGTCAGTCATGGCCGACCTGATTTTGGGTCAGTCATGGCTGACCCAATCTGGATCAGTCATGGCCGACCCAGTTTGGTCCAGTTATGACCGGTCCAAAATCGGGTCAGTTATGACCAATCATACTTGTTTCAGAGCTGGTCTTTCCACGCCTGGTGTTTTGTGAACATTTTCTCCATATTATTTCCTGCCTTGTAATTCAAGCATACATTTCTGGGCCAATATACTCTATTATCGATTGCCCATATCGATAATAAGTTAGATAATTAGTTTAGAAAACTTGCATGCAATTTTTCATGGCTTATACTGAAGTGCTTTGTTTGTGATAGACGGCTTTATTGACCATTACACTTGAGCACTTGAATATAGTCCATAGTAAAACTTGAAATTGACTAATCATTTTATGATGATTTACAAATCTCAAACTTTACCTTTATTTAGTTGCACACAACATTTTCTATTATAGGAAGTATATACCTATAGTCTGTTGTCAAATATAGTTGTTCATGTAAAGATGGACACTAGATAGAAATCGCGTCAACAGCTTGAAGCAACATCAAAGTTCACACAAATTGACACTTTTACCCAAGCTACGGATGTGGCTAACACTTCCGAATCTGACATCAATCCAGATTTTCCTGTACCCAAGCCTCTTACTGGAATACCTGGTGATAGGAAACCAAAAAAAATGGGCAAATGCGCGTACAAAATCTTATGCGCTCAATTTAGAATATCAGAGACCGAGGCCAAATTTCCAGAGGAGAATGAGTTTGCAGACACTCCTCCCCTTTGATATGTTACTATTAATCGATACATGATGTCGATGGGTGGCGTTCCTCCATTTAATCCCTTCATAGAGATGGTTTTGAATCGTTTAGCCATTGCCCCTATGCAACTACATCCTAATGCGTAACAACCCACATTTTATGTATCGAAAGATCGTAAAATATTTTTACTTTATTCCCTGAGTGTTGGATCATTCTCATCTTTTAATATGTGGCTTATGGCGGTGTGGGACATGTCCTTGATTTTTACTGATTTTGTTTGTGACCATTTATCCCCTGTAAGTCTTGTATAGGGCATAACTGTAGACTCAGGTCGAATTAGAGGGTGAGACCTATGCCATTGGAAAGGAATTGATGATTGCCTTATCGTAGAGTGGTTACCTTAAAGATTTGGTTTAGCGGTTTGGGAGAAATCGTTGTTTTAAGGTTTTTCAGTTGGCTATCCAGGTTTGGTAAGCCAAAATGGGCTGAATTGGAGAGGCCCATTAGTGGGCTGATGGGAGGGTATAAATAGGGGGTGAGGGATATAGGAAATAATTTAGTTTTTCATTTGGCCTTGTGCTCCTTCTTCCTCTAACATCTTTCCACCATTAAAAATCCAAATCCAAGGAGGGAAATCATAGATCTACACCATTGGAGGCTCGATCTACATCAATCAAAGTGATTGTTGCGAGGTGCTTGCTGTCTGGATTGCTATTTCATTGATTTTAGCTTGTTTTGGCAAATCAGTGAGTGATTTACATCTCTCACATGAATGCAATGAAGTATATGAGTGTTTGTGCATGTTTTTCATCAATTCCAAGTGTTTTACCATCGATCTATGTCATTATATGTCGATTTTCATGTGAATCACCCTATTATCTAATTTAGCAAGTTTAACCGGGTAGATCCATGCCATTTCATATGTCTATGTAAGTCAGATCTCTCATTTTAACCATATGTTCATTTTAATGGTTTTTGGTGATATTTACATCATTTTAGTGATAATCATCATATTCATGTTGTTAGCAATATTATGGCATGTTTATGATTGTATTTGGTTGAGTTGGTTTTGTCAGATTTGTCGTTTAACGAAGTTTTAGGTGAAATCGGAGTTGAAATTGCAATATGCAGGTTTTGGGTCGGCCTAGTTTGGATTGGTTCGGTTGTTTCTGTCTTGGAGAATAAGTCAGGTGAATGCTGGTCGGTCCGATCCGTAGGTAACTGGTCGGGCCGATTATTTTGAATTGGCTCAGTCATGTTAGTGCAACTAGATTGGGTCGGACATGTTAGTGCAACCGGGTCGGGTCGGTCATGTTAGTGTAACCGGTCCAGGTCGGTCATATTCCAGAAAGGGGTGAACGGGTCAGGTCGGCCATGATGATGCAATTGGGTCGGCCAAGTTGGATCGGGTCGGTCCTAATACTGGTCGGTCAAGATGGGTTTTTCAGCAGCGCTTCTAAACGCTGTGGTGGATGGCTTAAGTGCTATGGTTGGTTTCCTTAGCTTGTGTGTATGAATGCTATGAATTTTTTTGAACCTTATATTGATGTTGTTTGGTTCGACGATGATGATGGCTTCGACGAGAGACCAAAAGAGGATGTTCGAAGTGATGTGATAAGTTCATTGATCGGAGCAAAGCAACGAATGTGCAGACAACTCAAAAGGCGTTGGGTTGTGGATAACGGTTGCTCGAGTAGGACTTGAGTTTAAGATTAGTCGCCGGAGATAAAAATTAGAGATCCGAAGGCTGAGAGATTATCGTTATCATAAGTTCTAGTAGACATAAAGTAGGTGTACTCTGGGAAGTCATGAAGGGCATCGTACCTTGGGTAGTCGTGAAGGGCCTAGTTGTCGAGATTTGAGAAGACAAACATACGATTCATGATGGCGTATGGAGTTGTGCTAGAACTGGGGTTAATATTATCCCTTGACATATGGCTGTCATGATGGAACATCATATGATTAACGATGGTTTCAAAGTAGGATTGGTGGTAATAGACGTCGAAGGAGATGTTCCTTGGGTGCTTGTTTGATATTGGTTTAGGCCTTTGGGGCTTGTGCTTGAGGGATATTGAATTCGATTAGGATGGTTTTCATGAGATACATGTAATCTGGATGTTATGAGTGTCTTTCAATGGTTGAATGAGTGTTATGGTTTCCATGGATGAATGGTTGACTTGTTTATCGTAAAGGCTCTCACTGTCTGATGTGGGGGGAGACTGGAGTCGAGTTAATTGGGTAGTGATTGGTAAATCTACCCATTCTCATATACTTTATTATTGAAGTTTTTAGTTATTTTATCGCTCACTAAGACCAGTGTCTGACTCAAGGTTTTATGTCTCCTTTTATTACCTTGGGATGTTCATCTATTGTGGATGGGCAGATTGAGTAGCAGGTTATAGGTAATGGAGTTTAGTGAGGCGAGGAAGCTGAGCGGTGATGAGCAGGAGGCTTGCGTACTAGTTTTATTACTATCTAGTATTTCTGTTTCCGCTGTTTGAGTACTCTATGAGTGTTGTAGTGAGGACTTATGTACAAGCTTTGGTATCAGTTGGATAACCTTTCATGATGTTGAGAAAGTTTTCTAATGTTTGCTATATGATGCCTCATTATGTTCTATTATATTTTATCCTTGCGCTGTGAGTTCTACGATAGGTTTCTATGTTGTTTACCTACTATGATGATCGTCCATAGCTACCTGACACACCCTTTAGCGCATTATTCCTCTTGTTTAGTGCGGGGGTTATAGAAGGCCATCACATAATGTCTATGCCATCTTAACTTGTCTTTACATACTCTTTCTGAGGACTAAGCAGCGTGGTCCCACTCTCAAAGAGGTCTGTTTGTTGTATACTTTCAAAAAGAGTCAGGAAAAACCATCAATTACCTCTGTTGAAGGGTAATACCCGAAGATTATAACTGATCTGTTGATTTATAGAAAATTATTGTTACGTACATTGCCCCCGTAATTTCTATGGAAGGTGAATGGAAGGAGGTAAGAACACACTCCCACATTTCTTTACTTTTCCTTACTGTTAGTTTCTAAATATTAAATCCTTTCTTTGTGTTGCAGTACTTTCTTCCTTTGACTCGGATGATGCTACTGGCCAAGAGTTGTTTGATACTTTGCAAACTATTAATGAAGGACAAAGAAGTAGGAGATATTTGATCGCGGAGCAGTTTCTTTGCCAATACCACTTGCTTGACCCTTCTCGCACACTTAAATTGATTCGTTTTTTAAGAAAGAGATTACCGGCAAGCTTCCTGCTAATAGATCACCTTTACAAAAATGCTCTGACATTGTAGGTAGTAGTAAAACACCTCCCAAACCAAAATTAGCCTACATTGGGGAAGAGGAATCTCAACAGTGTGAGGACAAAAGTAAGCAAGTTGAGAAGGATACAGAGCGAGTTGAGAAGGAGAAGGCTTTATTGGAAACTCCTCCTAATCCAGTGGCCAAATAATCCGAGGACACAGAATCTCCTTCTAAGAATGCTGCAGATAAAACTGATAAGGGCCCCATTGCTCAAGTTACTCAAGGTGAGATTTCTACGGATACTTATAAGAACTTAAGTGACCTTAGTTCAGCCAAAGACATTATCCAGGGTGAAGTTCTTATTCAATCTTCCAAGCCTCAAACTATGAGAGCATGAAATATAGTCGGGTCCCCTATCTCTCTTCCAGCCTTAGAACAAACTATGAAAACTGGTTCAAATTGCTGGCCACATACTGACAAACGCACCTTTATCATTGCTTACTGTTATTTGCATTTGCTTTTTAAACTTGTCTCGTCCTTTATTAATGTGAACACTAAATTCCTGTCACATTTCTTTTCTTTGGTACAAAAGCAGATGTCGAAGTCTTTGTTCATGAAAGATTTCAATGAAAAGATAAGTCAGCATAGACCAAAGCGTTTTCTAAGAAAATCTAATCCCTTGCAATATTCCTATCAGCCCAATGCCCCTCAGCGCTTACAAACTCCCCATAAGTCTCGACCAATTCCAGAACTTCTCGAGACTGATGATTAGAGGCGATGGAGGGAGGACCACGAAGCTCGACTAGAGGAACAGAAGAGGAAGGAGATAGAGAAAAAGAAGAAGAAAGCTAAGAGGAAGAAGAATGCAAATGATTGGAGCAAGAGTGACTCTCAGAAGCGTCACAGGTCAAATGATCTCCAAATGCCAGACACTCATGATATTCTTGAAAAAGTGTCTTTAGCTTCTCCTTCAGTCATTCCCGCTCCTGCTGACCATAAGACAATCATGAATAGGCCATGCTACATTCCTAGTCCAGCCAACTTTGGCCTTGCCGACCGGTTCTTCGGTTGGAATCTGAGAGGAACGTGTCTTAACCTAGACATTTATCCCAAACGACAAGAGAGATATCCTTGAAAAATTTGATGACTTGAAGGGTAGCATGTCCACATAGTTTGATGTGACTCAGAATCAGTTGGAAGTGGCTAAGAGTCAGTTCGACGTAAAGTTGGGTAAGATTAAAGACTATGCCGAGAAGCAATTGGGTGAATGGTGGACCTTTGCTCATGAACTTTCGAGAGTTAGCGGAATCACTCTCATTCATATTTCTACCTTAGAAAGCAATAAGGCCGAGCTAATTAAGGTCATAAATTCACAAGAGAAAACCATTGCCTCTCATACCCAAAAGGATGCAGAGTTATTGAGCCTAGAGGAAAAAAAACAAAAAACTCAAGGAGCAGCTTGATGCTACGAAACAGAATGAAAATACAATAGCAACACAATTCTAGGAAGCTCAAAGTGCTCGTGAACTTGCTGAATCCCAATTAAGCATTGAAAAGAACACTTTTTCTGCCCATCAGCAAGAAAACACTATCCTTCGTGAGAGGATTTCTTCCCTAAGTACGACTCTTTCCACAATGCAACAAGCCCTTGAGGAAGAAAAACTTAAAGTTGTTGCTGATCTTGAGAAGGCCCGCTTGGAGGCCAAGACTTCCTTTTTTAACTTTTACGTCTACAGCGTTATGAACACAAGAAGTTTGTCCTATCTGGAGGACAAATTTGAAATCACTTTAGCTCTTGTTTGGGAGAGAATTTTAGAGATTAATGAGGGCGACCGTAGTGAAGATGATCTCATCAAGGATCTCCTAGACACAAAGTATCGGGATGCTTTAATCATGGGGAAGGCTATGTTGGCGGACGCAAGGGACTTTCTTAATGACCAGTTCAGATCTTCAGGAGAGCCAGCTGAAGATGCAAATGTTGAAACCTATGCAATCACCTCGATGTTGAGGCCTTCGGTTCACAAACTGCAGGTGGTCCTCCTTCTCTAAAAGATAAAGACTAAGATGACGATGCTTTTGATGTAGGCAGATTCGAGATCAAAGAGCGCAGGAATATTGAAGCAAGTCTTATCGCTACAGGTAAAATTAAGGTTATTCAAATTATACCAAACTTCGACTATCTGTTCCCTGCTCCTGGTACAACTGCATACCATGCTCATTGTTCATTTGTCTTAGGTCTAGTTTTACCGAAGCTTCCTTCAAGTGGTTTTACCGCTCTGATGACCGAGGCCATAATCATCGATTCGTCCCTGATATCAACACCTCCTGCCCCAACCTATACTCCTCATCCGGGTGGTGAATCCTTGATTAACGCAAAGTCCCCAGGGTTATAGGGTACTAAGATCGGAGCAATTGCAGACCTGGATAATGATGATGATTATCTCCCAAGCAAGGAAGAGTCTGAGCATACCGATGAAACCCCGGCGCAAGACATTGAGACTCAAGGAAAACGGGGAACATCATTGGGAAACAAAAGAAAGAAGGTGGTTAACAAGAAGATAAAGAAAGTTGTCATCACTATATCCTCCCAAGAGAGTTCTAGTGGACCATTGACCAGAGGTGAAGGCCAATCAGCTGACCCATCTCCTCTTCCCAAGGCTAACAGACCAGGTTTGAGGTCCGAGGATCCAAAGAACAGAAAGAAGATATAGTGCTTACGACCAGTTTCCCTTATCTCACTTCGTTTCCCTTTTATGTACTGCATTCAGACCAGTTGTATATGCGTGTGCTGGCCCTTGCTTACTACTTTTGCACATGTCACTTTGCGTACTTTTATGTTTGATGTATTGTACTTGACTTGTAATTTTATGATCTGATTCAATGTTGCTGAAATGAAAGTGTGTTCTGCTTGTTGTACTCGAGCTTTGTCGTACTTTGCCACTTTGAATTCTACACTTGTCTTCCTTTCATGCTTACAACACAAAGTTATTATACTGCATGTCATTTGTTATTGCAATACTTGGTATTAAAATGATTTTATGTTACTTTTGGTAAGTTGGTTTTTCAATTTTAGCCACGAATCATTATTAGTTGGACCTAATTTGACCAATTATGTGGGATCTCTTTGACTTTGACTAGGGCAATTTTTGAGAATTTTTGAGATTTTACGAATAACCACCTTTATGCTAATCGCAGTATCAGGGTTATCGATTTTGCCTTTGTCATTTCAAACATTCACTTTGTTGGTCAAATTAATTATTGCAGATGCTAAACCTTTAATTTCAAACTTGTGACGAGTTTGTGGTATGTCTTAAGAAGTGAGCATCACTAAATCTCTTTAATGGGTTGGTAATGCACCCATACCAAAGTTTGTCACAGACTTTAAAGGTTAGGCGAGACATTATGTGACTGACTTTATTTGGAATTTTTGATTATGTGTTTTTTCCATTGTTGAATTTCTTGGCATGATCGCGATCAAAGGTTTCCAGTTTAGTCGACCCTACTCATGCCTTTTTGTGGAGATGAACTTCTGTTGTTGTGCCCCTGCTCGAGAGGTCTTATATTTTATATATTCAATCATATTCCCCATTAACCTGGTAATCCGGTCCTTTCGGAGGTTAGATTAGAGCATATGCCCCCGGAGAGGTCTTGTTTTTCACACCTCCAAAGAGGTGTTTTGTAAACCCGGTATTCGTTGTGTTTGAATGATCTAGCCACTTGTAGAATTTGTAGGGCGCCTTTGTAAAGGTCATTGGGTCCATCATTTACCGAATTTTGGCGGATTTGGCATATGCTCAGATGCCCCTAAGAGGGTCTTTCAAATCCCGAGGTTTGTCGTAATCGGGCCATGTATAAATGGCACAAACGATCAACCTTGTGCCCCTCAGGGTGGTATTTGGTTTTATAGCCCGGTGTTTGTATCGCAATCCGGCCATGTATTAATGGCATTGATGATTAACTGGGTGCCCCTCTGGTAGGTCTTTGGTTTAAAAACCTAGCGTTCGTCGCAGTCGGACCATGTATTAATGGTGCCGACAATCGATTAAGTGCCCCTCTGGGAGGCCTTTGGTTTAAAAACCTAGTGTTCGTCGTAGTTAGTCCATGTACTAATGGTGCAGACGATCGATTAGGTGCTCCTCTAGGAGGTCTTTGGTTTAGACTCGCATTGTTTCACGAGACGGACGCTAGTTCATTCATCAGGTTTCACCCTGATTTACTAGAACTAGGGCCGTGGACCTTGCAGTTAAGAAGGTGCCCCTTGGGTAAAACTAATGACTTCATTTGTAGTTTGAACGTTGTATCATTTGACCATCCAATCCCTGGTGTCCATTTTTGCCGTTTTATGTTCCGCACCTTAACATTCATTGTGGGTGAAACTTTAAGCGTTGAAAATGGGCGTTTGAGCTATCCCAATTGGAATGTGCTGTAATTGTCACCAGGTTTTGTTAGGTCTCAGATGCGTTAGCATTCTTTTAGGAGACCTGCAATCAAAATTGAATTTAAACAACTTGTAAATAAGAGTTTGCAAATGTATGATTTAGGCAAGTAAGGCAATCTCTTTCATTAGTATGTACAGAATTTGTAACAATATTGCATGGTATTTGCAACGCATGATGTTTACAACTTGTAAAATGAAAGAATTATTAGACAAAATAATGCCAAAGATGTATGCTGTTCCATGCTCTAGGAAGCTGGATGTCATTTGTCGTTTTTAACTTGAATGTGCTGCCAAATTTTTTTTTGCTTATCATATATAGCCCTTCCCTGTTAGGTTCGAACACTCCAGTTCTGATCATGATTCTCTTGAGAACAAGGTCCCCAACTTGGAAAGTCCTCCTTTTAACCTTAGCATTGAAATGACGAGCTATCCTTCTCTGATGTGCAGCTACTTTGAGTTCCGCTTCCTTTCTTTTTCCTTCAAGCAGGTCAAGTGCTTCGAGCTGTAATTTCTCGTTTACCTCTTGATTGAAGTGGATTCTCCGGTGATTGGGAACTTCCAGCTCTACCGGAATCATAGCCTCGGAGCCAAATGCGAGCGAGAATGGAGTGCGCGCAGTCGTAGTTTTGTGAGTCGTACGGTATGCCCATAGTGCAAGAGGAAGCTCATCTATCCAACCACCTTGGCTTTTTCAAGACGCTTCTTGATGGTTGACTTCCGAATTTTGTTGATTGCTTCTACTTGCCTAGTGTCCTGTGGATGAGCAAGGCTGAAAAGCTTTTCTTAATCTTGTATTTGGCGCAGAAATCTAAGAATTCACTGCTCCCAAATTAAGTTCCATTATCGGTGATTATTTTCTGTGGCACCCCAAACCTGCAGATGATGTTTTTTAGGATGAAATTGATCACGTTCTTTGAAGTAATAGTAGCTAGTGGTTCAGCTTCGACCCATTTAGTGAAATAGTCAACTGCCACTATCGCATACTTCATACTTGATTTAGCTTTGGGCAATTCTCCGATCAAGTCTATGCCTCAGACTGCAAATGGCCAAGGACTGACCATTTGAGTCAATTTAGTTGGAGGCGCCCTCGGAACTTTTACGAATCTTTGGCACCTATCACACTTCATAACATAGGTCATTGCATCCTGGTTCACGTTGAGCCAAAAGTAGCTGTATCGCAAAATTTTCTTGGCCAGTGTTTGACCTCCAAAGTGACTTCCGCAATATCCCTCATGTAATTCTGCCAAGATCGCTTTTGATTCCTCCTTGGTTACACATCGTAGCAATGGCATGGAGAATCCTCGTCTGTATAACCTTCCGTCCTGAATAAGGTATAAAGGAGCTTTGCACAATATCTTCCTCTGTTTTTTCGGCTCCTCTGGGAGCGTTCCGTTGAGGATATATTCCTTGATCAGAGTTATCCAGGACATAGGCTCTTCAACCGTTTCCATGATCCAGTCAACATCTGCTTCTGCAATGGCGAGTGTTGAGAGGACTTCGATGGGAATTAATCCTAGCAACTCTGCATTTAAGGAACCGGCGTACTTGGCGAGAGAATCTTCCTTTGAGTTTTCCTCTCTTGGAATTTGAGATATAATTTAGTGATCGAGGTCATTAAGGAGTTCCGAAGCTTTGGTAAGATAAGAAGGTAGGTTTCAAATTTGGTTTGAATTTCCTTTAGGACTTGACATACTACTAGTTGTGAGTCGCCAAGGATTTGCAAGGTTTTTATATTCAATTCTCTTGCCAGTTTCAGACCTGCGATTAATGCTTCATATTCGACCTCATTGTTTGTTGACGAAAATTCCAACCTTAAAGCATAGCGTAAGGAATGACCTTCTGGAGTTTCTAGGATGATTCCAACCCTTGAACAGTAATCATTTTTAGATTCATCGATGTATAGCTTTCAGCTAGTCACCATCTCTGTTGGCTCTTCCGTTTCCTCTCCCATACCCATGAACTCAGCATGAAATCAGCAAATGCCTGCCCATTAATAGCTCTTCGAGGGTGTTAAGTGATATTATATTGAGTGAGCTCTATGTTCCACTTCAATAACCTTCCTGAAGTTTCTGGATGGAAAAGAACTTGCCTTAGAGGTTGATCTGTGAGAACCTTTATAGGATGGGATTGGAAATATGGTCTTAGCTTTTTCGAGGCGATGAGCAGACAATATGCAAGTTTTTCCAACTTTGGATAGTTTAATTCTACTCCAACGAGTCTTTTACTAATGTAATAAACTGGCCATTGGATCTTGGCGTCCTCTTGAACAAATGTGGCGCTTAAAACATGAGATGAGATAGCAAAATATAGGAATAGCTCGTCTCCATCTTTGGGTTTAGAAAGCATCGGTGGTGACTCCATGTATTTGATTAACTCCTCAAAGGCTATTTGGCATTCAGGAGTCCATTTGAATTTTTTCTTTCCTTTCTTCAGAGCATCGAATATTGGGATAAACCGGTCCGTTGCTCTAGAAATAAATATGTTAAGTGCAACTATTTTCACATTTAAGCATTGAAGTTCCCTTTTAGTCCTCGGCGCACGCATTTCCCATAGGGCTGTGACTTGAGAACGATTCGCTTCGTTGCCCCTGGCATTGACCATGAATCCTAGAAACTTTCCTGGCGCCACTCCAAATGAACACTTAAGCAAATTGAGTTTCATTCCATATTTTCTAAGGATATGAAACATTTCTGCCAGGTTCTCAAGATAGTCCTCAGCTTTTTTCGATATTACCAGCATATCATCTAGGTAGAATTCCATAGTGGTTCCGATTTGAGCTTAGAACAAAGAATTTACAAGGCGCCGGTATGTCGCTCCTGCATTTTTTAGTCCGAACGACATTACTTTATAGCAATATAAACCCATATCCGTTATGAAGCTTGTGTTCTCTTCTTCTGGCTTATGCATCATGATTTGGTTGTACCAGAGTATGCATCCATAAAAGATAACAATTCATGCCCCGCCATTGCATCAACAAGTTGATCGATTCTAGGTAATGGAAAGCTGTCTTTGGGGCATGCCTCGTTCAGATCTGAAAAGTCTATGCATACTCTCCACTTGCGAATGGATTTTTTAACAAGAACCGGATTGGAAACCCAATCGTGATATGTAGATTCTCGTATGAAGTTATTTTTGAATAACCTATCTACTTCTTCTTTTAATGCCACAGATCTTTCAGGTCCTTGAATTCGTCTTTTTCACTTTACAAGAGTCAAACTGGGATTAATATTCAACTTATGAACAATTACATCAGGTGATATTTCGCACATGTCGGAGTGCGTCCATGCTAAAATACCTTAATTTGCTTTTAAAAACAAAATCAAATCTTTCTGCAGCTTTAAGACCAGCTGTGATTCTATTTTTAAGACTCGGTCTAGATCTTTATCGTGCACTAATATGGAGATTGTGGCCTCAACTGGTGCTGCTCTTTCCTCCCTCACACTAGCCTTTTTGGGGTCGATCTCCTTCTGAGCTCCACTATACTCGCCAGGGTGAGGGCCTCTCCTTAATTGCTATAAAGGGAGGGAAGCAGTGCAGATCAGAGGCTCCACATCCTTCTTCACTTCTTTCTTTCTAGCTTCGGCAAGTTCCGCCATATAACATTCACTCGCTTTCTGTTGGTCGCCTTTGATTACGCCGACTCCGTTTTCGGTAGGGAACATCATCGTTAGACACCACGGAGCCATTTTTATTCTAAAGGCTGCGAGGGTTGGTCTTCCAAAGAAGGCATTATATGCAGAAGGCTCATCAACTATGACAAAATCATGTTTTATGGCAACCTTCCTTTCTCCTTCTCCAAGTTCAACAAGCAAGTTAATGATGCCAATTGGTTGTGTAGACTGCCCTGCGAATCCGTGAATCTTATTTTGGAAAGCCTTCACATCGTCCATGGAGAGGTTCATCCTCTTGAATGCGTTAATGAAAAGAATATTAACGGAGGCCCCACTATCAACCAAAACTCTTTTGACTATGGCCGGACCCAAATCGATGGTGATCACCATTGGATCCACTGTTGGTGTTAGTAATCCATCTGAGTCCCCCTCTCTTTAAACACAATGTCATCCTATAGAGTCTTTGGCATCTTTGCCGAGAAAGCTTTGCTCTTGATCATGAGTTCTTCTCCTTTAGAAAGGCTTTTCACTTCGCTTGCGTACTTCACAAGGTCCTCCCAACTTCTTCCGGCTGGATACGACCCTCCTGAAATGGTATAAATGATCAGCCTTCGGATAACATCAACTGGGGTGTTTTCGTTCTGTCTAGGCTATCCCGCAGATGCCCCTTGCCCTTGAGTGGTTTGAGCGTTCTGCGGGTTCTTTGTGTATCGCTGAAGCCTATTTTCCCTTATCAATTCTTCAATAAAAAAATTCAGATGTCTACACTCATTTGTATTGTAGCGCAGTTGGTTATGAAACCGGCAAAACCTTCCAGAATTTATTGCGGCATCACTGACCTTTGCTGGTTTTGGCGTCGGTTACTCTTCATTGTCTTTAGTTGCTATGAATTTGTTCTCAGCAGTATCGTTTAAAGGAGCCAATTCTGAATTTTTGAAGAAGCGGAATTTCTTATTAGCTCGGTTATCTTTCCCATCATTACCCCTTTTCTAACCACCTGTATTCTTCTGACTAACTTCTGCATCATTACCTTTCATTTCGAGCAGTGTGCTACTTTCAGGAGCATCCAAATCATAGGCTGGATCTTCATCCATGCCTACATTCTCTTCCGCTTTATCAAACAGATCCTCAAGTGTACTTGGTTTCTTCTTCTTAATCCACCCATCAAGGCCAAACGCGGCTCATAGTTCCCAACCTCGGCTGCAGCGGTATTGAAGCGGGTGAGAAAATGTCTGATGGGCTCCCCTGGCCTTTGTTCAAGCTCATTCAACTCCATGACATCTCGCACTTTTGTAGCTTGAAGCCTGAATTACTCTCTAAATAGTTTGGCCATGGTGGCAAGATTATCCATAGATTTGGGTGGTAGTTTTGTGAACCGCAGCGATGCCACCCCTTCAAGGTAAGTTAGAAAGTAAAGGTACTTAAACTCATCTATGGCAC
This sequence comes from Allium sativum, assembly GCA_030737875.1. Classification (NCBI taxonomy): domain Eukaryota; kingdom Viridiplantae; phylum Streptophyta; class Magnoliopsida; order Asparagales; family Amaryllidaceae; genus Allium; species Allium sativum. The sequence continues at coordinate 544,772,146 of CM060913.1, read as the reverse complement.
GTGCTGCGTCCATATATTGATCATATTTAAACACAAATACGTTGGGATCACTGGTACCACTGTAGGTTTGTAATGTCGGGGGCTTGAATTTACTTGGATATAGTGCCATTTTTATCCTTTCCATGAGTGGGGTTTTGGTGGGAGCGAATCCCTACTCCTTTTCATCATCCCGCTTTCTCGAGCTCTTTTCCATAATTCTGCACACCATTTCCGATATGTGCTCTTCTTCGTTGAGCTGGACCATGGGGTGGACGCCGTCAGCTTTACCGGATGTTTGCCTAAGCAAACGGTCACGGTTCAGATTCCGGGGCCCTGAGCCTCCCACTTGGGGAGGTGCCCCTTTGGTGGTTCCAAGTGCTTGTCGAGAAGTTGCTTTATCGGTATGGTTGAGTGTAGGTGACTTAGCTTCCTTACGTCGAGGATCATTAACATTTGTAACTTCATGAATAGAATCTCCTCGATTTGGGCTTAAAGAAGAAGAACCCACATTTTCTGTATGATTGGTTTGGACGGACTTAGCACGAGCAACATTCATGGTATCTTTCGCCGTAGCAGCTTGCATGGCAAACATGGATTCAAGTTTCTTCAGCATGGCATTATTTGCAATGTCTATTTGACTTATTAAACTCGCGGAAACTTCATCCAACTCCCTTCTCGTTACGGGGGCTCCGACCTTAGAACTTTCGACAACATCAAATTGGTTGGTGAGGGGAGTATTCTTGTTGTTGGCGGCATTATCAACTTCATCGATAATTTTGCTAGCATTCTTCTTTGATGGTCTACCCATGGCTTCAGAAAGAGACTTAATTTGACGGAAAGATCTTTGGTAGAGATAGGCTTAAATTCTCAATGCAAGGCCTTTAAACTTGTGAGAGAGTATGAGTGAATGGAAGATCGAATGCGGCCCCACGGTGGGCGCTAAATGTTAATCCTAAAATTAGACTTAACACTAAAGGTACTAAAAGTACTTCACAAAGTGCTAAAAATAAGAGAAGTGGAGCCATAAAATTGTAGAAATGCAAGTAAAGGACACAATGTTTTATAGTGGATCAATCAAACTTGATCTACATCCACTTTATAATCCATTCTCATTATTCTCATAATGGTTATAATGCATATAATCACTTCAGTTACATTCATTTTTCGCTTTTTCTCCTTATTCACTTAGATCTCTAAGGATTAATAGAAAAGGTAGAAGAGAAGCCTTCGGAGAGTGGAGATTCAATGGTAAATCTATGAGCTTTCAAAGATTGAGGAGACTTTGGTGAATTCCCAAGACTTCATAATGGATTTGAAGTTAGATCTTCAATTAGAGATGGTTGGAGATGATCAATTCACTTAGAAAAGGTTGAGAATCAAGTTGAAGGGCCCTTCGAGGTCATGAAAATCCTCCTCCATTAAAGCAGCATTGATCCCCTATTTATAGGAGTAAGGAATGGCTGAAATATAGCCTTCAGGTTTTGGGTCGACCTATTGGGTATTTACGAAAATGCCACTGTCAAATGTCTCCAGTTGTTGCCAGCTAATTTCCAATTTTCATGTTCCTGACCGACCCAGCATGGTCCTGACTGATCCAGAAACAGTCCGACTGACCCAGTTAGAGTGGAGCACTGCTTGATTTTGACCTGGCCAACTCGATGTTCTCAGTGTGCTGACCCCATGCCATTGAACTAGGCCGACCCGATGCCATTGAACCAGGTCGATCCGTCACATTGACCGACCCGATCCTGAAGTGAACATGGCCGAACCGCTTCTTGATGAATAGACCGACCCAATGGTGGATGGACTAAACCGACCCGACCCATTCTTTAAATGACAAAAACCGACCCATTGGCTTTGTTGTGTAACTGACCCATCATTTTAACTCTAATTTTTAGTGGGTTAACAGGTGCTATGCCAATGCTATCTCGATAGTTGTTGTTGTAGGCGAACTCCTCTAAAGGAAGATGCTATTCCTCTAAAATCTTGGATATATAGTCTTAAAAGATCCTCAAGAACTCTGTTCACCCTTTCTGTTTGTCCGTCGGTCTGAGGGTGATAAGCGTTGCTCAAACACAACTGTGTACCTAATGCTTCTTGAAAGCTCCTCCAAAATTCACTGGTTAAAATGGGGTCAGGATCGCTTACGATATTGGAAGTACTCCTTGAAGACGGAGTATCTCACGAACGTAAATTGGTGACAACCATTTTGTCATCCTCTTACTCTTAACTGGAATGAAATGAGCACTCTTAGTAAGTCTGTCTACTACAACCCAAATACGGGTGTTGCCTTTCTTCGATCTAGGCAAACCATCTACGAAATCCATAGAGACGCTCTCCCACTTCCACTGTGGGACCTCCAAAGAATGAATTAAACCATTGGGCTTCCTTTTGCTCATCCTTGACTTGCTGACAAATCAAACATTGAAAAACAAACTCCACCGTATCTTTCTTCATAGCTCAAAAGAAAACCCTCTTCATATCTCTATACATCTTATCACCTCCTGGATGAATAGTCATCTTAGAATGATTGGCTTCCTCTCGGACTGCCTTCAACAGACTTCCAACTCAGGGAACACAAAGCCTTCCATCTTGCCACAGCCACCCTCTATCGTTTGTGGAATATCTATTGAGGTGACTAGAAGTCTCCCCTCTACTGAGCCTATCCAAGATGTCTGAAATTTGTGGATCCTCCTGCTGTGAAGTTCCTATCTAATCCATAAGAGTAGGTCGCACCTCCAGTGATGCTAGTAAACCAGGTATAAACTCGGTGGTGGGTTTAAAATCAAAAGTTGATATAAACTCCAAGCTTTTCCTTTCTACAAATAGAGGAATTAAGGCCACCCTCTTCCTACTCAATGCGTCTGCTACCACATTACCCTTGCCAGGGTTATAAGAAATCTCAAAGTCATAAGATGTTAGGAACTCCATCCACCTTTGTTGCCTCAAATTAAGATCCATCTGCGAGAACAAGTACTTAAGAGATTTATGATCGGTGTACAACTCGAACTTCTCTCCGAGTAGATAATGGTATCATGTCTTAAGTGCGAATGCTATGGCAGCTAGCTCTAAGTCATGGGTAGGGTAGTTCTCCTCATGAACCCTTACTTGTCTACCTCCATAACATACTACCCTTCCCTCTCGCATCAGAACCACACCAAGACCTGTACCACATGTATCATTGTATACTGTAAACACTTTATTTCCATCGGGCAAGGTCAAGACTAGGGCTGTTGTCAGAGCCCTCTTCAATTGCTGGAAAGCAACATCATAGTCTCTGTTGCATTCTTTGGGATCTGCCAATCTTGAGCTGCAATTACCTTCGCGGGATCTACTGCTATCCCATCTTTAGAAACCACATACCCTAGGAATCTCACCTCTTTCCTCCAAAAATGACATTTGGAGAACTTTTCCTTAAGCTGGTGGGCACGGAGAATTTTCAAAACCTCTCTCAAATGTTGGGCATGCTCTTCCTCGCTCTTCGAGAAATTTAAGATGTCGTCAACAAAGACCACGACAAACTTATTTAAAAACTCCCAAAACCCCCGTACTCATCAGATCAACAAAAAAGGCGGTGGCATTCATCAACCCAAAAGGCATAATGATTCACTCAAAGAAACTAAAACACCCCACCTCCATCTGGGTCACTCACAAAGGGAATGCCTTAACTTCAGTGGAGGTTTATAAGTAAAAGTCACATATAAAACACAAGACAGATATAAACACATATATATAAGCAGCGGAAAACAAACAGACTTTCATTTCATAAATACATGTTCATACGAAACATTTCCATAATTGTCTCACAATAACTTCCAAAACATTACATCATCATTTCTGTCTTGATTATTAAATAAAGAAGCATAAAACATAATTAAAGCTTCATAAATCCTCATAGAACGTGTCCAAAAGCCATAGCCAAGGAAAGAGAGTCTAAACCATACATCTACTATCTCGAAGCTTGCAAAGAGTCTGACTAAGCTGGGTTGTTTCCTCCCTGTGGACCTGGAGGGAGGGGGGAAACGAAAGAAAAGAAGACGAAAGAAAAATAGAGTGAGACATAAAGCCTGGTAAGTCTAGTGACTCTTCAGTATGGGAAAAAGAAAAAGGGCATAATAGGTATAAACTGGAAACAAGAAAGTATCATTAACTAAGATAAAGCAGTTTTGAACTGAATACACTATCGCACCCCATACTATATCTCTACACCTACTTGTATTTGTTCCGATTGGTGCCCTATGATCGGGTGAAGTGATCCCCTTTCTAAAGATTGGCTCCTAGTCGCAAAATCATATGTGTCATACGGACCCCAATGATTATAGCTACCTATGTTGGTCCCACCATGGGGTGTATCAAGTCCCATGGTGGCGGCCCGACACAATTCTAGAATGCATAGTGTATACTACTGATGCCCAGTGCCCTGTTTGTCTACTCTGAAGTGTGTGCACGCCCGCACTCCGTTAGAACCTACATTGTTGCACCAACCGCCGTCACTTTTGACTGCTTATAATCAACCCAGTAATCGTGCCCTACCCTGCCTAGTTTCAGGGTACCATGATACCTAATTGGGTTACTGCTGAAATGGGTCTGCGTTACTAGGGTTTTCTAGTCAAACATGTTAAGTGGTTAAGTGTTTGTATTAACCTAACCCCACCCATCAGTTTAGTTAACATGTTGAATTGGTTAAGTGTTTTAGTTAACTTAACCCTACCATCCTTATTCTAGCTTTAATTTATTCATTAAAGCACCGACCACTCACATTAGACAGGTATTGTTGCGGTTACTGGACAGCCGGTCGTTTCCGGCCAGGTTTACACCACAACTCAGTCTAACCTCGGGTCCTTATTGGGCTTAACGCCTTAACCTCCCACATTGGATAGGTATTGTTGTGATTACTGGATAACCGGGCGGGTCTGGGCAGGTTTACATCACAACTCAATCCAACCTCGGGTTAAGCATATTCGTATTTTCTAAATTTACATATTTGTCTCTTTTACTTGTAATATGTAAATGTTATGGCCCATTTTCCAAGTTCGTTATTTTTTTAGGCATGGCAATTCATACCATTTAAATGTCACCAATCATTCGCATGTGCCAAACATGGCAACACATATATTTTTCATGTTTAATCCCAATGATATTCCCTTGTTTGTACGTTCGCAAGATTATAATGAATGTTGGGCTAGATATTTCAGCCCAACTTATAAACGTAGAAGGGAAATCCAAGAACATGAAATATTCAAAATAACATAAAGGGTGTGTGACATATGAACTTGCAACTATGCGATCAAATTAACATAAATCATGGGTTTCAACTTGTCATGTGAACTTGCAATCAAATAAGAATCTAATTAAATAGGTGTCACATTAAATGGCATAATTTATACTTGCATAAAACATAAGCCTAAACATATTTTTATCTAGGCATAACTTTAAGCACAAACAAGCATGTGACAAAGTTATTACATGTCCATAAAAATGTCTATTTTTGACATTAACCAAAAAGCATGAACTAGATCAAATCATGTATCCTATTATAACAAGAAACTTGTAATAATCGTGTGAAACTAAATGGTACTTGGCATGGACCCAATTAAAAACTTGCAAAGAACATAAGAACATATACATGGGATTTAAACATGTAGGCATAATGGTCTTAATATAGAACATGTGTATTTAAGTCTTAACTTGGACTTAGAAAAATGTATACAACCTATGTTAAACATATAAACATATAGGTGTAAATTCTAACATTAACCATATACTTGTATATGATGTTGCTTTCATTCTAAATGTACAATAGGACCAACATCAAGTCAATTATACCACAAACATCCCAATTCCATTCACAATACAATCATTGCAATACACAGATATGAATTATCATCATCGTTATACCATAGTAAAATTCCATTTCCACTTTACATCGTATCAAGTCTTAAATTTATTCTCATCGGAAAAATCACTATACTTACAACAAACAACGATCTTGATTTTCTGGTTTTTGAGTTCTGAATTTACAATGCTTTCCTTTGGGTAGACAAACGTTGTTTGAATCTTGTTTTTACTTTAGTTTTTCTCGTCTCTAAGCTTTCTCCAACTGACGGCTACTCTTAGTTTCCTCCCGGTAGCATGACGGCTCTAACTCTATTTTATTTGTGTGAATTTAGGTTGAGTGTTGGGTTGTATTTATAGAATTTCAAATTGATTTGAGCCGTCAGATGATCATAGAGTGAATACAGACCATACACACTAAGAGGAGCCAATCAGAAAGTGGCAAATCAGCCCTAGTGACACACCAGAACCCAGAAAATCGCTCAGAACCCGACCAGGCCAGCCAAGACCTGACCAGGTCGACTGGGCAGGTCGACCCCCAGGTCGACCCCCTGTTCGACCTGGGTCCTGGCCGGGAATTTTCCCGCCCAGCCCAATTTGAGCCTATTTTCGATTTTTGAACTGTTTGAATTTTAAATTGAATTCTGAAACTTCGTAAGGTCATAACTCCTTCATACGGTGTCCGATTTAAGCAAACTCGGACTCTATCTCAAGCAGAATTCCGAGACGAGCACAATGGCGTAACCCTTTCCCCTAATTCTTTAAATTAGAATTAATTATACTTTAATTTATTAATTTATTGTTAACAGAAAATTCAGGGTGTTACATTCTCCCCCTCCTTAAAGGATTTCATCCCCGAAATCTTCAAGTCTAGAAGAACGGATATCCTAACATCCAATCGTCCATCTACTTAACCAACAAACACAGGCATCCATTGACCTTAAAAGACTTCTAATGCTTCATGATCATATGCATAGTGTGTGTATATGTCCTTATCTAATGCAAAAATTAGGCAGTCTACTGATTCAGTTGACCTCCTTAATGCGAATCATGTAAGTATCATGAATCCATTATGTATGCAAATTTTTCCCTACTCATAATTCTACATGAGTGCACAACAATTCATTAAAATGCGACATCCATATGACAACATATCAAGTTTCAACCACATACAATTATGAATACATATATGCATATGCAATATGGAAGTGACTGAGCCGATCTAATACCTAGGGTGTGTGTATATGCATCCACGAGCAACCACTTGCAACCACTTGCAGCCATCAATCATAACATGTTTCAAATACATGTTTGCATCCATTAGTTTCTACCTAAGGAGTTAGGAGAAAAAGGACCGAGAAGATACACTAAAAGGTAGATACAAGCATAAACTTATGGAAAAAGAGAGGTCAAAGATGTATCCTCAAAAAGAAAAGGGTAGGCAGCGCGTATTTTTTCCTCAGTTTCCCAAGTCGCGTCTTCCTCGGCATCGCTCCATTGAACTTTAACAAGCTTGACTTCACGGTTGCGTAGCTTTTTGATTTCAGTTCCTACGATCCGAGTTGGAACTCTCCTCGTAGTTGTTCTCATTCTATTTCAACTTCTTCTAGAATGCTTGGCTCCACCACTTCCGTAGACTCATGTAAACATTTCCGGAGATGAGAAACGTGAAAGACATTGTGAATTCCAGCCAACCTTTCAGGCAGCTCTATTCTATAAGCCATATTCCCAATCTTCTCGATGATAGGGAATGGTCCTACAAATCTTGGTGCTAGATTTCCTGCGGATCCAAAGAGATCGACGTTCCTTAAAGGAGATACCTTAAGGAAAACCCTGTCCCCAACCTCAAACTCAAGGTCGGTCCTTCTTTTGTCTGCGTAGGATTTCTGTCTATCTTGGGCAGTCTTCATTCTCCTTCGTATCAAGTCCACTTTTTCTGAAGTCTCTCTAATCATGTCTGGCCCAAGCATAAGCTTGTCTGTAGACTCGCACCAAAAAATTGGTGATCGGCACGGTCTTCCATACAAAGCTTCGATGGGCGCCATGCTGATGGTGGCTTGGTAGCTATTGTTGTAGGCGAATTCCACTAAAGGAAGATGATCCTCCCATGTACCTCCAAAGTCAAGAACGCACAGTCTCAAAAGATCTTCTAATACTCTGTTCATCCTTTCCGTCTGACCATCAGTTTGGGGGTGATAGGCCGTGCTCATGCATAACTGTGTGCCTACAGCTTCTTGCAGACTCCGCCAAAACTCGCTCGTAAAGATAGGACCTCGGTCACTCACTATGCTGGAGGGTATTCCATGGAGTCGAACTATTTCCTTGAGATAAAGAGATGCTAGAGATGAGGCAGTCCTTCTACTCTTGACAGGTATAAAGTGGGCGCTTTTTGTGAGCCTGTCCACTATTACCCAAATGCTAGTATTGCCCCTTCTTGACCTAGGCAACCCATCAATGAAGTCCATTGAAATGCTATCCCACTTCCATTTCGGGACTTCTAGAGGATGAAGCAGTCCTCCAGGCTTCTTTTGTTCCACCTTGACATTTTGGCATATCATGCACTTAGAAACAAAATCTGCCACATCTTTCTTCATGCCACTCCAAAAGAAAACTCTCTTTACATCTTTGTACATCTTGTCTTCACCTGGGTGTATTGTCATCTTGGAATGGTGTGCTTCCTCGAGAACCATCTTTACCAAATCCCTTGCTTGTGGGACGCATAATCTTCCATCTCGCCTCAGCCAACCCTTAACCCTTATCATCGATGGAGTACCTATTGATGTGACTGGAAGTTTCACCCTTAATTAGCTTATCAACCACATCAACAAGCTGAGGGTCTTCGCATTATGCGGCCCCTATTGAGTCTAAAAGAGTGGGCCGTACTTCTAGTGATGCCAACAAACTAGGTACAAAAACATAAGAGGGCCTAAAATCAAAACTGGTTATATGCTCCAAGCTTTGCCTTTCTACAAAGAGAGGGCTTAAGATCAGCTTCTTTATACTCAAGGCATCTGCTACTATGTTGCCCTTGCCAGGAGTATAGGAAATTTCAAAATCATACGAGGCAAGAAACTCCATCCACCTTTGCTGTCTTAAGTTAACATCTTTCAGTGAGAAAAGATACTTCAACGATTTATGGTCAGTATATAACTCGAACTTCTCAACTAGGAGATAATGGCGCCAAGACTTAAGCGCAAAGACGATGGCGGCCAACTCAAGATCATGGGTTGGCTAGTTCTTTTCATGAAATTTCAATTGTCTTCCACCATAAGCTACTACCTTCCCTTCTTGCATCAGAACAGCGCCTAGTCCCGTACCACAAGCACCCGTGTATACTGTAAACATCTTGCTTCCATCAGGCAAAGTCAGAACTGGGGCTGTTGTGAGGGCCCTTTTCAATCATTGGAAAGCAAACTCGCAATCCAAATCCCAAGCGAACGCTAGATTCTTCTTTGTTAGCCTTGTGAGTGGAGCTGAGATTTTCGCGAAATCTCTGATGAACTTTCGGTAAAAACCTGCTAGCCCGAGAAAGTTTCAGACTTCGGTTGCATTTCTTGGTGCCTTCCCATCTTGCACCGCCACTACTTTCGCGGGGTCCACAGCCAACCCATCTTTGGACACTACATGTCTAAGAAACCTTACTTCTTCTCTCCAAAAGTGGCACTTGGAGAATTTTGCTTTCAGCTGATGAACTCGAAGAGTTTCCACGATCTCCTTCAGATGTTGAGCATGTTCTTCCTCATTCTTTGAGAAGATCAAAATATCGTCTATGAAGACCACCACGAACTTATTGAGGAATTCTCTGAACACCCTGCTCATTAGGTCTTCTAAATAAGTGGGTGCGTTTGTCAAGCCGAAAGGCATGACAAGCCACTCGAAGAAACCGTCTAGGGTTCTAAACGTCGTCTTATCAATGCTATCTTCAGCTACCCTTAGCTGATGGAACCATGTAGCCAGATCAAGTTGGGAGAAAACCGATGCACCTACAAGATGATCAAACAAATCATTAATTCTGGGAAGCGTGGGTCTATTCTTCTTAGTCAGCTTGTTTAGCTCGCTATAGTCCACACAAAGATGTAGTGAACCGTCTGCTTTGGTGGCAAACACCACTGGAGCACCCCATTCCGAGATACTCCGCCTTATAAACCCCTTCTCGAGAAGCTCCTTAACTTTCTTATTGAGCTCCTTTCTCTCTTTTGGAGCTATGTGTCTAACAGGTAAAACTACGGGCTTTGCATTATCAACAAGATATATGCGGAAGTTTATTTCCTTCCTCGGAGGTAAGCCCTTCACCTCTTCAAAGACATCCGGGTATTCACAGACCACTCTAACCGACTGCAAATTCTCAACAGAAGCATCAAGCGACTCTAGATAACTAAGCATAACAGCATTCAAGGGATTACAAGAAATTTCTTGAGTGTTACCGAGCCGAGTCAAGAGTCTAACCACTCTCTTCTCACAATCAAGAATGGCACCGTTACTGGATAACTAGTCCATGCCTAAGATCAATCCATATCCCGAGAAAACCAAAACAAAGGCACTACATCTAAATTTAACACTTAGAATAGAGATTTTCAAATCCAAACCATTGACAAATAAGCTGAGCCCCCAATTGGATTTGAAACAACCAAGGGATCTTCTACCATACTAGTGTCTCGGTGCAGAGATTCTACTAAAGCAGTTGAAATAAAGGAATGTGATGTGCCCGAATCAAAGAAAGTGCGAACTAGATGATCATAGAGATAAACTAAGCTTTCTACAGAAATATTTCTACCTCGTTCCTGCGGAGGTGCCACCAGCGCGTGAACCTGTCCCCCTGAAGTGGATCCAGTCCTCTGTCCCTGCGCCCGCTTCTTCGGGCAGTCCTTAGCCATGTGTCCAGTCTCGCTGCATTGGAAACAACCACCATTCATCTTCGCCTTCTTCTTTCTGCAGTCTTTCACTATATGTCCAACAATGCTACAGAATTACACTTTCTCTTTTCACGGGGTTTGTTGTTCTTTCCGCCCTTCTTGAAGTCTGTTTTCTTAGCCTGTAAACCCTCTTTCTTTTCTTGAGGCACTTCCACCTTTGCCTCTTTCTTGCCTTTGTCTTCCTCATGTAGCAGCGCCATGTCCACCAAGCTTTCATAAGTCGCTCCCATGGGTATATGGGTCATAGCAAGGCTTTGTAGAAGCTCATTCAGACCTTTGACAAAGCGAAGAGCCTTCTTGTGTTGGATGTTTACTAAATCCAGCCCAAATCTGGCCAGTTGATTAAACTGATTGATGTACTCCTTGATCGTCATACTTCCTTGTTTAAGAGTTAGGAACTTCTCCATCTGCAGGCTTCTTTCAGCTTGGGAGAGGAATTTCATCTCAAACCTCATCCTGAAATCTTCCCAAGTTTCCACTAGCCTCTCAGCATGGGTAACTTTCTACCAATAAGAAGCTTCGTCTTTAAGCAACCACACTGCTAGCTGTATCTTTTGCCTGTCGTCAACTTCGAAGATGACGAACAAATCTTCGGTCTCCTTCAGCCAGTTCCTTGCTACCACAAAGGATTCAGTTCCATAAAAGTCCTTTCCACCCATAGCCTTGAAGTCTCTACACGTCTTAGCGAAAGCATTTCCACGAGGAGGAGGAGGAGGAAGAGGAGGAACCGCTTCCATTGGGGGAGGAGGAATGTCTGGTGGGCCCGCATCATTGGCCCTAGCCTCTAGGTACCTCTGGAACCAGCCAGGTATCGGTACTCCTTCTGGAAGGTTAAGATCTCCCGACATGCTGAAACAAAAAAGAAAGACTCGAGACAAAAGGATAGAGATGTAGTGCATATGGCTTTGGGGAATTATGCCTTTTAAAAACAATGCTTTTTCTTGAAAAAAATGCTTCTTTAAACTTCTTTTTGAAAATAGTTTCAAAAACCTTTATCCAATCTAGTAAACCTGTGCTCTGATACCAAGTGAAACACCCCCACTTCCATCAAGGTCACTCACAAAGGGAATGCCTTAACTTCGGTGGAGGTTTATAAATAAAAGTCACAGATAAAACACATATATATAAGCAGTAGAAAACAAACAGACTTTCATTTCATAAATACGTGTTCATACAGAACATTTCCATAATTGTCTCACAATAACTTCCAAAACATTACATCATCATTTCTGTCTTGATTATTAAATAAAGAAGCAAAAAACGTAATTAAAGCTGCAAAATCCTCATAGAACGTGTCCAAAAGCCATAGCCAAGGAAAGAGAGTCCAAACCATACATCTACTATCTTGAAGCTTGCAAAGAGTCTGACTAAGCTGGGTTGTTTCCTCCCTGTGGACCTGGGGGAAGGGGGAAACGGAAGAAAAGAAGACGAAAGAAAAATAGAGTGAGACATAAAGCCTGGTAAGTCTAGTGACTCTTTAGTATGGGAATAAGATAAAGGGCATGATAGGTATAAACTGGAAACAGGAAAGTATCATTAACTAAGATAAAGCAGTTTTGAACCGAATATACTATCGCACCCCCACACTATATCTCTGCACCTACTTGTATTTGTTCCGATTGGCGCCCCATGATCGGGGTGAAGTGATCCCCTTTCTAAAGATCGGCTCCTACTCGCAAAATCATATGTGTTATACGGACCCCAATGATTGTAGCTACCTATGCTAGTCCCACCATGGGGTGTATCAAGTCCCATGGTGGCGGCCCGACACAATTCTAGAATGCGTAGTATATACTACTGATGTCAGTGCCCTGTTTGTCTACTCCGAAGTGTGTGCACGGCCGCACTCCATTAGAACCTACACTGCTGCACCAACCGCCGTCGCTTTTGACCGCTTACAATCAGCCTAGTAATCGTGCCCACCCTGCCTAGTTTCAGGGTACCATGATACCTAATTGGGTTACTTCTGAAATGGGTCTCCGTTACTAGGGTTTTCTAGTCAAACATGTTAAGTGGTTAAGTGTCTGTATTAACCTAACCCCACCCATCAGTTTAGTTAACATGTTGAATTGGTTAAGTGTTTTAGTTAACTTATCCCTACCATCCTTATTCTAGCTTTAATTTATTCATTAAAGTACCGACCACTCACATTATACAGGTATTGTTGCGGTTACTGGACAGCCGGTCGGTTCCGGGAAGGTTTGCACCGCAACTCAGTCTAACCTCGGGTCCTTATTGGGCTTAATGCCTTGACCTCCCACATTGGATAGGTATTGTTGTGATTACTGGACAACCGAGTGGGTCCGGGCAGGTTTACATCACAACTCAATCCAACCGTGGGTTAAGCATATTCGTATTTTCTAAATTTACATATTTGTCTCTTTTACTTGTTATGTGTAAATGTTATGGCCCATTTTCCAAGTTCGTTATTTTTTAGGCACGGTAATTCATACCATTTAAATGTCACCAATCATTGGCATGTGCCAAACATGCCAACACATATATTTTTCATGTTTAACCCCAACGATATTCCCTTGTTTGTACGTTCGCAAGATTATAATGAATGTTGGGCTAGATATTTTAGCCCAACTTATAAACATAGAAGGGAAAGCCAAGAACATGAAATATTCAAAATAACATAAAGGGTGTGTGACATATGAACTTGCAACTTTGCGATCTAATTAACATAAATCATGGGTTTCAACTTGTCATGTGAACTTGCATTCAAATAAGAATCTAATTTAATAGGTATCACATGGAATGACATAATTTAGACTTGCATAAAACATAAGACTAAACATATTTTTATCTAGGCATAACTTCAAACACAAACTAGCATGTGACAAAGTTATTACATGTCCATAAAAATGTCTATTTTTGACATTAACCCAAAAGCGTGAAATAGATCAAATCATGTATCCTATTATAACATGAAACTTGTAATAATCGTGTGAAACTAAATGGTACTTGGCATGGACCCAATTACAAACTTGTAAATAACATAAGAACATATACATGGGATTTAATCATGTTGGCATAATGGTCTTGACATAGAACATGTGTATATAAGTCTTAACTTGGACTTAGGAAAATGTATACAACCTATGTTAAACATATAAACATATAGGTGTAAATTCTAACATTAACCATATACTTGTATATGATGTTGCTTTCATTCTAAATGTACAATAGGACCAACATCAAGTCAATTATACCACAAACATCCCAATTCCATTCACAATACAATCATTGAAGTACACAGATATGAATTATCATCGTCGTTATACCATAGTAAAAATTCCATTTCCACTTTACATCGAATCAAGTCTTAATTTTATTCTCATCGGAAAAATCACTATGCTTACAACAAACGATGATCTTGATTTTCTAGTTTCTGAGTTCTGAATTTGCAATGCTTTCCTTTGGGTAGATAAACGTTGTTTGAATCTTGTTTTTACTTTAGTTTTGCTCGTCTCTAAGCTTTCTCCAAATGACGGCTACTCTAAGTTTCCTCCCAGCAGCATGACGGCTCTAGCTCTATTTTATTTGTGTGAATTTAGGTTGAGTGTTGGGTTGTATTTATAGAATTTCAGATTGATTTGAGCTGTCAGATGATCATAGAGTGAATCCAGACCATACACACCAAGAGGAGCCAATCAGAAAGTGACAAATCAGCCCTAGTGACACACTCGAACTTAGAAAATCGTTCAGAACCCGACCAGGCCAGCCAAGACCTGACCAGGTCAACTGGGCAGGTCGACCCCCGGTCGACCTGGGTCCTGGGCGGGAATTTTCCCGCCCAACTCAATTTGAGTCTGTTTTCGAATTTTGAACTGTTTGAATTTTAAATTGAATTCTGAAACTTCGAAACGTCATAACTCCTTCATACGGAGTCCGATTTACGCAAACTCGGACTCTATCTCAAGCAGAATTCTGAGACGAGCGCAATGGCGTAACCCGTTTCCCTTAATTCGTTCAATTAGAGTTAATTATATTTTAATTTATTAATTTATTGTTAACAGAAAATTCGTGGTGTTACAGAAACCATCTGGAGTTCTAAAAGCGGTCTTGTCAATACTGTCCTCGGCCACCCTCAACCGATAAAACCCCATGGCCAAGTCTAACTGAGAGAAAATTGATGCACGAATAAGCTGGTCAAACAGATCATCTACCCTCAGGAGTGGGTGCCTGTTCTTGTTGGTGAGTTTATTCTACTCTCTATAGTCTACACATAAGCTAAGTGAACCATCTGCCTTAGTTGTGAACACCACTGAGCACCCCATTCAGATATGCTTCGCCTAATAAACCCTTTCTCAACTAGCTCCCCTACATGCTTGCTGACCTCCCTTCTTTCTCTTGGAGCCATATGGCGCGCAGGCAATGCAACTGGCTTTGCATTGTCCATCAAGTACATACAGAAATGAATCTCGTACCTCAGGGGTGAGCCCTGAACCTCATCAAAAGCATCAGGATACTCTCAGACTAATGGTACATATCGCAAATCATCGATAGAAGCATCAAGTGACTCTAGGAAACTAAGCATGATAGACCCCTTTGGGTCACATGAAATCTTGAAGGTCCTCCCATGGCAAGTCAAAAGTCTAACGACCCTCCTCTCTCAATCCAGAATGGCACCATACATGGCTAGCCAATCCATCCCTAGAATCAAACCATAGCCCGTGAAACTACGCACATATGCATCGCATTAAAATTCGAAGCCCAACCATATATTCTCAAACCCCGAAAAATCATAAAAAGATGAGCCGTACCCCCAATGGAGTTTGAGAGAACAACGGGATCCAAAACCATACTAGTAATAAGGTGCAGAGACTCAACCACAGAGTCAGATATAAAAGAATACAAAGCACCAGAATAAAAAAGAGTTTTAATAGGATGATTGGAAAGAGAAATCAAACCTTCCATAGAAACTTTCCTACCGTTATCTGGTGCACTGGCCATGAGAGCATGCACTTGCCCTCTAAAAGATTCTGCCCTTTGACCTTGTCCTAACATCTTCGGGCACTCCTTAGAAAAGTGTCTGACCTCCCCACAACTGAAACATGAATTCTTCTTTCTTTTGCAGTCCTTGATCCAATGAACCTCGCGTCCACAATTATACACTTCATCTTATCCCTAGCCTTGCCATCCTTTCTTCCCTTCTTTGGTTGTTGTTGTCCTTTCTTGGGCCATACTTTCTTGTTTTGTGTTTCCTCAACCTTAGCTTCTTTCCTTTCACCTTTATCTTCCTCATGCATCAATGCCATATCAACGAGCCTTTCAAAAGTTTCCCTAATTGGAATATGATACATAGCTAACCCATGAAGGGTTTCAATCAATCCTCTAGCAAACCGCAAAGCTTTCTTATGCGGGGTATCTACTAGCTCCAACACAAACCTCGCTAGTTGGTTGAACTGGTTAACATACTCTTTAACAATCATACCTCCTTGCTTAAGCGCCAAGAACCTTTCCATTTACATACTTTTCTCAACTTGAGAAAGAAAATTCATTTCAAAACTCTGCTAAAAAATCATCCCAAGTCTCCGCTAGATGTCCTACTTACGTCACTTCCCACCAGAACCAAGCTTCATCTTTCAGCAGCTAGGCGGCTAACTGAATCTTTTTACGATCATCAACTTCTAAAATTCCAAACAGATCCTTCGTCTCTTTTAGTAATTCCTTGCCTCTACGAAGTCTCGGTTCCATGGAATGGATTTCCTCCTATAACACATAAATCATTGAAGATCTTAGAGAAATTATCTGCACGCGGACGAGGAGGAACAACGGGTGCAGCTGGGAGAGGAAGGTAACAACCTGCGTTCCGACGAACCAATTTTTTTATCAAAAACCCAATCCATTGAAACTCGTGTTGTCTTTCTCTGGTATCCTGCAGTAAAGATAGAGACATAAAACGTGTCAGAGTTTGGAAAACATCTCACAGAGGAAGGAACAAAATATAATATAATTAAAACATAGCTTTACCTTAATAAATATCCTACTAAACCAGTATCCAAAGTCATATAGTCTCTGTCATGAACCTAACCTGCGAATGTTAAGAGGTGGGGGTTAGAACATAAGTTCTGTGTGAATGAAATAAACTACACCTCTTAAATAATCTTACATATACCGTTCAATTACATTTTCTCATTTATTAGGTTATCTGTGTTATTAACACTCAAGGCTTTCACACACACGTTAGATTAACCTAGCATAATGTATATGTAGCTACCACCAAACTGAGGTACACCCCGTGGTATCCCACTCGCATTGTCTCCTCCATATCGCCACAGTAATATGCGCGGTCCCTCATCCTATGCCATGGTAACGTACAATGATACATCCGCATAGAACCACTATCGCTGTGCTACGTAAGCGTACTGACTGCTATCCTTGAACTATTCGATCAAGTTTGGTTCCATTACCGAACAATGCCCTCTAGTATACGATACACCACCCAGAGTAGACATGGTTGTACCTAGACTTTCCAACATATGTATCATCAATCATACTCGATGTTTCTACTGCACATAACCTCTACTTGTGCACCCGAGCTCTGTGGCAGGGCTATTAGAAATACAGAACTCGGTCGGGAGCTTTTCTTTATCTATACGGGCCCACCTCTAAGAGTGTCCAATGTACAAATATCCCTTGGGTCTAGTTTTTCAATGGTGGCTATGGCCCCACCTCAGCCCCTCCCTCAACTAGTAAAGACCACACGAGTTAAGCGACCACCCCTAACAAGCAAACAATCTAAACATCCATGTGGGGTCTCCCCGCACCTGTCCCTTGATAGCAAAGGTTAACGATCTCTATTGGTTAGCTCTTGTCTTTTCGCATTCCTTAGGCTGTTGGTGATAGGCGTCCAATGATCTAGCTATCGTTTGGTCTTGACCCTCCACCTCCGCTTGAGGCAACCGCTGAACCACCCTTAATGCCACCGCGTACAGCATTCTGACTGCCCCCTTCTTGTGCAGTCCAAGCCCACCCACCTGGTAGTTCCGCTCAGACCCAACCTCTGTAATCCTAGCCCAAAGATAAACTACTACATAGGACTACCAGGAGCACCTTCAATGTCTCACGAAGTCGCCTGCCTCCCCTTCCAGTCCGCTGGAGGCGCCAGAATAATGAACATGCGCTCCCCTCATGCCTTATGACACCGTGATGATCTACCTCGTTGGGCTATTCATCCTATAACGTACGGACTGCTTCAAGTGCCTTAGCTTTATCTGTCATTAGACCCTACGTTTAATCATTAATTACGCGCTTGTACCACCTCGTCAGTTTTTTCATTTAACTTGGTATTCACATTTACTTCCTTTTCAAGTTTACCAAGTTATCCTTGCTTATTAATTCCATTTATAACTTAATCCTTTTAAGTTCATTAATAAGCATACGACATGTTATTCTCATAATCTAATAATTATCCCTCGTATGGTTATAATAACATGTTTTACTTAATTTATAATTAAGTACATCTTAATTCACATATACATTGGTTAAGAGAATAACTTCCTAAGTATCAACCCTAAAGACCGAAATCAACATCAGATTGACACTCAGAGAATTACTCAACTCAACCAACCAATCTTCTGTTATGTCATTCTATAACTTATGTTATCTTCATTTGCAGATTTATTCTTGCCGTTACAGATTACTTAATTTTCAATTAAGTACTACTTTCCTTGTTACATAAGTTATTTCATCTTCCCTTATCGTTCCTTATAATTTACCTTATTCCATAAGTTATTCTGTTTTTTCCATCCTTCATTATAACCTACCTTATTCCATAAGTTAAAATTCCCACTTGTCCCTAGGGCAAGCCTACCTATCATTGTTTCCTTTTCTTAAGTTCATTCATAATAGGTTATTATTATCATTCCCCATTTTGGCATTAGTGAAGATTAACTTAACCCTCCCCACTTCTTCAACACGTTTACTTAACCCCTACTCAATTCAACTGGTTCGTAACACCACTACAGATTTAATTGGGTTAAGTATTCTAATTTATCAAATTATCCATGTTACCCATGTTACCTACTTAACCCCTTTATTATATCCATATCAACCTTACATGTGTCGTCTTGGTTAAGTTTTCATTATTATTTATGATGTCCATAAACGCGCAAGACCTCTCACATTAGATTATCATTTGCGGTTGTTGGATATGCCGGGCGGTTCTGGGCAGACTTCTACCGCATCTGAATCTAACCTCGTGTCTTGACACCATTACATGTCCAATTTCCACCTAAGACCTCTCACATTAGATTACCATTTGCGGTTGCTGGATATGCCGGGTGGTTCCGGGCAGGCTTCTACCGCAAACCAAATCTAACCTCGTGTCTTAGGCGTTCAATATCTTTTTCTTAATTCATGCCCAATTTCAAGTCTTGTATTATTATAATTTCCAGTTACCCGTAAATTCCAACTCAAATTTATGCTTCTAATTCTAATCCAATTTATACCTATAATCCTATGTATACAAGTCAGTCCCAATTATGCCCAAATCAATTTCCACAATTTATGCCAACTTTCATTTAGTTACATATTTTCCCAAACTTTTCCAATTGTTCATGCCCCAAATCCCAACCATCGGTTTTTTTTCCTTAAATTACATTGTTATATTCTCAATTTGATTTATATACATAAATCCCACCATATTTTTATACATAATTCCGAGTATAGTTATGCCCATAATCCCAATTCAACTTATAATCCCAATTTACATTCTTAATTACTATTTGATTCATGTATCCATAGTTATATTTATGATTCCAATCAAAGTTATTCCCAAAACCCCATTATAAGTTATGTCCCCAATCCTCCCAATCACATATGATATAAAAATCAATCTTTTCCCTTTTATTCTCAATAACATTCAATCGCATAAATCCACAATATGATTAGGCTCGAAGATAGCCTAGCAATAAAAATAAAAAGGGAACAATAAAAGGAGGAAACCCAATGTAGGCATAAAATGACTGGTCATAATTAAGCATATGACAACAATATTAGGCATAGGTGAACTTTATTAGATTAGATCTTTCAATAGGTTTATTACGAGTGTAAATGGGGAATGACAAATGATAGATCCATTAATATACAAAAAATATATTTTAAATCCACTCACTTGTATGCTTTCCAATTCTAGATCTGATCCATGGTTTTGTCCCTTATTGCGTAGCATAGATCCCGGCATTTGAATTCTTCTCTCCTATTTTGGAGTAGAGGAATCCTATATCTATCTTTTTATTTTAAGAACAGATTAGGAGAGGGAGAGAAGAGATTAGATCTAAGAATTGCTTGGGGTAGAAGAAGAATCTAAATTATTTTAGGTTGGAGCAGCGTCGTGGCATCACCATTAGTTTAGGTCAAGAAAACAATAGGGTTAGTGAAACACCCACCCTCATTAAGTCACTCACAAAGGGAATGCATTAACTTTGGTGAAGCATTTTAGGTAAAAGACACAAATAATTTACAAGACAGACATATAAACAATGGAAAACTGAAATTATTTCATAAATTGCATGGTTCAGTCAAAACATTATAAGCATTGTCTCAAAACCCAACTTCTAAATTATTATAATGAAACCTCTGTCTTGATTTAAAACTCCAAGTACATAAAGAAGCATAAAAAAGTAGTAAAGCAACATTAGTCCCCAATAAAAGTGTAACCACAGCCATAGCCCAAGAAGAGAAAATCCAAGCAATACATCTACTCTCTTCAAACCGGAAAATGTCTGCACTAAATTGAAGTATTCCCTCCCTGCGGACCTGGGGGAGGGGGAACGGAAGAAAAGGAGGCGAAAGAAAATAGGTCAGACATAAGTCTGGTTAGTCCAGTGATTATTCAGCACGTAAACAAGTAAAAGGATCATGACATGAATAAACTGAACATAGGACAATACCATAGAAATAAGATAACATAAGACAAGGCAAGATAAACTGAATATACTTATCGCACTCATTTCCATTTCTCTGCACCTACTACGAATATTCCAACTACCATCATGTGTTCATAACAAAGTGAACCCCTTCCTGATCGGCTTCTACTCGCATGCATTTCTTACTTGTGTCATTCGACCCCTCTCGATTGTATATACCTGTGTTGGTCCCACCATGGGGTATATCAATTCCAATGGTGGCAACCCGGCACAAATTCAAGATGCAAGGTGTATACTATTGATGCCCAGTGCCTGCTTTTCCACTCTGGAGTACGTGCACGCCCATATTCCGTCGGAACTACAGTGTTGCACCCCCTGCCGCTATTTTGACCACTTATAATACACCCAATAATCGTGCCCCACCCTGCCTAGTTCAGGGTACCATGATACATCTATGTGGGTTACTGTTGAAATGGGTCCCCGTTACTAGGGTTTCCTAATCAACATGCTATAATGGTTAAGTGTTCTCAAAATTTACCTAACCTCACCCATTTGCTTTGTTAACATGTTGTATTGGTTAAGTGCTACCTTAATTAACTTAATCCTACCATTCTTAGCCTGTCTGTTCCTTAGCTTTAATTCATTCATTAAAACACCAACCTCTCACATTAGATCTATATTGTTGCGGTCGCTGGATGTGCCAGGCGGTTCCGGGCGGTCTTACATTGCAACTCAATCTGACCTCGGGTTTTTGGGGCTTAATGCGCTATCCTCTCACATTAGATTTATATTGTTGTGGTAGCTGGATGTGCCGGGCGGTTCCGGGCAGTCTTACACCGCAACTCAATCTAACCTCGGGTTAGGCATGTTCATCTTTAGCCAATTTACATATTTGTCATATGTGTCCAAATCTATGTGTCAAATTTTTCCACAAGTCTAGTCAATACAAGTGTGTGCTACATTCCCATGCTATGCCCAAAATTTATTACATTATACCCAATTTTCCCCGCGTTATAATCGCACGTACAACGAGATTTACTCTAAGTTCCAAATGAACTTAGTATTCACAAAAGCAAGTAAAAAGGGGAGAAAATAGAGAAGGAGCATAAGAATTGTCATAAGGAAAAATAGGCATGTAAAGATGTACCTAATTCAAGAATCATATTTCAATGTTGTACATTAACAATATGTGTAGACAAGCTAAGTAATTTACATTGTATTGGACTTAAGAGAATCACTAATTTTCATGTACAACATGATAAGTCCCATTATTTAAATCATAATAGTCTCATAGGAATAGGATGTATAACATGATAGATTCTATCACATAAACCACAACAGTCTCATAGGCATGATAGGTTCCAACAGTCTCATAGGTATGATAGGTTTAGTTATGTCAGTCCAACAGTCTCATAGGCATAATAGGTTTTATAATGTCAGTCCAACAGTCTCATAGGCATGATAGGTGTCATTACATTAATCACAATAGTCTCATAAGCATAGGCAATTTAGATTTGACAAAAGGATAGGCACGAATCAGAATTAGGCATCGTTCTAGATCCGATTATTACAGTCATGATTTCTGTTAGATGTTTAAATCTAAATAATAACTAAACTTACAGAAAAAGGACGGATCTTGTATTTTGGGATCTGATTTCTAAATTTGAAAAGCTATCCATTGACGTAGACATTTGATTTGAAGTTCTTCTAATCAATTAGTAGTTTGGATTTATTTTTATAGTTAGGAGAAGATAAAGGAGGCTAGGCTAGCTTGTAGACGAACATCATGACGACACCATAGTCTTATGGTTATGAGGTTATGGTCTAGGTTTGGCTATGTATATATAGATGTCTAGGATTAATTCCAGCCTTTAGATTAGTCTAGGAGAAATCAGAGCCATCAAACCAAAGAGATGTGTCACCCAGCCATCCATAGCACGATACATGAGCCCTAACACCTTAGAAATTAGTCATTGGCCAATCAGAGAAGGCCACATCAGATCAGGATTGTAGAAATTCGTCACAGGAAGCAGATCTCAAAGCGGGCGACTCCCTACAGGGGGGTTGACACCTATGTCGACTCCCCTTTAGGGGGGTCGACACCTATGTCGACTTCCCCTTGGGGGGGGTGGGTGGAGGGAGGGGTCGACACCCTGAGCGGGAATTTTCCCGCTCAGCCTGTTCTGTTTGAATTTTGAATTTTGAACTGGATTTATTATTTAATTATTATTTTCTATTTATTTTTGAAATCTTCTGAACTCCATAACTTCTACATACGGAGTCCGATTCATGCAAACTCGTAATCTATCTCAAGCAGAATTCCGAGACGAACGCAATGGCGTAACCCATTTCCCTAAATTCTTCTTCTAAAAAATTAAGTGTTCTTAGATTTGTTAATTTTAATATTCATAGAAAATACGGGGTATTACATTCTCCCTCCTTAAAGGATTTCGTCCCCGAAATCTCTAAGTTAAGAAGAATGTATCCTAACATCCAACATCCATCTATTCAACCATCAATCAAATGCATCCATTGTCCTTAAAAGGTTTCTAATGCATTCATGATCAGATGCATAGTGTGTGTGTATGTCCTTATCTAATGCAAAATCATGCAGTCTACTGATTCAGTTGACCTCCTTGATGCGAATCATGTCAGTGCTATGAGTCCATCATGTATGCAATTATTCCTAATTGTATTTTGTAACTTCTACATGAGTGGACAATCATTCGTACAAATGCAACGTCCGTATGATAACACATCAAGTTTCAATCCATATATAAATTCATATATGCATATGCAATATGAAAATGACTAAGCCGATCTAGTACCTTGTGTGTGTGTATATGCATCCATGAGCAACCACTAGCAACCACTTGCAACCATCAATCATAACATGTTTCAAATACATGTTTGCATCCATTGGTTTCTACCTAAGGATCAAGAATAGGACCAAGGAGATATACTTAAGAGATAGATACAAGCATGCATAAACTTTTGGAAAAAGAGATCAAGAATGTACCCTCATAAAGATAAGGGTAGGCTGCGCGTATCTTGTCCTCGGTCTACCACGTCGCGTCTTCCTCCGCATCACTACATTGTACTTTAACTAGCTTGACCTCACGATTATGTAGCTTTTTAACTTCTGTACCCAAGATACGAGTTGGAACTCTTCTCACCGTTGCTTCTCGTTCAACTTCTATTTCCTCTAGTATGCTTGGCTACACAACTTCCATAGACTCATGTAAGCACTTTCGTAGATGAGAGACATGAAAGACATTATGTACTCCAGCCAATCTTTCGGGTAGCTCTACTTTATAAGCCATCTTCTCAATCATCTCAATGATAGGAAATGGCCCTACAAATGTTGGTGCCAATTTTCCTACGGACCCAAAACGAACAACATTCTTACAAGGAGATACTTTAAGAAAAACTCTGTCTCCAACCTCAAACTCAAGGTCAGTCCTTATTTTATCAGCGTAGGACTTCTGTCTATCTTGTGTGGTCTTCATTCGTCTTCGTATCAAGTCCACCTTCTCTGAAGTTTCTCTGATCATGTCAGGCCCAAGTACGAGCTTGTCTGTAGACTCCCAACAAGTTGGTGATCGGCATGGTCTTCCATATAAAGCCTCAAAGGATGCCATGCCTATGGTGGCTTGGTAGCTATTGTTGTAGGCGAACTCCACCAAAGTAAGGTGATCCTCCCATGTTCCCCCAAAATCAAGAATGCACAATCTCAAGAGATCTTCTAATACTTTGTTCACCCTTTCCATCTGACCATCGGTTTGAGGGTGATAGGTCGTGCTTAAGCATAGCTGCGTGCCTACAGCCTCTTGCAAATTCTTTCAAAACTCGCTCATAAAGATAGGGTCTCGGTCACTTACTATGTTAGAGGGTATTCCATGCAGTTGAACTACCTCTTTAAGATAAATGGACGCTAACGATGAGGCAATCCTCCTGCTCTTAACAGGTATAAAGTGAGCTCTTTTAGTGAGCCTGTCCACTATTACCCAAATATTGGTATTGCCCCTTCTTGATCTAGGCAACCCATCAATAAATTCCATCGAAATGCTATCCCATTTCCACTATGGGACCTCCAGAGGATGAAGCAGACCACTAGGCTTCTTTCGCTCCCCCTTGACTTGCTGGCATATCAAGCACTTGAGACGAATTCAGCTACATCCTTCTTCATGACATTCCAAAAGAGAACTCTTTTTATATCTTTATACATCTTGTCCCCTCCTGGGTGTATGGTCAACTTAGAATGGTGTGCCTCTTCGAGAACGGTCTTCACCAAATCCCTTGCTTGTGGGACGCATAGTCTTCCATCCTGACTCAACCAAACCTTGTCATCGATGGAGTATCTATTGAGGTGACTAGAAGTCTCACCTCTCATTATCTTATCCATCACATCAACTAGCTGAGGGTCTTCACGTTGCGCGGCTCCTATTGAGTCCAAAATAGTAGGCCGCACCTCTAGCGATGCTAACAAACATGTACAAATTCAAAGGAGGGTCTAAGTCAAAGTTTGCTATGTACTCCAAGCTTTGCTTTTCTACAAAGAGAGGACTTAAGGTCGGTTTTTTCCTACTTAAGGTGTCTGCGACCACATTGCCCTTGCCAAGGGTATAAGCAATCTCAAAATCGTATGAGTCAAGAAATTCCATCCACCTTTGTTGCCTTAAGTTAAGATCTTTCTGTGAGAAAAGGTACTTTAAAGATTTATGGTCAGCAAACAATTCAAACCTTTCTCCTAGCAGGTAATGACACCATGACTTAAGAGTGAAAACAATGGTAGCTAGTTCTAAATCATGAGTTGGGTAGTTTTTCTCATGTACCTCACTACAACAAAAACACTATATTACAATTTTAATTTTACAACGGTGGTAAAATCACCATTGTAATAAATGTTTTTTTACAACTTTATTCCAGAAAACTTGTAATAAACTTGTTTTTAACAACTGTGTTATTTTGACAGTTGTAATAAAAGCCTATCACAACTTTTATTTTTTGACTGTTGTAATATATGACTACACTACAACTAAAATACCATATTAATAATTAATAAAAATTCGATAATTAATAAAAAATATTAATACTCAATAACTATTGTTTAATAATAATAGTAAATAGTTTATTTGAAAATATGTAATAAATAATATTAATAATTTCTTTTTGCTATATAATAATTAATAAATAATAATTATGTATTATTGTTAGAAATTAAAAATAAATAAATAAAAATTATTTTTTTGTAATGAATAATTAATTTTAGTAATCAATAAATAAGAAGTAAGAATCACTAATTAAGTAGTAAAAATTAGTTTTTAAATAATGATTGTTAAGTATTTAACAATGAATAATTATTAGTAAAATATACATAATAAACTTTTAATAAGTTATATTTAATTATAAATAAGAAGAAATAAGGAATAGTTAACAATAGCTATTATTAATGAGTAATATCTAATGCTTAAGCAAAATATTTCCTAACATGTCCTGTGAGAACCCAAAATTTTATGACCCTAAAATTATATTTGTTTCAATTAAATCTATATAAATATTTAGGGTGAATAAATAAATAAAAATCATTTGTTTGAGTATACGATGAAAATATAGAAATTTGTACATGGTTTACAATTGTGAAAAACATACATGTTTATTTGTGTATGTGTGTAACATAAAAAATTTGCTTAAGGATTATAAAGTCAAATATAACACCTAGGTGCAAAATTGTCAATTGGTAAGGAGGAAACCCTAGCCTTTGTATAGTGTAAACAAAGAGAAATATCGGCCAACCCTTTTCCATTTTTTTCTCTCTCGTTTGAACAAGTAAACCTGATAATGGCCGAATGCCCTAGAAATATAAATTGGGGGAAAATCAGAAGGGGATCGTCTCGCATTAATGAGAGTGGACTCTAGAGGGATGGCAATGGCGAATCTAAAGGGTTTGAGAGCCTAAACGAGATCTGAAAGGGGGGACAATCGGCATTAAATCTCGGTGAGTGTATTTGCTTTTCCTTAGCAATAAGTCCTTTATAGGCAGCTATTTTATCCTTGTTTCCATCATAGGATCATTATAAATAAATATGAATGTCGGTTAACTGATTCGTATGTTATTTTGGATGCATTGTATTGATGGATGCTACACTATTTGAATAGCATGTTGTTATTGTTAGGGATTGATGTCGATCTTAATTGTTCTCTGGTTGTAGTAGGATATATATATATATATATATATATATATATATATATATGTATATAAGCCAGATTTAAAATGGAATGGAGGATGGTATATATGCATGGAAATGTGTCTATATACATGTATATCAGAACCTGAGATGCCAGTTAAGGAATAAGTGGACAGATTAATATAAATTGATATAAATGCTTGAATGCCCTTGTGTTGTGACTGGTATAAATGTTAACTTATTGATTGAGTACACATAAATATAAGTGCCGAGTGCATATAACCTGATATGAAATAAGTATAAACAAAAAGGGTTAAAAGTAGAGATTAAAATGGAAATCATTGGCTGTTATGGTCTAGTTTGCCATGGATGTTTGGCTGGTAATGCATGTTTTGCTTTGAATTCATTGTTTGGGGGGTATGCTTTGATTCACGTAGATACGAATGACATTCTCACATACCCATATTTTACTGATGCAAGTGAAAATACGACCCTGAAACTAAGTGGACACATCTTTAGTTGAAAGTGCAAGCATATATTAGAAATGCCAGCGTAGGAACATAATTTGATTGAGTAATGGGAACATACATTAATGTTATGAATGTTTATGAATTCGGTCTATCACAAATAGATGCTAGTCATTCCTAGTAAAATCAATCAAATGTTTTATATATATGTATGTATATATATACATATACAATGATAAGCATGAATCTTGCTGTATATGTCTACTTTTAATTCAGTTTAAATATGCTAACTGAATTTGTTTTATACTCTGGCAAGTAACTCGTGACAAGTAACACACATTTGTTAATGTGTAGTATAAACTGAATGTTGATGCACTTTCCTATAACTACTTGGTGAACACATAACTGGTCACATGAACGTTTGGACAGTTTGATATAGATGTATTTTATAAGGGAACACATGACCTGCTATACCATTGCTTAGTCAGTTTAGTATATATGCATATTAATTTTAGACACGTGGACTGCTATGTATGTATTTACTTAAACAGTAAACATTTGTGTTTGCTTGATGAACACATGACCTATATGTAATTGTTTAGGCAATTTAATTAAAAAGGTGCTTTGTTTGAGTAACACCTGACCTGATATACATATTTATTTAGATAGATTAATGATATGTGTAGTGCTTGGACACATAACCAATTTTGTATAATTGTTCTTACAGTTTTAAGGTGATGTGTAGTGATCTGCTTAAACTGTAAATACACTATAGAATTGTACACTAAGTACTACACATTATAGATCTAAAACTGTTTGCGTATGCCACATGATTTTAAATACACTTATACCAGACGTGTTATGTCTGACCCTGTTGATTGCCCATGCAATCTCCTTGGGTGTCTCATTCAAAGGAGGCAGTCCGAAGATCTGTTTTTACATGTAGGAAAGCACCTTAATAATTGGGTCGAGGGGCAAAAAGTAGGCTGTTAGACTGCTTATGGTTGCTGTTAATATCCGGGTCCTTTCGGCAAGTAAGCAATTCTTAAATGTTTGGGTTGTTTATGAAGTTTTGCTGATTACTCAGGAAGAAGTTTTTCAAAAACTGAAATTGATTAAAACATATCTAATGACTACTATATTACTTGAAAGGTTGAGCGGAAGAACGATGATTTCAATTGATAATAAGTACTTATATGCATAACTATGAAGAGATAATAGATTTTTTCTTTCAAATAATGCGAAAATGAATTGTTTCTGTTAAAGGCTAAATGATAAAAATCATTTTTACAAAATCATTTTTGATCCTTTGCATAACTATGAAGAGATAATAGATTTTTACAAAATCATTTTTTATCCTTTGCAGCGTTCTTCCCATACTCGAGCAACCTACAGGGGGTGAGAAGCGGAATTCTTGCACCAAAAAGATAAATGGCGTAAAGATTTCCTTGTCTTCGACTAGTGTACTCCCATAGGATATGCAATTTTTGTGGATAACTTGTGCTTGTACTAAGTTGCTTTGTAACAGTCAAGTATGTAATAATGTACGAAATGTTGTCTAAAACTTATTATTTGTAATACTGAATATTTGAGTATTTTAATAAATTA
Source organism: Allium sativum (assembly GCA_030737875.1). Taxonomy (NCBI): domain Eukaryota; kingdom Viridiplantae; phylum Streptophyta; class Magnoliopsida; order Asparagales; family Amaryllidaceae; genus Allium; species Allium sativum. Next base: position 544,743,278 of record CM060913.1, on the reverse strand, counting down.
GTTTGCAAATAACTGTAATATTAGATTTGCTTATGCAGTATTGCTATATTTAGTGTATTGTTCTTTTCAGTTGCAAAAGATGTTTTTTTAAAAAAAAAACCCAAATGTCAATCACAACGGTGCACAATAGTTGTAGTAGATTTTATTAAAACGGTGCATAACTGTTGTAATAAAGTTTATTACAACGGTGGAGAAAAGTTGTAAAATATACATATTACAACGGTGTTGCAACAGTGCAAAAAAGTTGTAAACGATATTAGTCTATTACAACTTCTTAATACACGAAGGTTTGCCCACCGTTGTAAAATGTATATTACAACTGTGTTCCACCATTGTAATAGGGTCATTTTGTTGTAGTGCCTTCAACTACCTTCCTCCATAACAAACTACTCTGCCCTCTTGCATCAAGACAACGCCCAATCCTGTAATGCATGCGTCTATGTATACAGTAAACATCTTACTCCCATCAGGTAATGTCATAACTAGGGCTGTTGTTAGAGCCCTTTTCAGTCGTTGGAAAGCAACATTGCAATCCAAATCCCAAGAAAAAGTTAGATTCTTCTTTGTCAACCTAGTAAGTGGGGCTGAGATCTTCGCAAAGTCCTTAACGAACTTTCTATAGAAGCCAGCTAGCCCGAGAAAACTTCGTACTTCGGTTGCATTCCGTGGGATTTTCCAATCTTGCACCGCAACATCTTTTGCGGGATCCACAGCTATCCCCTCTTTGGACACTACATGTCCAAGAAACCTTACTTTGTCTCTCCAAAAATGGCATTTGGAGAATTTCGCTTTCACCTAATGTGCACGAAGAGTATCCATGACCTCCCTTAAATGCAAAGCAAGTACTTCCTCACTTTTTGAGAAAATCAAAATGTCGTCCACAAAGACCACTACAAATTTATTAAGGAACTCTCTGAACACCCTACTCATCAAATCTACGAAGTAGGAAGGTGCGTTTGTCAAGCCGAAAGGCATGATAATCCATTCGAAGAAACAATCCGGCGTACTTAACGCGGTCTTATCTATGCTATCTTCAGCCACTCTTAGCTGATTAAATCCGGTGGCTAAATCTAGTTGGGAGAAAACTGAGGCACCTATGAGCTGGTCGAAAAAGTCGTCTATTCTAGGAAGTGGGTGCCTATTCTTCTTGGTCAGCTTGTTTAGCTCCCTATAGTCCACACATAGGCGAAGTGAACCATCTGCTTTGGTTGCAAACACCACCGGAGCACCCCATTCAGAAATACTCCGCCTTATGAACCCTTTTTCAAGCAACTCTTTGACTTGCTTGCTGAGCTCTTTCCTTTCCCTTGGGGCTATATGTCTAATGGGTAAGGCAACAGGTTTTGCATTGTCAACAAGGTATATGCGGAAGTCTATCTCTCGCTTTAGAGGTAAGCCCTTCACCTCTTCAGAGACATCCGAGTATTCACAGACTACTCTAATAGATTACAAGTTTTCAACAGATGCATCAAGAGATTCTAGGTAACTAAGCATAACAGAATTCATGGGATTACAAGAGATTTCGAGACTGTTACCGAGGCGAGTCATAAGTTTAACAACTCTCTTTTCACAATCGAGGATGGCACCGTTACTTGATAACCAATCCATGCCTAGAATCAACCCATAGCCCGTCAAACCCAAAACATAAGCATTACATCTAAACCCAACGCTTATTATAGAAATTTACAAATCCAAAAAAATCATGGACAAATAAGCCGAGCCCCCAATTGGATTTGAAACAATCATGGGATCCTCTACTATACTCGTATCTAGGTGTATAGATTCAACTAAAGAAGTAGATATAAAAGAGTGCGATGCGCCAGAATCAAAAAGAGTACGAACTGGATGATCAAAAAGATAAACTAAACTCTCAACAGAAATGTTTCTACCTCTTTCTTACGGAGAGGCCATGAGAGCATGAATTTGTCCTCTAGAAGTGGATCCAGTCCTCTGCCCTTGCCTTTTTGGGCAATCCTTAGCCATATGCCTTATCTCGTCGCATTGAAAGCAACCACCCATCTTCAATTTTTTCTTTTTGCAGTCCTTAATCAGATGTCCAGGTATGCCACAAAATTTACACTTCCTCTTGTCATGGGGTTTTTTATTCTTCCCGCCTTTCTTGGAATCCGTCTTCTTATTCTGCAATCCCTCCACTTTCTTGTCTCGAGGTTCATCCACCTTTTCCTCTTTCTTGGCACCCTTGTCTTCCTCTTGTAATAGTGCCATGTCCACCAGTTTCTCAAAAGTCGCACCCATAGGTATATGGGACATAGCTAGGCTGTGCAGCGGTTCATTCAACCCTTTCACGAAATGGAGAGCCATTTTATGTAGAGTGTTTACCAAATCCAGTCCGAATCTAGCCAGCTGGTTAAACGGGTTGACGTATTCCTTAACCGATAGGTTTCCCTGTTTGAGTGCTAAGAACTTCTCCATCTGTAGGCTTCGTTCAGCTTGCGAGAGGAACTTCATTTCAAATCTCCTTCTGAAATCCTCCCAAGTTTCAACTTGTAACACCCCACCTCCGCTAGGGTCACTCACAAAGGGAATGCCTTAGTTTTGGAGGGGTATTATCTAGTAAACAGGCACAGAGATAACACAAGACAGAACATAGATAAAATAGAGTATATAAAGCAGCGGATATAAACTTTAAAACCGAATCTCATTATTGAAAAATAGAGTCAAAACCTCTTACATCAAAATGCCAAGTCATTATTTCATTACATCAGGTTCTAAAGAAGCAAAGTACTTAAAACAACATAAGTAAAATATTATTCCCCAAAAAGTGCATGAGTGCAGCCATAGCATAGCTCAAGACCAAACCGTACATGAGCTGTCAGGAAGCAAGCAAAGTCCAAGCTAAGAGCTAGAGTTTCCTCCCTGAGAACCTGTGGGGGGGGGGGGGGAACGAAAGACAAAGAGGCGAAAGAAAACGGGTCAGTCAAAAAGACTGGTAAACCCCAGTGACTATCAGCATAGAAACTAGTAAAGTTAACAAGACATGAATAAACTGGAATTAAACATAGGAATGATGATAAGTCTGACATGATAACTATGCTAACAAGATAACTCAAGTCTAACATTGCGTTTCAAGGTTCACTATACCAACTATACTGGTATACTAATCCCGTGTCAACTATAAATCAAGAAATAATCCCTTGGCCCAATATCGTGAAGTGACCCAATTCGGGGTCCAACGGTATGATCTAATCGATCGGCTCCCCACAAGTCTAGCTCGTCGTGTGTCTGTGTAATACGGCCCTATCACGAATGTAGTCACCTGTGCTAGGTCCACCATAGGGTGTATCAAGCCCTAGGGTGCCAACCACCGACACGAATCAAGAATGCACAGATAATCCTATTGATGCCCAATGCCTGCTTTTTCAACTCTGGACTAAGTGCACGACCCTAGTCTGCCTGAACCTACAATGGCGCACCAACTCAGCCGTCGTTCTGGTCGCTTACAATCACCCCAGCAATCGTGCCCCACCCTGCCTAGTCCCAGGGTACCGCGATACATCTAGTGGGTTACTGCTGAAAAGGACCGCGTAACTAGGGTTTCGTTCAGTAGGTTAAGTTGTCATTTAAAATCGAGACTTAAACCCATCTACGTGTCATGTCAAATTGACTAAGTGTGTCGTTCTAGTTCAAGACTTAGTCCTACGAATCATGTGTCAGGTTGGCTAAGTGTGTTCAAGCGGTTCATTACTTAACCCTATCAAATCAACGTGTCAAATTGGTTAAGTATATTCAAGTGGTCCATGACTTAACCTTACCCAGTGGCATTAATTTACTTAATGCACCCTTAACCTCTCACATTAGACTTGGTTATGGTTACTGGATGTGCCGGGCGGGTTCGGGCAGTTTTACACCATAACCTTGTCTAATCTCGGGTTTCGAGTGCGATATGACCAACTACTCACATTGGGTCCTATTGTTTGCAGTTACTGGATTCGCCGGGCGGTTCCGGGCAGATTTATGCTGCAAAATCATCCCAACCTCGAGTTGGCCACGTTCAAGTTATCTAAGTGTCATGTCCCAAATTCATATTTTCAAGTATAATTTCATGTCAAGTTCATGTTCCTATCCTAGCTCAAGTTATAACGATATTCATGTTTTCAAGTTCATACTAAATTCAGGTTTTCCTAAACTACCCAAATCGCATCCCCAACGCTCGTGAATTCGAATCAAGGCAATAGATGTAACTAGGGAATAACATAACAAGGATGGGTATAAAGTGGCAAAGGTGATTTCAAGGCAAGCATGGTGTAACTTGAGATATGATCATAACATCACTGGCATATGAAATAGGGTGATAAACATAGCAATAAATGACATAAGATGATAATCCTAAACTTGTGACTAGCAAAAGTTTCAACATCACAACATCACAGGCATGTTAAAATAATGATACGGTTTAGTTTATGACATGAACAGGCCCCTAAATCAAGTTCTTATCAGTATTCCACAAATCAAGGTTCAATATGAACGGTACTAGGTTCAAGGTGAATAGATCTAGGGTGAACAAGAGTAGATCTAAAATAATAGATCAAAAAGGAATAGTCATAGATCAAAGATATACAAGAGTAGGTCTCAAGTAGGTATCATGTTTATGTTCAACTTCAATTTACACATGTCCATATTAAGTTTAGAGTTTAGATCTAAGAGTAACTGGGACTTACAGATCGTGGTTTTTGAGAACTAAGAACAGAAATTGTCGTACGATCGTTGTTGAGATGTTGATCTATTCCCTTGAATTGTTGTAGAAACGTTGGCCTTCGATTTGGAACTAGTTTGAATGTTTAAGCTTCAAGTTGGAGGCAGCGACCATGGTTCAAGAGGAGACTTAGCAGCATAATGGGGTTAGAAAGATTTGTTGTGGATTAGCCTAGGTCTTAGGGTGTTTTTATAGTTGCAACAACTAGTTTAGGCCGTAGGATAAACCCTAGAATCGATCTGAACCGCCAAAAATCGTCACAGGCCCTCAAACAAGCCAACAGGGTCAAGCAGGAGCAACCCGGCCCAAACCAGGTTCGGGGACCAGGTCGACACCCAAGTCGACTGCGCAGTCGACCTGGTCCTAGGGGTGTCGGCTGCCCAGTCGACTCCCCAGTCGACCTGTGGTGCTGGGCGGGAAATTTCCCGCCCAATCTGTCTGGGTTTTGAAATTCGAATTTGAACTCGAATTCGAACTGTTTTGAACTCTGAAAATTTCTGAAACTTTGGGGAGCCATAACTTGGTCATACAGACTTCGATTTTCGAAAACTCGGACTCGATTTCATGCAGAATTCCGAGACGAACGCAATGGAGCAACCCGATTCCCTTGGTTCTTATTTTAAAATTTAATTCTTCCTAGATTTATGGTTATAACACGTTATCAAAATACGGGTTGTTACATTCTCCCCTCCTTAAAGGATTTCGTCCCCGAAATCTTTAAGTTAGGAAGAACGTATCCTACCATCCATCATCCATCTACTCAAAACATCATCCACAAGCAAACATTGTCCTTAAGAGATTTCTAATGTTGTATGAACATATGCAGAATGTGTGTGTATATATTCCTTATCTAATGCAAATGATCAGGCCTGATTGATCTTTCTAATGCAAAATATGGTTAGTGTCATGAATCCAACATGTATGCAAATAATCCTAGTCATGTAAGCACTATATGTGTGCACAAACATTCATCCATATGCAACATTCATATGATAACACATTCAATTTCATCCATAAATAAGTATAAACACTCATGCATATGCAATATGAAAATGTGTCTGAGCCGATCTAGTGCCTAATGTGTGTTATGCAACCACGAGCAATCACTTGCAACCATTCGCAAACATCAAGCATAACATGTTTCAAATACATGTTTACATTCGTAGGATTCTACCTAAGGTTCTCAAGACAGGATCGAAAGGATATACAAGATAAAACAGAGTATCTAGGGAAAAGAAGTTAAAGATGTACCCCTAGAAGTTCCTTCTTGCAGGGCTTGCCCTTGCTTCTTAAGGCAGTTCTTGCTGATGTGTCCAGTTTCACCGCATTGAAAACATGCTCCTATCTTCATCTTCTTCTTCTTACAGTCCTGGACTATATGCCCGTCAATACCACAAAAGTTGCATTTTCTTTTCTCACGTGACTTGTCATTCTTGTTGTTGTTGTTCTTTCCTCCTTTCTCGGAGTCTACCTTCTTGTCTTGAGACTCATTCTCCTTGACCTTCTTCTTGCCATTCTCGTCTTCTTCATGAAGTAGGGCCATATTCACCAAGCTTTCAAAGGACGCCCCCATGGGTACATGAGTCATGGCCATAGTGTGGAGTGGCTCGCTCAATCCTCGAGCAAAGCGTAGAGCCTTCTTCTCAGCCGTGTTGACTAAGTCCAAACCAAACCGAGCAAGCTGATTAAACTTATTCACGTACTCCCTAACTGACATGTCCCCTTGCTTGAGTGCCAGGAACCTCTCCATCTGAAGGCTCGCTTCTGCGGATGATAAAAACTTAAGCCCAAACCTCTCTCTAAAGTCTGCCCAAGTCTCAATTGGCCTGGTAGCGTTGGTGACTTCCCACCAAAATGCAGCTTCCTCTTTAAACAACCATGCTGCCAACTGAACTTTCCTATGATCCTCCATATCGAAAATAACAAATAAGTCTTCAGTCTCTTTTAGCCAGTTTTGCGCCTCAACGAAGGTTTCAGTTCCAACGAAGTTCTTACTGCCCATTCCTATAAAGTCCTTGCATATTTTGGCGAAGGTGGTACCCGGAGGAGGAGGAGGAACCGTGGCCACCGGGGGAGGAGGAGGAGGGATATCTGCCTGGCCCGCGCCGTTGGCCCTAGCTTCCAAGTATCTTCGGAACCAGCCAGGTATGGGTACTCCCTCAGGAAGGTTAAGATCAGACATGCTGAAAAGCGAAAAGGAAAAAGATTCAAACGAGGAAACAAAGGAAAGTGCTAATGGCTTTTGGAGAATAGCCTTTTATTAAAAATAAAACTTTTCTTGAAAAATGCTTCTTTATAAACGGTTTTGAAAATAGTTTCAGAAGGTTTTTAAAACTTTTGCCCAGTCTGGTAACCTTCTGCTCTGATACCAAATGTAACACCCCACCTCCGCTAGGGTCACTCACAAAGGGAATGCCCTAGTTTTGGAGGGGTATTATCTAGTAAACAGGCACAGAGATAACACAAGACAGAACATAGATAAAATAGAGTATATAAAGCAGCGGATATAAACTTTAAAACCAAATCCCATTACTGAAAAATAGAGTCAAAACCTCTTACATCAAAATGCCAAGTCATTATTTCATTACATCAAGTTCTAAAGAAGCAAAGTACTTAAAACAACATAAGTAAAATATTATTCCCCAAAAAGTGCATGAGTGCAGCCATAACATAGCTCAAGACCAAACCGTACATGAGCTGTCAGAAAGCAAGCAAAGTCCAAGCTAAGAGCTAAAGTTTCCTCCCTGAGAACCTTGGGGGGGGGGGGGGAACGAAAGACAAAGAGGCGAAAGAAAACGGGTCAGTCAAAAAGACTGGTAAGCCCTAGTGACTATCAGCATAGAAACTAGTAAAGTTAACAAGACATGAATAAACTGGAATTAAACAAAGGAATGATGATAAGTCTGACATGATAACTAAGCTAACAAGATAACTCAAGTCTAACATTGTGTATTCAAGGTTCGCCATACCAACTATACTGGTATACTAATCCCGTGTCAACTATAAATCAAGAAATAATACCTTAACCCAATATCGTGAAGTGACCCAATTCGGGGTCCAACGGTATGATCTGATCGATCGGCTCCCTACAAGTCTAGCTCGTCGTGTGTCTGTGTCATACGACCCTATCACGAATGTAGTCACATGTGCTAGGTCCACCATAGGGTGTATCAAGCCCTAGGGTGCCAACCACCGACACGAATCAAGAATGCACAGATAATCCTATTGATGTCCAATGCCTGACCCTAGTCCGCCTGAACCTACAATGGTGCACCAACTCAGCCGTCGTTCTTGTCGCTTACAATCAACCCAGCAATTGTGCCCTACCCTGCCTAGTCCCAGGGTACCGTGATACATCTAGTGGGTTACTGCTGAAAAGGACCGCGTAACTAGGGTTTCCTTCTACAGGTTAAGTTGTCATTTAAAATCGAGACTTAACCCCATCTACGTGTCATGTCAAATTGACTAAGTCTGTCGTTCTAGTTCAAGAATTAGTCCTACGAATCATGTGTCAGGTTGGTTAAGTGTGTTCAAGCGGTTCATGACTTAACCCTATCAAATCAACGTGTCAAATTGGTTAAGTATATTCAAGTGGTCCATGACTTAACCCTACCCAGTGGCATTAATTTACTTAATGCACCCTTAACCTCTCACATTAGACTTGGTTATGGTTACTGGATGTGCCGGGCGGGTCCGGGCAGTTTTACACCATAACCTAGTCTAACCTCGGGTTTCGAGTGCGATATGACCAACTACTCACGTTGGGTCCTATTGTTTGCAGTTACTGGATTTGCCGGGCGGTTCCGGGCAGATTTATACTGCAAACTCAACCCAACCTCGAGTTGGCCACGTTCAAGTTATCTAAGTGTCATGTCCCAAATTCATATTTTCAAGTATAATTTCATGTCAAGTTCATGTTCCTTTCCAAGCTCAAGTTATAACGATATTCATGTTTTCAAGTTCATACTAAATTCAGGTTTTCCTAAACTACCCAAATCGCATCCCCAACACTCGTGAATTCGAATCAAGGCAATAGATGTAACTAGGGAATAACATAAAAAGGATGGGTATAAAGTGGCAAAGGTGATTTCAAGGCAAGCATGGTGTAACTTGAGATATGATCATAACATCACTGGCATATGAAATAGGGTGATAAACATAGCAATAAATGACATAAGATGATAATCCTAAACTTGTGACTAGCAAAAGTTTCAACATCACAGGCATGTTAAAATAATGATAGGGTTTAGGTTATGACATGAATAGGCCCCTAAATCAAGTTCTTATCAGTATTCCACAAATCAAGGTTCAATATGAACGGTACTAGGTTCAAGGTGAATAGATCTAGGGCGAACAAGAGTAGATCTAAAATAATAGATCAAAAAGGAATAGTCATAGATCAAAGATATACAAGAGTAGGTCTCAAGTAGTTATCATGTTTATGTTCAACTTCAATTTACACATGTCCATATTAAGTTTAGAGTTTAGATCTAAGAGTAACTAGGACTTACAGATCGTGGTTTTTGAGAACTAAGAACAGAAATTGTCGTAGGATCGTTGTTGAGATGTTGATCTATTCCCTTGAATTGTTGTAGAAACGCTGGCCTTCGATTTGGATCTAGTTTGAATGCTTAAGCTTCAAGTTGGAGGCAGCGGCCATGGTTCAAGAGGAGACTTAGCAGCATAATGGTGTTAGAAAGATTTGTTGTGGATTAGCCTAGGTCTTAGGGTGTTTTTATAGTTGCAACAACTAGTTTAGGCCGTAGGATAAACCCTAGAATCGATCTGAACCGCCAAAAATTGTCAAAGGCCCTCAAACAAGCCAACAGGGTCAAGCAGGAGCAACCCGACCCAAACCAGGTTCGGGGACCAGGTCGACACCCAAGTCGACTGCGCAGTCGACCTGGTCCTGGGGGTGTCGACTGCCAAGTCGACTCCCCAGTCGACCTGGGGTGCTGGGCGGGAAATTTCCCGCCCAGTCTGTCTGGGTTTTGAAATTCGAATTTGAACTCGAATTCGAGCTGTTTTGAACTCTGAAAATTTCTGAAACTTTGGGGAGCCATAACTTGGTCATACGGACTCCGATTTTCGAAAACTCGGACTAGATTTCATGCAGAATTCTGAGATGAACGCAATGGCGCAACCCGTTTCCCTTGGTTCTTATTTTAAAATTTAATTCTTCCTAGATTTATTGTTATAACACGTTATCAAAATACGGGTTGTTACACAACTGGTCTCTCCACATTAGTAACTTCCCACCAGTAAGAGGCTTCGTCCTTAGGTAGCCATACAACCAATTGTATCTTTTGCCTATCGTCCACTTCGAAGATAACAAACAAATCTTTTGTTCCCCTAAGCCAGGTTCTTGCTTCCATAAATGACTCAGTCCCATTAAATTTCTTTCCACCCATAGCTCGAAAGTCCCTACATATCTTCGAGAAAGCATTCACCTGTGGAGAAGGAGGAGGAGGAACGGCTGCAGTTGGGGGAGGATGAACGTCTGCTGGGTCTGGTCCATTAGCCCTAGCCTCCAGGTACCTTCTGAACCAGCAAGGTATCGGTATGCCCTCGAGAAGATTAAGATCCCCAGACATGCTGAAACAAAAAAAAAGGTTCAAAGCAAAGGATAGAAAGATAATGCATATGGCTTTGAGGATTATGCCTTTAAAATAAAACAACACTTTTCTTGATAATGCTTCTTTAAATTTCTTTTTGAAAAATAGTTTTCAAAAACATTTTATCTGATCTGGTAAACCATCGCTCTGATAACAAGTGAAACACCCCACCTCCGTTAAGGTCACTCACAAAGGGAATGCATTAATTTTGGTGAAGCATTTTAGGTAAAAGACACAGATAATTTATAAGATAGACATATAAACAACGGAAAACTGAAATCATTTCATAAATAGCGTGGTTCAGTCAAAACATTACAAGCATTGTCTCAAAACCCAACTTCTAAATTTTTACAATTAAACCTCTGTCTTGATTTAAAACTTCAAGTATAGAAAGAAGCATAAAACAGTAGTAAAGCAGCATAAGTCCCTAATAAAAGTGTAACCATAGCCCAAGAAGAGAGAATCCAAGCAATACATCTACTCTCTTTAAACTGGAAAAGGTCTGCACTAAGCTGAAGTATTCCCTCCCTGCGGACTGGGTGGGGGGGCGGGGGGAGAGGGAAGAAAAGGAGGCGAAAGAAAATAGGTTAGACATAAGTCTAGTAAGTCTAGTGATTATTCGGCACATAAACAAGTAAAAGGATCATGACATGAATAAACTAAACATAGGACAATACCATAGAATTAAGACAACATAAGATAAGGCAAGATAAACTGAATATAATTATCGCACTCATTTCCATTTCTCTGCACCTACTACGAATCTTTCAACTACCATCATTTGTTTATAACAAAGAGATCCCTTTCCCGATCGGCTTCTACTCACATGCATTTCTTACTTGTGTCATTCGGCCCTGCACGATTGTAGATACCTGTGCTGGTCCCACCATGGGTGTATCAATTCTTATGGTGGCAACCCAGCACAAATTCAAGATGCACAGTGTATACTACTGATGCCCAGTGCCTGCTTTTCCACTCCGGAGTGCGTGCACGCCCATACCTCGTCGGAACTACACTGCTGCACCCTCTGCCGCTATTTTGACCGCTTATAATCAGCTAAGTAATCGTGCCCCACCCTGCCTATTTCAGGGTACCATGATACATCTATGTGGGTTACTGCTGAGATGGGTCCCCATTACTAGGGTTTCCTAATCAACATGTTATAACGGTTAAGTGTTCTCAAAATTTACCTAACCTCACCCATCTGTTTTGCTAACATGTTGTATTGGTTAAGTGTTGCCTTAATTAACTTAACCCTACCATTCTTAGCCTGTCTGTTCCTTAGCTTTAATACATTCATTAAAGCACCAACCTCTCACATTAGATCTATATTGTTGTGGTCGCTGGATGTGCCAGGCGGTACCGGGCAGTCTTACACCACAACTCAATCTAACCTCGGGTTTTTGGGGCTTAATGTGCTAATCTCTCACATTAGATTTATATTGTTGTGGTAGCTGGATGTGCCGGGCAGTTCCGGCCAGTCCTACACCGCAACTCAATCTAACGTCGGGTTAAGCATGTTCATCTTTAGCGAATTTACATATTTGTCATATGTGTCCAAATCTATGTGTCAAATTTTTCCATAAGTCTAGTCAACACAAGTTTGTGCCACATTCCCATGCTATGCCCAAAATTTATTAAATTATACCCAATTTTCCCCGCGTTATAATCGCACGTACAACGAGATTTAATCTTAGTTCCGAATGAACTTAGTATTCACAAAAGAAAGTAAAAAGGGGAAAAAATAGAGAAGGAGCATAAGAATTGTCATAAGGAAAAATAGGCACGTAAAGATGTACCTAATTCAAGAATCATATTTCAATGTTGTACATTAACAATATGTGTAGACAAGCTAAGCAATTTACACCGTTGATATAAAGATTAGATAGAACTGGACTTAAGAGAATCACTAATTTTCATGTACAACATGATAAGTCCCATTATTTAAATCACAATAGTCTCATAGGCATAGGATGTACAACATGATAGGTTCTATCGCATAAACCACAACAGTCTCATAGGCATGATAGGTTCTATCGCATAAACCACTACAGTCTCATAGGCATGATAGGTTCCAACAGTCTCATAGGTATGATAGGTTCTATTATGTCAGTCCAACAGTCTCATAGGCATGATAGATTCTATTATGTCACTCCAACAGTCTCATAGGCATGATAGGTGTCATTACATTAATCACAATAGTTTCATAAGCATAGGCAATTTAGATTTGACAAAAGGATAGGCACGAATCGGAATTAGGCATCGTTCTAGATCCGATTATTACAGTCATGATTTCTATTAGATGTTTAAATATAAATAATAAGTAAACTTATAGAAAAAGGAAGGATCTCGTATTTTGGGATCTGATTTCTGAATTTGAAAAGCTATCCTTTGATGTAGACATTTGATTTGAAGTTCTTCTAATCGATTACTAGTTTGGATTTATTTTTATAGTTAGGAGAAGATAAAGGAGGCTAGGCTAGCTTGTAGACGAACAACATGACGACACCATAGTCTTAGGGTTATGAGGTTATGGTCTAGATTTGGCTATGTATATATAGATGTCTAGGATTAATTCAAGCCTTCAGATTAGTCTAGGAGAAATCAGAGCCATCAAACCAAAGAGATGTGTCATCCAGCCAACTATAGCACTATACGTGAACCCTAACACCTCAGAAATTAGTCATTGGCTAATCAGAGAAGGCTGTTCTATTCGAATTTTGAATTTTGAACTGGATTTATTATTTAATTATTATGTTCTGTTTATTCTTGAAATCTTCTGAACTCCATAACTTCTACATACGGAGTCCGATTCCCGCAAACTCAGAATCTATCTCAAGCAGAATCCAAGATGAATGCAATGATGTAACCCGTTTCCCTAAATTCTTCATCTAAAAACTAAGTGTTCTTAGATTTGTTAATTTTAATATTCATAGAAAATACAGGGTGTTACAGTTAGGGTCCATCTTTCTCTATACAGGGGGTCTACCCCTATACAGGGGGGTCTACCCCTATACAGGGGGGGTCGACACCTGTGTCTTCCCCCTATAGGGGGGTTGACACCTATGTCGACATCCCTATAGGGTGGTCGACACCTATGTCGACACCCCTTAGGGGGGTCGACAACCTTCGAGCGGGATTTTCCCGCTCGCCCGCTTTTGACTGGTTTTGAATATTTTTGAATGCTGGAGATATTTTGTATATATATATGAGCCTTATATGTATACAAACTTCTAAAGCTCATAGCTTCTTCATACATTATCCGTTTTACGCAAACTTGGACTCTATCCCAAGCAGAATTTCGAGACGAACAGAATGATGATGTCCATTTACTTAATTTCTGATATTTAAATTAGGTATCTTTATTTTATTACCTCTTCGGTTACATATATCGTTAACGTATTATTTTTTTTTCTCTTCAACTAATTTAAATTGCACATCACCATTATTTATATTTCCATGCATATAAACATTTCTAATTATATTAAAAATGCGGGGTGTTAAATTCTCCCACTCTTAAAGAATTTCTTCCCCGAAATTCGATAAGGGTAAAATATATAATCCCTCGCATCAAACCATTACATGTGTATCCAATTTTTGCAAACATTGTGCGCAGGTGCAAAGTGATGCATCATAGTAATACATGTATGCCTAATTGGTACCACCTATATGTATGCAAACTTTTAAAAACTCTTTCAAATCATGATGCTTACATCCTAAATATACTTGTAGTTCTATATGAATGCAATATTTTTGAAAAATCAAAAAAATTTTCACCCAAATTTTCCCAACTCCTATAGAATAAGAGCATACTTCATCCAATTGTTGCATCCAAAATCCTGCCAACCATCATTAAATTCAAAATTTAGAAAAATCTAATTTTCTAAATTCGATTTCTTATGTTACAAAAAGGTATAAAATGGAAAAATTCACTTCCATTTTTATTTTATGTACCTTTTCTAATTGTACTTGGATTTTCATGTAACTATTCTCTAAAGATTTCCTATTTTCCTATCCAAGTACAACTACATAAGAAAATTTTCTCTTCTTTTTCCACTCATCTTGGAAAAATTTCATGTTTATTCATCTTTTCTTAAGATTTTCATTTTCTTTTCCCATTAGGTTTGTTGCTTTACTGAATTTGTTGTTTTCTTCTTAGTTAAGTTATTCTCTTTCTTAGCTTATTTTTTTTCATTAAGTCTTTCCATCTTTCGACATCCTACACAGAGACTATCAAGGGCCAAGAATCATAAGACCATTTCACTAAAGAAAAGTCCAACCACAAACTCTCAACGCTTACTTGCCCTTCCACTATCTAGTAGTCACTACCAGTCCTTGCTGTGTATTACTAGCCTACACATCTTTTTTTCAACCAAAAATCCTAGGCTTCACAATGCTTATGCATTCTACAGGAATTTGTTTTTATTGTTCCAAGACAGTGCTTGCTATTTACTTCCTAACCTATAACTTTTGCCGCCTTTCCTAGTTACTAATCCTTATCTATTCCATTTTTTCCAAAACATGGTTTAGCCTCTCTTTTTATTAAATTTTTCTTCCAAAAATTAGAAGTGGTAAAACTTTATTTTTTTTCCAAAACTTACTTTTTCCAAACCATAAAAACATGTCACAACAAAAATGCAAAACACATTTCTTTTTTCAAATCACAAAACTGGAGTAGATAAGGACAACTACCGAGTTATATTGTTTCTACCTACAATATTAATTTTGGCTGCTTTCTACAGGGTGTAAAAATCTACTTTATTCTTACTCTCTACAACTTATTTTGTCCACCCAACACAATTTTCTTTTTAAAACAATAAACAAAATCTATTGTCCTAAGGATAGAGATTTTCAAAACTTTCTTTACAAAATGCTATCTTTTCTTTTCAACCTTTTCATATATTATAATATGAAAACTAGCGAGCTATACATGCTCTATAATATGCACCTTTTGAAGAAAGAACAAGAAATCATTGTTTTACAAAATACACCCCACTTTACATTAAAACCCAATATACACTCTTTTCAAACATCAAAAAATATTTTTAAGATTAAAACTGTAAAACATCATAAACTCTTTCCCCAAAACCTTTACAATTTCAAGTTCTTAAAAGTTTAACAAATGGGTTAGACTCATAGTGGGCTTCCAACTTACCTAGGATTTCCTAGACACTCCCACGAATTCAATTCTCTCGACTATATATATCCCTAATCCATTTTACACTTTTTAACCTTTTTCTGACTTATAAGGTTTCACTTCTAAACCCACTAATCTGAATTACTAACATTTCAATTTCTATCATATGGGATACATCTTTCTCTAATACCAAACATATTGTACACTTTCCAACCAAACCACCTAAGGGTCTCAAAATTTCTATGTTCATTCCTTTAGTGTACCAAATAGATATCCCATTTCTTTCCACATTTTACTCTTTCTATCTAGTGAGCCTCCTTATGGATCTAGGCTTATATATAACATATTCATATTTTAGAAAATACAAATACATTCACTCATTATCTATATAGGGATCCTAAATCGAAGCTATAATACCAAATGTAACAACCCGCGTCCCGACGGACTGATTTTTTTTCAAAAACCTAATCCATCGAAACTCATGTTGTTTTGCTCTACTAACCTGCAGAAAAGACAAAGACATAGAACATGCCAGAGTTTGGAAAACATCTCACAGCGGAAGGAACAAAACATAATATAATTAAAACATAGCTTTACCTTAATAACAATACCGCTAAACCAGTATCCAAAGCTATACAGTCTTTGTCATGAACTTAACCTGCGAATGTTATGAAGAGGGGATCAGAACATAAGTTCTGTGTGAATGAATTTAAACTATACCTCTTGAATTATCCTACATATACTGTTCAATTACATTTTCTCGTTTATTAGGTTATATGTGTTATTAGCACTTAAGGCTTTCACACACACGTCGCACCCATCTGCCCCCTAGTAGATTAACCTAATATAATGTATATGTAGCCACCCCCAAACTGAGGTACACCCCATGGTATCCCACTCGCACGGTCTCCTCCATATCGCCACAGTGATATGCACAGTCCCCCATCCTATGCCATAGTAACGTACAATGCTACATCCGCATAGAACCACTATCGCTGTGCTACGTAAGCGTATTGAATGCTATCCTCGAACTATTCGATCGAGTTTGATTCCATCACCGAATAATGCCCTCTAGTTTACGATACACCACCCAGAGTAGACATGGTTATACCTAGACTTTCCCACGCACGTACCATCAATCGTACTCGATGTTTCTACTGCACATAACCTCTACTTGTGCACCCGAGTTCTGTGGCAGGGCTACACTAGAAACACGGAACTCGGCCAGGAGCTTTTCTATATCTGTACGGGCCCGCCTCTAAGAGTTTCCAATGTACAGATATCCCTCGGGTCTGGTTTTTCTATGGTGGCTATGCCCCACCTCAGCCCCTCCCTCAACTAGTAAAGACCACACGAGCTAAGCGACCACCCCTAATAAGCAAACAATCTAAACATCCATGTGCGGTCTCCCCGCACCTGTCCCTTGATAGCAAAGGTTAACGATCTCTAGTGGTTAGCTCTTGTCTTTTTGCATTCCTTAGGCTGCTGGTGATAGGAATCTGACGATCTTGCTATAGTTTGGTCTTGACCCTTCACCTCTGCCTGAGGCAACCGCCGAACCACCCTTAACGCCACCGCGTACAACATTCTGACTGCCCCTTTTTGTGCAGTCAAGGCCCACCCACCTGGTAGTTCCGCGCAGACCAAACCTCTATAATCCTAGCCCGAAGCTAAACCACCACAGAGGACTACCAGTAGCACCTTTAACGTCTCTGGAAGCCGCCTGCCTCCCCTTCTAGTCTGTTAGCGCCGCCAGAATAATGAATATGTGCTCCCCTCGTGCCTTATGACACTGTGATGATCTACCTTATTGGGCTATTCATCCTATAACGTACGAACTACTTCAAGTGCCTTAGTTTTATCTGTCATTAGACCCTACGTCTAATCATTATTTACGCGCTTGCGCCACCTCGTCAGTTTTCTCATTTAACTTGGTTATTCACATTTACTTCCTTTTCAAGTTTACCAAGTTATACTTGCTTATTAATTCCATTTATAACTTAATCCTTTTATGTTCACTAATAAGCCTACGACATGTTATTCTCATAACCTAATAATTATCCCTCTTATGGTTATAATAACATGTTTTACTAAATTAGAAATTAAGTACATCTTAATTCACATATACGTTGGTTAAGAGAATAACATCTTAAGTATCAATCCCGAAGACCGAAATCAACATCAGATTGACACTCAGAGAATTACTTAACTCAACCAATCATCTGTTATGCCATTCATATAACTTATGTTATCTTCATTTGTAGAATTATTCTTGCCTTTACATATTACTTAATTTTCAATTAAGTGCAACTTTCCTTGTAACATAAGTTATTTCATCTTCTCTTATCGTTCCTTATAACTTACCTTATTCCATAAGTTATTCTGTTTTCTCCATCGTTCATTATAACCTACCTTATTCCATAAGTTATAATTCCCATTTGTCCCTAGAACAAACCGACCAATTATCGTTTCCTTTTCTTAAGTTCATTCATAATAGGTTATTATTATCATTCCCCATTTTGGCGTTAATTAAGATTAACTTAACCCTACCCCTACTCAATTCAACTGGTTCGTAACACCACTACAGAATTAATTAGGTTAAGTATTCAAATTTATCAAATTATCCATGCTACCCATGTTACCCACTTATCCCCTTTATTATATCCACATCAACCTTACATGTGTCGTCTTGGTTAAGTTTTAATTATTCTTTACGATGTCCGAAAACGTGCAAGACCTCTCACATTAGATTACCGTTTGCGATTGCTGGATATGTCGGGCGGTTCCGGGCAGACTTCTACTGCATCCGAATCTAACCTTGCGTCTTGACACCATTACAGGTCCAATTTCCACCTAAGACCTCCCACATTAGATTACTGCTTGCAGTTGCTGGATATGCTGGGCAGTTCCGAGCAGACTTCTATCGCAAACCAAATCTAACCTCGTGTCTTAGGCATTCAATATCTTTTTCTTAATTCATGCCCAATTTCAAGTCTTGGATTATTATGATTTCCAGTTACCCATAAATTCCAATTCAAATTTATGCTTATAATTCTAATCCAATTTATACATACAATCCTACATATACAAGTAACGCCCAATTATACCCAAATCAATTTCCATAATTTATGCCAACTTTCATTTTATTACATATTTTCCCAAACTTTTCCAATTGTTCATATTTTATTGCAATAATGCCCCAAATTCCAACCATCAGTTTTTTCCCCAAATTACAGTGTTATATTATCAATTTGATTTATATACATAAATCCCACCATAGTTTTATTCATAATTCCAAATATAGTTATGCCCATAATCCCAGTCCAACTTATAATCCCAATTTACATTCATAATTACAATTTGATTCATATACCCATAGTTATATTTGTGATTCCAATCAAAGTTATTCCCAAAACCCCATTATAAGTTATGTCCCCAAACCTCCCAGTCACATATAATACCCAAATCAACCTTTTCCCTTTTATTCTCAATACCATTCAATCGCATAAATCCACAATAGGCATAGGCTCGAAGATAGCCTAGCTATATAAATAAAAAGGGAAGAATAAAAGGAGGAAACCCAACATAGGCATAAAATGACTAATCATAATTAAGCATATGACTACAATATTAGGCATATGTGAACTTTATCAGATTAGTTCTTTCAATAGGTTTATTACGTGTGTAAATGGGGAATGGTGAACGATAGATCCATTATTATACAAAAATGTATTTTAAATCAACTCACTTGTATGCTTTCCAATTCTAGTTCTGATCCATGGTTTTCTCCCGTTTTGCTAGCATGGATCCAGGGATCTGAATTCTATTCTCTTATTTTTGAGTAGAGGAATCCTAGATCTATCTTTTTATTTTAAGAAACAGATTTGGAGAGGAAGAGAAGAGATTAAATCTAAGAATTGCTTGGGGAAGAAGAAGAATCTAAATTATTTTAGGTTGCAGCAGCGCCATGGTGTCGCCATTAGTTTAGGTTAAGAAAACAATAGGGTTAGGGTCCATTATACATCTTCTAAGCCAACGAAACTGGTCAGAAAACGTGCCTACATACAAAACAATGTATTTCGCTCGGATCTGGGAGGGGGTCTACGGGGGTCGACAGCTATGTCGGCACCCCTATAGGGGGGTCAACAGCTATGTCGACACCCCTTAGGAGGGGTCGACAGCCTACGAGCGGGATTTCTCCTGCTCACCCGCTTTTGACTGTTTTTGAATATTTTTGATTCTGGAGATATTATATATATATATATATATATATATATATATATATGAGCCTCATATCTATAAAAACTTGTAAAGCTCATAACTTCTTCACGCGTTATCTGTTTTATGCAAACTTGGACTCTATCCCAAGCAGAATTCCGAGACAAACACAATGGAGATGCCCGTTTTACTTAATTTCTGATATTTAAATTAAGTATCTTTATTTATTACCTCTTCTGTTACATATATCGTTAACGTATTAATTTTTCTGTCTCTTCCACTAATTTAAATTGCACATCACCATTATTTATATTTCCATGCATATAAACATTTATAATTATATTAAAAATGTGGGGTGTTACAAGGAATGTCTGCTTGACCACCTGCAGTTGTCGTAGCCTCAAGATACCTACAGAACCAGCCTGTTATCGTAATGCGCTCAGGAATACTAGGTTCCCCAGACATGCTGAAAAGAAAAGGGATTCAAACAGGGGATCAAAAGATATTACATATGGCTTTGGTGAATACGTTTTTCAAAACAGACTTTTCATTTGAAAATGCTTCCTTTATAAACGTTTTTGAAAACAATTTTTAAAGTCTTTTATCCAATCTGGTAACCTTCAGCTCTGATACAAAGTGTGACATCCTACGTCTGTTAAGGTCACTCGTTAAGAGAATGCATTAAATTTTGTTAAGCATTATCGGTAAACATAATAAAAAACATTATAAGACAAATATAAAATAGCAGCGGAATTTAAAACTTTTATTAAGAAGGTAACATCGTGGTTCAAAACATGGTTACATCGTAAGTTTGAAATGCATAAAACTCAGTACATCATTAAAACTTCTGTCTTGTACTAAAATCATCAGAGTACAATAATAATGAAAAGAACATAATTCCCCAAAAACATAGCCATAGTAGTGAAGATAAGAACTCGAGCAATACATCTAAGAAACTCCAAGCAGAACGAAAGAAAAATCCTGATCAAGCTTGAGTATTCCTACCCAGAGAACCTGGAGGGGGAATGGAAGAGAAAGAAGAGGAAACAAAATGGGTCAGACATAAAGTCTGGCGAGTCCAATTACTTTTAGCATATAAGTAAGTAAAAGCATCATTATAGGCATATAAAGTGGATAAGAGATAACAGTGTCAAATGGCGAGTATAACAAGGTAAACATGATCAACATTATAGAATATATTGCAATTCTCTAGCACTTTCTTTTTTTCTCTCTCTGTCTCTCTCTGCACCAATACTAGTATAACCAGAATGAGGTGATCCTAATAACTACAAGATAGTAAACATAGGCGTACTTCTCGTGAAAGGTTTAACCCCATACAATCAACAGGCAGCCCAACTAAACATACCGGAGTTATCCTAAGATTATTAATGGGCTCCTAAACATACCAGAGTCTAGATGTACCCTAATTACTACTCCAATCGATCGGCTCCCTACTCCGTAGATACCCTGTGTTAGACCCATAGTAGGATATATCGGTCCCTAAAGTGGCTACCCTTCGTTTTCTGGATGTGCACAACCATATCTACTGATGCCACTGCATTTTAGCCTCCTCTGCCGGACCCATGCACGCACATGACCCCATCGGAATGTGCCACCCACACTGTCCCCTAAATTTGGATCTCCTACAATCAGCCCAATAAGCGTGCCCTGACTTCGACTGTGACGGCCCGCCCCGCACCAACCGACATTTACTCCAAAAGTGCGTTGTAAACATGTCCAGTTAGCATGGAACGGGTCGTCAAAAGGAAAAGGAAATGAACATAGAAAGAACCTGTAGAATGTCTCACAGCGCATAGAACAAAATATAATAATAACATACTTGACATAAAACAGGAGAGACAGTGCATAAGCTGAAAATCAGAACTAAACATCATAACAGCGGAAATTCAGAATACAGCTTATTACAACTTTCAAACTGTCTCAAAGCAAAAGTAAGATAAATGAGGTACACTACTAATGCCCAAGTAGCGACCACCAACGACACAGGGAGAATGTGTATATATATATATGTGCGTATATATATATATATATATATATATATATATATATATATATATATATATATATATATATATATATATCATACGTGGAAGCCTCCTGCCCGCCTCCGAATCAGCTACTCGCGCATCACCAGTTAACCTGTCTCTAGTCTGCTCGTGTGAGCACCCGGAGTAATAAGAGGAGACATAAAACTCTGGGTCAGACATAAAGCCTGCATCTAAAGTGAGCAATAACAGGTAGACTAAAACATACCTGAACCAGGACCTGCAACCAAAGAGTTAGCACTACATACTGTACAACACTCTAAGGTACCATATCAAACAGTGTAAAGATACAGAGGTGGGGGAGGTGTGCATGTCATAATGATGGCAAACAATCAAGCATAGCATCCATCCTCACATATCTCACTCGGTGCGTAAAGCATACGATATTCACCACTTCGATCACCCAACATACCTTGCTACGATCACTTTGCCCCATGAAGTCATAAATGGCTTCACTGCACTGATAACGTAGCCACTAATTCCTCGCTATGTCCACTTGCCCCATGGATTTATTCACCCCATCTGCACTGGCTCATAGCCTTTCCAATCCTTACTATTTCCACTTGCCCCATGGAGTTATTCACCCCATCTGCGCTGGCTCATAGTCTTACTACGCATCACCTTGCCCCTCAGGTCATAATGACCCTACTGCACTGATAACGTAGTCTTGCTACCATCACTTTGCCCCTCAGGTCGTAATGACCCTACTGCACTGATAAGTAGCCCATCATCCAATTTTTAGTGGTGAATCGAAGTTATGAACGTCGACAACTCCTTAGCACACGTCCCGCAGCAAAGTCCAACCATGAAGTGAACTCATCGGGTCCCAACTGGATCCTGAGCTCTAAGTTCCCATATTGGACTACCTTTGCATCTCGGGTTATTAGTCAATACTGGGTCGGGTCGGGTTCCTTCTCATGCCATCGGTTCAGGTCGGATATCCTCTATCTGTTCGGGTCGGGTCTTCTCCTGATGTGGTTCGGGTCGGTTGTCCTCTATCTGTTCGGTTCGGGTGCTTCACCTCGGGTCGGGTCGGGTGTCATCTCCCCTCCAGCTCGTGCCTCCGTTTCGATCCGTCCTCCTCGATCCGATTCGTCCTCCTCGATTCGATCCGTGCTCCTCGATCCGATTCGTCCTCCTCGATCCGATTCGTCCTCCTCGATCCGATCCGTCCTCCTCGATCCGATCCGATCCCAGTTCAGCTAGCGTGGCCTTCCTTTTTGCCACTTTTTCCCAAGTGTTGGGCTCCGATCCGATCAGATTCTTTGCTCAGTTCAACATATCCGATCCGAGCCCTATGTCCGATCCGATCCGAACCCTGCACTGTTTTCTGAGACTGTTCCAGCAAGTGTTTACGCCATTCGACGACGTTTTCGACCATTCTAACTATTGAAACCAATCACAAAGCATTTCATACAGTCATAGCAACATGCATAATCAACCACAAACAGCAAAACATCAATATGATAGATTAGAATGGATCAAACATACCCAAAATCCCATATTTCCCCTTAAGCATGTTTAGGTGAAACTAATGATAGGATTAACAAAACTTAACCAAATTAACCCAAATTCGTATCAGAGGCCTAAAACATCATTTAAGAATTTCTGAACATTTTTCCCGAATTTTATCATGCTTAAATTCGCTAATTAACACTAATCACCCCTAATTAGCCATAATTAGTGCAAAACTATGCAAATCACTCACCTTAGCCACAAATAAACAAAGATCTGAAATAAATCTTTGATTTGATGTGAATCTCAATGCTAAACAGCAGCTCCAATGTTGCTTTGGTGCAGATCTTCCTTGATTAGGGGTTGCTAAGCTTAATCCTTGACCAAAAGATGATTTGGAGGTGAGGTTGGAGGCCAGTTTTAGGGATCCTTGGTGATAAGTGGAGGCTAGAAAACTGAAATGGAATGATCCTCTATCTCATTTCAGCCTTCCCATAACCCTAATCCCGAAATGGGTTATGGGCCTACTCACTAATCACCCGATTTGGCCCGGTTAAGCAGTTTTTCAACCTCCAAACCTTGTTTCAGCCATATCTCCCAAACGATAAGTCCGTTTGACTATTATGACCACTCTACGGAAAGGTAAACCACCAAACGAATCTAATGGAAGTGGTTTCAGGTCAAAATTCCTTTCCAATAAAAAGTTATGGCCAAAACAGTACCAACTGAGGGCAAAATGGTCATTTAAAAATCGACAAAAATCATGGACATGGGAAATGACTCTAATAGATGTTTCCCAAAGTTACATGACCATACGACTTCATATGGGAAAGAAATAAATATTCTACAATCCTATGATGTGTAGAATACGGGTCGTTACACTCTAACCCCCTTAAGAAATTTCGCCCCCGAAATTCCCTAATTAATACATACACAAAGGTTCCCGCATGCCTATCAACCATAAAACAACAATAAAACAAGCAACCAAGCAAAACAAATCTACCCTAGCATGCGGAAAACTAAATTGCAAAGTAAATCTTACCAGGCAAAGAGTTCTGGATATGTCTTCCTAATGCTCTCCTCTGTCTCCCAAGTACAATCATTCTCGTCTTCGCCCCACTGAACCTTGACTAGCTTCACCGACTTTCTTCGAAGTTGCTTCGTATCGTGCCCCACAATACGAATCGGCTTAGGGTTCCCAACCGCCTCGGGTTCTACTTCGAAGTCCTCTAACTGATCAGGTGAAATAGTCATATCTGAGTCATGAACAAACTTCCTTAGTTGGGAAACATGAAATACATTGTGAACTCCCGCCATTTTCTCTGGTAAGCCAACTCTATAAGCCAAATTCCCGACTAATTCAAGAACAGGGAATGGGCCAACAAATCTTGGTGCTAATTTGCCTCTCCTGCCAAATCGTATCACACTCTTCAACGGAGAGATCTTGACAAACACCAAGTCACCAATGGAGAATTTCAAGTCTCTTCTCCTCTTATCAGCATAACTCTTCTGCCTATCTTGGGCAGCTTTCATTTGTTGCTGAATGATCTTGATCTTATCTGAAGTTTCCCTCACCACATCTGGTCCAAGCACAAACTTCTCGCCAGTCTCTATCCAACATGATGGTGAGTTGCACGGTCTTCCGTACAAAGCTTCATATGGAGCCATACCGATACTGGATTGGTAGCTATTATTATATGCAAACTCTACTAGATGCAAATGGTCATCCCATGATCCACCAAAATCCAATATACAAGCTCTCAAGAGATCTTCCAATATACGATTCACCCTCTCCGTCTGACCGTCGGTCTGAGGATGATATGCGGTACTGAGATGTAATCCTGACCCTAGATCCTCTTGTAAGCTTTTCCAAAACCAACTAGTGAACAACGGGTCTCGGTCACTCACAATGCTTTTGGGTACTCCATGAAATCTCACTACCCACTTCGTATACAATTCTGCCAACTTGGCCGCTGTCCTGGTCGATTTGACTGGTATAAATCTTGCACTCTTAGTCAATCGATCCACAATTACCCAAATGCTATCATATCCCGATCTAGTCCTTCGTAGGCCATCGATGAAATCCATCGAGACTTGCTCCCATTTCCATTCGGGAATCTCTAATGGTTGCAACAACCCACTAGGCTTCTTTTGCTCGGCTTTAACTAGCTGGCAATTCATGCATTTGGATATAAACTTTCCAACGTCTCTTTTCATCCCTTCCCAGTAGTAAGTCTGTCTCATGTCTCGATACATCTTATTACCACCGGGATGTATAGACAGTTTTGAGTGATGACATTCTCTAAGCACTTCATCTCTCAAACCATTTACGTTGGGTACAACTAGCCTTCCATTCCTCCGAAGCCATCCATCTTGATCAAGCCCATATACGTTCATCTCCTCATCGATACCCATCTCTAACTTGGAGATGATTTCTAATAGGTTAGGATCGTCCCTCTGGCTGGAACCAATCCGCTCTATCAAAGTGGGTCTGATCGCCAAACTAGCTAGCATGACTGGATCCAATTCGCACTTTGGTCTGAAATCAAACCCCGCGATATACTCCAATTGCTTCCATTGAAGAGACATTGCCCCTAAGCTGGCATGTCTCCTACTCAAGGCATCGGCTACTGCATTACCATTCCGAGGTGTGTATGCGATATCAAAATCATACGAAGCCAAGAACTCTAACCATCTTTGCTGACGAAGATTCAGATCTTTCTGGGAGAAAAGATACTTTAACGATTTATGATCGGTAAACAACTCAAATCTTTCTCCCAAGAGATAGTGTCTCCACATCTTCAGCGCAAACACGATCGCTGCTAATTCCAAATCATGGGTAGGATACTTCTTCTCATGCGGCTTTAGCTGTCGACTAGCATAAGCTACAACCCTACCTCTTTGCATCAATACAGCACCCAGTCCGGTACCACAAGCGTCCGTGTATACCGTCATCTCTTCATTCTCTTTTGGAATGACTAACACTGGCGCACGCGTCAACTTCTCCTTTAGACTCTTGAAGGCATCCTCACACACTCCGTCCCAGACGAAGGACTGATTCTTCTTAGTCAATTGAGTCAACGGTGCTGCTATCTTGGAGAAGTCCTGGATAAACTTACGATAATATCCAGCTAATCCCAAGAAACTTCTTACATCTGTCGCATTCTTGGGTGTAAGCCAATCCTGTACCGTAGCCACCTTCGCATGGTCCACGGCAATACCACTCTCTGAAACAACATGACCCAAAAATCTCACTTCCCTTCTCCAAAAATGACACTTAGAGAATTTTGCTTTCAATTGGTGTTTCCTCAACACCTCCATCACTATCCTCAAGTGTCCCTTGTGTTCCTCCTCTGTCCTTGAGTAAACAAGGATATCATCCACGAACACAAGAATAAACTTATTCAACTGATCTCTGAATACTCGATTCATGAGATCCACAAAGTAGGCTGGTGCATTGGTCAACCCAAACGGCATGACCAACCACTCATAAAATCCAGACGGCGTCCTAAATGCCGTTTTCGGAACACTCTCATCCGCTACTCATAGCTGATGAAATCCTGTCGCGAGGTCCAACTGGGAGAACACTCTTGCTCCTTCCAGTTGATCAAACAAATCATCTATCCGCGGTAGAGGATACTTATTCTTCCTCGTTACCTTATTCAACTCGCGATAGTCCACACACAACCGAAGGGAACCATCTGCCTTAGTGGCAAACACAACTGGTGCTCCCCACTCGGAGACACTCCTTCTAATAAATCCCTTCTTCAGAAGATTGCTGAATTGCACCCCAAGCTCTCGCTGCTCCCTTGGTGCCATACGACGAAGTGGCATCACTATAGGTCTGGCATCTTTCACTAAATCAATACGGAACTCAATCTCTCGGTGTGGTGGAAGCCCGGTCACCTCCTCGAAGACGTCTGGATACTGGCCAACCACGGGCACAACTGACAACTCATCCTGCGGAATGTCGAGGGAATTTACAAAACTAGCCATAACCCCATCACTAGGTAGACTACCAAACACTACCCTCTGCCCATCATCCGCCCTCACTGTCACCAAAAAGCCCTCACAGTCTACCACCACCCCGTATCTTTGGAGCCAATCGACTCCCAATATAATGCCATACCCAGTAAAGCCCAAAACAAAGCAATCACAAAAAAACATACATCCATGACTCGATAAGACCAAATTCCTGCAAATCATACTAAGGCTAGTCGAACCACCAATCGGGTTCGTCACAACCAATGGTCTATCGACTATCTCGGGTTCCAGTCCCAACCTATCTACCAGGTCACTAGATATGAAGGAACGGGAAGCCCCAGTATCAAACAAAACTCAAACTGGTACATCATAAATAGAAAGCATACCTTGAATAACAACATTCTTTCCTTTCTCCGCCGCAGTTGGGGCATTCGACGAAGAAGGAACAACATCAATAGCATATGCTTTCACAATCTGCTTCTCCTTAAGAGGTTGCGGACACTTATCCTTGAAATGTCCCACTTGACCACAGTTGAAGCACTTCTTATCCGCTGGCTTGGCCCGACAATCTTTAGCATAATGGCCCTTCTTACCACAGCTGAAGCACTCAACATCCTTCTTGCTCTTTTTCTGGCCACCCTTAGATTGGTCCTGCTTCCTCTTGTTCTAAGAGTTATTCTTGCCTCCACCGCCTGCTTGCGGCTTTGGCCCTTCTGCAGATGCAGCCTCAGTCTTTGACTTAGGGTAAAGGCTCTCTGATCTCAAAGCTTTCCCCACGATCGATTCAAAAGTCTCATCGATGTGGTTGATAAGCCTTTCCCCCAAGTATCCATCCAAACCAGTAATGAACTTCTCGTTCTTCTTCTCAGGAGTATCGATAAGAGATAGTCCATACTTCGACAAAGTGTCGAACTCAGCAATATAATCAGAAACTGCCCTTCCGTTCTGCTTGAGTTCCAAGAACCTCTTGAACAACACTGACTTCTGGGCAGCTGGAATGAACTTCTCGCTAAAGCGAGCCTTAAACTGATTCCAAGTAACCTGGTCCTCTAGAGTAGCTGTTCTAATGGCATTCCACCAATTCATCGCTCTCCCTTGCAGCTGACGAGACGCTAGCCTTCTCTTCATCGCATCCTCAAGACCCAAGTCATCAAAGATACAATCACAGCTATCCATCTAATCTTGAACATCTGTGGCCGACTCCGTTCCATGGAACGGCTTTCCACCAAGATTTGTGTAATCCTTGCACAACTTGGCGAAATCGACCCTAGGCGCCTGCACTACTGGGCCAACACCAACTCCGGGATTTGGAACTGCCCCTTGAACTTCTCTAAGCATGTCTCTCATGAGGTTAGTAAACATTGCCCTCATGTCAGCGACATTCCCTTGGTTGGTCCCTCTACCAGCACCCTCGTGTCTCGGCTCATCGTCAATCTGAAAAAGGGAAACGATTAACGACCCCATAGTGGTGCTAGTGCAGTGCGACTTCATTCTTATACTACTAATAGTATATACATACATAGCTTTTGAAAACCAAAGTAATCACAAATACGCGCTCTCATATACGTACTATCTCTCCCTAGTGTCTTTTCCTAGGTTAACTACGCAACCTAGAGCTCTGATACCAAGTGTGACGGCCCGCCCCGCACCAACCGACATTTACTCCAAAAGTGCGTTGTACACATGTCCAGTTAGCACGGAACGGATCGTCAGAAGGAAAAGGAAGAAGGAAATGAACATACAAAGAACCTGTAGAATGTCTCATAGCGCATAGAACAAAATATAATAATAACA
The DNA here is from genome assembly GCA_030737875.1 of Allium sativum. Taxonomy (NCBI): domain Eukaryota; kingdom Viridiplantae; phylum Streptophyta; class Magnoliopsida; order Asparagales; family Amaryllidaceae; genus Allium; species Allium sativum. The sequence continues at coordinate 544,714,295 of CM060913.1, read as the reverse complement.
TACTTGACATAAAACAGGAGAGACAGTGCATAAGCTGAAAATCAGAACTAAACATCATAACAGCGGAAATTCAGAATACAGCTTATTACAACTTTCAAACTGTCTCAAAGCAAAAGTAAGATAAATGAGGTACCCTACTAATGCCCAAGTAGCGACCACCAATGACACAGGGAGAATGTGTATATATATATCATACGTAGAAGCCTCCTGCCCGCCTCCGAATCAGCTACTCGCGCATCACCAGTTAACCTGTCTCTAGTCTGCTCGTGTGAGCACCCAGAGTAATAAGAGGAGACATAAAACTCTGGGTCAGACATAAAGCCTGGTATGAGCGATAAGCATCTAAAGTGAACAATAACAGGTAGACTAAAACATACCTGAACCTGGACCTGCAACCAAAGAGTTAGCACTACATACTGTACAACACTCTAAGGTACCATATAAAACGGTGTAAAGATACAGAGGTGGGGGAGGTGTGCATGTCATAACGATGGCAAACAATCAAGCATAGCATCCATCCTCACATCTCTCACTCGGTGCGTAAAGCATACGATATTCACCACTTCGATCACCCAACATACCTTGCTACGATCACTTTGCCCCATGAAGTCATAAATGGCTTCACTACACTGATAACGTAGCCACTAATTCCTCACTATGTCCACTTGCCCCATGGAGTTATTCACCCCATCTGCGTTGGCTCATAGTCTTACTACGCATCACCTTGCCCCTCAGGTCATAATGACCCTACTGCACTGGTAACGTAGTCTTGCTACCATCACTTTGCCCCTCAGGTCGTAATGACCCTACTGCACTGATAAGTAGCCCATCATCCAATTTTTAGTGGTGAATCGAAGTTATGAACGTCAACTCCTTAGCACACGTCCCGCAGCAAAGTCCAACCATGAAGTGAACTCATTGGGTCCCAACTGGATCCTGAGCTCTAACTTCCCATATTGGACTACCTTTGCATCTCGGGCTATTGGTCAATACTGGGTCGGGTCGGGTTCCTTCTCATGCCATCGGTTCGGGTCGGATATCCTCCATCTGTTCGGGTCAGGTCTTCTCCTGATGCGGTTCGGGTCGGTTGTCCTCTATTGGTTCGGTTCGGGTGCTTCACCTCGGGTCGGGTCGGGTATCATCTCCCCTCCAGCTCGTGCTTCCGTTCCGATCCGTCCTCCTCGATCTGATTCGTCCTCCTCGATTCGATCCGTGCTCCTCGATCCGATTCGTCCTCCTCGATCTGATCCGTCCTCCTCGATCCGATCCGATCCCAGTTCAGCTAGCGTGGCCTTCCTTTTTGCCACTTTTTCCCAAGTGTTGGGCTCCGATCCGACCGGATTCTTTGCTCAGTTCAACATATCCGATCCGAGCCCTATGTCCGATCCGAACCCTGCACTGTTTTCTGAGACTATTCCAGCAAGTGTTTACGCCATTCGACGACGTTTTCGACCATTCTAACTATTGAAACCAATCACAAAGCATTTCATACAGTCATAGCAACATGCATAATCAACCACAAACAGCAAAACATCAATATGATAGATTAGAATGGATCAAACATACCCAAAATCCCATATTTCCCCTTAAGCATGTTTAGGTGAAACTAATGATAGGATTAACAAAACTTAACCAAATTAACCCAAATTCATATTAGAGGCCTAAAACATCATTTAAGAATTTCTGAACATTTTTCCCGAATTTTATCATGCTTAAATTCGCTAATTAACACTAATCACCCCTAATTAGCCATAATTAGTGCAAAACTATGCAAATCACTCACCTTAGCCACAAATAAACTAAGATCTGAAATAAATCTCTGATTTTATGTGAATCTCAATGCTAAACAGCAGCTCCAATGTTGCTTTGGTGTAGATCTTCCTTGATTAGGGGTTGCTAAGCTTAATCCTTGACCAAAAGATGATTTGGAGGTGATTTAGAGGTTGGAGGCCATTTTTAGGGATCCTTGGTGATAAGTGGAGGCTAGAAAACTGAAATGGAATGATCCTCTATCTCATTTCAGCCTTCCCATAACCCTAATCCCGAAATGGGTTATGGGCCTACTCACTAATCACCCGATTTGGCCCGGTTAAGCAGTTTTTCAACCTCCAAACCTTGTTTCAGCCATATCTCCCAAACGGTAAGTCCGTTTGACTATTATGACCACTCTACGGAAAGGTAAACCACCAAACGAATCTAATGAAAGTGGTTTCAGGTCAAAATTCCTTTCCAATAAAAAGTTATGGCCAAGATAGTACCAACTAAGGGCAAAATGGTGATTTAAAAATTTCCAAAAATCATGGACATGGGAAATGAGTCTAATAGATGTTTCCCAAAGTTACATGACCATACGACTTCATATGGGAAAGAAATAAATATTCTACAATCCTATGATGTGTAGAATACGGGTCGTTACACACCTGGCTTTCTACATCGTTCCAAGGGTAAATTCAGCGGATCAAGGAGCTTGGTTCGAAGTATTCGCTGTTCGGATTCATAATTCTATCATATTAGCTTGTTTTGGAGAATCGGTGAGTGATTTACTTCTCTCACATGAATGCAATGAAGTATATGAGTGTTTGTGCACGTTTCTCATAAAATTGGAACGTTTTACCATAGGTTTACACCATTACATGTTCATTTTCATATGCATCACCCTATGATCTAATCTTACAAGTTCTAATCGTTAATTTCATGTAATTTTTACATGTTTATGTTAGTTAGATCTCTAATTTTGATCATATGCTCATTTTAATGGTTTTTAATGAGATTTACATCATTTTTTATGGTAATCGTCATATTCATGTGATTAGCAATGTTATGATATATTTATGATTGTGTTTGATGATTTTGATTGAGTTAGTTTCATTGGATTCATCATTTGGCAAAGTTTTGGTCAAAATCGGAGTTGAATTATGCAGGCTTTGGATCGGACCATATTTGGATCGGACCAAAGGTGGATCTGAAGAAGGTGAATCAGACAAAAGTGGATCAGATGAAAGTGGATCGGACGAAAGTGAATCGGATCGGACCAAAGTTCGGACCGGACCAAGTGGATCGGACCAGACCAAAGTGGATCGGATCGGACCAAAGTGGATCGGATCGGACCAAAGTGGATCGGACCGGACCAAAGTGGATCAGATCGGACCAGAGTTCGGATCGGACCAAAGTGGATCGGACTGGACCAAAGTGGATCAGATCGGACCAAAGTGGATCGGGCCGGACCGGACCAAAGTTGGATCGGACAATTCTGGGTAGCCATTATTAGTCAGCCATTTTTGCCATTTCTGGGAAAGTTTTTCTGATCGAATATTTCCAGTGATGATGTGACTTCAAAGTAAATTCGATTGGGAAGTTAGGAAGTGCTAAAATACTACTATGGATTGCTTTGAACTTTATAAAGATGTTGGTTGGTTCAACAATGATGGCAGCTTCGACGAGAGTCCAGAAGGGGATGTTCGAAGTGTTGGAGTGTTCGTTGGTCGAGAAGATGCAACAAATGCAGTTTCAACTCAAAGGCCGTGAGTTGGTGGATAATGGTTGCTCGAGAAGGTTGCTTGAGCTATGAAATGTCGTCAAGGTTGGATGACTAGAGATGCAAAGGCCGAGAAGTCATCGTTGTCGTAAGTTCTAGCAGGCTCAAAGCAGGGGTACGATGGGGGCACCTAATAGACCGGAAGGTTGCTGGTCGAGTACCTTGGGTATCATTGAAAGGCCTAGTTGTCAAGGTTGGACATATGGAGTTTATGCTAGTACTGGGGTTGCCATTAGCCCTTGACATATGGCAAGGTTGGTCGTCATACGATTAACGATGGTTTCATAGCAGGATTAGCAGTGATAGCCAGAGTTAGTCATGGATGATTGGTTGTTATGTTTGTACTATCTCATATAGATTATCCAAAGTCGAGGGAGATGTTCTTCGAGTGCTTAATTGATATTGGTCTAAGCCTCTAGGGTGAGTACTTGGGGAATGTTAAACTCGATTAGGGTTGTCTATGTGAGACCTATATAATCTGGATGTTATGAGTGTTTTCCATGATTGAATGGGTTCTTTGGTTTCCATGGATGAATGATTGAATTGTTTATAGTAAAGGCTATCACTGTCCGATGTGGGGAAGATAAGATTGAGTTATTCTCTGATGTCGTGGGTAGATTAGTATGCATATCTATCCCTTCTCATATACTTTATTGTTGAAGTTTGTTAGCTGTTTTATCGCTCACTAAGGCTATTGTCTGACTCAAGGTTTTATGTATCCTCTTATTACCTTGGACTGTTCATCCGATTGTTGGATGGGCAGGCTAAGTAGCAGGTGACAGGTAGCTTAAGTGAGGACGGTGTTTCTATTCGGAGGCAAGTAGGAGGCTGGCGTATTATCTTTACTACTATTTAGTTTTTGTTTCCGCTGTGTGCTATTTCTATGAGTGTTGTAGTGAGGCAAACTGTACAAACACTACTGTTGTTATCCACGTGTATGGGAATACCTTCTAGTTGTCATGAAAGTTTAGTGTTTTCTGCTTCACTATCATTACCTATTGTATATATTATATTTTATCCTTGCACTATGAGTTTGCGATAGGTTCCGCTTATGTTAAATACTCTGACGATCGTCCATGACTACCTTGCATACCTCTCAGCGCATTATTTCTCTTGTATAGGGGGTTATGGGCGGTTGTCACATTTGGTATCAGAGCTCTGGTTAACGATTTTTGGCCAAAGTTTAAGGACATAATCATGTATGAGAGACGTACTTGTAAATTTCAGTTGGATGCTTGCTTATATATTAGCATATATGGTAGCAACAGATGTTTTACTTTAGTAGTTTTTCTTAAAGTGACTAATTATTCTAAATTGTAGATTTAGAATGAGTAGACAAGAAACAAGACACGCTGCTAGGGGAGCCAATACTGGAGGGGGAAATGGTGTTGAACCTAATTAACCAGCCATGTTTGAAGCCATGGCAGAAGTAGTTATGCGAAGGGTACCCGCTCCAGTGGCGGCAACGGTAGATGTTGGTGTGCAAGTTCCTAGAGTAGTAGTTGCAAAGTTGTGCAAAGACTTTACATCTCTAGGGGGAAAACCATTCAAGGGAACTGAACCATCTGAAGAGGTTCAGAGGTGGATGGACTCATGTGTCCGAATCTTTGGAGACTTGGGTATTGAGGATGCAGTAAAGAGAAAGCTTGCATCAAGGCAACTACATAATAGGGCCATGGAACGGTGGAATTCTGTTACACTCGAGACTCCAAAGGAAGAAATTTCATGGGAGCTATTCCAAGCTAAGTTTGAAGCAAAGTTTATCTCCATAGCTCAGAAATCTGCTTTATTCAAGAAGTTCGTAGAGCTGAAACAGAATAGTGGTTCTGTGCTTGACTATATTTCTGATTTCGAAGCTTTGTGTAGATATACTCGTTCGTACATTGATACACCATATCAGAAGAACGAGAAGTTTGTCTTGGGTTTGGACGCTTATATCGGAAAACCGTTAGTGGACCATCTTGATGATTCATTTGAGAAGATAATGGAAAAGGCTATTCGTCATGACAGCTTGTTTCCTAAGGAACCAAATGTTGTCGCTGCCACCAAAGAGGCTCAGAAACCACAGCAGGGTGGTAATAATAAGAAGAGGAAGCAGTAGCAGCAAAAGGGAAAAGATGGCCAAAAGAAACCCAAGAGTGAGGTGGTTTGCTTTAACTGCCAGCAGAAAGATCATTTTGCTAATGAGTGCAAGAATACCAAAGCTGAGAAGAAGTGCTTCAAATTTGGGAAGCTTGGGCATGAGAAGAAAGATTGTTCAGAATCAACTAAGGGCAAGCAGGTTGTGAGGGCATATGCTTTGGATGCTGTGCCAACTTATTTAAGGGCTCCTACTGCAGAGGAGAAGGGAAAGAGTGTCGTGGTGCAAGGTACTCTTTCAGTTAATGATGTTTCAGTTCACGTGCTTTTCGATACTAGAGCATCGCATTCCTTCATTTGCAATGAGCTTATGTGTCTCTTGGGTTTGGAACCTGAGATTTGTGATAGACCCTTCATAGTGACTAATCCAATTGGGGGTTCGTCAAATCTTTGTATGATATGTTGTGGTCTAGCGTTGTCGAGTCATGGTTGCTCTTTTGTGTGTGATTGCTTTGTTCTTAACTTCGCTGAGTTGGTATCATCTTGGGCATGGATTGGCTCAAGAGGTATGCGGCAAGGATGAATTGCGAGAAGCTAGAGGTGAGGGTCGGGAATGTGGAAGGGAAAAAGGTGTTGATTAGATGTAAGCGCAAAAACGAGGTCTTTGTAAGTTATCTATATTCGCTTGGGATTCCACAAGAAGACCTGTCATCAGTGCTGATCGCAAATGAGTATGTAGATGACTTTGACGAGGTCAAAGGGTTGCCGCTGCATCGTGAGATTGAGTTTAGGATCGATTTCGTCGAAGGTGCTAGACCAATCGTTAGGCCACTTAGGCGGATGGCACCTATGGAACAACGAGAGTTAAAGGTGCAAGTTCGTGACCTTTTGGGAAAAGGATTCATTCGGAGGAGTGTTTCCGAGTGAGGTGCACCAGTCGTATTTGAAACCAAGGCGGATGGCTTGTTAAGATTGTGTGTGGAATATCGTGAGCTGAACAAGGTGACTAAGAAGAACAAGTATCTATTGCCAAGGATTGATGACTTGTTCGATCAGCTTCACGAAGCCAAAGTGTTTTCTCAGATGGATTTGGCGACGGGATTTCACCAGTTGAGGGTGGCTAAGGATAGTGTGCCAAAGACTGCTTTTAGGACACTATCTGGTTTCTTCGAATGGTTGGTGATGCCATTCGGGTTGAGTAACGCACCAGTGTATTGTGTGGATCTTATGAATAGAGTGTTAAGAGATTTTGAACAAGTTTGGGCTTGTGTTCGTGGATGATATTCTGGTTTACTCCAGAAATGAGGAAGAACAAAAGATGCACTTGAGAGTTGTGTTAGAGATCTGACAGAAGCATCAGCTTAAGGCTATGTTATCAAAGTGCCACTTCTGGAAGGATGAAGTGGGGTTCTTAGGTCATGTAGTTTCTGGAAAAAGGATAGCGGTTGACCCCGCTAAAGTTGCAGTAATCCAAGACTGGGATCGACCTAAGAATGAGACGGATGCTCGGAGTTTCCTTGGGTTGGCAGGATATTACCGACGGTTTATCAAGGATTTCTCCAAGGTAGCTGCACCGTTGATAGGATTGACGAAGAAGAACATAGTATTCACATTGGATGAAAAGTGTGAACAAGCGTTCGGAATCCTGAAGGACAGATTAACGAGTGCACCTGTGTTGATCATCCCAAGTGGGAATGAATAGATGGTGGTATATACCAATGCATGTGGTACAGGACATGGAGCAGTACTTATGCAGAAGGATGCGGTTATGGCCTACGCGAGTCGACAACTAAAGCCGCATGAGAAGAATTAGCCAACTCATGATTTGGAGTTGGCAGCGATGGTATTTGCTATGAAGATATGGAGACATTACCTATTGGGAGTTCGATTCGAGTTGTTTACATATCACAAGTCATTGAAGTACCTTTTCTACTAAAAGAATTTGAATCTTCGGCAGCAAAAATGGTTAGAGTTTCTGACATCATATGATTTTGGTATAGCCTATACTCCGGGCAAGGGTACTGTGGTTGCAGATGCGTTAAATCGAAGACACGCAAGTTTGGGAGCGATGTTTTCAGAATGGAAGAGCCTCGAGTACTTGGCGAGGTTCGATTTCAGGCAAAGTGTGAGTTGGAACCTGAAATGTTGGCAAGCTTGTCGATAAGACCTACTCTTATCGAAAGGATTGGCGAGAGCCAAAGGAAAGATGCAAAGCTTGTCGAGTTAATTCAGAAACTAGAACCAGAAGATAAAAATTTCGAGGTCAATCGAGAAGGTTGGCTTCGAAAGAAAAGACGATTAGTTGTTCCTGATACCGACGGATTGAGGGATGAGGTTCTGAGAGAATGTCATTACTCGAAGCTAACGATTCATCCCGGTGGTAATAAGACGTATCAGGACATGAAGATAATCTACTATTGGGAAGGGATGAAGCGAGATATTGGGAAGTTCATTTCCATGTGTATGAACTGTAAGTTGGTGAAAGCTGAACAGAAGAAGCCGAGTGGTTTGCTTTAGCCATTGGAAGTTCCTACGTGGAAGTGGGAGCAAGTATCGATGGATATTATCTAGGGACTACCTAGAACCAAGCTAGGAAATGGATCGGTTCAGAAGTTGAGGTGTTGAAGGGTTGATCAGGTCGGTCAAGTTGAAGGAGTTTTCAACAGCGCTTCTAAACGCTGTGGTGGGTGGCTTAAGTGCTATAGGTTGTTGGACCGTTTCCGATAGATGAGCAAATCAGAAATCTCACGTATAAAGTGATTCTACATGAGGGATGTAAAGTGTGCATAATGTTTTGTGAGTCATTTTTGCGAAAATATCCACATGATCCGGATGTGGTAGTACCTCCGGAGTAGTACGTCAACCTTATAGTTGAGACCGTAGTGGATTAACCTCGTAAGCCGCTTCGTGTTGTGGAGAATGACACGAAACAACCTAGGGAAAAGACATTTAGTTTAGTTAAGGTACAATGGAGTGGGGATGGCGACTATGTTATAAGGAAGACGGGGAAGAGTATAAGGACGATCCATCCAAAACTCTTCACTCGTATGACCCATTAATATCACGCAATCATTATTACTTGTTGATTTTGTTGTTATCTGTGTTGTTGTTTGATAGAATTCCGCGTGCTAAGATAAGGCAATTGATGCACGGCTTAATGGTTGCTAGTTTGGATGAAAGAATTGGCTTCTCATGGATGATAGGCATGCAGAATTGTTGTGATTACTTGTGTTTGTTTGGAATTTCGGGGGCAAAATTCTTAAAGGGGCGGGGGGCGTGAGGGGGGGGGGGGGGGGGGAGAGAATGTAACAGCCCGCATTTTACATAACGAAAGATCGTAAAATATTTTTATTTTATTCCTTGAGGGTCGGATCATTCTCATCTTTTAATATGTTGCTTATGAGGATGTGAGACATGTCCATAATTTTTACCGATTTTGTTTATGACCATTTTGCCCTTGTCAGTCTTATACAGGGCATAACTTTTGATTTAGGTCAAATCAAAGGGTGAGACCTATGCCATTGAAAAGGAATTGATGATTGCCTTTCCGTAGAGTGGTTATATTAAAGATTTGGCTCAGCGGTTTAGGAGAAATCACTATTTTAAAGTTTCTCAGTTGGTTGTTCATGTTTGGAGAGCCTAATGGGATAAATTGGGGAGGCCCATTAGCGGGTTGGTGGAAACTATAAATAGAGGGTGAGGGATATGGAGAATAGGTTACTTCTCCCATTCTCTCATTTGGAGACCTTGTGCTTCTTCTTCCTCTAACACCTTTCCACCATTAAAAATCCAAATCCAAGGAGGGAAATCGAAGGTCTACACTATTCGAGGCTAGATCTACATCGTTTCAAGGGCAAATTCATCGGATCAAGGAGCTTGGTTCGAAGTATTCACTGTTTGGATTCATAATTCTATCATTTTAGCATGTTTTGGAGAATCGGTGAGTGATTTACGTCTCTCACATGAATGCAATGAAGTATATGAGTGTTTGTCCATGTTTCTTATCAAATTGGAATGTTTTATCATAGATTTACACCATTACATGTTCATTTTCATATGCATCACCCTATGATCTAATCTAACAAGTTCTAATCGCTAATTTCATGTCAATTTTACACGTTTATGTTAGTTAGAACTCTCATTTTGATCATATGTTCATTTTAATGGTTTTTGGTGAAATTTACATCATTTTTTGTGGTAATCGTCATATTCATGTGAATAGTAATGTTATGATATGTTTATGATTGTGCTTGATGATTTTGGTTGAGTTGGTTTCGTTGGATTCATTGTTTGTCGAAGTTTTGGTCGAAATCGGAGTTGAATTGCAATAGGCAGGTTTTGGATCGGACCATATTTGGATAGGACCATATTTGGATTGGAACATATTTGGATCGGACCAAAGGTGGATCGGACGAAGGTGAATCGTACGTAAGTGGGTCGGACGAAAGTGGATCGGACGAAAGTGGATCGAACGAAAGTGAATCGGACGAAAGTGTATCGGATCGGACCAAAGTTCGGACCGGACCAAAGTGGATCGGACTGGATCAAAGTGGATCTGATCGGACCAAAGTTCGGACCGGACCAAAGTGGATCGGATCGGACCAAAGTGGATCGGACCAGACCAAAGTGGATCGGACCAAAGTTCGGATCAGACCAAAGTGGATCGGACCGGACCAAAGTGGATCGGATGGGACCAAAGTGGATCGGACCGGACCAAAGTTGGATCGGACCATTCTGGACAGCCATTTCTAGTCATCCATTTTTGCCATTTCTGGGCAAGTTTTTCTGGTCGGACATTTCTGGTGATGATGTGACTTCAAAGTAAATTCAATTGGGAAGTTAGGAAGTGCTGAAATAATGCTATGTATTTCTTTGAACTTTATAAAGATGTTGGTTGGTTCGACAACGATGGCGGCTTCGACGAGAGTCCAGAAGGGGATGTTCGAAGTGTTGGAGTGTTCGTTGGTCGAGGAGATGCAATGAATGTAGTTTCAACTCAAAGGTCGTGAGTTGGTGGATAATCGTTGCTCGAGAAGGTTGCTTGAGCTATGAAATGTCGTCAAGGTTGGATGACTAGAGATGCGAAGGACGAGAAGTCGTCGTTGTCGTAAGTTCTAGTAGGCTCAAAGCAGGGGTACGATGGGGGCACCCAATAGACCGGAAGATTGCTAATCGAGTTCCTTGGGTATCGTTGAAAGGCCTAGTTGTCAAGGTTGGACATTATCAAGGTTGGACATATGGAGTTTATGCTAGAACTGGAGTTACCATTAGCCTTTGACATACGACAAGGTTGGTTGTCATACGATTAACAATGGTTTCAAAGCAGGATAGGCGGTGATAGCTAGAGTCAGTCATGGATGATTGGTTGTTCTGTTTGTACTATCTCACACAGATTATCTAAAGTCGAGGGAGATGTTCTTCGAGTGCTTAACGGATATTGATTTAGGCCTCTAGGGAGAGTACTTGGGGAATGTTAAACTCGATTAGGGTTGTCTGTGTGAGACTTATATAATCTGGATGTTATTAGTGTTTTCCATGATTGAATGGGTGTTTTAGTTTCCATGGATGAATGACGGAGTTGTTTATAGTAAAGGCTATGACTGTCCGATGTAGGGAAGATAAGGTTGAGTTCTTCTCTGATGTCATGGGTAGATTAGTGTTCTTATCTATCCCTTCTTGTATACTTTATTGTTGAAGTTTGTTAGTTGTTTTATCGCTCACTAACACTGTTGCCTGACTCAAGGTTTTATGTATCCTCTTATTACCTTGGGCAATTCATCCAATTATTGGATGGGCAGACTAAGTAGAAGATGACGGGTTGCTTAACTGAGGATGATGTTGCTATTCGGAGGCGAGCAGGAGGTTGGCGTACTATCTTTACTACTATTTAGTATTTGTTTCCGCTGTGTGCTATTTCTATGAGTGTTGTAGTGAGGCAAATTGTACAAACACTACTGTTGTTATCCACATGTATGGGAATACTTTCTAGTTGTCATGAAAGTTTAGTGTTTTCTGCTTCACTATCATTACATATTGTATATATTCTATTATACTTTATCCTTGCGCTGTGAGTTTACGAGAGGTTCCGCTTGTGTTTACCTACTCTGATGATCGTCCATGGTTGCCTTGCACACCTCTCAGCGCATTATTTCTCTTGTACAATGCGGCGGTTATGGGCGGTCGTCACAACCATATTCATTTATAGTTATAATGTGCTAGACCTCCCACATTAAGCCCGCAACTTGTGGATGCTGGATATGCCGGGCGGCACCAGGCAGACATCTTCCACAAGCCGGACTTAACCTCGTATCTTAGCCCAATACACGTTTATGCACTTAGGATGCTGGATATGCTAGGCGGCACCAGGCAGACATCTTCCACAAGTCGGACTTAACCTCGTATCTTAGCCCAATACACGTTTATGCACTTAGGCTCCTTACATTAGATTCACCACTCTTGGTCGCTGGATATGCTGGTCGGCTCTGGGAAGACATCCACCACAAGTGTAATCTAACCTCGTGTCTAAGCGTGGTTACAGTTTCTAATTACTGTAATTCTAGGCATTTCTATTATTAACTAATTACTCCTATATCATTATATGATTTCGTGCCCCTTTTCCTAGTCATATTCATCGTGTACTGGATGCCCCAAATTAAGACATAAATCACAATTTGATTTACACCCCAAACCCATATTCATATTTTTAATTCAAGTTATCCTCAAATTTCCCAATCCAAGTTATGCCTCAATTTTAACGTTTTCCCCTCATTCCCAATTTCATGCGTTCGCATATTTCAGCGGCACGCCTAGGTTTGAAAGTAGCCTGGCTGTAAAATAAAAAGGGAAAAGAAGAAAGGAAGAGAACATAAATTATCATAATAACAAGATTGACATATGACGACAAAAATAGGAATAACAACTAATAAGCATACAGCGATAGAATTGGGCATAATGACAAGATAGGCATATAAGAACAGATCTGATGAACATGTGATAATAGAACTGATTAGGCATAGTGTTATGATCATAAACAGGCATGATGAGATCTAAATAGTGAATTAGATATACAAATAATGGAAGATCTGACATGATATATGGACATAGGCTTAGATCAAATCCATAGTTATGTCAAAATAACTTAGATACATGAGTTATGGCAGATCTAATATGATTCAACTAGTCACAGGCTTAGATCCAATTCATAAAAATTTAAGATTATCTTCTAAGTACTCATATCTAAAAATAATGTAGACTCACTATAATTGGATCTAAGAAATAGAAGAGGGATTGCAGATGTAGAAGTACAGATCTCTAAATTTTCCTAACTCTAATTGTTGAAGAAGAATGGAATATTTTAATCTAGGTAGAGGCAGTATCTAGTTCTCTATTGTTTTTGAATGAATAAAATAATGAGAATGGGATCTTATTTATAGCCTAGGGTTCATGAATCTAGTCAGAAAAGAAGTCCACATACGGAAAAATGTACTTCGCTCGGATCTGGGGAGGGGGGGGGGGGGGTGTCGACACCTCCTTATGGTGTCGACCCATGGGTCGACACCCCTAGGGTATGATGACCCCCAACAGGTCCAATTCCTCCAGACTTCTCGCTTCTAATTTTGAAATTAATTGAACGGTTTTGACTTGTTATGTATATATTATATATTATGCATATACAAACTTCAAACCTTAATATCTTCTTCATACGGTGTTCGTTTTACGCAAACTTGATGTCTTTCTTAAGAAGAATTCCGATACGAACGCAATGGTCTAGTCTATTTCATTTAATTCTGAATATTTAATTAAGTATTCCTTAGTTTGTCATCTTAATTGTTATAAAATTACGGGGTATTACACGATAGATCCGCACGACCTAAAATCTAGGTCCATTGAAAAATTTTCTTCAAAGTTTAAAAGATTATTTGACATAATGGCACCATCGAAGAAGGGTGGTGGAAAATCCATTAGATGTTCTGATAATTCTCCTAATGGTGCCGTAACTCCACAAACTCATCATCTTAATGTTGTCCAATCTTAAGGAGGTGGAGCTGGCGTAAGTAGAGATGAGTTGGATGTTGTTGTTGCTAAATTGAATCAATAAATGCAAGCTTCTACCAAAATGCTAATGAACAAGCTAGAGGCTGCTCCCACCGCTCAAACCAATGCTGCACCTCGAAGTGTTAATGTTGATCTTGACGTGAATGCTTATTCGTTTGCTTCTGATCGTAATCGTACTGAAGATGTGGAGGAAGTGGATAGGTGGTCAAGCGGTAGGGAATAAGCTGCAAATGTTGAAGACCCTACGCAACGTGTTAGAAATCATTCCAAGAGAGATACTCGAAAGGTTGCTAGTCCCGCCAACGGGGCACTTCCCTATAAAGGAGGTCAAGGACTCTAGTTTTCTAACAGTAATCGCTTGCTAGGACAAGCATCCGAAAAAGGAACTCGTATCTGCCCCATAGAACCACACAACAGTGAAGAGTATATCTCGGAAATGATTAAACAAATCATGAAAGAAAACATGGCTAGAAATGATGATGAGAGGGAGCGGGAGTTATCTCCAAAGAAAACCCTATTCACGGAAAGAGTCCTTAAAGAAGAGTTCCTGAAAAAGTTTGTTCCTTATATGCTGCCTGCTTACAATTGGACTGTTGATCCAAATCTGTTTCTATTCAGATATAAATGGCACATGAATGCAGCGCGAGCAACAGATGAAATCAGGTGCTTGTACTTTCCTCTTTATTTAGAGGGTGTGTCATCTCTGTGAATCTCGAAGCTGCAAACCAAATCTATAAAACAATTTGCTAACTTTACAAAGAAGTTCAAAGAGCAATTTAGGTGGCATGCTTTAAAGGCCAAAGACATTATTTTGCTATCAGGATTGGAGAAAAACCCAAGGGAGTCTGTCAAAGCTTTTCTCAGCTGTTTCAATGCCGCTGTAGCTGAAGTGGGAAATCCAGAACCCAAGATGATATTAATGGATTTGGTCTGCGCTTTAGATAAAAAGACCGAGTTCATAAATTGGTCTAAATGAAAGCGCCTAACACACTCGAGCAATTCTACAAGAAGGAAGAGGAGTTTATAAGAGTAGAGGAGGATCCTACTATTGTTCAAGATATTGTTGGAAGCAGTGTCAAAAATATGAGAAAAGCAGTTGTTCTCAAGGTGATAAGAAGAGTGTCAGTGGTCTAAAAAGGGAGAATGAGGAGAAAGGGGAAGATAGTAACAAAAAGCGTCGCAATTTTAGGCCTGAAGAGTTAATCCCTTTGAACGATACCCTGGAAAACATTTTCTTCACAACCAAAGATGCATAACACTATTCAGAGCCACCATTGCCAAAGATTTCAAAGAAAGCAACTAATTTTGGAAAATTCTGTCACTTTCACAATCAACCCGGGCATGATACTAATGATTGCCAACATTTGAAGAACCTGATCGAAGAGCTGATCAGGCAGAATAAGTGATCAGGAAGAATAAGTTGCAATAGTATGTCCAAGGGCCAAAAGCAACAAATACATGTCACTCGCTTAAGGACAAATCAAGATGACAACTGTTAATGGAGTTAAAATGCCCAAGAGCACAGAATAATGACCATTGATGTCAATATTTTACATAGAGCATTTCTTGTCTCTACTTAAAATTATTGTAGTTATTCTTTACAAATATAAACCACAATTGGTTAAGGGGGTGTTGTAATCGAACATTTTCATTTTCATTAATAAAAAGTCTGCATCTGCTTTTTTCTGATTGAATCAACAACTAGATAGTTACTAAAAAATCAATTTAACATTGCAGGCTATCCCCCAGATATCCGCTCACTCATAATCCAATTATACCTAGTGATCTTTACAAAATATCGTGACAGCTCAAGTGTCGATTTCTACTAACATCAATATGCCTGAATGCAAGGATGAGAAGCACTGCCTTGAAGAGAGAAACAAGGAGTCACTAGGGATCAAACGGTGAAGAGCGCAGCGAGATGACCAAGGGGTTAAAACTGCAAGTTTCACCTAAGGGGGGCACCTCCCCAAATGCGAGGCTTAGGGATTTTGTTCTCCAGTTGCGATAGCTTGTGAAGATGAGCATCCAGCAAGAGGACTGGCATCCGCCCCATGAAATGATTCAACAACAAAAATCCTCCCAATAAGTGAGGTAAAAGTCCTCCCCAAGCGGGGGGCATGAAATTCAAAAGTCCTCCCCAAGCGGGGGCACGAAATTCAAAGTCCTCCTCAAGACGGGGCATAAAATCCAAAGTCCACCCCAAGCAGGGGCGTAAAATACAAAGTCCTCTCCAAGCGGTAGTACAAAGTCTAAAGTCCTCCCCAAGAGGGGGCATAAAATACTAAGTCCTCCCCAAGCAGAGGCATAAAATACAAAGTCATCTCCAAGCGGGGGCATAAAATCCAAGGTCCTCCCCAAGTAGGGACATCAAAACCAAAGTCCTTCCCAAGCGGGGTCACAAAGATATATGATCTCCCCGAAATGAGGCACAAGAACTAAAAAACTTCTCCAAGGAGAAGAACAAGATCAACCAATAAAGTCGGGTTTCTTAGAAACGTTAGCGGGATCAAAATCTCTCAATACGCTGGAAAATACAGCAAGACTTCGCCAACAAAGTGGACCTTCTTGTGCTACAATCAAAGTCGAAGAAACTCGGCAAGGTTGTTTACATTTAACTTTTGCAGTTCGTGACGACCCATGGTATGGGGGCAACATAACCACATTGGGAAGGGATGATGTTCACAAGATATACCACGGGTTCATCACGATTATTAAACCGATGAAGGTCAGCCTTATAAATCCAATAGGTTATCATTGGATGATTGTGAGCCTAAAAAAGGAGCGGCGGTGAGTACATCAACCAAATCAAGTAAAAAAGCAATCTCCTACGAGAGTTAGTTCCTTCACTTAGAAAATCTAGAGTCTCTCAACGCAAAGGCTTCCTCATCTGCAAAGCTTCATCATAAATAACTTAAAGAACCTAATGGTATTCTGCTTCAAACCCAAGGATAAGCAATGCTTAAAAGGCTACTATGTGAAATGGCATAGTTTGAATCCAATAGAGCAGTAGCGCTTCCCAAGGAATTAAAGCTAATATCCATCAATGGTGTCAATATGAGATATAATAAGAAGATCAAGCAATAGTGATGCACTGGGAAAACCATCGTGAAGTTGAGATTCAAAATTTTATACAGTCTGGGATGATCCACGATATCAAACATCGTCGGAAGAGGCAATAATACCACAAGGCAGCAATATGCAAAAGAGTATCCTAGAACACGGAGAAAGTAAATATGAGCAAAGCTAGAAATAACACAAGAAGCGATTCATTTCTGCACAACATCTAATTCCAAGACTTAACTCCGAGGCTCACAGTTCTCAGGATGGATGCTGTAAAAGAAGAAGGTAAGATGCCAGCTTAGTACAACTTGTTAAACGATGCACATAAGCTACTCAGCTTCCGAAAAATCTTGCGGGCATAACTACCTAAAAGGATTGGTGGAGAACATGAGTTATTCTGACTGAGGCATCGCTAATAATTGTACAAATCAAGCTAGACCTGAAATTTTCATTAGAAAAAAATGGCCAGAGTCTTCGATAAGCAACCAAAGTGTTTACCAACGTAAACTGCATTTAGTGAGTTATAAACTCTCAGATGAAACAATCTCACGTTGATAACACACTTGAATTTGTAAATGATTCTCATAACCAATCTCCTTTTAGTGGACTAACACATTCTCGTCTTGAGCAATCGACAACGAATTCACCGCCAAATAGGTGCAAAAGCTCTTCATTATAGGTTGTCTTGATTGTATATACCAAGAGATAGCCATTTAATAAAACTAGGACAATGTTGCACTATTGTTCATTGAAAGAAGGAAAAAGGGTCCAAATGAGTCCAGCATGCATCATCGAATAGTTCAAAAACCATGCGCAAATTCAAATTCAAATTCAAATTTCCAACTCCAACAAAAATCGTGAAAACCTGGGAGGCTACTACAGCAAGGTTGTAAGACAGACAATCAGCAAATTCCTCTCTCCTCGACAATTTTGCGTCAAACTCAGAAATGCCAAATAGAAACGCACTTGACTAAAAACATATTGAGTTAGAAAAGAATGACATTTTTTGGTGGATTATTGAGAGGAAAAGGAGCAAAAAAGGACTGATGTACTTCCGTCTTTGAAGCTGCAATTACCTTAGCCTTGGAAACTCAAATTGAAACTCAATTTGAGTAAAAGTGATTTTCCTTCCAGAGTGATTGCTAGTCATCTGTCTGGTATTCATTCTACATAAGGAATCGTGTTTTAATAAATACAGGTACTCATTTCCTAAGTGTGAAGTGTTGTGCATAATTGTATAAGTGATTAAAAAGCGAAGCTTGAAATCTATGGTTGGTGTGTGTCGATAATTGATCACAAGCATCGTTGCGAATTCGGATTGGAATGTCATATTTATGTAGGCGAAATTCGATGAGCTATAAACAGTTGAATAGAACATTTCTACGTAAACACTTCATTTAATTCGGGATAGACGATTCGTTGTAAATCATTTGTAATGATTAAACTAATATGTCATTGATGTGGCAAGTCAACGGCAAAATATTCTCCCAAAAACGTGCAAATGTTTTTAGTTGTTGCAGATTAGGTCGCAGTAACGAAAAATCATGTTTGATTTATCAGTTACAAGTTCAAGTTGTTGTCATTTGCTTTAAAAATTGTGCATTGCTTCAAAAAGGGTTCGGTGGCTAAGGATATCTACAAAACATACGTTCCATCATGGATCGAACACGACCGATCCATTGTGGATCTCACATGTCTGATCCACTCAAGTCTTGACCAAAATTGAGGCGTTTACATATTAGCACAACTTCAACAACGTCAAGAACACACATGACCAAGCACAAATCAACATATAAGCATTTCAGAGCATGATCATAGAGCCTCAGTGAGCAGAGTTTATCTTCCTAAACAATTCAAAAAGCAAAATTGATGGACTCCGGAATCCAAAATGTCGATCACCAAATATTTGTGTGCTGAGCTCAGTTTGATACATGGCGAATCGCATTTAAAATATTGGCAAGTGTTCAATCAACATAAAGTAAATTATAAAATATTGCAATGTTGTCAAATACATGTTGTTATATACATCATTAGAATTGATCAACGATCAAAAGCTCAATTGCCATAAACACTAATTTGCCACCTCTATGATCAAACCTCATATCATCCATTAAAAATAGTGCATACAAGAATTGGTTAATCTATCGAAATTTGGATAGAAATACAAGAGTTATGAACAAATTGAATTATCAATCAACAAAAAAATTTAAACTCAGGATGTGATTCGAAGCAAAAACAAGATCATCACTTCAACACAAACCAACAAGATCAAACTGGGTAACCAAGTTATCTAGATCAACATGCAAAAACGCTAAGTCCAGATTGGGTATTTATGCACCATGAACAATCAACACTATCTTTCGAGACAGTCAACCATATGCTCTACATATTCGTAATTTAACAAAATACACGATAAATGTCGAAGTGCCTGCAAATGTTCACAAAGAACCCAGAAAATCATCAAAATTTGGTTTCAAATTGTGAATCAATCAAAGTAAAGCATAGTGTATCGATTCTGCACAGACCATCAAAAATCATTGCAAAGAAAATTCGAAGAGCAATTCATCAAAATATACAACTGATACAAAAATTTGCAATGGCATACTTCGATCTGAATCAGGGGTCAACAAGCTTAATCTAAAGCCCAAATAATTAAGACTCATAACCTAATCAAAACCATTATTTCTAATGTATAGTAATCCAAAAATTTGATGAACAAATCCCAGCAATACACAAAACTGTAGATTGACCATTTAAAACAAAATCACAAGTTGTTCCACATCAAAAAAACACAATTCAACACCAAACTTCAAGAGAATCAATATCTTCCAGCACCACTGATGGCCAAAACCACACTGGAATCAATGGCAATCGAAATAATTCATAATTGAAGAGAGATGCAATGAACTAGTTTCAAATCGGTCAAGCAATAAGAAAGTCAACTTAACGTAGAATCTGAGATAGCCAACACCTAACAACAATTTGAAATAACTAAAAGCGGCTAGATCCTAATGGCAAACATTGATAGTAGGCCATGGATTAGCTCAAATCGACCGCAGTAGTATGTACGGATGGATTTGAGTGTGATATGAAGCGTTCTATTGATCAACGTTTCTGATGGAAGACGAGTTAAATCAATAATGAGGTGGTGAATTTTCGGATTAGAGAAGTTTTCTCAAGGGAGAGATTCCACCATTAAGAGGTTTTTGGTGGAGGGAGATAAAGTTAAAAAGCTAGAACTAAATAAAAAACATAAAGTGGTGTTAGAAGGCTTATCCGACCCATCGGACAAAGCCCATGCGATCCATGAACAAACCTATTTCTGATCTATTGAGAAACAATGACTAACGACCCATTAATATATGTTAGAGCAAGATGTGTTATAATTGTTCTTATCGTAGCTCACGTTTTTCACAAAAAGAACATAAGCTCCAAAGGGAAAATGTTAACCCTATGATATAAAATAGTTCATGAAATACATATAGAATGATGATGTGCATGTAAAAATGCACATTTACGTTCACATATTTATCCTAATTTAGTTTAAATAAATGTCATATGTGGGTATTTTATCGCGTTTAAATCATAATTCAATTGATTTCAAAATATCATACATTCATCATCGTACTAAGGAAAAATGGTCATTTTTGTGCTTAAGTTATTTTGATAATTTTTACTTGGACATTTTTCATTGTTTTTGTAGACATTTGGTGCGTTTGGAAGAGAGCTTCATAAAGATTTATATGCATAAAAAGGAATGAAGAAGAAATAATTCTCATACATGATCATGGAGGAGCCTACCTACCTTTCCACTTACTACACTTAGAAGCAAATGGACAAATAAGCGGATGTTAAAGCTTCGGGAAAATTTAACGATGGATTAATTATAGCTTGATGATTACTTGCAAGCCACACTTCCTGAAGGGCATTCTTGGTAGCACACTAAAAGTGAATTAGTGTTTTACTCATGTATAAATAACTTTTGTATGTTGATGTAAAAGGGATCTTGGATTTTATTTAGTTTAGAGTGGACGCTGAAATCAAAACCTCTATTTTTATTCCATGGCTTCTTAGCCATTTCTCTTATGTAATCTTATTTTAATGCAATTTTATTTCTCGTTCATTTAATTCTTGTTATTTATTTTATTCATTAGTGTAGTTTAGTTTTATGCAAGTAGTTTAGATCTATTTTGTTGTTGTTAATTAGTTCTTTCTTCTGTTTTGTTCATATTTATGTTGAAACTTACATGTGTTGATTC
This sequence comes from Allium sativum, assembly GCA_030737875.1. Classification (NCBI taxonomy): domain Eukaryota; kingdom Viridiplantae; phylum Streptophyta; class Magnoliopsida; order Asparagales; family Amaryllidaceae; genus Allium; species Allium sativum. The sequence continues at coordinate 544,693,304 of CM060913.1, read as the reverse complement.
GATAACACATATGAGTAACTAATCCCTTTGATTTGGGGGCAATGAAGCTCTCTAGCTTTATGTTAGTTCAACATTTACATGACTTGTGATCTCTAATTTGTGATTCATGTTAGTGGATGTTGATATATGTTTATACAAGTGATTTTGATAGTCTATGTTTATTGACAACAAAATAGGTTATGCTTAGTCAATATAAACATAAATTGCATCAATATTTGCTAACTGTTTATTGATTTTGAATGAAAGTAAGAATAAAAATTGATGGTTTATAGTTCTATTAATTGTTCATAAGACATACTTAAAATAGTTTTTTGCTTTAGTTTCATTTTCATGAGAATCATAAGTGGTTTAAATGTTGCATTTATGTCACTTACTGGAGATCATAGATCGTAGTTTTGTTAATTTGCATAAATATGAGAGGGGATTTACCTCTAAATTGCTTTCATTTCATATTTAGCTCTCAACTTAGTTCCCGTATTAATTAGTTTTTGTTAGTTAAATTAATCCGAATTTTGGTTCAATTTGATTGAATAAGATTGAAATTACTTCTCTCCCCACGGGTCGACTCGTTTTCGCCATGTACGAACAATTGTACGTCATGCGCTTGTGGTTTATTATCACGATAATTCGTGCGATGGACCTCTGTTTCATAGAATATTCGTCATTGAATAAGTTTTTGGCGCCGTTGCCGGGGAAAGTTAATTAATTTTGATTATATTATTTGGATTAATTTTGTTGTTTTTCTAAAAAAAATTGTGCTTTTTTATTTATTTGTGTTTGTGTGTGTTAGGTTGTGCATTGTTTGTTTTTGGTATGTGTATTCGTGTTTTTCTTCTTTAAAAATAAAATAAAAAAAACAACACTTGCCTTTTGTTTTCAATTTCCTTCCCATTTTCAATACAATTTGCCCCATTTCTTTCATTTATTTCTTTCCTTTTTGTCATCTATTTCTTTCGACCTTCAATTCATTTTTAATTCTTACAAATAAAAAAACTTTCCATTTTTCTCTTTTATTTCTTTCCTCTCTTTGATTTCTTTCCAAATTTTCTCCAAATTTCTTTTGTAAAGACCCGAAAAATCCCGATTCTAGTAATCGACACAAATACATTTAATGTATTACATATCGATTAATCAAGCGTCAGAAATTAACATTTTGTTAATTGAAAGAAGTTAGAGGGTGAGAAATAGAAAGAAAGCTAGAATAGAAGAAAAAGAAGCACTGAACACAGCAAAATCAGAGTATAACGAATCTCACAACGGAACTGAATAAAATATATTATATAACATCTTGAAATACAAAACTGTATTTACTTACATACATCATCGGAGTATAACATATATATATATATATATATATATATATATATATATATATAACACAACGGAAAAAAACTTTATATATCTATCATTGAAGTTTCCTAATCCAAGCTCCTTCAGGTTAACTTGTAAATCCTGAAAATACTTGACGGCCTGTACAAATTTAGGCACCCAAGAGTTTAGGGAAAACATCAAAAATAAACTCTGGGTCAGTCATGGGACTGGTGTGAGTAAATGGTTTTAAACAGCTCGATTTACCTTTAAAAATCCTTTTGAAATAAATGATAATCGTAAGACAGGTCCACCCGTGAATACAGATGGTTTTTACCTTATGATAACCCAAACATTTTTGAAATCAATATCTTTTCTGATATTATAATAGTGTCTAAATACAAATAAACAGTAATCTAGTAGAACACTTGCATCTCACGCTCTATATATATAGTATACAATAAAAACCACGGGCGTTTACTGGATAATGGATTCCGACCATGACAAGGTATGGAACCACCTACCGATAGTGTTTCTCTAGAGGGGAATACACTGGGTTCAACAAGAACATCTTGCAACCCGACCCACACATGACCGACCACTTATTTCCCCTGAGTGTATCGAATGTATATCACCAACGGTTGGGATCAGCAACCGTTTTTCGGAAAGAGACAGCATCGAATAGATTAAAGAAGGAGATAAAATTTCTATAGATAGGTGATTATATACCCTAATGGGACCGACCCACATAGCCATGCTGCTAGCCCTATTTTTGTCATTTCCCGGTTGATGTGGCTTGAGGTTAGAATTTACCTTTAGAACATCTGGCCACCATTTATTTTGAATGCCACATCTTCAGATCTGCCGGATATCACTAGTTGACATCCATAAAAATACTCTGGGTTATAGCTATCAACCAACAAAAATATGTCTGAGGAAATCAACGTACGTGACCCCTTTGAAAATACTCTATCAGACATTTTTCTATGCAAGTCATCCAGGAGCAGGATGAATCGAAGGTACTCTCCTACTTCATCCAATATAGGTATCTCCCGCTGGATCAGTAGCGAGTAGTCCTTGCAAATCCAAAGATTTCAGTCACGACAAAATCACTATCAAAATATGTTTAGGAGCGACTCAGAGAAATATATCAAGTAGTTCTTCCGCTCATGTAGATATACGTCATTCTATTCCTTAAATAGTATTATCATCCCTACAAGTTAGTTTAAGAATCGTAAAGCCGGTTCGAGGTGGTTTTGGGTCCAGTTCTCATCCCGATCTCTTCAAACTAACGCGTAGGGAATATTATTTGATAGTCGGTGTTTTAACTATCAAATTTAAATAGTGTAGATAAGTAAAACTATTTACATAAATTATTTCAGATCATAATTTTATATTATGTCCATTCAAATGAATTACCTATACAAATCTATTTTCTAATTTCAAAACAGCAAGACGAATTAAAATTCAATAAAACATGTTAATGTTTTGTTTTAACTAATCTTGATTTGATTTAACACTTCATAGCATAACAGACAATTAACCACAATCATTTATCGCAATAACAATCAACAACAATTTTAATTTCAAATTAATAATAGTTTGAAATTATTCGTCTCGGATAACAGCTTATTGCATAATTCTTTGGAATATATTTATTTGTTTAATCATCTTCAAGAAGTAAATTCATTTAGATTTAAATGTTATACCACTTGTTCTGTAAATTATAAATATACAGATTTACAAAGATTCAAATTGACCACTTCTGCCTAAAATTTTAGTTTGTCGTAGCGAAATCAATACGATAGTCCTCATATCTATTATTCAATATATTAATATTTATATTACTAATTAATATTATAAACAAATAGTTTGGGTTTAAATTATAAATTTGGAACCTTAAATTTTAACAAACTCATTGGTTTCATGCTAACTTGTCAATCACCTTCGTTCTTCAAACCCATGTATGCATATTATTTATATAAATGGTTTTAAATTTCAAAAGGAAATTTTAGCATTTAAATAACATTAGTTTTTTAGCCCAACTCACAGCTTGTGTTCTAGTTCACTGCTTCTTGCTAAGCTCTAAATTTTGTTTTCATGAGACCGAGTTTAATCTAAAACTGTGGATACACCTAGTGCAGTTTAAAACTATAGAACAGGTTCACAAGAAAATTTTCCTTTTTAACTCATATATCCATGGCTATAACTTAAAGTTAAATTCTTACTGACTTTATCAATCTACACAGTTGTCTTCATAAATGGAGATAAAGACATGCAAGAAAATCGCTAAAAAAACTGGGACTTGATGGTTGTTTTGGACAAACCATATGTTTCGAGACTCTTAACAGACCCACTGAAAGCAAAGAGAACTTAACCATTCATTGAATCCTGACCCAAGAACAGAATTTGCCTAAAACTCCGGTTTGTTTGCAAACCTACTGAAGATGCAATCAGGCGTGCTCTAAAAACAACAAATATTGATCTTATCCAAGCGATCTTTTAGATGATAGCATTCGCAACATTCAGGTGGGCAAGCGTGTTCGCGTTGGACTTAATACTGTTTTGGTGGGTAGCTCTGGGAAAGTGGAAGGTGCGGATGCCACAAACATCAATGGGAATAATCACACTGTCGACATCACCAGGTACACCATCTTCCCCTGATCAAACATACCCATATATGCACCCGTTACGAACTTCAGTTCCTTTTATCCTTACATCTAGTTCTCGTGTGTCATCCATGTTTGTTGCTTTCATAAAAATAAACAGCATGTATCTTCTTCTTCTCTATTTCTTGTTCTTTCTTCTACTGCTGTTCCTTTTATTCTTCACCAACTTCCCTTTTGCACCATGCCAACTGTGTACATGCACACACATCTCCACCGCCATCTTGACGCTCCGACCATCCCCGCAAGTTACATTCACCTTCTAGTTCATAGTTAGGTAGTTAGCTTCTTGTTTAGTTTTTTCAGTAATCTTCTTATTATCCAGTATAGTAACGGCTTTATTTTTCTGCAATTAGGATTAGTAAACTTAGTTGTTAACTTATGAAGTTATATGCTTAGTTTATTCGATTGAAATTATAAAGTGTTTAATTACACTGAGTACCCCGCTCTCAATACATATTACATATAATCAGATGGGCTTAGCCCAACGTGTAGTACTCAAGCCCAAGCGGCTATGCTTTGTTTAGTTCTATAAATATGTAGAAAACATTATGTGTACATCATCTTTTTCAGTAATAATAAAATTTTCTTAAACTCCTCTGTTATTCGAACATGGCATCAGAGCATTCTGCTAACAGCAATTAAAATCGATCCAATATTCAAATCTCAATAGATCTATCATTCGATAGATTATCCATCAGAAAATTATCATCACTGGGATACCTCTCATCCAAGATCTGTGATCTTTTCATTTGAGAGTTGAGGCTGTAACAAAGAAATCAGTGCCTCGCCAGGAATTGTGGCTGCATCTGTTTCTAGTATTACAGCTTGGTTGGTAAAGATTCTCTGAAGCTCAAAAGTCGATCAAAAAATCCAAAGTTTTCATTCAACTACAGTCAAAAGCCGTCCAAGAAAGCTATTTTGACATCACTTTAGTGTTCTGGTTGCATTTAATCTGTCAATTCAGATTAAAAGCCGTCCAAGAAAACTAATCAGTCAGTTTTAGAGATAATAAATCAGCTTTCTGGTTGTTTCTTGAAGACAAATTGGAGAAAACACTTAGATTTTTCAATTCAAGAACAAGAGTTCAGAAATCCTTACCTGTATTCGTGGGACAATACAAAATTTCTGCTTTCTGAAATCATAGTTGAAGGAGACGGGTCAACTTCACCAAGATCTTCTGCCATATCCAATCAGATAAGTGCTGAAAGCACTGAGGATCTCATCAAAGCCATCATAAAGCCTCAAAGCCAGATCATCTCAATTCAACTCGATGAGTCAAATTAGCTCCTGTGTAAGCTGCAAGTGGAAACAGCAGCAAAGGGTTACGGATTGTTGAGATTTGTGATACGCAAATCACAATTGTAGGCAAAAAAATTTCTATGTGGATCCATTTTTGGTGGAGATATTTGTTTCTACTTTTGTGGGATATTTGAAAATGAAGGCAAGGATTATTTGGTGCTTATCTAAATAGATATATTTGAGATATATGAGGATATATTTAGGTGACAAGTTACTCGATAAAAGGCCTACATGATATCTTCATTACGTGGTGGAAAAATTTGCCATTGTTCTTCATTATCTTTCTCCTCAAATTGTTTAGCCATTAGATATTCTCTACCTATTTCTCAATAAGGTTATTGATTCAAGTTGTGTTTGTTTAACGATAGTTGAGATCGGTTGTAAACAATTTTTTGGTGAATCAATAAAGAGGGTGGTTGGGTGGAATATCGTGTGTTCATATTTCCGATTTTTTTTGTTGTTATTTGTTATTCAATCACATTCATCTTCAAGTGATTGGGTGAAAAAGATTCATTTTGTTTTTGGGTGTTTTGTCAAAACTTCCGCTGCGCACAAAACCCCAACAGTTGGTATCGGAGCTCAGATCACCGCACAGCTTGGAGTGTTTGTTGGATTGGAAAAAAAATTGATTTTTTGTTTGAAAAAAATTGATTTTTTTATGTCGGAGATGATGACGTTGTCGAAGATGGCTATTTTGAATGGGAGGAATTGGGGTATATGGAAGCCGAAGATGGAGGACGTTCTATATCTCAATGATTTGCATGATCCCATTGATGGAAATGGGGAGAAGCCCTCGAATATGGATGAGGGAAAGTGGAAGAAAATGGACAAAAAGGCGATTGCGTTGATTCGCCAATATTTGGATGATTCTGTGTTCCACCATGTGGCTAGTTGTGAATCCGCAAAGGCATTGTGGGACAAATTAGTATCGCTGTATGAGTCAAAGAGTGCTACAAGCAAGGCTTTTCTGGTTCGAAAGTTGGTGCAACTTCAATTGGATGAGGAGAAGTCTGTTACAGAGCATTTGAACGAGTTTCAAGATGTCATCAATCAATTGGCAAACATGAAGGTCAATTTTGATGATGAGTTGCAGGCTCTTTTGTTGATGAGTTCTCTTTCGGAAAGCTGGGAGACTTTGGTTGTTTCATTGAGTAATTCCAATTCTAATGGAACTATCTCTTTGGAAACGGTTCGAAACAGTCTTTTGAATGAGGAGCTAAGGAGAAAAGGGTCGGAGTTGAAATCGGTTCAAACTGAGGCGATGGTAGCAAGGGACTCAGGTAAAGATACAAGGAAGAAGAAAGGTGCTATCTTTTGTCATTATTGTGGTAAGAAAGGCCACAAGCGCAGTGATTGCTATTCATATATACGAGATATGAAGAAGAAGAAGGCGCAAGGTGATAATAATAGTGATGAGGCACAGGCAGGCTTTGCTGAAGGTACCGAAGGCAATTCTTCATGTGATGTCCTATTTAGTGTTGTGGAGCCTTGGAAGATGGATTCAGGAGCCAGTTTTCACATATGTCGAGATGTGAAAAGTTTTTCTTCGTATGAGAAGAGTGTTGGCATGATAAAGACGGCCAATGGAGTAGAGCTACCAATATGTGGAGTTGGAGCTGTTAGGTTTCGGATGCATGATGGAGTGGAGAGAGAAGTTGCCGGTGTGAGGCACATACCCACTTGTTCGCATAACCTCATATCTCTTGGTCAGTTAGATCGCCGCGGTTGCACTTATGAGACTCGAGGTGGAGTTTTGAGAGTGAAGAAGGGTGGTCGTGTGATGATGCGAGGAGTTTTGGAGGAGGGTAACCTATATAGTTTGGTCGGTTCAGTGGTCAACAGTGGAAGGCGGGTGACGGTTGAAGAACCTAGTCCACAGCAAGGTGGAGAGGTTAATATGGTCACTGCTGATGGTCCTAAGGTGGAGGATCATGGTATCGACAAGGGTCTAGATGTTGATGATGCTCGAGGGATCCCGGAGATGAAGAGATCATGTCAAGCGGAAGACGGATGTCGAGTTGTAAAATCCACAAAGACAAGATGGAGGTCTTTGTGGTATTACAAACTCTTTTGAAGATCGCTATTGGTGTGGTGCACGGATGAGGGAGGTGCACCATTAGTGGGCAATGGTGGAGGTTTGTAATGATGTTAATTGAGAAAAGAAGGTTGAAAGTGAGAGCTAAGTTGTCTAGTGTTGAGTGGAGGAGATGTTGTGATTTGGTATCAAGGTAGAGTGTTGAGATTTGTGATACGCAAATCACAATTGTAGGCAACAAATTTTCTATGTGGATCCATTTTTGGTGGAGATATTTGTTGCTACTTTTGTGGGATATTTGAAAATGAAGGCAAGGATTATTTGGTGCTTATCCAAATAGATATATTTTAGATATATGAGGATATATTTAGGTGACAAGTTACTCTATAAAAGGCCTACATGATATCTTCATTATGTGGTGGAAAAATTTGCCATTGTTCTTCATTATCTTTCTCCTCAAATTGTTTATCCATTAGATATTCTCTACCTATTTCTCAATAAGGTTATTGATTCAAGTTGTGTTTGTTTAACGATAGTTGAGATATGTTGTAAACAATATTTTGGTGAATCAATAAAGAGGGTGGTTGGGTGGAATATCGTGTGTTCATATTTCCGATTTTTTGTTGTTGTTGTTTGTTATTCAATCACATTCATCTTCAAGTGATTGGGTGAAAAAGATTCATTTTGTTTTTGGGTGTTTTGTCAAAACTTCCGCTGCGCACAAAACCCCAACACGGATTAGAAGAATTTCTTTATGGAACAAGGCCAGTTCTAGCCAAGTATATCAGAGATAACAATAATAATATGACAAACAATCAAGAATTCACAGCTTATCAAAGACAAGATAATCTTGTCAGTGCCTGGCTAATGTCCTCGGTGGGTGCATCACTAATGCCACAATTAATAGGTGTTAAATCTGCTCATGATGTCTGGACAGCTTTGGAAAGATCATTCACTAGTCAATCATCAGCAAGAGTCTTACATTTCAAGAAACAACTACAATCAATAAAGAAAGATACCTCTAGCATGAATGAATATATTATGAAGGTGAAAAACTTATGTGATCAACTGGCATGTACAGGAAATAAAATAGAGGAAAAAGAACAAATTCTATACATAGTAGGTGGACTTGATGATGAATATGAAACTGTGATAGCTTTCATCACCTCTATTGAACCTACACCCTCCTTACAAAATGTCTATTCTATGTTACTTGCTCATGAAGGAAGAATGTTGTAAAAGAAAGAAGGAGCATATTTTAATGTCAACTACACAACCACTGGTAAAGCAAAAAATCAAGTCAATAATCCAAGAAGTCAAAACACTTACCAAAGAGGAGGTTCATCCAATCGAGGAAGAGGCAGAGCTGGGAGATGGAATCCCAACAACAGGCCTAAATGTCAAATATGCGATAAACTTGGACATACAACCAACAGGTGTTATTTCAGATTTGATAACAGTGTTAATACAAATCAGCAAGGGAACAACAATAATCGTGGAGGTAATCCAAATGTAAACATAGTCAACAGTCAGACAGAGAATAAAAGCAGTCAAGAAACATCATCAAATGCAACAACTGTTAATGACATTCAAGATGAAGCATGGTATCCAGATTCAGGAGCTACTCACCATGTATCAAACAACTTGAATAATCTGAATCTTGGAAACCGTGAATACAAAGGTAACCAGTCTCTAATTATGGGTAATGGTAATTCCACAGTTATATCACACACTGGACATGCTAGTATTAAGGGTGCTAAACTACTTTATTTGAATAATCTATTATGTGCACCACATATAAGGAAAAACTTAATTAGTGTGTCACAATGTGCAAAAGACAATCAAGTATCTTTTGAATTTTATCCAAAACACCGTGTAGTTAGGGACATGCTAACTAGGACCATTTTATTGCAGGGTAGAGAACAAAATGGGCTGTATAAGTTCGACTCAGGGAATATCAAAAATTCTGAACTTAAGAGTAACCTCTGTAATGTTACAGAGTTGAACAGAAACAACGAATGTACTACTTTTGATGTATGGCATTTTAAGCTTGGGCATCCTAGTTGCAAAATCATGAAAGAGATTGTTAAGAACAATGGCATTTCTATTAATATCCCTGATAATTACATATGCACATATTGTCAAATGGGAAAAAGTCACAAGTTGCCATTTTCAAATTCTGAAACTAAATACTTAAATCCACTGGAATTAGTGGCTGTTGATCTGTGGGGTCCAGCACAAATTAATACTGATTATAGGTTTAAGTACTACATCTCTTTTATTGATGCTTTTTCAAGATATGTCTGGATATACTTCATGAAATCTAAGTCTGATACATGCAATGCGGTTACACAATTCATAGCTAATGCTGAAAATCAACTTACTCTTAAAGTCAAAATCATTCAAAGTGATGGTGGCAAGGAATTTCTTCCATTGGAAAACTATTTTGGCAAAAAGGGTATCACTCACAGATTAACTTGTCCACACACTTCTGAACAAAATGGTCTTATTGAAAGAAAACACCGACACATTGTTGAGACCGGGCTAACTCTACTGGCACAGGCATCTCTACCACTAAAATTCTGGCCTGATGCCTTTGCCACAGCAGTACACTTAATAAACAGATTACCAACAAAGGTATTGGATCTAAAATGTCCTATAGAGGTGTTAACTCAAACCAAACCTAACTATGGTGATCTAAAAGCTTTTGGGTGTCTCTGTTTTCCTCACACAAGACCTTTTAACAAACATAAGTTAGATTATAGATCTACTGCCTGTACATTCTTGGGGTACACTTCTAACCAAAAAGGGTATAAATGCTTAGACAGTAATGGAAAAATTTATATTTCTAGGCATGTTATTTTTAATGAAAAAGTTTTTCCATTTAAAATAATACTTGCAAGACAACTCAAAAAGTGTACAATCCCAGAATCTCTATACCTCCTATTTCTGAACATGCAAGTGATATTATATATATGCCATGTACAACTACTAGTACAACACATACACAGGACACACAAAATGTTAGCACTTCACAACAGGTTGCATCTAGTACTGAATCAAATCATGATAATGAGATCAGTACTGATAATAGTGATGATGACTCATTTCATCAAAGTGAGAATAATGATGATCACAATCAAGCTGAAAGTCAACAGTCTGAAGGAAACAGAGATACTACTCAAACTCAAAACCAGCATCATACGGTAACAAGGGCAAAAAGTGGTATTTTCAAACCAAAAACTTTTAATACTGAATACAATGATACTGAACCCTTCACTTATCATCAAGCAATGCAGAATGATAAGTGGAGAGCAGCCATGGAAGAAGAATTAAATGCCTTGAACAAAAATCAAACATGGTGTATAGTTCAACCACCCAAACACAAAAATATTATAGGGTGCAGATGGACATACAGAATAAAAAGGCATGCAGATGGTACAATTTTTAAATACAAGGCTAGATTAGTGGCTAAAGGGTATTCCCAGCAGTGGAGAATTGATTTTAATGAAACATTCTCCCCTGTTGTGAAACCAACCACCATCAGAATTATATTAACTATAGCCTTGTATAAAAATTGGACCATTAAACAAATTGATGTCAATAATGCTTTTTTGAATGGTGACTTGCAGGAAGAGGTCTATATGGCGCTGCCACCAGGTGTGGAAGAAAAAGCTAACAAAGGAATGGTCTGCAAACTAAACAAGGCTATATATGGTCTAAGGCAAGCACCTAGAGTTTGGTTCAACAAGCTACAGTCAACACTATCAAAGCTGGGCTACACTTCTACAAAATCAGACAACTCACTGTTTACAAAATTCACAACAGACACTGTTACCTATGTTCTAATCTATGTAGATGACTTCATAATAACAGGCAACAACAAATCAGAAATAAAAAGCATTACAAATCAGCTAAACAGTGAATTTTCCGTAAAGGATCTGGGTGACCTATCATACTTTCTTGGAATTGAAGTGTACAGAACTGAAGAGAATGAGCTACATCTTTGTCAAAGAAAATATATTACAGAAATCTTGGTGAGAGCAAAAATGAACGAAGCCAAATCACTGCCCACACCAATGGTAACTAATCTACATCTAAGCAAAGACAAAGGAGAACCTACTTGCAATGAAAGGTTGTATAGAAGTATTATTGGAGCACTTCAATATGTAACTATAACAAGACCAGATATATCATACAGTGTCAATAAAGCAAGTCAATTCATGCAAAAACCATTGAGAGAACATTGGAAAGCAATTAAAAGAATATTAAGATACTTGAAAGGGACAATCAATCAGGGACTTATTCTAAAATCAAGCACCAGCCTAAACATCAATGCCTACTCAGATTCAGACTGGGCTAATGACCATGATGATAGAAAATCAACAAGTGGCTATTGTATATTTCTGGGTAAAAATCCTATATCTTGGTGTGCTAAGAAGCAAAACACTGTGTCTAGGTCAAGCACAGAAGCAGAGTATCGTAGCATTGCTAATACAGCTGCAGAAATAATGTGGGTTCAGTTTATTCTACATGAACTACGAATTAACACCAACCCTACTGCAACAATATGGTGCGACAATATGAGTGCTATAGCAGTAAATGCAAACCCAGTCCTACACTCTAGAACTAAGCATCTAGAATTGGACATATACTTCGTACGTGAGCTAGTCCAGAAAGGAAGAATTCAAGTCAATCACGTACCATCTACTTACCAAACAGCTGACGTTCTAACCAAACCCCTTTCAAAACCCAGATTTGAAGAGCTTAGAAGAAAATTGTGTGTTGAAGAAATCAGTCACTCACAAACTCTTGAAAGACGAAAACTTTCTTCCACTACAGATTCATGTACCAATACTCAAGCCCTAGACAACAAAAAACAAAAATTAGAAAAAAATAACAACATACCGACCACAAATACTTCAATTTCTAGTAGAACCGAAAAGTTTGAAGGTCGATCAAGTACTTATCTACAAGCTAGAAGCTATCCTTTACAAGCAAAGAGCGTAAAGTCAAGAGCAAGAGTTAAAGAGAAGCAATTGATCATAAATGGGAAAAGAGACCCGACTGGAAACACGAAGATGTGGAAAAGTGGCGGCTGTCATTTTTATCTCAAAACCTAGTTTAGATTATAGGGTTTGCGGGAGGGGGGGTATAAAGTGTTTAATTACACTGAGTACCCCGCTCTCAATACATATTACATATAATCAGATGGGCTTAGCCCAACGTGTATTACTCAAGCCCATGCGGCTATGCTTTGTTCAGTTCTATAAATATGTACAAAACATTATGTGTACATCATCTTTTTCAGTAATAATAAAATTTTCTGAAACTCCTCTGTTATTCGAACAGAAATCTTCAGTTCTTTTTGCTCCTATTGATTTCTTGGTTCCTGTCTAGCTATGTATGGTCCAATTCTACTCATATTTTATTGATTCTAGGAAAACTAGTCATATACAAAGATGATGCGATAGATCTAAGATATGGCATTGAGGAGAGATTAGTTCCGTCTGGACCAAATTCGTTGCACCATTAGTAAATTAATCATGTATGTAGCATTACTCAGTTTTGCTATTTAATCAGTGGGTTTTTTTTTGAAAGCATTTCTATCCTTTGCCCAACTAAACACCCTATCGGCCTATCCACTCAAAATGATAGAAATGTTTTTATTTAACCATTTTACGTGAACTGCGTTGAAGGTTATGCAGTATATTATTACTGTCAAACCAAAATGTTTGCTCAGTGTTACTTACTTGCCCATTGATTGTACCAGAAATTAGAGTTCATTCATTATTATTTGTCTACTATCTTCTTAAATGTAATCCATCCTCTATTTATTTATTTTCCAATTAATTTTTGTCTCCAACTTCTTAATCCTAATTTCATTAATTTCAGCAATTTAACATAAATATTTAAATTATCGAGAATGGGTACATAACCACATACCAACAGTTTGGATCCATTTAAACTTAAAAGCAAACTGTAGGTAGATGAAGTGTTCACTCTTATAAATTAATACCGCTGCCATAAATTCATTTCTCAGATAATCTAAATATGAAACCAGAGTTTAACTACACTTAACTTCAACATTGAATCAAAATGTGAGGGATACATACATATAATTTGGATCCATTCAAGATTTATATAACCAGTAAAGTGTTTACTGACTTATATTGTGTTCACTGTCTTTGTATATATGTCTACTGTCCTTCTTTTGCCATTCCCAAATTTTTCCAATACCTGTCTAAATCTAATTATTTCAAAGATTATCCCTTAAACATCATTAATATTTTGAATAAAGGATAATTCATACATAAACACACATTGTAAACTAAAAACAGTAAAGGGTATTGTAAATGTTTACTCACAAATGTTAATGTTCTTATATTTTGATTACTGCTCTTGTTCTACAAGTTCCAAATTATTTCAAAGGGTTAAACAAGCATTCATAACATGTTTAGGTGATATTATACAATCAATAACAACCAACAAATATATTTATTTGTATACCATCTATACATATATACATATATGCATATATATATATATATATATATATATATATATATATATATATATATATATATATATATATATATATATATATATATATATATAAGAGAGAGAGAATTCTGAAACAGGATTTAAAGATAAAAAAATTGAGTTTACTCACATATTATATACCCTCCAACTTATTCATTGGTTTGTTCAAATTGCAGGTGTGCTTGTGCCATTTTTAACTCAAAATCCTTGTATATGTTTCTCTTCTTCAAGCTTTGGCATCATTTTAAAACAGTTCACTGTCTTGCCATTGTTTTATAGTTTTTTGTACACTGTTTTTAGTTCTCTGCCAACATTTATCTCACAGTGTTGTGTAGGTATTTGTGGAGTGTAGTAGGATATTTATAGTTGAATACTAGCTTAAGTCGGCTAGTATTTGAGGTTGGAAGGGCATATATAGGTTGCAACCTTTCTATGATTGACATGACATAATGTCAAGACTATTCACAATTAATACTGGCAGGCTACCACATGCATGTCAGTCACAACTGAAGTACACGTTTGCATACCAGGTCATGTGCTAATGGTTATTGAAACAAGGCTTTTTGGGTGGTGAATGGGTAGGCTGGTTCTAAGGTGATGATGCATCCTCGACAATGAGGGGACGCTTGATGTTTATTGTTGTACCAGAGGGTTTTAACCTTTGTTCTTAAGTACAATAGTTCAGCCATGTTTCTAACTATACCTATCTACACATATGCAGCGGTATTAGCTAGGTGAAGGTGATGTGGTTGTTTGATTTTACAACACCATTAAATGCTTACAATTCTTGGTTCTTAAGTAAAACAACTAAGATCTTGTTGTACATGTACATGCACAGGCTGATTAACCATGTGATAGTACCTCTTTATTAATATGCTATTCAAATAGCCATGTATTTGCAGCAAGGTACACAGGTGCCTAAATGTTTTGATGTGAGATTGAAAAATACCAAAAAGTGTTTGCAAATTTAGCACCTAAGTGATCTTCCTGCGCAAATATATTTTGATTTGAAAGTGTGTGCGCTGGATGGATTTTTTGTGATTTGAAAAGACAATAAGTAGCTATACTTATATGTAAAGAACAAATGTAATTTTTACCTTATGTATGTTATATTAGTTACGTAAGGTGATATTATATCTACAAGACCTTTGCAGGCAAGTTTAAATGTCAACTAACAAGTTATAAGAATCTAACACTTGTCTTTTCTCTATATATATAAATACATACATATATGTACATATATATCTCAAATTAATATGTACACACACATGATTCTTAGAAAAAATAATTTATTCTAATTTTAATGAAATCTCAAACCAGAACCAATTATATTTAATTGGAATTTCCCCGATATCTTGCCAAATATATAAATATTATTTATTTAATTATATTAAATTATAGTAAATCTATACATAATAGATTATAAAACTAGTCAAAAAGCTGGGTCGTTACAATCTACCCCCTTAAAGAATTTCGTCCCTGAAATTAAAGGGTAACGAGTATGTTACTGTTATAATTAAAATCATAGACTTATCTCAGCACCTATATGGGCCTCCGCTAATAAACACGACGATTATGGCATACAAAACACACAGGTTATCTATCATTCAACTCATACCAATCAACTTGTTGTTAATCGCTTTTATTTCCATAACTAGAATTATCTGTTATTACAGTTGTGAAACATTTTCATTTCATATTTACATATTACTATTCTTCAACATCCATCAGTTCCTGACCATAAATTGGTAACAAAATAATCCTCTAAGCATTAACCTCGAAGACCGAAATTAACATCAGCTCAACACTCAAAAAAATCATTTAACTCACCCAATCTCTAGTTAGGTTCCGATCTCTTAACTCCATTCTTATTTCTTATTAACTCATATTACCCCATTTTTCATTAAAAGAATATCTTAGATTATATTTGGAAAATAAATTCCACATTCATCTACTCTATTAATTTGAATCAAACACCGTTCCAATACTTCTATGTGTTTCAAATTTCCTCTTCTATCTTAAATCAAGTTTAATTCCATTCAACTCAATTTTACTATTTTAATCTTATTCCAGTTGAATTTTCCATTTCCAGAATCCTAGCACCTGGTTTTATTCCAAAACAGTTTGAACTCACATATCTCTATTCCATTTTAATTCAAAACCTTTAAATTTATACAAAACACCATGTTTTTCTCAAACTCTTTCCTTGTTTTCCTTATTTGTATATTTCATTCCTTTTACAAATTCAACTTAGTTTATTATATAACCATTTCAATTTTATAATCTGATACCAGATTATACTAGCAACCAACACAACCAATAATATTAGAAAATTATTCTTTTTATATCAAAATATAATATTAAGTAAATTATTTCAATTTCCTAATCTTTAAAAATAATACCATGTCGAATTACTCTATTTAAGAGTTTAGAAACAACAATCGATACAGTTTTGACTACCGTATTGACCAGAATTCATAAACCACTCGATAAACTAATCAACACCATATAAATAGTTTTTATCTTAATTAACAAATATGCACTCAAATATATACACTCAAACTCAATCTAGGTTATTACAAAACCCTTTCTCTATCGAGTAACGCCACAGAGCCAAGGTTATTACTAAACCATTGCTCTGATACCAACTGTAACGACTTGAAAAATCCCGATCCTGGTAATTGACACAAATACATTTCATGTATTACAAATTGACTAATCAAGCGTCAGAAATTAACAGATCGTTAATAGAAAGAAATTAGAGGGTGAGAAATAGAAAGAAAGAAAGTTAGAATGGAAGAAAAAGAAGAACTGAACACAACAGAATCAGAGTATAACGAATCTCACAGTAGAACTGAATAAAATATATTATATAACATCTTGAAATACAAAACTGTATTTACTTAGATACATCATTGGAGTACAACATACATATAACATAATGGAAATAAACTTTATTTGTCTACTGTTGAATTTTCCTGATCCAAGCTCCATTAGGTTAATTTGTAAAATCCTGAAACCACTTGACTGCCTGTACAAATTTGGACACCTAAGAGTTTAGGGAAAACATTGAAAGATAAACTCTGGGTTAGTCATCGGATTGGTGTGAGTAAACGATTTTAAAACAACTCGATTTAACTTTAAAAATCCTTTTGAAATAAATGGTAATCGTAAGACTGATCCACCCATGAATATAGATAACCCAAACATTTTTGAAATCAATATCTTTTCTGATACTATAATAGTGTCTAAATACAAATAAAGAGTAATCTAGTAGAACGCTTACATCTTATGCTCTACATATATAGTATACAATCAAAACCGCGGGCGCTTATTGGATAATGGATTCCGACTATGACAAGGTATGGAACCACCTGCTGATAATGTATCTCTAGAGGGGAATACACTAGGTTCAACAAGAACGTCTTGCAACCCGACCCACACATGACTGACCACTCATTTTTCTTGAGCGTATCGAATGTATATCACCAACGGTTGGGTTCAGTTATCGTTTCCCGGAAGGGGAGAGCATATAATAGATTAAAGAAGGAGATGAAATTTCTCTAGATAGGTGATTATACACCCTAATGGGAGCGACCCACATAGCTATGCTGCTAACCCGATTTTCTTTTTTTCCCAGTTGATAAGGCTTGAGGTTAGAATTTACTTTTAGAACTTCTGGCTAACATTTACTTTGAATGCCACATCATCAGATCCGTCGGATATCACTAAATGACATCCACAAAAATACTCTGGGTGATAACTATCCACTAACAGAAATATGTTTGAGGGAATAAATGTACGTGACCCCTTTGAAAATACTCTGTTAGACATTCGTCCATACAAGTCATCCAGGAACAGGATGAACCGAAGGTACTCTCCTACTGCATCCAATATAGGTATCACCCTATGGATCTGTAGTGAGTAGTCCTTGCAAATACGAATATTTCGATCATGAAAAAATCACTATCAAAATATCTTATGGAGCGACCCAGAGAAATTTATCAAGTAGTTCTTCCGCCTATGAAGTTCTATGGTCTTCAATCCTTAAATAGTATAGTCGTCCCTCCAAGTTAGTTTAAGAATCGTAAAGCTAGTTTGAAGTGGTTTTCAAAATAATCAAAATCAAAGAATAAGTGATTGGTGTAATTCATATTTGTGCAACAATTCGAGTCAAAGTTTTCAATATAATGAAAATTCAAATTCAACTTCAAATTCAAATGATTTTGATTATAACCTTTGTCAATCTAATTTCGTACTCCAAAATGAGTTGCAAATTCTAAATGTAAATGTGAATAACTTTTCAAATAGTTTTGGTAATGGAAATAATTTCAATTGTGGTGCAACTGAATTTTTTTGTTCTCAGCAATTTCAAATTGAAAATTCTCATGTAAATAATTATAATTTTGATTTTGTTGAGCAAATGAATGAAATTCACGATAATCACACGAATTTGTTGTTTCAAGACTACTTGAATTTTCGTGCAAAACAAAATAATCAAAACCGAACGTGTGACGATTCGAATGATAATCCATATTTTACCAAAATTGATGATTTTCAAATAAACACTTTTGAAACTGCAAATAACAATCTTAACGAAGTTGTTGAAAACATGGTAATTGAGATGGATTTCAATTCTTTAGAGAGGGTGGAACCAAATCTCAAATTCGTTATTCCTTTTTCTGAAAATAAGGACTTTCAAACAACAACTTTAGATTTTGAAAATGATACATGCATTGAAGTTGTTGAAAATTCACCAAAGGACGACCGAATTTGATGAGCACGAATTTTTTGGATTTTCCGAAAATGATTTGAATTTTATTGAGGTAGATCTTTATCACCATTTGGATTTTGAAATCAATATTTTTGAAAGAAAAAATTAATGATAAATTTGAAATTTCAAATTTGTGAATTTAAATATGAATTTCAACCATTTATTCAATCTACCCCAAAAATCATCGAAAATGAAGCAACTTAATCGATTTTTAATAAAACGACATTTGTTTTTCCAAATACACATTCAAATTCGAAATCTTTTACGATTTGGTTTTTCAAGCTTAAGCCGTGTCTCTCATACTTGTGGAGACAAACGAATTGGTCTTTAGAAGAATGATTCATTTACTTCTTGTCAATATATTTTGTGATATACTATAAAAAATATCATTTCTCTTGTAATTATAAGTCATATTTTCAAAATTTTCATTTTCTTTCCATTTGGGTTGACTGTGGTGACACAGTCGAAATCAAGTGTGGGGGAGTTTCTTATTTATTTTGGTTTTGCATATAATTTTCAGTTTTTTTTCATTCAAAATAAAAAATAAAAAAAACAAGAATTTTACATTTCTATTTACTTTTAAATAAGACATGATGCAGTTAGCATAAAATTTTGGTCATTCAATTAAAATGTTTGAAGATTTACTTCTCTTAATAGATAGCGGAAGAAAAGTTTGATTTATGAGCAAATTTGGTGTAACTGGTATATAGGGAAATTCATAGGTGATGAGTATGAAATGTTTTCTAAATTGTAATCCGGTTAAATGAATGGTTGATTTAGACTACTTGCGATAACATTTTAGATCTTTTAAGTGAAGTTGTGCTAAGATATTTTCACCTAACTCTCTCTCTTATGTAAAAAAAAGAAAAAAAAGGAAAAAAAATGATGTATATGTATATAATAATCCAAGGGTATCAAATATTGCTAATACATCTAGCGCTGGTATGCAAACCCGCCAAGCTCTTTCCGGCATTTTGTTGACAAAGTCAGCGTTGGTATACCTTGGTCTCATTTTATCAGTCAGACACCTTTGGATTACCAACCCTCACGTAAGTCTTAATGCAGTGTAGGGGTGGTATACCAAGGTATTTGTAAATTATATTAATGTGAATATTTTGTAATAAAGAGAGAGTTAGCACTTAAAATCCAAGCACACTCTTCACTTATTTGACCTAACCTGTTAACAAAAAGGAAGTTGAGATGCTGTTATATGAATGTTGATATCGATTATAGAATTCATTTCATATTTACACTATGTTTCTACCAAAACAACTGGCGAAGTTGGAGGAGATTGTGATGATAATATGACTTTTATTTGAAGTTTTGATTAGTAATAGACTCAAATTTCATAGTGATGACCCAAATTTGTGTTAACTCATTCGTGTAAAATTTAAAAGTAAATTATCCATTTGTAAATATTCCTTTAAAACTTGCATTCGTATTGTAAATATTTTCGATTTTAGCATTTTGCACATACTTGTTGCTTTTGGATTTTGTGGGTAGTATCCACTGAAAACCCTCACGAGACAGCGCTCGTCCTATTGGGGAAACCCAAGGGTTTAACGGGTTGTTGCATATGCTCAATGCAATCCTTCTCCCTACGAAAACAGATTTAGCTTAGTTTTTCTGTTTATTCGAGGACGAATAAAAAGACAAGTGTGGGGGTATTTGATGTGCACGTAAAAATGCACATTTATATTCACATATTTATCCGAGTTTAGTTTAAATAAATGTCATATGTGGGTATTTTATCGTGTTTTAACCATAATTCAATTGATTTCAAAATATCATACATTCATCATCGTACAAAGGAAAAATGTCCATTTTTATGTTTAAGTTATTTTGAGAATTTTTACTTGGACATTTTTCATTGTTTTTGTAGACATTTGGTGCATTTGGAAAGAGCTTCATAAAGATTTATATGCATATAAAGTAATGAAGAAGAAATAATTCTCATATATGATCATGGAGAAGCCCACCTACCTTTCCACTTACTACACTTAGAAGCAAATGGAAAAATAAGTGGATGTTAAAGCTTCAGGCAAATTTGGTGATGGATTAATTATAGCTTGATGATTACTTGGTGGCTACACTTCATGAAGGGCATTCTTGGTAGCACACTAAAAGTGAATTAGGGTTTTACTCATGTATAAATAACCCCTATATGTTGATGTAAAAAGGATCTTGGATTTTGTTTAGTTTAGAGTGGAGGCCAAAATCAAAACTTCTATTTTTCTTCCATGGCTTCTTAGCCATTGCTCTTATGTAATCTCAGTTTAATGCAATTTTATTTCTTGTTCATTTAATTCTTGTTATTTACTTTATGCATTAGTGTAGTTTAGTTTTATGCAAGTAGTTTAGTTCTATTTTGTTGTTGTTAATTAGTTCTTTCTTTTGTTTTATTCATATTTATGTTGAAACTTACATGTGTATATTGGATAACACATATAAGTAGCTAATCCCTTTGATTTTGGGTAATGAAGCTGTCTAACTTTATGTAAGTTCAACATATTTATGATTTATCATCTCTAATTTGTGCTTCATGTTAGTGGATGTTGATGTATGTTTATACAAGTGATTTTGATAGTCTATGTTTATTGACAACAAAATAGGCTATGCTTAGTCAATATAAACACAAATTACATCAATATTTGCTAAGTGGTTATTGATTTTGAAATGAAAGTAAGAATAAAAGTTGATGGTTTATAGTTCTATTAATTGTTCATAAGCCATCCTAAAAATAGTTTTTTTTATTTAATTTCATTTTCATGAGAACCATTTAAATCTTGCATTTATGTTACTTAATGGAGATCATAGATCATATGTTTGTTAGTTTGCATAAAATATGAGAGGCGATTTGCCTCTAGATTGCTTTCATTTCATATTTAGCTCTCAACTTAGTTCTAGCATTAATTAGTTTTTGTTTGTTAAATTAATCCGAATTTTGGTTTAATTTGATTAAATAAGATTGAAATTACTTCTTTCCCTGCGGATCAACTCGTATTCGCCACGTATTAACAATTGTACGTTGTGAGCTTGCGGTTTATTATCACAATATTTTGTGCGACAAATTTCTAATTCATAGAATATTCGTCGTCAAACATACGAAACACATGAGTCGACAACGTTGTTTGTATGATAGATCTCGTAAGATTGAGGCCATGAGTCAATCATATTCTTGGTTCATGGATCAGTTGCTTTAATATGCTGAGACCGGATCATTTGTATTGTATATATCAAACATGGATCGCATACAATGAACTAGACACGTGTAAAACGGTGGAACCATGCATGTATAAACATGAAGCATAACATATATGTGTCGTTATGTGTTCATATCTTCCCACAAGAATAAAAGCCTGGATCGTTTGTAATTAAGAGCATAGGTCGTTGCATGTTATTCTAGACAGTGGTCTAATATGGAACGGTCAAAAATAAATGAACGTGGTAAGCTATCAAACATATGGGTCGTTTGCTTTTATAACACGTGGCAGACAGGGAAAACGTCGGGTCGTTTATACGACCTGAAGGGTCGTTTAAGCATACAAATGCAACTGACTCGTTCGCGTTTTATAACAGGTTGGTATAGAACAATGGGTCGCAGGCCATCATCGGGTCGTTAACTTATATTTGGAACAACATGTTGGGTCATCCACATAAGTTAATAATACATGGCACCACATATATGTATTTCATGAAATAAGAAGGCATCACAACGTACTGCACTAAGGATAGCTGTACACAGCATGGACTAAAAAGATGGGTTGGTGGCATTAAATAACATGTGAAAGCAACCATTTTATATATTCAGGTCGTGCACATGGGAGACGGGTTATTTGTACACATGCACCTTATAACACCCCACATTTTTAACTTAAGATAATAAAATAATAATAACTTAATTAAATATTCAGAATTATGTAAAATGATTGTATTGTTGCGTTCGTCTCGTAATTCTGGTTTAGATAGAATCTGAGTTTGCGTAAAACAGACACCGTATGAAGAAGTTATGGGCTGTAGAAGTCTGTTAGGGAAAACAGGAACTGCCCAGACTAATTCTGGACCCCCGAACCCTTGGGGGTCGACCCCTAAGGGGGGGGGGGGGTCGACCCACATGAACGGGGGTCAACCCCAAGGATGGGTCGACCCACATGAAAGGGGGTCGACCCCTTCAAGGGGGGTCGACCACATGAAGGGGGGTCGACCCACAAGAAAGGGAATTGACCACAAGATCGACAACATCGAGTGGGGGTTGACCCCCCGATGGCAGATTTTGGTAGAATATGGTTTTTGAGTTTCTAGACGATTCCGATGGCTTTTGGTCAAATTTGAGGGTCCTAGTTGTTCCATACACCTATAAATAAGACCTTAGACCTAACCCTAAACCCCATAATTTGGCGGCTACGCTGGAGCTCTGTGATTTCTCTCTCTCTCTCTCTCCTCTTCTCAAATCTATTCTGATAATTAAAATGTTAGCCTAGGGAAATTATTAATCCAGATCTAGAAGAGAGAATCAAAATTAATAAAAAGATTATTGAATCACGAAATTAAGGTAACTTCTAGATCCAGTTTATTCATATTCCTCATATTTATTTTCCTTCTCTTTTAATGAAAATAGTCAATCTGCGGTTATTAGGTTTGGAATCAAATTAAAGGGAAATGGAAAACCATGGATGATAGAACGAATCAGATCCAAAATTTGGGGAAAGCATGAAAGGTGAGTGGGTTTAAGTTATAGCCTTTAGATAATATAATGATTATCGTTTAGCATTCCCCTTTTTATAAATTGTGAAATTGCTAGATTAATTATAAATTATTGTTATAACAAGTTGAGGTGTTAATATGAATAATCCATATGTTGAATTGGTTAAAGTATTGGGATGATTACATGTTCAATAAACTTGTTAGAGTATGAGCAATGATTACTGTTGTTATAATTATATGATTCACTTGGGGCATATTATTGGGTAAACTACACGTCTAACTTGTTGGATTTAAATAGCTACCTGATTGAATGTTTACATGTCAAAATAAAATTAAACAAATGTTGAAAAGGGCATGCGACAAAGTATAGGCAAAATTGGACAACATGTAAATTAGATTATTGTAAAATAGATTACAGTAAAAAGGATAATATGCCTAAAATTTTCATGAAACAGGAATAATTGTTAAAGAACGAACATGCCTAGATTCACAGTAATTTGACACTGTAACACTCTTCGACACGAGATTAGATTGCACTTGTGATAGAAGTCTACCCGGACCCGCCCGGCATATCCAACATTCACAAGTGGTAAATCTAATATGAGGGGTCTGAGTGCAAAAATTAAGAACATGTAATGGTGCTAAGACACGAGGTTAAGTCAATTTGTGATAGAAGTCTGCCCGGACCTTCCCTGCAAATCCAGTGTTCACAAGTGTAGGCTTAATGTGAGAGCTCTTATGCATATATATATATATATATTTGTAAATATATGTATGTAACAAGATATGAACGAAAGGGAAATGATGGTAATTAAATGTCTAACTCAGAAAATAAGAAAGGAAGGTATGTAATAAACTGAGTTAGTGTGATGCGAAGGAAAAGTGATGTATTTCCCTAAATGACCTATTTCTGAGAAAGTGGTTGCAAGTAAGCCACAGTGAATAAAGTAAGAAAAAGGAAAGAAATTATTGCCATCATGAAATTAGATGGGAATACGTTATGAAAATAAATCACTGATTCCTTCTATCAAACTGATAAGATGCATGAAGTATTTTCCTTAAATATAATAAGGAGTATATAGTATAGTGAATAAAGAATAATGATTTACAACAGTAAATGATTTTAAAAGGGGAATGATAATCATCTATTATTAATAAATAACATTAATGAAAATGTTGTATATTAGGTAGACTTGTCCTAGGGACAAGTGAAGATTATAACTTAGGTTATAACAAACTAATAAGGAAATTGGATAATTGGTGAAATAAGATAAGAGACACTTAAGTTAAGTAATCAGTAAATAGGGAAAATTGGAAACCAGTTGAGAAAACGGGGAAAATATATGAAATATAAGAGGTTGTACTTAATTATAAATTAAGTAATATGTAAACTTGGAAGTCTTAAACGCATTGATAAGAATAACATGTTTGGACTTATCCTAGAGAAAAGAGGAGATTACAACATAGGTTATAATAAATGGGTAGAGAAACTTATTAATGGGCCTTAGTAAAGAGAACTAAATTAATAAGTAAACAACGATAAGTTGTAGTAATGATGTAAAATGGAATTATGATTAAATGAGAAAGGATGAGGAAAACTTATAAAATGAAATAAGTTACATTTAATCATAAATGGTAAGTGATATGTTAATTAGAAAACATATGAATTGAGGCATACTTAATTACACATTAAGTAAAACATGTTATTACAATGACGAAATCAAATAAGATATAATAGGGATTGTGGATTACAGACCTTGGGCCACAATCTAGGGAATAACATGTTGTGGGCTTATTATTAAACTTAAATGGGTTAAGTTATATAACCAAAATTAATAACCACGAGGAGCTTGATAATTTGATTAAGTATTCGATATGAATGAGAATAACCAAGTTAAATGGAAACCTGATGAGGTAAGGCAATCGCGTAAAAGGATGATTAGACATAGGGTCTAACAACATATTAAAGTAAGGCGCTTGGACCAGTCCGCATGCTTGAGGATGAATAACCCAACTAGGTAGATCATCGTGGTGTTATAAGGCATGAGGCGAGAGTACGTTCATTTGATTATTCTGTTGGCTTCGAAGGACTGAAAGGGGAAGCACGTGGCTTCCTGAGATACGTAAGGTGCTCCTAGTAGTTCTCTGTATGGTGATAGATGTTTTAGGCTGTGCTCGCAGAGGTTGGGTCTGCGCGTAACTACTAGGAGGGTGGACCTTGACTGCAAATGTAGCTTTGCAGTCAGAATACTGTGACGCGGTGACACTAGGGTGATTCGGCGGTTGCCCCAACGGGAGGTGAAGGGTCACAACCAATAAGGATAGTAGATCATCGGATACCTATCATCGGCAGCCAGTAGGATGCGAAAAGACTAGAGCTAAAACCAACAGACCATTTCACCTTTCACTATCGGGGTATGGGTGGTTGAGGGAAGACGCCAAATTGATGTTTAGATTGTTTGTTATTAGGGAGGTCTTGTAGTCTTTACTACTTGAGGGAGGGGCTGAGGTGGGGCCATAGCCACCATGAAAAACATACCCTAGGAAAATCTGTATTTTGAGGCTCTTAAAGGTGGGCCTATACAGTTATGGAAAAGCTCCCGACCGAGTTCCGTGTTTCTTGCATCGCCCTACCATGGAACTCAATGCACATTAGAGGACGTGCGATTGAGGCATCGAGCTACAATTAAAGATACGTATGGTGGACAGTCTAGATACATGCATGTCGTCTCTGGGTGGTGTATCATAGACTTGAGGGCATTACTCCAGTATAAATTCTATTTCGAACAAAGGTGGCAGTCCGTACGTTGCATAGCATAGTAATAGCAGATATATGTGGAACATAATATTGTTACCCATACGTCACTACGGCGTAGAATGTGGGACTGCGTATATTTCGATGGAGTTACGGTGGAGACCGTGCAAGTGGGGTACCATGGGTTTTACCTTAATATTGGGGTTAGCTACATATATACTGTATTAGGTTAATCTACAAGGAAGTAAATGGGTATGACGTGTTTGTAAGCCTTGAGTGCTGTTAACCCAAGAAACCTAATAAATAAGAAAATATGATTGAACGGTACATGTAGTGTAATCCAAAGTGTATAATTTAAATCCAGTCGCCAGAACTTGTGTTCTGACCCCCTCCACATAACATACTCGCAGGTTAGATTTGTGGCAGAGGCATGATAGCCTTGGATACTGGTTAGGCAATATTATAAATACGGTAAGGCTATATTTTGACAATATTTTTTTTTTCATTTTGCTGTGAGATATTTTCTGAGCTCTGACATGTTTTATATCTCTGTCTTTTCTGCAGGATACAAAAGCAAACCAATCCGAGTTTCAACAGATTGGAATTTTGAAGAAAAAAATG
This sequence comes from Allium sativum, assembly GCA_030737875.1. Lineage (NCBI taxonomy): Eukaryota > Viridiplantae > Streptophyta > Magnoliopsida > Asparagales > Amaryllidaceae > Allium > Allium sativum. Next base: position 544,666,596 of record CM060913.1, on the reverse strand, counting down.
GTTTGTCGGAATTTGGGTTGTTACACGCCTCACTTAAAGCTGGGTCACTTCAGCACCAGGCCGTTCACCGACCCGTAGAGCTGGGTCATCCAATGACCCCAGTGCCTGTACACATGATTTTTTGCTTCACCACTCCAAATCACTCCACAACCACGCCTATAAATACCCTGCCATTTCCTACTTGAAAGGGACTGCATTCTCCGACCCGAAGGGTTGCCATTTTCATTTCTCAACGACGTGCAATCGTCTCAAACTCCATTAAAGCAACTTCAAGCTTCTATCAATCATCGTGAAATCATTAAAGATCATTGTCCAGCTTGATTACCGAAAATCTAATCCACGATAAACATTTCTATCTACGAGATGTAAGTATTTCTACGGTGGATTCAAGAGAGTGTAGAGAAGAGACAGAGATTTGTTGTAAAAATAGAAAAAGATATATAAAGTAAAAGCGATTGTATACTTGTAATGACGATGAAGATAATGAAATCCTCCACTATAAACGCTCTCTACTTCTACTGTTTTCTGCTTTTAATTGCTTTTAACTATGTTCTAGATGGTATTAAGGTGTCCATGCACCGCACGGGTGTTAGTATCCACTTTTTGATATTAAAAGATAAGTATCATTAGAACCTTTATAACTTATTTCTTTTGCGTATCTAATTTCTACATGATGGTAAAAAATTCTAGGGATGAATTGAAATGGTCTAGAATTTTGGTTATCATGTTAAACCTTTGCCTTAGGCTATATGTGTTTGACTTTGAAGGTTTGGTAATCATTTGGATATGAATTGGTTGAACCTAGGGTATTTTTCCATAGTAGGGAAGTACATTGAAACACCTAATTTATTGTCAGATCATGTGCTATTTAGAGGCTAGGGATAGATTAGCCCTAGGTCTAGAGTCATTAAAGATAGCTACAATAAAGATTAAGATGACTGAGATCTATTGTAGTCTAGGTAGAAGAGTTATGCAAAACAAAGTTGTAAAGGTGTTGAGTTTTCAGTTAAAGATCGAGTGTTTACTAGAGATCACTGATGGTGGGTATGCTTCGTATTGTTTTATAGACTCAATACTAGTGGGTTACGCAAGTATAATTATCATTGTTTGTTGCTTTCTATAATTGTTTTAATCCTTAACTAAATTTTATGGATGAAATTCTTTTACGGAGGCACCGATATAACATCCCTCATTTTTACTAAATATTATTCCGGATATTTAATTAGATGAATTAGATAAGAATAATGTAATTAGATTGTTGAATGTACAAAAAATGTAATACTATGGTTCGGTCATAGAAATGAATTAAACATAAGTAGGATTACATGAAGGACAAAATGGGAAACATTTGCCTCATATATAAGATCTTTTCCATATATCTACCCTTGTTTCTCATTCTCATAAACCCTAAAAGAAAACTAAAGTCTTAGAAAACTAAAGGAAAGCAAGAGATTAAAGCTTAGAAAATTTACATCTATAAATCTCAAGTCTTCAATCCAAACAAGATGAATAATGCTCTCCACCCATGTTGAATTCAGCTATATGCTTATATTGTGTTTATCCATGTTTTTTTCCATGAATTAAATAATGCTACTTGATTGTGCAGCAATACCCATGTTTTCATTTTTATATTATATGCTTGATTTGCATGAAAATAGAGAGGTTTTCGGTCAAACCTATAGTTAGAGATCTCCAAATGCCATAAAATTTTGATATGATGTATGTTATATGATTTTCTAAGCACTCAAGTATATTTTATGAATTTTCTGAGGAAGATTGATTGTTATTTACGAGATTAATTAATTAAAGGGGTTAATTAATCATTTTAGGCTTGAAATTTTTATGAATAATAGAGGAGGATATTTTCCTCATCTGTGAATTTTCCAAAAAAAAATTCCATGATTTCTTTAATTAATATGAATTTCCTTAGGTTGATTTTGCTTAGGAAGGCATAATTGTTAGTTAATGTGCTAAAATCTAAGTAAAATATTTTGTACTTCGAACAGTGCATGCTTTTCATATTAACCAATGGCAATTCATTAAATTTATTGGAGTTGGCAAAAATAATAAAAAAACAAACCAGTTTTCTTTGTATCTACAACCAATATAATCATTCTATAAACATAAAGCATCTTTTTCACCTTCTGGAACAATCAAAAACACCTTCGGCCTCCCTTCGATAATCTTTGGATGCTTGGAATGTCGTTGGTTATCATATGAAGTATTAGGTCTTTCACTCCCGCAAATATGGCTTTGGCCTTCAGCTTCTGTTTTTCGCCTTGGCCATGGTTTTAAGTTTGTAACGTGCTAACTCCGATGGGGACTATCGATTTTGCACGAGGGTTTCAGAAATTGTGTTGAATCAATGGGATTATTCTTTAAATAAATTGTTTATTCAAAGAACCTAAGGCCTAACACCTTATTCCCCCCTTCAATAAGGTCAAAGGGTCATTTGCCTAAAACTCTGGTTTGTAAAGATTAAAGGCTTATTACCTCTACACATCTCTACGGAGTCGAAAGGAGCTTGTTTCCGAACTTATTTTACAAGAGAACTTAGGGCTTTGACTCAATACCCTACGACATCATCGAAGGGGGATTACTTCTCGTATTATTGTTTTGAGTAGAATAAAGGCTCATACCACGGCACCTTTGGACATAGTTGAATGGATCCCATTTCTCTAGAAAATGTTTATAAAAAGATAAAGGCATCTTATCATTAAACCTTTCTTCATTAACAAAGGGATTAGTTATATAAAGGTCTTACTTATAAAGGAATTTTTTTGTATAAACTTAACTTAGAGGCTACCACCTCCATACTATTCGATGGCATCAAAAAGGATGGGTTTCCTACCGTTCCTTAATAAAAGATAGAGGCTTATAACTTTTATTCCTTTTGTTGCTATCGAAAGGATTCCCCTTGTAAGGGTTTGTTTTTCTAAAGCTTACTTTCTAAAAGGTAAGAAGGGCCATCGCCCTATTATCTCTGGGCAGTGTCAAAGAGATCTACTTTCTGAACTATAAAATTATAGAGGAACCAAAGCATATTGCTTCCTTACCCCCCCCCCCAACATCATTATAACACCGCTAAAACAGGTGATTCCTAATGAGTGTAAATGTCATAAACAATTTCAACAACGCTTATAAGTGTTGTTGTAGGGCAATTGGCAATTATTTCCAACGCTTATAAAAGTTGATTTTTTTTATATCCCAACACTTTTAAGCCTTGGCAGAATTTCTTTTCTAATGCTTATAGACTTGGAACATTTTGAATTCCAATGGTTACAAGCGTTGCAAAATAAATCATACCAACATGTATTAAGTCTTTGTAAAATCAAATTAGTAATTTAAATAAGCATTGGTATTATACATAATAAATGTTGAAACTAACGTAGTATGCATGATTATAATACAAACTATATTTAATATGAAATCAAAATATATTAATTCTGAAATGTATAACTCAGCCAATATCAATAACCTACATCTGTAATCACAGTACGAACATAAAACACCAATAAAGAAAAAAAAGTACCATACATAATTAAATTACTAAATTCAGTACATAGTTAACCAGTCTAATAATCATAACAAACTGAAATGCTGAAAGACAATATACTACCTATAGCTTAATATTACATAATCAACCAATATCGTAATCATAATCAATTTGGAATCCTTTTTTATTCTTTTTTCTAGAAATGCCTACGTGCATTCAATATCACAATGAATTAAAATTATTAGTTAAAGTCAAGATGTCAATGCTCAATGAAATGATACACAAGTTCAACATTCAATAGGTTATTGTAATTGTTAAACCATAAAATATGGCTTAAAAGCATAAAGCATAGTTAAGTCGCACTCACAATGCGATGTTGGGTCGTGAATCTTTAGCTCGCAAAGGAGTGATCATTTAAGTCATTTTTCACCTTAGATTGTTCAAGGGATTTATGTTATCGGGCATCTTTAAGTCTTTCTGCTTCTTAGACCAACAAGCTCCTTAAGTCTTCATGCTTCATAGCCCGCCGAGATCTTTGGACCAATCTGCATCTTAGCCCGTTAAAGAAGCTTTAGCTTTCCAGGCATCTAAGCCCATTCAGGTTTTGAGTCGTTGAGGATCCTTAAAGGTCTTTGAACCGTCATGCCGATAGCTTCAGAAGGTGTTGGGTCGAGATTCGTTAGGCCGCAGCTCCTAGGAACGTACCAGGGGAAGTTAGAACGTAGGAAAAAGGCATGACAACTGTTGGGACGTAGGTCGCAATAATGACCTAAAGGTTTGCACCAGTATTTACAACTCTGCCAACTGGCCCGAACCTTACCTATAAATACCCCCTCATTCCTTCGTTTAAGGGGACCGAATATTAAAAGGGCCATCCGACCATTTCCTCAACAATTCTAAGTGATTTCTACATCTCCAATCTCCTTCAATCCAAGATCAAACGTGGAATTCTACATCAAATCATGGAATCTACTCAAGAGCTTGGTGAATTATAGATTTACTTCTCAAATTTCCGTATTTGGAGAATTTCTCTACTTCCTTTGACTTTTTGGATTAAAGTCAAGAGAAGAGTGTGTGAGGATGAAAATCTATGTAATGAGAGAGTATTCAAATCTTGTAAATTTGCATGTGATAATGAAAGTTTCTCTCAAAGTGGATGTAGATCTTTCCTAAGATCGAACCACTATAAAAATCATTGTCTTTTTTACTTGCATTTATGACTGTGGCTCCTCTTAATTTCTTAACATATTGGTGATGTATACAGTTCAAGAACCTTTGGTGTTAAGAACCAGTTTGGGTTTTAACATTTGGCACCGACCATGGGGCCGCATTCACACTTCTTTCCATCACACTTTCTCACAAGCTTGAAGGCCTTGCATTGAGATTCTAAGCCTACTTCTACCATAGATCTTACAAGACTGAAATCTAACCCAATCGAAAAAATTTCTTTCAAATTCAAGTCTTTGTCCGAAATCATGGGTAAACCATCGAAGAAGACTACTAGTAAAACTGTCGAGGAGATCGACAACGCCGCTAACAAAATTACTCCACTCACCAACCAATTCGAAGTTGGAGAAACTTCTAAGGATGGAATGGCTGGAACGAGAAGGGAGTTGGATGAAGTTGTTGCAGGTCTAACAAGTCAAATGGATATTACAAACAGTTCCATACTAAAGAAGCTTGAGTCTATGTTTGCCATGCAAGCCGCTACGGAAAAAGTTACCATGAATACCGCTCGGGTTAAATCTTCTCAGACAGATCATACAAAAAATACGGGATCTTCCTCTTCAAGTACAAATTGAGATAATTCTATCCAGGAGGTTGCAAATCCTAACGATCCTCAAAAAAGGAAGTTAAACCGCCCACGTGCAATCACTCCGATAAAGCAACCTCTCGACAAGCGCTTGGATTCATCAAAAGGGCACCTCCCAAAGCGGGATGCCCAAGGCCTCGGAATCTGAACTGTGACTGTTTGCTTAGGCAAACATCCGGTAAGGATGACGGCGTCCGCCCCGTGGACCAGCTCAATGAAGAGGAGCGCATATCGAAAATGGTTCGCAAGATTATGGAGAAAAGCTTGAAAAAGCAGGATGATGAGAAGAATTGGCGATTCGCTCCTACTAAAACCCCACTCACGGAGAGGAGCAAAATGGCTCCGTACCCAAATAAGTTCAAACCTCCAAAAGTGCAAGCCTATAATTGGACTAGTGATGCCAACGTGTTCCTATTCAAATATGATTAATATATGGATGAAGCACACACCTCGGACGAGTTGAAATGCCTGGACTTTCCAGCTTACCTTGAAGGGGTGGCCTCACTTTGGTTCACAAAGTTACCACCTAAATCTGTGAATGACTTTGCTACTTTGGCCAAGCTATTTAGAGAACAGTTCGAGCTCCAAGCTACGAAGGTACAGGATGTCATGGAGTTGAACGAGCTCGAACAAAGGCTAGGAGAACCCATCAAGACTTTCTTACTCACTTCAGCATTGTTGCAGCCGAGGTTGGAAATTATGAGCCTCATTTGGTTTTAATGGCTTTGAAGGGAGCTATAAGCAAAAAGACTAAGCTTGGACGATGGATCAAGAAGAAGAAGCCAAGTATGCTTGAGGATTAGTTCGACAAAGCTGAGGAGTATATAGGTGTGGATGAAGATCCAGCCTATGCCATGGATATTCCTTAAAGCAGCGCACAACCCAAGAAGAAAAATAATGATGTGGAAGGTAGCCAGAAGAATCCTGGTGGTCAGAAAAGGTGAAATGATGGAAAAGATAATCGAGCCAATAAGAAATCCCGCTTCTTTAAAAACTCAAAGTTGACTCCTTTGAATGATACCATAGAAAACATCTTCATGTAAACTAAAGATACTGAGGAGTATCCAACACCAAAGCAAGCGAAGGTTAGTGATGCTGCAATAAAATCAGGTAGATTTTATCGGTTTCATAACCAACCAGGCCACAATATTAATGAGTGCAGACATCTGAGGAACCTGATTAAGGAATTAACAAGGAGATTAAGGAATTAACAAGGAAGAACAGACTCCAATAGTATACAAAGAACCCGCAGAACACTCAAACCGCTCAAGGACAAGGAACATCTGCGGGGTAGCCTAGGCAGAATGAGAACACTCCGATTGATGTCATTCCAAGACTGATTATCAACACCATTTTTGGTGGGCCTCACCCAGCGGAAGAAGATGGGGGGACATTGTAAAATACACTAATGAGATGTAAAGCCTTCCAAGTGAAGAACTCATGATCATGAACGAAACTTTTCCGGCAAACATGCCGATGACTCTATGGGATGATATTGTATTCAAAGAAAGAGACTCAGACGGATTGCTATCACCAACGGTGGATCCAATGGTGATTACCATCGGTTTGGGTGCGGCCATAGTCAAAAGAGTCTTGGTTGACAGCGGGGCCTCCGTCGATGTCCTTTTCATTAATGCATTCAATAGGATGAACCTCTCCATGGATGACATGAAAGCTTTTCAAAATAAGATTCATGGATTCACAGGGAAACCTACTCAACCAATTGGCATCATCAAATTTCTCGTCGAACTCGGAGAAGGGGAAAAGGAGGTTGCCATGAAGCAAGATTTTGTCATAGCCGTTGAGCTTTTCACATATAATGCCTTCCTTAGAGACCAACCCTCGCAGCCTTTAGGATAACAATGGCTCCATGGTGCCTAACAATAAAATTCCCTACTAAAAACGGAGTCGGCGTATTTAAAGGCGACCAATAGGCAGCGAGAGAATGCTATATGGTAGAACTAGTCAAAGCTAGGAAGAAAGAAGTGAAGAAGGATGTAGAGCCTCTACTCCTCATTCATGACCCCCCTAAATGACTTATTTCTGAAAATGTTGTTGGAAGTAAGCCATAATAAATATAGAAAAGTAAAGAAATTACTTGCCACCACGGATTTAGATGGGAAAACGCTTTGAAAATAAATCATTGATTCCTTCTATCAAACTGATAAGGTGCATGAATAAGGAACATATATTACAGAGAATGAAGAATAACGGTTTACAACTGTAAATGGTTTAAAAGGGGAATGATAATAACTAATAATAAATAAATAACATTAATGAAAATGTTATATAATAGGTAGACTTATCCTAGGGACAAGTGAATATTATAACTTAGGTTATAATAAACTAGTAAGGGAATGAGATAACTGGTGAATTAAGTTAAGTGACACTTAATTGTAAATTAAGTAATCAGAAAAGGGGAAAACCCAAAACCCGTTAAGAAAAGGGGGAAAAATATATTGTACTTAGTTATAAATTAAGTAGTCTGGGAGTCTGAAACCCATTGGTAAGAATAACATGTTTAGACTTGTCCTAGGGACAAAGGGAAATTATAACATAGGTTATAATAAATGGGTAGAGAAACTTATTAATGGGCCTTAGTTAATAGAACTAAGTTAATAAGTAAACAACGATAAGTCGTATTGACGACATAAAGTGGAATTATGATTAAATGAGAGGGGATGAGGAAAACTTATGAAATGAAATAAGTTATATATAATCATAAATGGTAAGTGACATGTTAATTGGAAACATGAATTAGATATACTTAATTACATATTAAATAAAACATGTTATTGAAATCAAACAAGAATATAAAAGGGATTATGGATCACAGACCTTGGGCTACAATATAGAGAATAACATGTTGTTAGCTTATTAATAAACTTAAATGAATTAAGTTGTATGACTGAAACTAATAAGCAAGAGAAACTTAGTAATTTGAATAAGAATTCAATATGAATTGGAATAACCAAGTTAACTGGAAACCTGGTGGAGACAAGCGCGTAAAAGAATGTTTAGATATAGGGTCTAACATCATGCTAAAGTAAGGCGCTTAGACCAGCTCGTACGGTTGAGGGTAAATAACCCACCAGGGTAGATCATCGAGGTGTTATAAGGCACGAGGGGAGCGCACATTCATCTGATTGTTTGACGGCTCCGAAGGACTAGAAGGGGAAGCACACGGCTTCAGGGGACGTAGGGTACTCTTGGTATTCCTCTGTGAGTGGTAGATGATCCGCTTGCACTCACAGAGGTTAGGTCTACATAGGTGAACCAATAAGTATGCCTTGAGTGCAATAATAAGTGGCAATCAAAAGACTAATATGGACCAGCGTGATTCGACAAGATCAGTTAGTGTACAATGATAGCAACTCGTCGTCTACCTATAATATTCAGTCAGTACGTAAAGTGGAAAGGTGGAGAACTCCAAAAGACCATATACTTTGCTATCTAGTTATGGGTGGGGTTGGCCAATAGGTTTGAAGGGCGTAGGGGGTCAGGGTTAAGTTCTCATTCTTGGGTTCCTTTCATTAGTTGAGGGAGGGGTCTAGTGGGACCATAGCCACTGTAAAAGCAGACCTTAGCATCTGCAATCGATAGATACCTAAAAGCTCCCGATCGAGTTCCGTGTTTCTTGATTAGCCCTGCCACGGGACTCGGGCGCACATATAAAGAACATGTGCAATAGACAACGAGAACGATTGACGATACGTACATGGGAAAGTCTAGGTACACTCATGTCGCTCTGGGTGGTGTATCATAAGACTAGAGAGCATTATTCGAGGATGGAACCTAATTCGATCGAATGGTTCAAAGAGGCAGTCCGAACGCTTACATGATATAGAAATAGTGGTTCTTTGTAGACCTAGAGTTAACATATATATATATAAATCCATACAACATTCGGGCGTAGGATTAGGGATTGCTATATTGTTGCGATGATACGATGGAGACCGTGCGAGTGGGGTACCATGGGGTGTATCTCAATATTGAGAGATAGCTACATATAATGTATTAGGTTAATTCACTGGGAAGTAAATGGGTACGACATGTGTGTAGTCCTTGAGTGTTGTTAACCCAATAACCTAATAAATAAGAAAATATGATTAAACGGTATATGTAAGATTATCCAAAGTGTATAGTTTAAATCCAGTCACCAGAACTTGTGTTCTGACCCCTCCTCATAACACACTCGCAGGTTAGGTTGTCGCAGAGACATGATCGCTTTGGATACTAGTTAGTCAGTACTAATAATACAGTAAGGCTATGTTTTGATTATACTATATTTAATCTTTTCCATTGTGAGATATTTTTCTGAGCTCTGACATGTTTTATGTCTCTGTCTTTTCTGCAGAAAACCAGAGCAAACCAATCCAAGTTCCGATAGATTGGAATTTTGAAAAAAATTCGGTCTGTTGAAATTTGGGTTGTCACATCTGGTATCAGAGCTTAGATTTAGAATTCCTATATAAATAGTGATTGAACGTACTTGCATTTTTAAAAATATAAATATTATATATATATACCTAGATCATTGAGGAACCTACTAAATAAAAAGAGTATAATATGGTATGAAATGGGATGTTTGTTTTGTACACTAAAGGAATTGATATACACGTAAATGTGTATATTTTATCCGCATATTTATCTTATTTTATCTTTTAAATAATTGATATTGTGTATTTATAGCTGTGTTTTCAGATTGTTGACAAGAATCATGGTTTAGAGCATTTGATGAATAAAGCATGAAGATTTTGCTGAAAAAGAGTGAAGTTAAAATTACTAAAGCTTGAAGAGTTTAAAACTTGAAGAACAGTTGCAAATAGAGTTCAGTTGGGTAGATTTGGCTCACTAAAGACTCATATTGTGTTCACATTGGCTCAATTGCAGACCATTTCACTTATGTAGCGTTCACATTAGCTCCTTTGCAAGGCTTCTCATTCATGCACTGCACGCGTTCACACTAGCTCACTTAGAAGGCCTCTTACTCTACAACCCCGTTCACACTAGCTTATGTATTATTTGGGTTAATTATTTAGTCCCACATTGTGGAATTTGCCAAGTAGTTTTTGTCATATCAGCTATAAATACCTTTTATCTCATTCATTGTAGAACACACTTAGTTTTATTCTGTAATCCTCTGCTTGGAATAAAACTCTTCTCCTTCTCTTCTCTGTTGTTATTTTATTTTATTTATGTTTATGTTATTTATTTTCTTTTTCTCATTTTCTTTAGCTATGTCTAGCTAATCCCCTTTGATTAGGGGGTAATGACGCTAATAGATATGATTCGATATGAATCACATAGCCAAAGGATGAGGAATTCATGTATATAGATCTAGATCTGAATCAAGGGTTAGATCTGAACCTTAATATCCTGTGTCGTTTAAGAGCTATGCTCCTTCACATGGTATATTCGTGTTCGGTCTAACAATTATCAAATTTAGATCTAATTTTAGGGTTTTAGAAATTAATTAGTGAATCTGTCCTGATAATCTATGGTTGTAGAGCTGAGCTCCTGCATAGGCTATGCTTGTCGTTATTTACATATTTGTTTCTAAAAACCTATTATCGTTGATTCATGTTTGTGACAGAAACATGTTTTAGATCTGGTTAATCTTTTGGCTATTGATGATTATGAATCTGATCTATGTCATTATCCCCTAATTGCTTTCACTTATTGTTAAAACTCTCTTTTATTTAATTTCTGCTATTTTCTTTGTTTTCAACCAATCAAAAGTTAGGGATAACTTGATTGGATTTATTAATAAAATAATTTGGTCCCAGAGTTCGACACCCTCTACAACAATCCTTGTTGTTTAGGAAAACCGAACGGATTTTACAGTTGTTTACAACTGTTTGATTTGTTCGCAAACAGGAATGAATAAGGAAATTTGAGACCCTTAGGAAGTTTAGTTGGGAAGTATACAATATACATTGTACGGAAGGAAAATAAATCCCATATGATTAGTATTTTGGAAAAAGTTGAACTGAGAAAATTGGATTAGGAATATATATTTTTGAGAGAGTTGACCTTGGGGAGTGTCTAGGAGAGCCTAGAAAAATTGGATACCCGCTTTCAGTCTAACCCCATTATTAACTTTTAAGAACTTGAGATTATAAAAGTTTGGAAAAAAATGGTTTATGGTGTTTTCAAGTTTTAATCTTAAAAGTTATAGTTTTAAAATATGTAAAGAAGTACATATTGAGCTTCAAAGTAAAATTCTCTTAGTAAAAGGTGCATATTATAGAGCATGTATAGCTCGCTAGTTTTTCTAGTTATATTTCATATAAGAATTTTTAATCAAGAAAGTTTTGAAGTCCCTATTCTTTTGACAATTATTTTTGATAAATTGTTTAAAAGAGAATTTTGTTGGGTGGACAAAATAAGTTGTAGAAAATGATAATAGAGTGGATGTTGACACCTTGCAGTAGGAGACTGAACTGATCTTATATGTAAGAACAAGTCATAAACCCGATTAAGGAAAAAAGTTGTCCTTATGTACTCCAGTTTTGCGATTTGAAAAAAAAATAGCAAGATAAAACGAAAAAGAAAAGCTACAACAAAGAAAAATTTCTTATGTGGAATGTGCTTGGATAGGAAAATAGGAATCTTTACACATTGTTTCATAAAATCCAAGTACGGTTGGAAAAAGGTATATAAAAGAAAAACAGAAGGTGTAAAATTTTCCATTTTCCACCTTTTTGTAACATAAGAAACCGAATTTAGAAAATTAGATTTTTTTTGAAATTCGAAAAATAAAGTTGGTTGATAGGATTATGGATGCAACAATTGGATGAACTATGCTATTACTCAGTAAGAGTGTGGGAAAATTTGGATGAAAAAGCATTTTGATTTTCAAAATATTGCATTCATGTAGAACTGCCAGTATACCTAGGATGTGAGCATCATATTTTAAAAAGGATTTTTGAGAAATTTGCATACACATAGGAGGTACCGCTTAGGCATACATGCATTATTATGTTGTATTTCACTTTGCACAAGTGCACAATGTTTGCTAAAATTGGATGCACACATGATGAATGTATATTATGCGGGGGGTTAATTGATTTTACCTTTATTAAATTTCGGAGACGAAATTTACTAAGGATGGGAGAATGTAACACCTCGTATTTTTAAGATAATAAAATAAGAATAATTTAATTAAATGATGAGAATTAAGTAAAACATACTGCGTCATTTCGTCTGTCTAGGAATTCTGGTCAAGATAGATACCTGCTTTGCGTAAAACGGACATCATATGAAGATGTTATTAAGCCTAGAAGTTTGTATACGCACAAGAGAAATATATATACATATATATATATATATATGCAAACAAATTAAAATGTAAAGTAAAGAATAAAATAAGGATTGCATGTAATAAATACATGCACTGAAGAAAAAAATGTAATGCATGCATTGAAAGAAAGAAAGGATTGGTTGCATGTAATGTAAATATGTTACATGCACTGATTTGCGAACATAATGCGTTAACATTAAAAGAAAAAGATTCATGCAATGGTTTAATTTAAATATTGTAACTAACATGAAAAAGAGAAGTAAGGAGAGAACAATAATTATCATTGTTCTAAGACTTATTAATAAAAGACTTCGTAGCTCAGTTGGTTATGGCATTGGATTTGTAACATAGAGGTCGAGGGTTCGAACCCCAGCGGAGGCATAATTTTTATCTTTGTTTTAGAGAGGGCCAACTGAACATGCAAATATATGTACATATACAAATTCAAAATTTGAAAGGATAAGAACGTACATATAAGAAAATAAAGAAAATATATGTATATATATGAGAATATATATATATATATATTTATATATATATGCATAAATATATGTATATAAAAGATAAAATTCAAGATATGGCTACATTCAATGAAATATGGCAAGAATCAAATAACGGTGCAACATCGTTTGAATTTTGAAAATAAAACTAAAATTATGCATATACATATACGCGTAAAATGGTCGGTAGAGGAATTGTATACATATAAGAATGTTTTATGTGAATAAAATAGTTAAATAAATTCCAGAAATTCAAAAGTTCAAAAATCAAATTTCTACAAACATTCGAAATTCAAATTTCTACGCCAAAACAGCTTGCGGGACACAATGCTGATCAGCACTGCCTGTACGATAAGATTTGGCTAGATTCATCTGTGAACCCGGACTATTTTCTTAACTGGGTTCAATGCTGACTTAGCACTGCGTGTACGATAAGGTCTTGAGTACCTATAAATAAGACCCTAGACCTAACCCTAAACATCATAATTCAGCAGTTACGCTGGAGCTCTACCATGGCTCCCTCTCTCTCTCTCTCTCTCTTCTTAACTCTATTCTGAAATTAAAATGTTAACCAAGGAGGATTATGAATTCAAATCTAGAAAAGGGAATCAATGTTAATAAAAAGATTATTGAATCATGAAAGCAAGGTAAACCTCTGAGAACCAATCTATTTAAATTATTTCTCTTTCCCTTCTCTTTTCATGGAATAATAAATCTATGGTCGTTAGGTCGTGAATCAAATTAAAGGGAAAAGGAAAACCATGAATGATATAAAGGATCAGATCCAAAATTTGGGGAAAGCTTAAATGTGAGTGGGTTTAAGCTACAGCCTTTAGATAATATTATGACTATCGTTTAACACTCCCATTTTTAATAAATTTTAATGACTAGTTTAATTATAAATTGTTGTTGTAACGAATTGAAATGTTGATATAAATATGTCAGGAAATTCTTATGTTGAATTGGCTAAGTTATTGAATGTTTACACGTTGGAGAAAATAAATTTGTTTGGATATGAATAGCCAATTCATTGATTGTAATTACATGCTTTACTTGGGACATATTATTGATTGAACGACATGTTAAAATAAATACCCGATTGAATGTTTACATGTCCTAGTAGAATTAAACATACGTTGAAAATGACATGTGACAAAATATAGGAAAAAATTGGACGACATGTAAATTAGATTACTGTAACTATGTTACAGTAAAAAGGATAATATGTCTAAAATTTTCATGTAGTGAACATAACATATATTATGTTTTAGATTTTAATTTGGAAGTGCAATTTGATATGGACATAAGTGATTGAATGAAAATGAATATGCCTAGGATTACAATTAGAAATTGTAAATGCACTTATGGCATGATGTTAGGTTGCATTAGTGGCGGAAGTCTGCCCAGACCCGACCAGCATATCCAGCAGCCACTAATGACCTAATGTGAGAAGCCTAAGTGCAAGAATTAACAACATGTGCTAAGGCATGAAGTTAAGTCAACTTATGGTAGAAGTTTGCCCGGACCCGACTGGCAAATCTAGCTTCCACAAGTGTAGGCTTAATGTGAGAGGTCTAGTGCTTATATATATAAATAAATATATGTATATAGCAAGATATGAATAAATGGCAAGGATGGTAATTAAATGTCCAACTTATAAAATAAGAAAGGAAGGGATGTAATGAACTGAGTTAGTGTGATAAGAGGGAAAAGCAATGTATTTCCCTAAATGACTTATTTCTGAAAACGTTGTTACAATTAAGCCATAATAAATATAGAAAAGTAAAGAATTTACTTGCTACCACGGATTTAGATGGGAAAACATTATGAAAATAAATCATTGATTCCCTTTATCAAACTGATAAGGTGCATGAAGTGTTTTCCTTAATATAATAAGGAACATATATTACAGAGAATGAAGAATAATGGTTTACAACCGTAAATGGTTTAAAAGGGGAATGATAATAACCTATAATAAATAAATAACATTAACGAAAATGTTGTATAATACGTAGACTTGTCCTAGGGACAAGTGAATATTATAACTTAGTTTATAATAAACTAGCAAGGGAATGGGATAATTGGTGAATTAATTTAAGTGACACTTAATTGTAAATTAACTAATCAGAAAAGGGGAAAACCCAAAACGCGTTAAGAAAAGGGAGGAAAATATATTGTACTTAATTATAAATTAAGTAGTCTGGGAGTCTGAAACCCATTGATAAGAATAAAATGTTTAGACTTGTCCTAGGGACAAGGGGAAATTATAACATAGGTTATAATAAATGGGTAGAGAAACTTATTAATGGGCCTTAGTTAATAGAAGTAAGTTAATAAGTAAACAACGATAAGTCGTATTGACGACGTAAAGTGAAATTATGATTAAATGAGAGAGGATGAGGAAAACTTATGAAATGAAATAAGTTATACATAATCATAAATGGTAAGTGACATGTTAATTAGAAACATGTGAATTAGATATACTTAATTACATACTAAGTAAAACATGTTATTGAAATCAAACAAGAATATAAAAGGGATTGTGGATCACAGACCTTGGGCCACAATCTAGAGAATAACATGTAGTTAGCTTATTAATAAGCTTAAATGAATTAAGTCATATGACTGAAACTAATAATCAAGAGAAACTTGGTAATTTGAATAAGAATTCAATATGAATTGGAATAACCAAGTTAACTTGAAACCTGGTGAGGTGAGAAAAGCGCGTAAAAGAATGTTTAGACATAGGGTCAAACATCATGCTAAAGTAAGGCGCTTAGACCAGTCCGTATGGTTGAGGGTGAATAACCCAACAGGGTAGATCATCGGGGTGTTATAAGGCACGAGGGGAGCGCACATTAATCTAATTGTTTGACGGCTCCAAAGGACTGGAAGGGGAAGCACGCGACTTCAGGGGACATAGGGTACTCTTGGTATTCCTATGTGAGTGGCAGATGATCCGCCTGTACTCACAGAGGTTAGGTCTGCATGGGTGAACCAATGAGTATGCCTTGATTGCAATAATAAGTGGCAATCAAAAGACTAATATGGACCAGCGTGATTCGACGAGATCAGTTAGTTCCCTGTGATAGCAACCCATCGTCTACCTACCATCTTTAGTCAGTACGTAAAGCGGAAAGGCAGAGAACTCCAAAAGACCATATACTTTGCTATCTAGTTATGGGTGAGGTTGGCCAATAGGTTTGAAGGGCATAGGGGGTCGGGGTTAAGTTATTATTCTTGATATTCTTGGGTGCCTTTCATTAGTTTGAGGGAGGGGTCTAGTGGGACCATAGCCACTATAAAAGAAGACCTTAGCATCTGCAATCGGCAGATATCTAAAAGCTCCCAACCGAGTTTTATGTTTCTTGATTAGCCCTGCCACGGGACTCGGGCGCATGTATAGAGAACATGTGCAATAGACATCGAGAATGATTGACGATGTGTACATGGGAATGTCTAGGTACACTCATGTCGCTCTGGGTGGTGTATCATAAGACTAGAGGGCATTATTCGAGGATGGGACCTAATTCGATCGAACGGTTCAAAGATGACAGTCCGAACGCTTACGTAATATAGAAGTAGTGGTTCTTTGCAGACGTAGCGTTGACATATATACAGAAATCCGTTCGACATTCTGGCATAGGATTAGGGACTGCTATATTCCTGCGATGATACGATGGAGACCGTGCGAGTGGGGTACCATGGGGTGCATCTCAATATTGAGAGATAACTACATATACTGTATTTGGTTAATTCACTGGGAAGTAAATGGGTACGACGTGTGTGTAAGCCTTGAGTGCTGTTTACCCAAGTAACCTAATAAATAAGAAAATATGATTGAACGGTATATGTAATATTATCCAAAGTGTATAGTTTAAATCCAGTCACCAGAACTTGTGTTTTGACCCCCTTCTCATAACATACTCGCAAGCTAGATTGTGGCAGAGACATGATGCTTTGGATACTAGCTAGGCAGTATTAATAATACGGTAAGGCTATGTTTTGATTATACTATATTTTATCCTTTTCGCTGCGAGATATTTTTATGAGCTCTGACATGTTTTATGTCTCTTTCTTTTCTGCAGGATACCAGAGCAAACCAATCCGAGTTTTGATAGATTGGAATTTTGAAAAAAATTCGATCTGTCGAAACTAGGGTTGTCACATTATCTCTGATGGAAGGTTATATAGGCGAGGTTTCTCTATGTCACTACTGCGATGTGTAATCAAAGAGGAGTCTAAAACAATCTTGGCAGAATTACATGAGGGAGAATGCGGAGGTCACACAAGCGGTCAAATACCAGCCAAAAAAATTCTACGATATGGCTACTTCTAGCCCGACGTGAACCAGGAATCAGTGACTTTTGTTAAGAAGTGTGATAGATGCCAAAGGTTTGCAAAGATTCCAAGAGCGCCTCTCACGGATCTGACTCAAACAGTCATTCATAGCCATTTGCCATCTGGGGCATATATTTGATTGGAGCATTGCCTACTGCTAAATCCATTATGAAGTATGCAATAGTACTAGTTGATTATTTCACTAAATGGGCTAAAGCTAAACCATTAGCTATTATTACTTCAGAAAAATTGATCAACTTTGTCTTAAAGAACATAATCTGCAGGTTTAGGATACCTCATAAAATAATCACCGATCGGAACTCAATTCGAGAGAAATGAATTCCTAGATTTCTATGCTAAATACAAGGTTAGGAAGAGTTTTGCAGCCGTATCTCATCCACAGGCTAACGGGCAAGTTTAAGCAATAAAGAAAATTCAAGCAACCATCAAAAAGCATCTCGAAAAAGCTAAAGGTGGTTGGGTAGACGAGCTTCCTCTTGCACTATGGGCATATCGTATAACTCATAAAACTGCAACTGGGCACACTCCATTCTAGCTTGTGTTTGGATCGAAGGCAATGATCCCGGTGGATTTGGAAGTTCCCACTCACCAAAGAATCCACTTCAACCAAGAAGAGAATGAGAAGCTGCAGCTCGAAGCACTCGACCTACTTGAAGAAAAAAAGGAAAGAAGCAGAACTCAGAATTGTTGCACATCAGATAAGGATAGCTCGTCACTTTAATGCCAAAGTAAAACGGAGAATCTTCCATGTTGGGGACCTTGTTCTAAAAAGAATCATGATAGGAACTGGAGTGTTTGGACCTAACTAGGAAGGGTCGTATATGATAAGCTAAAAATTCTCAAACGACACGTTTGAGCTAAAAACAATGAATGGCATCCAACTTCCGAGAGCATGGAATAACATACATCCTCGCCATTACTTCATTTAATAATGCTTTCATTTTGCAAGTTGTAAACATCATGCATTGTAAATACCATGCAACGTTGTCTAAAGCTTTGTACATATTAATGAAAGAAATTACTTTACTTGCCTAAATCGTACATTTGCAAATTCTTGCTTACGAGTTGCTAAGATTCTATTTTGATTGCAGGTTCCTTAAAATAGCGTCAATGCATCCATAACCTAGTAAAACCTAGTGACTGTTGCAAATAAGGGACACCAGGATCTAAATGGTCAAATGGTGCGACGTTCAAATTACAAATAGGGTTGAAAGTTTCACCGTAGGGGCACCTTCTTGACTGCAAGTTCCAGGGCCCTAGTTCTAACAAATCAATGAACTAGCATTTTCCACGTGAAACGACACCACTTCAAACCAAAGATCTCCCCGAGGGGCACCTAGTCAATCATCAGTGCCATTGATACACGGTCTGACGACGACAAACACAGGGCCTTTGAACCAAAAACCTACCCGAGGGGCACCCAGTCAATCGCCAGTGCATCGATACATGGCCCGACTGCGATTATCACTGGGCCTTTAAACCAAACACCTCCCCGAGGGGCACCCAGTCGATCATCAGTGCCATTAATACATGACCTGATTATGACAGACCCTGGAATTCAAAAAAAAAACCTTCGGGGGCATCTGACCATAAGCCAAGTCTTCCAAATTTGGTAAATGACGGAACCAAAGCCCTTTTCGAAGGCGCCCTACAAATTCTACAAGTGTTTGAATTATTCAGCCACAATGAATAATGAGTTTACAAAAGACCTCTATGAAGGCACGAAAACCAAGAACTTTCCGGGGGCACATGTTCAAATCTGATCTCTGAAGGGCTTGGTCTTCTAGGCTAGCGAGAAACATGATTGAACATGATAAAATACAAGACCTCTTAAGCATGGGCACAGTAATAAAGATTCCTCTCCACAAAGAGGTATGAGCTGATCAATTAGACCAAAAACCTTTGAGCCATAGGTAAGCCAGACCCGGGGATTCTAAGTATAGTCGATCACAAATGTCATGCCTAAACTTTAAAGTTCATGACGAATTTTGGTATGGTGGAATCACCACTGCATTAAGGAAATTCAATAACGCTCATTTAGATATACCATAAGCTCATCACAACTTCATACTGAAAGTTTGGTACCTACAAGGATTATTCTGACCAACAAAGTTGAATGTTGAAATCGCTAAGGCAAACCTGAAAACGTTGATACTTTGATAAGCACAAAGGTGCGGAAAAGACTTCTCAAGATTGCCCCAATATAAATCAAGGAAGTTCAGCAAAATTAGTCAGGTTAATCCAGCTAATAATGATTCGTGGCTACAATTGAAAAATTCATTATAAAAAATGTACCATATGGTCATTTTAATACCAAACATTGCAATAACAATTGACTTGCAATATAAAATAATTGGTGTTGTGAATATGAAAAGTCAACAAATGTGGAATGTAGAGGATAAAGTGCGATAAAGCTAAAGCAAAAGCTTAAGTACGATGAGCGAAACACAATTTCATCACAGCAACACAAGATAAGCAAAATCTTAAGAACGATGAGCGAAACACATTTTCATCACAGCAACACAAGACCAGATCACAAAATCACAAGTCGAGTCATAAGTCACAAATCTAATACAGAAGTTTCAGACGTGGTTTAACATAAAGCAGTAAGCGGGGAGCGGCACTCGTATATACAACTGATCTGAATGCAGCATACAAAAGAAAACAGTCGGGAAACAAAATAAACTAGTTCTGAGCACAACTTCTTCTTATCACTTGACCTTAGAGTTTTTTTGTTGAAAGGAGGAGGAGGAGTCTTTGCCACATCACTTGGATTTTATTGATAAGAAAAGTAATAGCTTACATATTCTGAATAACACGCTTCTTCTTCTTCTGGCGCTTCGTAGATGATGAGGACTTGGCAGTTTTCTTTCCCTTACCCTTGGCAACATCTTTTGGGCTTTCATCTGTTTCTGTGGCCTCAGGATCGTTGCTAAGAGTATAATCAACATCCTTTAAGTCAGAAAGCGCATTGATTTTGGCATCTTGTGAACCAGGAGCTATAATCACAAGTAAGGATGTGTCTAGGGGGAGGGGGCAGTTATAACGGAAGCAAGGGGAACATTCATCATATGTGAGTCAGTTATAGCTTCTTCGAGTGTCGTTGCCTTGCCTATGGTAGGAGAAGATAAGGGTGAAATTAAACCTACATTATCTAAGCAATGAGCAGAAGAGGCAATAGACCCAAGAGAATCAAAAAATGGATTCTAAGTATGACACTGTATAGTCAGTTGTGATTTTAGCTGCATCTAGAAGATTTTCTTGGGCATCTCTCTGCTCAATTCCCCAGTTGTCTATGTTTTCATCATCACCTTCGTCATCCCCATAATGTTCCTCTGTAATATTCTCTGTAACAATGCGCTCTTTAGTGCCTACGTGTTTCTCTATTAAAGTAACAGGAGCATTCACATGAATCTGTGAATTAGAAGCTTCAATAATTGCAGGATCGATAGGAGGATCAATATTTGTTTGATTCTGAACTTTCTCTCCAGAAGCACCAGCCCTATCATCCGCCAACCGGGATTTTCCCTCAGCTAGAGCTTTCTTGGACCTATCATCTAAAAGATCATTAATGAGATCATCTTCACTACGATCACCACCATTAATTTCAAGAACTTGTTCCCTGATGAGTGCCAAGGTAGTTGGAAAGATGTCCCCTAAGTAGTTTAAACTCCTGCGGTTCATGACGCTGAAAATGTAAAATCATAATATGTCAGCATCAGCTTCATCCATAGCCTTTTTGTGAGTTTCCTCAGCTGTCTTCTTATCCATCTCAAGAGATTCAACCTTAGCTGTCAATGTATGATTGGAAGTTTTTAAGGAATTGATCGATTCTCTAAGTTGGGCAGCCTCGTCCCAATATTGTTTAGAAAAATCCTTTTCCACAAACAATGTAACTTCAGCGTTGCATTTGGGTGTTATAGCTTCCTTTTCCTTGGTAGCTTCGAGTTCCTCCCTGAGTCTCTTATTCTCAGTATCCAATCCCTCCAGTTCTGTAATTATTTTAGTAAGGGAGGCAATGGTAGCATCATGGGAATCTTAGACTTCCTCCCACTTGGGCTTTTCACTCTCCAAATTTGCGATCTTGGCAAGATTAATGTCATTACGCTTTTAGAGATCGTCGCCAAATTTATTCCATCTGTGCAGTTGTCTCTTAGCATCGCCCCTGACAATACTCAACTTCATGTCGAGTTGGCTCTTAGTAGTGTCGAGCTAGGTATGCGTTTGCCTTATTACGACATCTACTTCCTCAGCTATGTCTTCAGCATTAGTTGGATTCACATCGTGATCAAAAAATATCCCTTTCAAGTTCCAACCCTTGAATCGTTCAGCCAGAATAGTGTTTGGTGGCTCGGGTTCATAACGAGGCTTGTGAATAATTGAGTGGATTTCAGCAGAAGGACCAGGGGACTAGAAGATGGAGCCGATCGGGTTACAATAGGAAGCTTCTCCAATCGAGGGCACTTGTGTGATCCATCCATCCATTGATTGTCTTTCCCTCGTTTCTCCCCGAGACCCTCTTCATCAGGAGAGTCTTCCCTAAGCCAAGCACGTCTTCTTCTTTCCTTGTCTTCCTCCTCACATTTCTTCCGCCTTTGCTCATCAGTCAATTCCAATTCTGATACGTGTGAAGGCTTGTGAGAAGATTTTGGGGGAGGAGGAGCGTAAGGCTACTTGGAATGATACGGCAGTCTTGAAGTGTCAGATTGTAACAAATGCTTCGGGTTGTATGCTTTACTCTTCTTCCTAAAGTCTGACAAGTATTTCCCATGCATGTCTGAACCTAAAATAAAATAATAGCAGATTTTTAGTACATAAACTACAAAGTACTAGGCAAATTGTGAAAACTGTCAAGGAATTTTGTAACACCCCACACCCGCTAAGGTCACTCACTAAGGGAATGCCTTAACTTCGGTGGAGCATTTTAAGTGAGTATAGAACAGAAAAATTACAGCAAGACAGATATAAATACTTGAAAATCTAAAACATCATTTCATAGCAGCAGAAGGTAAACATGTTTAGTTACAACACCATAAAGAGTCAAGTACTAAATATCCATCCTGATAAAAACATAAGTACATAATCCCACTGCTTAAACAATAGCCATAAAAGAAAAGATAAGCTGGGTTTTACATCACGGTCCAAGCTCCAGAAGATAGATAAAGAAATCTGATCAAAGCCCACTAGTGCTAGGCCCAACCTGAGGACCTGAGGGGGAAAAAGATAAAAACAACGGGGTCAGACATAAGTCTGAGTGAGCCCTATAACTTTAACAACACAATCATTAAAGTAATTAGGGTATGATATAAACTTGGTACGGGATGACTGGGGATAAATGACTACACTAAGTAGCCAACTAGACATAGAATGAACTAAGATAACGGTAAAGACGCATCTACCCACCCAAGGATAATTACTAACTGCACCACACCAGTCATTCCTACTTAAAGGTTGATCCCACCCAAGGACTTAGAAAATTTACCCAGTAGTTTCGTGTACCCCTAGCTGACTACATAGGTGCCGTCTGCCCCTATCTCCACTAGGTGTACCCACTACTCCCAAGCGATCGGCTCCCTACCGTAGATACCCGTGCTGGCCCCACAGTGGGGTGTATCACTCCCCAAAGTGGCAACCCGATACAACAAATGGTGCACGGCTTATATCTACATGATGCAACAACGTCTTACCTACCAGCCCGAGTCCACACACGCATATGAAACCCGTTGGACTTGCGTTGCCACCGCTAACCCGTTTTGGCCTCTTATAATCAAGCCCAGTACGCGTGTCCCGTCCTCGACATGGGTCGAGCCCAATAAGATACATATGGGTTACTGGGTGAAATGGGCCCCCACAAGCTACCACCTAAGCTTGTCATTATATCTAGTGCATCCCACTTAACCCTTTAATCATGTTTAATTACATGTTTCCACTTGGTTAAGTATTCTAATCGTATTTTCTATTGCCACCCAAGGCAACCCACTAGATTTCCTCATGCCACCCAAGGCACTTACTTGATTTCCACATGCCACCCAAGGCACCCACTTAACCCCTCATGCCCACTACATGCTTATCTGGTTAAGTGTTTCTTAATTGATTAAGAACGTAAGCATTGTAAAGACCTCTCACATTAGACTATCTTTTATGGCAGCTGGATTTGCCGGTTTGGTCCGGGCAGCCTTACGCCATAACCGAGTCTAACCTCGTGTCTATACACTTGTCACGTATTTAGTTTGTGCCTAAGACCTCTCACATTGGGCCAATCATTTGTAGCCGCTGGATTTGCCGGTCAGTTCCGGGAAGTCTTATGCTACAAAAGGGTCCAACCTCGTGTCTTAGTCGATTAATTACACCTAATTAATCACCCCCGAATTAATTTTCCCTAATTAATTCCAATTTTAACGATGTACATAATTGACTCAATTATGTCCATCACTTTATGGTATGCATAATCATACCAACTTCACACCATTTCATTAACATGTATATTAACCCCATCGTTCCCCACGTAATTCGCTAACATGACATAAAAGGGAAGATTCATCATAAATATAATGTGTTCAACTTGCATAACATTAGCATCAACGTGGGTTTAAAGGTGTCAACATGCATATAGCATCAACCCAACTAGCATAAATAATCAACCCAAACTTGCATGAATCACATATGTCATAAGGAGGTTAACTTGCATAAGTTATTTATGTCATACAAAGGGGTAAACTTGCATATGTATGTATGACATACAAAGGGGTTAACTTGCATATGTATGCATATCATTCTAAGGTGTAAAATTGCACATGTTACTTGCATACAATCAAACACCAAACTTGCATAACATGTTATATATGAGCATGCATATAATCAAACACCAAACTTGCATAACATATCATATATGAACTTGCATATAATCATACACCAAACTTGCATAATCATGGTGTCATAATGGATCAATGTTTATCATAGTGATTTGCATAACTAGCATCATGAACACATAGCCTAACACTTGCATAACATCGTGATCATATAGCATACAACTTGCATAACTTGCATAATATCATGAACATGTAGCATATGAATTGCATAACTTGCATAACATCACAAACACATAGCATATAACTTGCATAACATGCATAACATCATTAACACATAGCATATAACTTGCATAACATGCATAACATCATTAACACATAGCATATAACTTGCATTGATCCACATTCATAGCCATAACCTCATTATATCCTATCATAATCATTTCAACAATTGGTCATTAAGGCTATAGAAAACTCACAACTTGTTGATTAGCACTCCTAAGAAGAAGATTAAGTTGCTAGAGTTGATTAGAGATTGATTTGAGATGCTATCTTCTTCTACAAATTGATGGAGGCTCCTTCAAGTTGCATTTTGACGGCATGACGGCATTGTTTCTATTTTTAGTATGAATTAGGGTAGTCTTAGGGTGTATTTATAGAGTAGTTAGGTGTTTTAGGCCATTAGATTAACCCCAAATCAGATTAGAGCCGTCAGATCACGTCCTAGCCACTAAAACACAACCCAAAAGACAAGCTGGTGCACCCAGGTCACCTGGGCTCGACCAGGGAGGTCGACCCCCAGGTCGACACTAGGGTCGACACCCTAGTCGACCTGGTGGGCAGGTCGACTCCCCAGTCGACCCCCAGGTCGACTCCCTGGGTCTGGCGGGAATTTTTCCGCCACTTCTGAAATGTTTGAATTTTTATATTTAAATCTGTTTTGAATTTCTGAAAACTTCTTTGGGCCTTATCTGGGTCATACGGACTCCGTTTTTCGAAAACTCGGACTCTATTTCGCGTATTTTTCCGAGACGAACGCAATGGCATAGCCCGTTTCCCCTGATTCAGAATTTTAAAATTTAATTCTGCCCTGTTTTATATTATAACAAGTTATTCAACATACAGGGTGTTACAAATTTTAAAAAATATATGCATATTAGACATGTTTTCTAAAGCGCTGCTATTAACGAACCAGTTTTCCTTGTTGGTTCTAAGGAAATTCCTAGAGATTTCAGTAACTTTCCTGGATTAGAAATTGGAGCCTCCATTATACTAGCCGTTTTAATTGTGTTTTTACGATCAAGAGGTTGGGTAACAGTATCGCCTTGGCTAAGATACTTAGACGAATTAAGATCACCCAAATTGTCAGACGTACCTGCGGAACCTTCCTCTGTTACATCTTGAACATGAGGGTCCTTAGTCATCATTTCGGTATTTGGATCAATCTCTAGTGCGATTTCACCTTCCCCAACATGTTCAGTTTCATGAGGAAAATCTAGAACGTAGCCCTCTCTGTCATCTCTTTCAGTCTGCTCAGACTCTGTTTCTAATTTAGAATCCGGGAAGTACCTTCTTTCTTAACCGGTTCGGTTGAGATCAGAGGACCCTTGCCCTTACTTTGGTTAAATGTTTTACCCTCATTAGAAACCATTTTTGATGGAAACGTACCACTATCAATGGGTTCTGAACACTTTTTCAGAGTAGGGTTAATAGTTTGGTCCTAATCAATAATTCGGTCCGAGTTTCATTACCGCCACCAGAAGTACCAGTGTCCATTTCCAAGGGAATAGACTTGGGGGTTGAGGCCCTCCTTTAGAGGGAAACTTTCGCAAAGAATGGAGATGTTCGTATTGGCGAAGCTTTGATTTTGTAGCTAAAACCTTCCTACATTTAGTCTCACCAGTGGCTATCAGGGTTTCGAATATAGCCTTGAGTGGAGCAGATGCCTTGTTGTCCTTAATTGGGGCTGGGACAATTGAAGTTAAAAAGAGGAATTGTGAGAAACTGTTATTTAAAGAAGGCAAGGTAAAACTGCCCATAAAGTATGTTTACCTCCTTCTGTCCAATGCCCACGGAAGGTTTCAAGACAGCGAATGAAGAAAAACTGTAACAACCCGAATTTATATAACATGTTAAAACAAGAAATCATTGCAGAATTAAATTTAAAAATAAGAATCAAGAGAAACGGGCTACACCAATGCGTTCGCCTCGGAATTCTGGTTGGAAACGAGTCCGAAATTTCATAAATCGGAGTCCGTATGACCGAGATATAGCCTCTAGAAGTTTCACCAAAAATCAGAAAACGAAAACAGATTTTCAAATTTCGAATTTAGCCCCAAATAGACTGGACGGGAAAATTTCCCGCCCAGCCCCAGGTCGACTGGGGAGTCGACCCCCCAGGGACCAGGTCGACTGGGCAGTCGACCTGGGTGTCGACCTGGGTGTCGACCTGGGTGTCGACTTCCCTGGTCGAGCCAGGTCGGCCTGAGTGCACCTGCATGGTCTTTTGGCTCTGGTTTGGGGGCCTGTGACGATATTGACGGTTCAGATCGATACTAGGGTTAATCTAAGGGCCTAAACTAGTCCTAACTTCTATAAAAACACCCTAAGACCTAACCTAAATCACTAAAAATCATCCTAGCAACAAAGTGCTGCCCAAATCTCTCTTGATCATGGCCTCCATCTTCAACTTCAAAGGCCTAAGCATGCAAACTAGATTCAAGTCAAAGGAGCAAGCTTTCTACATCAAATAAAGGAAGTAGAGCATCATCTCAACACCGTTCTACGACAAATGCTTGCTCATAAATCTCTAGCCATGCTTTTTAAGTTCTAGCTACTTTTAGATCTAAACGGTATTTCTAATGTTGACATGGAATAAAATGAGATGAAACCTAAGTATGTTAGTCTATGTGAATCTAGTCTTGCCCTACTCTTGAACCTATGATTTTGGGCTATTCCTTAGTGATTAAATCATGCTACTCATGTTGTGTTTGACCTAGTTTATCGTGTAAAGATTGAATCTTGACTTGTGGAATGTTGGCATGAACCCTAAGAACAATTTGACTTGTGGAACATTCATATGAACTTGACTTGGGGCTTATGCATGTAAAAGAACCTAAACCCCTCATGACCATTTACATGCCTATGATGATGAACCTAGTGTTATGCTATCATACATGTTTGAGGCTAATCCCTTTATGCTATTATACATGTTTGAGGCCAATCCCTTTATGCTATCATACATATTTGAGGCCAATCCCTTTATTCTATCGTACATATTTGAGGCCAATATGTTGTCATATTATTCCTACTATGTTGAATCGCTTTCACTTGCGTTGGGAATGCGCCTTGGGTAGTTCAGGCAAACTTGAGATGGGCTATGAAACTTAACATGAATTAAGTAATGGGACAATGGGCATAAGTGGAAAGCATGGACTTTGTCGTAGCCTAAATTTGACATGAACATGACAAGTAGAAAAACATGAAAGTGGCCAACTCGAGGTTGGGTTGAGTTTGTAGCATAAATCTGCCCGGAACCGCCCGACAAATCCAGTAGCTACAGACAATAAGACCCAATTTGAGTAGTTGGTCATATCGCGCTCAAAACTCGAGGTTAGACTAGGTTGTGGTGTAAAGCTGCCCGGACCCGCCCGGCGTAACCAGTAACCACAACAAATTCTAATGTGAGAGGTTGGGGTGCATTAATTTACTTAATGCCACATGATAAGGTTAAGTTAGTTTGACTAATGGCACTTAACCGATATGACATGAATGGGTAGGTTAAGTAAGACCGGACTTGATTACTTAAAGACACTTAACCATATAACACGATTAGCGAATGGGTTAGTTTAATCTAAATGGGTTGATAACAACCGACTGGGATAACGCGATGCGCGGTAGGGTTAAGTAAACCCACAAGAACGATACTTAACCATTATAAATACGACTAGTGGATGGGGTTAAGTTAACCTACACTTAACCAATCCGACTCGGTAATTTGATGGGGTTAAGTTAACTTACACTTAACCAATCTGACTTGATGATTTGATAGGGTTAAGTCACGAACCTCTTAAATATACTTAACCAATCCGACTCGATAATTTAATAGGGTTAAGCTAACCTACACTTAACCAATTTTACTCGATGATTTAATGGGGTTAAGTTAACCTATACTTAACCAATCCGACTCGATAATTTAATAGGGTTAAATTAACCTACACTTAACCAATTTTACTCGATGATTTGATGAGGTTAAGACAACCTATACTTAACCAATCTGACACGGTAGCTTGATGAGGTTAAGTTAACCTATACTTAACCAATCTGATACGATAATCTAGGGTTAAGTTATGAACTTCTTGATACACTTAACCAACTTGATACATGGTTTGTAGGGCTAAGTCCTGAACTTGAATACTTAGCCAATTTTGACATGATTCGTAGGCGGGGTAAGTCATGAACTCGAATGGCAACACTTAACCCATTAGACAAAACCCTAGTTCAGGGGACTAAGTGGAAAATCGTAGTTAATAAGGATAACGGGAAAGGAAACTAAGTGATAAACCTTAGTTAAGAATAACTAAGTAATAATTCTTAGTCAAGAGGATTGGACCAGTTCACAAATAGATGAATAACCTGATACGGTAGGTCATCGTTTAAACAAACACACGAGGAGGAGCGAATGTTTATCTGACTTAGATAAAGGCTCCAGCAAACTGGGTGATGAAGCAGTAGCTTCGAGGGACGTGAGGGTACTCTTGGTATCCCTCTGTGAGGTGGCAGATGATCTGCCTGGGCTCACAGAGGTTAAGGTCTGCAGTAGAAGAACCAAGGGTATGCCTTGGTTGCTGTGCGAGCAACATAAAGACTGGGGTGGATTAGCGTGGAGTCGGCGATACTTAGTTTAGCCCTGTGTTAGCACATCGTTGACTACCTACCATCTTTAGTCAATCGTGTACATATGCAGAAAGGCAGAGAACTCCCAACAGACCATAAACTTGCTATCTAGTTATGGGTGAGGTTGGCCAATAGGAAAGTGGGGGCATGGATGGCCGGAGTATAGTTCTCATGCATGATTTTCTTGGATTGCCTTTCATTAGTTGAGGGAGGGGTCACGTGGGACCATAACCATCGGTAGAAAAAAACAGACCTTGATATCTGCATCGGTAGATAACCTAAAGCTCCCGACCGAGTCCTGTATTTCTTGATTAGCCCTGTCACGGGACTCGGATGGCACATGGAGATACAAGTGCATCTAGACATGGAAAACGATTCACGATACATTCGTAGGAAAAAGGGGCATGGTTGACGGGTAGCGTAATCCCTAGCGGTCCTAGGTGGCTTAAACCCAAACCGAGTTACGAAAACGTTTAGTAGGTAGCGTAATCCCTTGTGGTCCTAGGTGGCATAAATCCTAGCCGAATATTCGAGAATTCATGGTAAGAAAATACAGCTAGATCGAGGGTGACAGTCCAAACGATTTCAAGGATAATGGAACTACATTGAAGTAGTATAGAACTACGTGAGGAAGCCCGTAGGATTTACGGCAAAGGACTAAACATATACATGGAAAGAAACATACGAGTTGGGAAAACGTACATTAGGTTGACATGGACCATTTCATTGGGCAAGGGACATTTTGTAGCTAACACATGACACGGGTTGGGATACTAGTACGGAAGGTGCAGGGCAAATATACTTGATAGAACCTTGGGGTGTTATACTCGATAGAACCTTGGGATGTTATACTTGATTCATAGTGACCGTAGTTTATCTTGATACAGTAGTTCATCCTGTTACCTTGGTTTAGCTTGTCTATCTTGTCATCATCCTTATGTTTACTTTCAGTTTATGCATGTCATGTTACCTTTACTTGTTTTTATGCTGGAAGTAGATAGGACTTACCAGTCTTTATGACTGACCCCGTTTTCTTTCGCATCTTTGTCTTCCGTTTCCCTCCCCCCCACGTTTTCAGGGAGGAAATACTATTATTTAGCTCGGACTTCTTCTGCTTCAAGGTCATCATGTATCGCTTGGATTTTTCTTGGCTATGGCTGCTTTACCGTTTTACTTGGGGAATATTTTAAGACTGTGGTTTTATGCTTCTTTAACTATTGCAAGACAGGTTTCCAATGTAATGGATTTTAAAGGCATTTTGATGTAAAGGCTTTAGACCTTAAAATTTTATGAGGTAATGAAATTTGGTTTTTCTTCCGCTGTTTTATATGTTCTGTCTTGTAATATTTCTGTGCATGTTTACCAAGACAACGCCCCTCCAAAGCTAGTGCATTCTCTTGTGAATGACCCTGGCGGAGGTGGGGTGTTACATTTGGTATCAGAGCAGAAGGTTACCAGAATGGGCAAAAGTTTTAAAACCTTCTGAAAACTATTTGAAAACCGTTTACAAAGAAGCATTTTTCAAGGAAAGATTTATTTTTAAAGGCTATTCCCCAAAGGCCATTAGCATTATCCTTTGTTTCCTTGATTGAATCTCTTTTCCTTTCTTTCCTCCACCTGTAGTCCCAGTGGTTCGAACTACGACTAATCCTTTTCCAACTACGTCAGTGTTTTCGGTACGATGGAGGCAATTCTCGAGAGACCTGTTACCGTGTTATAAGAAAGGATAGTAAGAACAAGGATAAAGGATACAAGCTTAAGGACAAACAACTTGTTGGTATGGCTTAATTCACAAAGGAGGAAAAAGGTGAATGATAAAACCAATGATAAGAGAGAGTATCTCTAGTAGGGTAAAAAGGGAAAGATAGTCAAGTATTATGAGATGAGGACAAGATCATCGAGAGGGAAATTGTATGCTCTCACTGTTAGCGTACCTAAGAAGGATGGTAACGTTTTTGTGAAAGGTTTAGCTTTTCTTCTCTATCATCCCGTCAGGACTTTGCTTTGATCACCGCATCATTTAAGTCTGCTTCGATAGTTGAGTCTCTGCACCTTCGTACTAGCATAGTAGAGGATCCCATTTTTGTCTCAAATCTTGTTGAGGAGTCGGTCCATTTATTCATGACTTGTTTGGATTTGAGGATGCCTATGACTTTTGGGAATAATGCTTATGCTTTTAAGCTATGGGTTGAATTCTAGGAATAGAGTGGTTATCCAGTAAGGGTGTCATTCTCGGTTCTGAATGGAGGGTAGTTAGGCTCTTGACCTACCTCGGTAATACCCTCGAAGTCTTGTGTAACCTTTAGGGTTCTATCATGATTGGTTACCTTGAAGCTCTTGATGCATTTGTTGGTAATCCGTTCGAGTAGAGTTCGCCACTAAGGCGGATGGTTCATTTCGCTTGTGCATGAGTTATGGAAATCACTCTAGTAAGTACACTTGGTAATATGGTCGGCATCTGTTTGTTTTCAAGAGATAAGTTCTTCTGTGTGGAATGCCGTAGAGCGAGTAAACGAGATCCATGATTCACTAGTGAATTTCGGAGAGCTTACATGAAACCATGAGTGCACGGATATGGTTGAGCCAAGTATACTAGAGGGAGAATAAGTAAAAGTGGAACGAGAGGCGAGAATGAAGTGAGTTCCATCTCATATTTGGAAATAGGAGTTAAGAGCCCACGAAATCATGAAGTTAAAGATGGTCAAAGCACAATGGAGTTAAGCTCAAGGAAATGCAACTTAGAAGATTTAAGACAAGATACGCGCATCATATCTCTTTTTAAGAGTATATTCTTGATCCCTGTTTTCCTGTAGAGCTTACCCGCATGCTATCTTTTATGCATATCCTCTCGGTCCTATTCTCGATCTTATTTCTATTGCAAACTCCATAGGGGGTACGACTCATTGGTTAATAATACATGTCAGGGTTTGAAGGTGTCCGTTAGGTTGACTAAACCTTTTGGGCTTTATAGGATATGGGTTGGGTTTAGAAAGGGATTTCTTGTAATCCAAAAGGAGTTTATCTTGCTTATCTTCTCGGTCCTATCTTGAGGACCTTAGGTAGAACCCTGTGGATGTAAACATGTATTTGAAAACATGTTATGATTGATATGGTTGCAAGTGGTTGCAAGTGGATGCGCGAATACACACTAGGCACTAGATCGGCTCAGTCACATTTCATATGTATACGTGTTTATACTTGTTTATGGAAGAATTTGAATGTGTTATCATGTGAATATTGCATATGGATGAATGGTTGTGCACGCATATAGTGTTTATGTGACTAGGACTATTTGCATACATATGGATTCATGGCACTAAAATTATTTTGTATTTAGAAGATCAATCAGGCCTGATCATTTGCATTAGATAAGGAACATATACACACAATTTCAGCATATGTTCATATGGTATTAGAAATCTTTTAAGGACAATGGTTGCCTGTGGATGATGTTTTGATTTGATGGATGATGGATGGTAGGATACGTTCTTCCTAATTTGGAGATTTCGGGGATGAAATCCTTTAAGGTGGGGAGAACGTAACAACCCGAATTTTTATAACATGTTAAAACAATAAATCAGGGCAGAATTAAATTTTAAAATAAGAATCAAGAGAAACGGGTTACGCCGTTGCGTTCGTCTCGGAATTCTGGTTGGAAATGAGTCCGAAATTTCGTAAATCGGAGTCCGTATGACCGAGATATGGCCTCTAGAAGTTTCACGAAAAATCAGAAAACGAAAACAGATTTTCAAATTTCGAATTTAGCCCCAAATAGACTGGGCGGGAAAATTTCCTGCCCAGCCCCAGGTCGACTGGGGAGTCGACCCCCCAGGGACCAGGTCGACTGGGCAGTCGACCTGGGTGTCGACCTGGGTGTCGACTTCTCTGGTCGAGCCAGGTCGCCAGGGTGCACCTGCATGGTCTTTTGGCTCTGGTTTGGGGGCCTGTGACGATTTTGACGGTTCAAATCTAAACTAGGGGTAATCTAAGGGCCTAAACTAGTCCCAACTTCAATAAAAACACCCTAAGACCTAACCTAAATCACTAAAAATCATCCTAGCAACAAAGTGCTGCCCAAATCTCTCTTGATCATGGCCTCCATCTTCAACTTCAAAGGCCTAAGCATGCAAACTAGATTCAAGTCAAAGGAGCAAGCTTTCTACATCAAATCAAGGAAGTAGAGCATCATCTCAACACCGTTCTACGACAAATGCTTGCTCATAAATCTCTAGCCACGCTTTGTAAGTTCTAGCTACTTTTAGATCTAAACGGTAGTTCTAATGTTGACATGGAATAAAATGAGATGAAACCTAAGTATGTTAGTCTATGTGAATCTAGTCTTGCCCCTCTCTTGAACCTATGATTTTGGGCTATTCCTTAGTGATTAAATCATGCTACTCATGTTGTGTTTGACCTAGTTTATCATGTAAAGATTGAATCTTGACTTGTAGAATGTTGGCATGAACCCTTAGAACAATTTGACTTGTGGAACATTCATATGAACTTGACTTGGGGCTTATGCATGTAAAAGAACCTAAACCCCTCATGACCATTTACATGCCTATGATGATGAACCTAGTGTTATGCTATCATACATGTTTGAGGCCAATCCCTTTATGCTATTATACATGTTTGAGGCCAGTCCCTTTATGCTATCATACATATTTGAGGCCAATCCCTTTACGCTATCATACATATTTGAGGCCAATATGTTGTCATATTATTCCTACTATGTTGACTCGCTTTCACTTGCGTTGGGAATGCGCCTTGGGTAGTTCAGGCAAACTTGAGATGGGCTATGAAACTTAACATGAATTAAGTAATGGGACAATGGGCATAAGTGGAAAACGTGGACTTTGACATAGCCAAAATTTGACATGAACATGACAAGTAGAAAAACATGAAAGTGGCCAACTCGAGGTTGGGTTGAGTTTGTAGCATAAATCTGCCCGGAACCGCCCGGCAAATCCAGTAGCAACAGACAATAAGACCCAATGTGAGTAGTTGGTCATATCGCGCTCAAAACCCGAGGTTAGACTAGGTTGTGGTGTAAAGCTGCCCGGACCCGCCCGACGTAACCAGTAACCATAACAAAGTCTAATGTGAGAGGTTGGGGTGCATTAATTTACTTAATGCCACATGATAAGGTTAAGTTAGTTTGACTAATGGCACTTAACCGATATGACATGAATGGGTAAGTTAAGTAAGACTGGACTTGATTACTTAAAGACACTTAACAATATAACACGATTAGCGGATGGGTTAGTTTAACCTAAATGGGTTGATAACAACCGACTGAGATAACGCGATGCGCGGTAGGGTTAAGTAAACCCACAAGAATGATACTTAACCATTATAAATACGACTAGTGGATGGGGTTAAGTTAACCTACACTTAACCAATCCGACTCGGTAATTTGATGGGGTTAAGTTAACTTACACTTAACCAATCTGACTTGATGATTTGATAGGGTTAAGTCACGAACCTCTTAAATATACTTAACCAATCCGACTCAATAATTTAATAGGGTTAAGGTAACCTACACTTAACCAATTTTACTCGATGATTTATTGGGGTTAAGTTAACCTATACTTAACCAATCCGACTCGATAATTTAATGGGGTTAAGTTAACCTACACTTAACCAATTTTACTCGATGACTTGATGAGGTTAAAACAACCTATACTTAACCAATCTGACACGGTAGCTTGATGAGGTTAAGTTAACCTATACTTAACCAATCTGATACGATAATCTAGGGTTAAGTTATGAACTTCTTGATACACTTAACCAACTTGATACATGGTTTGTAGGGCTAAGTCCTGAACTTGAATACTTAGCCAATTTCGACATGATTCGTAGGCGGGGTAAGTCATGAACTCGAATGACAACACTTAACCCATTAGACAAACCCTAATTCAGGGGACTAAGTGGAAAATCGTAGTTAATAAGGATAACGGGAAAGGAAACTAAGTGATAAACCTTAGTTAAGAATAACTAAGTAATAATTCTCAGTCAAGAGAATTGGACCAGTTCACAGATAGATGAATAACCTGATACGGTAGGTCATCGTTTAAAGAAACACACGAGGAGGAGCGAATGTTTATCTGACTTAGATAAAGGCTCCAGCGAACTGGGTGACAAAGCAGTAGCTTCGGGGGACGTGAGGGTACTCTTGGTATCCCTCTGTGAGGTTGCAGATGATCCGTCTGGGCTCACAGAGGTTAAGGTCTGCGGTAGAAGAACCAAGGGTATGCCTTGGTTGCTGTGCAAGCAACCTAAAGACTGGGGTGGATTAGCGTGGAGTCAGCGATACTTAGTTTAGCCCTGTGATAGCACGTCGTCGACTACCTACCATCTTTAGTCAATTGTGTACGTATGCGGAAAGGCAGAGAACTCCCAACAGACCATATACTTGCTATCTAGTTATGGGTGAGGTTGGCCAATAGAAAAATAGGGCATGGATGGCCGGAGTATAGTTCTCATGCATGATTTTCTTGGATTGCCTTTCAGTAGTTGAGGGAGGGGTCACGTGGGACCATAACCACCGGTAGAAAAAAACAGACCTTGATATCTGCATCGGCAGATAACCTAAAGCTCCCGACCGAGTCCTGTATTTCTTGATTAGCCCTGTCATGGGACTCGGATGGCACATTGAGATACATGTGCATCTAGACTTGGAAAACGATTCACGATACATACGTGGGAAAAAGGGGCGTGGTTGACGGGTAGCGTAATCCCTAGCGGTCCTAGGTGGCTTAAACCCAAACCGAGTTACGAAAACGTTTAGTAGGTAGCGTAACCCCTTGTGGTCCTAGGAGGCATAAATCCTAGCCGAACATTCGAGAATTCATGGTAAGAAAATACAGCTAGATCGAGGGTGACAGTCCAAATGATTTCAAAGATAATGGAACTACGTTGAAGTAGTATAGAACTACGTGAGGAAGCCCGTAGGATTTACGGCAAAGGACTAAACATATACATGGAAAGAAACGTACGAGTTGGGAAAACCTACATTAGGTTGACGTGGACCATTTCATTGGGCAAGGGACATTTTGTAGCTAACAGATGACACGGGTTGGGATACTAGTACGGAAGGTGCAGGGCAAATATACTTGATTAGAACCTTGGGGTGTAATACTCGATAGAACCTTGGGATGTTATACTTGATTCATAGTGACCGTAGTTTATCTTGATACAGTAGTTCATCCTGTTACCTTGGTTTAGCTTGTCTATCTTGTCATCATCCTTATGTTTACTTTCAGTTTATGCATGTCATGTTACCTTTACCTGTTTTTATGCTGGAAGTAGATAGGACTTACCAGTCTTTATGACTAACCCCGTTTTCTTTCGCCTCTTTGTCTTCCGTTCCCTCCCCCCTAGGTTTTCAGGGAGGAAATACTGTTATTTAGCTCAGACTTCTTCTGCTTCAAGGTCATCATGTATGGCTTGGATTTTTCTTGGCTATGGCTGCTTTACCGTTTTACTTGGGGAATATTTTAAGACTGTAGTTTTATGCTTCTTTAACTATTGCAAGACAGGTCTCCAATGTAATGGCTTTTAAAGGCATTTTGATGTAAAGGCTTTAGACCTTAAAATTTTATGAGGTAATGAAATTTGGTTTTTCTTCCGCTGTTTAATATGTTCTTTCTTGTAATATTTCCGTGCATGTTTACCTAGACAACGCCCCTCCAAAGCTAGTGTATTCTCTTGTGAGTGACCCTGGCGGAGGTGGGGTGTTACAAAACCGAGTTAAGAATCCTGAAACAGTTTTTGGTAGATTGGTTATAAGCCTACGATTTCTTACACCTTCAATATGTATGATGTGTAATTCCACTTTCTAAATAAAAAAAGGTAGTAGAACTCTGAACAAGTTGGTTCCTGCTCCCTAACTTGCATAAAAAGGATATAAAGCCCTAATAAGATGGTGTAACCATTTGGATGAAGTTGTTAAGAAGCAATGGCTAAATAGTTCAGGATTGTTTCTATGAAATGGTTAAAAGGAGGAACACCACCATCTTCTAACATATAACGATTCACGGTTATATAGCTCGCTAGGGGCTGGTCAGTGGATACGCCCTCATTTAGCAGAATTACATCAGTAATGGGGATACCAAATTGGCTACAAAGCTGTTCAAATTGATCCTGGTTAAGGGTGGTAGAATGCCTTCCCGACGACAAACTCCTCAGAGGGATATGTTCCGGAAAAGCTAATCAGAAGCTAAGGGGGGAGCCATTATTGTTGTAGAGCTTTCAACTTGAGCAGACGGTGTCCCTTCAATTTCAAGGAGAGACTGTTGTCTAGTAGTCATTCTACACAAATAACCTTATTCGTAAAAAAATCACAGGTACACATTTATTAAAAAGCACCATTCTATAAGTCATACAAAAACGGGACTTGACATGATTTGTGTCGAGCACCGTTAGCAACTTAAATTAGAGATATCATGTATGTGCCAGTAGGAGATTGACAAGTTATAAACTGTTAAATACAATAAACTTGCATAGATGCTTCGTCTAATTTAAGTCTTGAAATATGGCCAATTAATCCGTCATCGAAGTGGACGAATGATGATAGTGTATAAGTCCAAAGCATGCAAACGTTTGTTGTTGCTTTAATGCAGGAAAACAGGGAAATAAGATGTGCAAGCTAAAAGTGCATGAGATTTGAAGTGTTCAAATTAACAATACTCAAAAGATAAAGCCTCAAGAGTTTAGGTCATTTCAATGATCAAGTTTAGGTCATTTCATAGCCCAAAGGCTTAGGTCACTCCATGATTTAGGGGTTTGTTGTCATTTCGCAATTCAAAAAGGTTTGATTGTCTTAATGGACCAAGGATGACGACCTTAGATCGTAAATTTGGTATTCAAAGGATTTAGGTCGTCTTGACAAGATAACGCTTTAAGCCACAAACTACCTAGAGCCTTAGGCCGTGATCATGACTTAGAACCTCTAGAATGCAATAATAAACTAAGACCTTATATCGCAGTAACGACCTAAGATCCTTGAGTGATTAACGACCAGAAAGTTCAAGACTTTCTAACGACCTAAGGTTTAAGATCGCAGTAGCGACCCAAAGTCTTCGGTTGATTAATGACCTAAGGTCCAAGCTAGCAGTAACGATCTAAAACCTATTATGCTTTCCTCAGCCTAACGTTTGAGGTGTATCAGAATGTAATGGCACAATTCGTTCAATAATAAAGTAAACTTATGGAGTTTCAGCTTAGAGCTTGAAAGCATTCAAGATCCCAACAGGATCATCATCCATAAACAATTCATAATCATACGTGGGTTATAGGCAACCGAGGCTACAAATAAAATCTCAAATTGCAATTTCGGAATCAAATTACACAAATTCGTATGCCCTCCAAATTCCAGTACGAACCCGATCCAAAAACATCTCACATAACAAAATCCCAAAACTTGACTCGGAGCTAAGAATCATGAGAAACAAAACAAGAATCAAACCTGATTCTAAGAAAAGACCGTTTGTAGTGATTTTCTGATGATTCGATAAGAGGCTCCAAGTGATTAAATTCGCAGATGAATTGTGTGACGGCCCGCCCCACACCAACCGACATTTCCCCTAAATGCGTTGTGCCAATGCCTGACTAGCACAGGACGATCGTCAAAAGAAAGGGATTTGAAACTATGAATCGTCAAAGAATCTGTAGTATATCTCACAGCACATGGAATAAAATAAGTAATAACATAACTTAATATAAAATAGGCGAGATAGTGCATAAGCTGGAAACTAAACCATCATAGCAGCGGAATCCAAAGCACAGCTTATGATCCAAACCATTGTTACAACTTCAAAATACTGTCTCTAAAAGGAAATAAAAGAGGTACACTACTAATGCCCAAAGTAGTGACCAGCAACAAAATAGGAAAAATATATGCAAATAGTACGTGGAAGCCTTCTGCTCATCTTCGGACAGCTACTCGTGCATAACCGCCTAACCTGTCACTAATCTACTCGTTTAGGAGCACCTAGAGTAATAAGAAGAGACATAAAACTCTG
This sequence comes from Allium sativum, assembly GCA_030737875.1. Taxonomy (NCBI): domain Eukaryota; kingdom Viridiplantae; phylum Streptophyta; class Magnoliopsida; order Asparagales; family Amaryllidaceae; genus Allium; species Allium sativum. Next base: position 544,627,392 of record CM060913.1, on the reverse strand, counting down.
GGTCAGACGAAAGTCTAGTATGAGCGATAGAAGCAAAATAAAATGATAATAGGTATAAATAATCATGCCTTACTTGGACTTACAACCAAAGAGTTAGCACAACAAGATGTAAATTACTCTAAGGTAACACTAACATAAAGTGTAAAAATGGGAGTGTGCGTGTCATGGTGATAGCAAACATCAAACATCAAACATAGCAATCATCCTCACATCTCTCACTCAGTGCGTAAAGCATACAATATCCACTGCTTTGATCACCAAAACCATTGGGGATATGATGGAGTTCCACTCTGTACAACTATCACTACGACCACTTTGCCCTTTGGAGCCTTGATGGAGTCCAACTCCATACAACCTCTAACTCCACTGCACTGGTCCATAGTTAATGAACCCTCTCTCAATAGTGAACTAAATTTATAGATATTGATTACCCCTTTGCACACATCCCATAACAAAGCCCAACTATTGAAGTTAACTCGTTGGTTTCCATCTTGATCCTGAGTAATGACTTCCAATTTGGACTTCCTTTGCATCTCGGGTTTTGGTTGAATTGGAGTTGAACTTCAGCAGAGTTGTCGCATAGAAGCTCAAGTTCAGTTCGGTCAGTATGCCTTTGGTTCGGTTCGGCTGTGTCTCCATCCGTTCGGTTCGGTTTGGCTATTTCGATTCGATTCAAATACATCATCCCTAGGCTTCCTGTTCGGTTCGGTGCTCCACTTCAAGTTGGTTCGGTTCAGTCATCCCCATCCGGTTCGGTTCGGATGGTGCTCCAGCCTCGGTTCGTATGTTACCTCATCTCCAGGTTTCGATCCGGTTCTCTTCTCCGTCTCCGATCTAATCCCCTGCTCCAATTCGATCCGGATGGCCTTCCTTGGTATCATGCTACTAAAGATTCAGCTACCCCGGTTTGGCTCATTCCTTCCGATCCGATCCCCTATACGCGATCTGATCCCCAACTGATCTGATCCGGATCCTAGAGAATTCCCAACAAGCTTGTTTCGTCCATTCTCACCATACAGCGGCGTTTTCAACCATTTTAACTTTCTAAACTATCATAAAACATCCAAAACAACAGTAACAATATATAGGTTTAATCAAAAAGATCAAAACATCAAGCATATAGGTTATTTTTGATCAAACATACCCAAACCTATGATTTTCCTCTTAACCATGTTTAACCATATCTAACAATAGGATTAGAAAAGTTAATCCAAATTAACCCAATTTTTAACCGGTAATATAAAATAATATTTCAGAATTTATGCATATTTTTCCATATTTTTCTGATGTATAATTTTGCTAATTATCACTAATTACCCCTAATTAGTCATAATTAGTGAATAAACATGCTAATCACTCACCTTAGCCATAAATGAATTATAGATCTGAAAACTCCATTGATTTGGCATGGATTCCTATATAATGCAGCAGCCCTATCTCGATTTGATGCTAATTTGACTTGATTTGATGTAGATTTGCTTAACTAGTGTTTAGAAAGCAATTAGGGGGAGATTTAGAAGATGGAGGCCATTACTAGGGTTTAGCAAATATTTGTGGCTGCTGAGAAAATGAAAAGGAATCATTCTCTAACTCCTTTCAGCCCTCCCATAACCCTAATCCCGAAATGCGTTATGGGCCTAGCTGCAAATTACCCAATTAAGCCCAATTAAGCTGTTTTTCCATCTTTAAATCTTTTTTCAGCCATATCTCCCAAAATATAAGTCCGTTTGATTAATGTGACCGTTCTACAGAATGAGAAACCATCATCCGAATGCAATGGAAGTAGTTTCAAGCCAAAACTCCTTACCAATCAAAAGTTATAGGCAAAACAAGATTTGCCAGTGGCAAAATAGTCATTTAAATATCAGCAAAAATCGTGAATGTGGGAAATTACCCTAATAGTCACTTCCCAAAGTTACACAACCATATGACTTCGTATGACAATAAAATAAATATTCTATGATCCTCTGATAAGTAGAATGCAAGTCGTTACATATTAAATCGGCTTCGATCAAGCGATTGAGTGGACTTACCGAAATCAAAATTGTAGAAAAATAGCATAACTTAATTGGTGTTGTTTTTGGTTTCAAATTGTCGGCTAATTCTCTGAAGTAGACCACCATTAACGAACTTTCTCTAGTTGTAAAGAAGAAGAAAGGAAGTAACGAGCCAAACGAGAATATAAAGGGACATATCCAAGGCAAGATAGATCCAAAACAATAAAAGGCCCATAACGGTCCAATAGAAATAAGATGACTTGATGAAGATATAAGGGTAGCAGGATAGTCTACACGGGATAGGTTCAAAGCCCATAGATGAATATGGCGACCTAAGCACATGGTCTAAGGTCCAGCGTGACCTAAAGCTTAATGCGATCTAAGGATCGACACGATCTATTGCTGTTTGTGAGAATTAAGGATCTAATGAGTGTTTAAGTCGAAGCTTGTATTATTGTCAATAAATACAAACTTCGAGGGGCAAATATTAAACCATAAAATATGCCTTAGAAGCATAAAGCATAATTAGGTCGCACTCACAAGGCGATGTTAGGTCATGAATCTTTACTCACAAAGGAGTGCTCATTTAAGTCATTTTGCACCTTAGACTATTCAAGGGATTTAGGTCGTCGGGCATCTTTAAGTCTTTCTGCTTCTTAGACCGCCAAGCTCCTTAACTCGTCATGCTTTGTAGCCCACCGGGTTCTTTGGACCGATCTGCATCTTAGCCCTTTAAAGAAGCTTTAGCTCGCCAGGCATCTAAGCCCGTTCAGGTTTTGAGTCATTGAGGCTCCTTAAAGGTCTTTGGACTGCCCTGCCGATAGCTTGAGAAGGTGTTGGGTCGAGATTCGTTAGGCCGCAGCTCCTAGGGACGTACCTGGGGAAGTTAGAACGTAGGCAGAAGGCATGACAACTGTTGGGTCGTAGGTCGCGATAACGACCTAAAGGCTTGCACCAATATTTACAACTCTGCCACCTTGCCCGAATCTCATCTATAAATACGCCCCTTATTCCTTTATTTAGGGGGACCGAATTTTAAAAGGGTTGTCCAACCATTTCCTCAACAATTCTAAGTGATTTCTATATCTCCAATCTTCTTCAATCCATGATCAAACGTGGAATTCTACATCAAATCATGGAATCTACTCAAGAGCTTGGTGAAGTATAGATCTACTTCTCAAATTGCAGTATTTGGATAATTTATCTAATTCCTTTGACTTTTTGGATTAAAATCAAGAAAAGAGTGTGTGAGGATGAAAATCTATGTAATGAGAGAGTATTCAAGTCTTTTAAATTTTCATTTGATAATGAAAGTTTCTCTCAAAGTGTATGTAGATATTTCTTAAGATCGAACCACTATAAAAATCGTTGACTTTTTTATTTGCATTTATGATTGTGGCTCATCTTAATTTCTTACCATATTGGTGAAGTACAGTTCATGTACCTTTGGTGTTAAGATCTAATTTGGGTATTGATAGTAATCATTTTACCTTCAATATAAATAATTTATAATTTGCTTTAATTAACAGTGACACTTCAACATTAAAATTTTCCAAACTCAATTTCAAAATTAAGCCGAAAAGGCTCGATTTCAAAACCGAGTCAGGCTCAACTATAAACAGATGCGATCGGTGATTTTTTTTAATTCCCTTTGATTTGTTTTCTAATTTTACAAAAATATTGCTGCGAGTATTGAGTTTTTTGTATTTGGTATGGTTTTATACAAGAAAGCCATTAACATGAGCAAAATATGTATGAATCTAACATCACTGGAACATTAAGTAATACTAATGCCTTGTTGTATAATTCATCTATTTCATGTTCTATATTCATCTATTTCATGTTCTATAAACTACAACATCTATATTTAGCATTAAGAAAAGGCAGCTGAAAACTTTATAGCCAGCTAACGTTGGAAATGAAATCTCTTAAAATGAAAAAAATGGCAGTTAGTAGGGAAAATATTAGATTTTTCTTATAGTTGAAATTTATGTTATTCCACCATTTTCGTTCTTTTTTTTACATTATATTTAGTTGCTTTATTATTATTGTTTTCTTTAATTTTAATAAGGTAAGCAATTTAGTAATTAATTAAAATAAACCTCCAAAAATGCTACAAGTGAGCTACTTTGATACAAAATTTAAGTCATGGCATAATTAATTTGTGATGTTACCCTTGAAATTTGGACCAAATAAGCATCAGATACTGAGCATCTAGTTTCTATTCTTTAGCTATAAAAAAAGTTGTATCAATAAAGAAACTTATAAAAAGTTTATACTTTTGTTAAATAAAAAGCACATATCACTTATATTTTTCAAAATTTAGAATTTGATTTGTGCTTTTGTTAGATATACATGGTTACTACTTAACTATACACCTTTCTCAGGATTTCAACTTTTTTGAATTGTTAAAACTACATACAATTCTTGAGAGACTTTACAAAAAGCAGATGTTAACTTCCAATAATGGAAAGTTTACCTTCAACTTTTAGCTTTTCACAAACCAATAAATAACTTTCATATCCATTGGTATATCTTCTTTTCTGATGACAAGGTTGAAAATAAAACCAGTCTCGAACAACAATACTGGGCATTTGTTTCTTCACCTATAAAATTTAACCTAACTTGTCGATAACAAATATAATAGGAAAGCGTAAACTGGATAATAATAAAATAATTTTTCTCATTCATTGCTATCTCCGTTTATGAAGAAGAGTATTTCATTTATTTACATACGTTAATATCCATAATACTACGTTGTATATATCTAGGTGTAACAACCTAGATTTTACGGTCATTTGAATTTGAATATTTAATCAGTTTTAAATATTGAATTTGAAATATTAGTGGATTTTAATATTTAATTCGTTTATTAAAAATGTAGGTTAATTTGTATATAATTATAAAACGAGCTCGTAATGGCGCAGTAGTTCATAATATTGAGTTTTGAACTTCAATTGAATATACATGATCCGATATAAGTTAGAATTCCATGAAACAAGAAACATTTGAATTTTGTTGATTATAATTTTCATATGAAAGAGAAAAATCGAGATTTCATATTAAAGATTGTTATTTATGTCCAAATCAAATTTTAAAACAGTCGCTACACGGAAATCGTTAATAAACAATAACGTTATTTAATAATTTAATAAGGGTTTTAATATAATTTGGATACCGTTTAACTTGAAATGTTAATATTGAATTGTATAAACCATATTTGTTATATGTGAAGCTATATGATTATTTTATTTAGATAAAACGTTAGTAATAATTTTTTATTATTTATCTGGTTATAATTTTATTCGGATAAATACGTTAGTAATAATTTATTATTATTTATCTGATTATTTTGGAAATTTATATATTTTATTTGAAATTCTTTAAGGGCTTAACATAGCCATTTTGAAAACGGTCTCGGTTTTCAATGAAATTAGTTTCATTGGAACCGTCATATGTGACTTCGGTAGTAAAAAACGTCACTGTTTTTGTTTAATTGTTTATACTATTTTGGAAAATTTAGACAGCGGTAATTTTAGAGGAATAAATGACTGGCCAAACGAACTCTAATTTTAATGAAACAAATTTCATTGGATCCGTAAAGAAAAAGACTAGTAGAAATTCAAAGTTTCAATTATGGGAAATTTAAATATGTGATTTTTCACCTATGAATTAGAAAGAGATTTTTACAAACGATCTCGGAATTTGATGAAACTTGTTCCATCGTGTTCAAAATATTTTTTTTGCTAGGATTACATTTTTCATTTCAATTGGAAGTCGTTTGTGAGTGTTTCTGCGTGTTACTTTAGCATTAAGTTTCATATATTAATATAATATTCTAATCATTCATTATAAATACCCAACTAAAATCCTAACCCTAAGTCTTCTTTTTGCATGGGCAAAGAATAGTTCAACCGACATAGAAAATGAACGATCCATATACTTCGAAACTTTCTCCTCTTCCATTATACAATCCGTTCATCATTACCAAAAATCTCCAACTAATAAAGTGTTCATCTCAGTGAGTTTTATCTTAGGTGCAGTGGTGATCTGATTTTTCGTGTGGTATAGGCCGCAGTTGTGCCACGAACGCAGCGCGATTCAAGGCTTCGGGAGGACGAATGATAAGACCAGGTGATGAGGCGTTTGGGGAGAGGGAATAGTCGGTTGGTATGCATCGGCTGATGGGTCTGATCGGCGTCAGATGGTCGGAGCGTAGGTGCGGAGGCTGGAGTTCGAAGGTGGCTTGGTTCGTGAGTTTGTGAAGAAAAAAGATAGCAATTCGACATGGGGAGAAAGGAATACGACTGAATCTTTTATAATGGTATAATCAAATAATATACTTAGTTCAAAATAGATAAGGGATTGATTTAGAATAATCCGTGAGTAATGACATATTATAACTAAATTTGTGTTGAATAATGCAGAAGGTAATAATGTCAATGGAGGAAAGAGTTGTCTATCCTTTTTGGATAGAAGTCATTCTACTTAGTGAAATTGGAAATAATAATTTAATTAGTTATTAATTAAGGAGTTAATTAATTGAATTAAGTTATGTTAACTAAAAACAAGAAGTGCAGGCTATTAACATAACAGGAAAGGGATGTGAAGCATAAGGAAACCAAACTGCTAATTTGCAGAAAGGGATCGACCTGTGTAAAAAATTTAATCGACGTAAAAAATATATTTCAACAATTATTTTAGACTAAAATATGATTAATAATAAATTAGTTAATTAAATTACTGTTGATCTACGCAGATGGTATCAAAAGATGTAGAAAAATAAATAAGTCGGTCTATTTCTTTGGGGACAGAAGTCACCATGAAACATTTTTAAAACATGTAATTAGTATTTATAATTAAGGATTTATTTAATATAATCTAATCGTGTTAAACTAAATTAATTATAATTCGTTCATATCTTAATAGATTCGAACCGGACAAATGACATTAGAACCATATTGAGGAGATCTATGCCATGAAACAGAAATGAATGGAATTGGAATCAACTGATATTTTCAGTTAAATTAAATGATTGTTTAATTTAAATGAAACAAACTGTTTTTACAATGAATCAGATACAGGTGAGCTAAACTCACTCAGTTCTCCCACTTATATTTATATAAGTCAGGTTTAAATATTTGTATGCTATGTTTGCCAATTGTTGGATGATTTACTAATTGTCTGCATATATGTTAAATATTTTACATGACTGATTTAAATTAAACACTCGTTTAATTTAATCGAACCAAATCATTATTTTAACGATTATTTCCAGTTGAGGTAACTTACCTTGTTGATTACGTTTATAACAATATAAATGTACTAAATTTATTTGGATGCTTGTATTGTTGTTAGTTGACCGTTATCAGTTGAATTGATTGTTCATGTTTATTATTGTAAATGATGTATTATCGTATGAAATGGATTGTATTATTTGAGATAACCTATTTGGATACATGGAAGAACAGGTTGGAGGGATCCAACTGGATTCCTCAAATATATTAGATATTATTTATTTTCACATTATCATTATATGAATTGTTTGGATTGGATGATTGATTTGATTGTTGATCATTAACTGAAAATACAACGTTTGTTTTGTTTTTACCAATGAGCAGTATTCGTTGAGTAATTAGAAGCAGTTGGCCTAAAAATCAATCGTTTGTGAATATCGATTTACCATCAGGTAAATTGACGGAAATGAAATTATAGAATTCATTTTATAACTGAGGATAGATTTTGAAATCTATTATTTTGAATAAAAGTTATTAAAAGAAATTAAATATTTATTATTTAAGTTTATAAATAATGATTAAATGATTTTACAAATCAAATTCTTATGCTAATAAGATTTATAAACATATAAGTAGAAATTTACCTAACGATTAAGAGTTGAATAATTGTTTTCAAGAAACAATGAAATGGAATTATTTAAATTAATATTATACTATTAATTTAAAGGAAGAATTATTTGGAATCGGTTAACGAGATAACTATGTTTTGAAGTTGACTAAGTCAACCGTTTTAACGAGAATGATTATGAAATTAATTTGTTTGAATTAATCTATTGAAATGGTTTAACGAGTAGTTGTTTAATTTTGATAAGATTTTAAAAAGAAAATTATTATTTATTGTAACACCACGTATTTTCTGTGAATATTAAAATAACGAATTAAAGAATAATTACAAATGTGAGAAATATGTGAAATGGGTTGCGCCACTGCGTTCGTCTCGAAATTCTGATTAGAATAGAGTCCAAGTTTTCAAAAATTGGACTTCGTATGAAGAAGTTATGGCCCTCGGAACTTTCAAAAATTTATATAAAACAATTCTGAAAATTAAATACCAAGGCAGGTCGACCTACCCCAGGCCAGGTCGACCTGGGGAACGACCTCCCTATATACAGGTCGGCCCGGGGTTCGACCTTCCCTTCGGGTCAGATCTGAAATCTGATTTGTTTCTCTATGTGACGAGTTGTTGTGTCATTAGGGCTTGTGTGGCAAGTTCTGGTTGGTTCTCTTAGGCTTCAATGGCTTTGATTTGCTCTAGGTTGATCTGACGGCTCCTATTAAATCAAACTTCTATATAAGCAACCTAAATCTAAACCCTAAGCCACACAAAAATATTCCTAAGACCGTCATGCTGTCAACACTCAACCTAGAGTAGCCACCATTCTCATTCAACTAGAAAGCAAGTTAGGAATTACAAATCAAATCTAATTCAACTAAGAGAATTCAACGTCTACAAAAAAGGAGAGCTATTCAATTTCAGAAAACATATCCCAGAAAAACAAGACTTTCTTTTCTTTGTAAGTCCTGCTATTATTTAGATGTGAACAATTAAAAGTTGTGATTTGTAATAAAATGAAAACTAGAGTAATTCCTAATTGTAATATAATGACGATGCTGATTTATGCCTATTCTTGTAACGATTCTATCGTATATGCCTGTGAGATTACTGTGGTTATATGTTGATGTTAAACCAATCGTATATAATGTTGTATATTTTGGCGATGACATATTATAATTTGGCGATGGAATATCATATTGTGTAATTTGGCAATGACATACCATATTGTATAATTTGGCGATGGATATCATATTGTGTAATTTGACGATGACATACCATATTGTATAATTTGGCAATGACATTTCAAGTTGTATGATTTGGTAATGACACCTATATGTTGTATGACAATTTGGGAATTTTAGATCTATGTTTATTGAATCATGTAAGCTATTTAGATCTACATTTAGATCTATGTTTATTGAATCATGCAAGTTGTTTAGATTTACATTTAGATCTATGTTTATTAAATCATGCAAGTTATTAGGCTAAGACATGTATTATGTTTAGATCTATGTTTATTGAATCATGCAAGTTGTTAGGCTAAGACATGTATTATGTTTAGATTCACATTTAGATCTATGAAAATTGGATCTAAAAATAAAAGCTCATATTTACATGCCTTGTTAAACTTGTGTAAAACCATATGCTTAAGATTCATGTTTGTTGGATCCAAGATAAAAGTTCATATTTACATGACTTGTTAAACCTGTGTAATTCCATATGTTTAAGATTCATGATTATTGGATCCAAATTAAATTTTACATTCACATGCCTAGTTGAACTTATGCAATTCTATATGCTTAAGGTTTATGTTCATTGGACCTAAAATAAAAGTTTGCATTTACATGCCTTATTGGATTTGGGTAATTTCGTATGTTTAAGACCCATGTTAATTAGATCCAAAAATGCAAGTTCACCTTTATATGACTAATTGGAATTGTGCAGTTCTATGTAAACTCCCATCCATATGCTTATGGTCCATGTTGATTAGGTTCAAAATTGCAAGTTCATAATTAAACATATATTTGCCAAATTTATGTGACATATGTTGAATCCATATTATGCTTGTCATGAATGCTACGTGTCTCTTCCTTTTCCCCTCTTGATTTTGAGTTTGGCTAAACTGCAAAGCCTAACATTCTATGAAATTTATGCGAATGTTTAACGGGGGTAACGTTGGGAAAAACATGAAGTTACATGTTATTGGCATATTTTAAATGATTAGTGGCGTTGAAATGGTATAATTTATATACCTAAAATTATGAACATGATTTAGAGAGAAATTGGGCATGACTTGAATGACAATAATTTACATATAAATATAGAAGGTAAATATGTAAATTTAGAAAAAGACGAATATGCCTAATTCGAGGTTAGATTGAGTTACGGTGTAAGACTGCCCGGAACCGCCCGACACATCCAGCAACCGTAACAATATATATCTAATGTGAGAGGTTAGTGCATCAAGCCCAAAAGAACCTGAGGTTAGACTGAGTTGTGGTGTAAAACTGCCCGGACCCGACCGACACATCGAGTAACCGCAACAATACCTATCTAATGTGAGTGGTTGGTGCTTTAATGAATGAATTAAAGCTAAGACAGGAATGGTAGGGTTAAGTTAATTAAGGTAACACTTAACCAACATAACATGAATGACTTGGTCTAAGTTAATCAGAAACACTTAACCAGTATAGCATGACGAATGGGTAAGGTTAAGTAATAAGAAACACTTAACCAATATAACTTGATTTGTGGTAAGGTTAAGTTAAAACAAGAGGGCAACACTTAACCAATATAACTTGATTTGTGGTAAGGTTAAGTTAAAACAAGAGGGCAACACTTAACCAATATGACTTGATTTGTGGTAAGGTTAAGTTAAATCAATAGGGCAACACTTAACCAATATGACTTGATTTGTGGTAAGGTTAAGTTAAAACAAGAGGGAAATACTTAACCAATATGACTTGATTTGTGGTAAGGTTAATTTAAAACAAAAGGGAAACACTTAACCAATATGACTTGATTTGTGGTAAGGTTAAGTAAAAACAAGAGGGCAACACTTAACCAATATAACTTGATTTATGGTAGGGTTAAGTTAACACAAGAAGGTAAAATAACCAAAGTAATATGACAAGTGGGTGGGTTAAGTTAACTTGAATTGATTGATGACATTTAACCAATACAACATGATGAACACATGGGGTTAAGTTAACAAGAAACACTTGACCAATACAACTTGATGGACGAACGAAGTTAAGTTAATCGGAAACACTTAACCAATCCAACATGATAAGTGAAGAGGGTTAAGTTAATAAGAAACACTTAACCAACATGATATGATGAATGGGTGGGTTAAGTTAACATGAATGAACAAAACTTAACCATTAAATAAACATGCTTGAATCAAAAGCAGGGTTAAGTACATATCGGGTTGGTGGGTAATATTAGTAAATATAGGCCCACAAAACCATTAAATAAACATGCTTGAATCAGAAGGAGGGTTAAGTACATATCGGGTTGGTGGGTAATATTAGTAAATATAGGCCCACAAAACTTAACCATTAAATAAACATGCTTGAATCGGTGGGAGGGTTAAGTACATCTCGTGTAGGTGGGTAATATATATATATATATATATATATATAGGCCCACAAACTTAACTAATAGGAAGCCCTAGTAACAGGGACCCATTTCAGCAGTAATCCACATAGATGTATCATGGTACGCTGAAACTAGGCAGGGTGGGGCACGATTACTGGGATGATTGTAAGCGGTCAAAACAGTGGCATAGGGTACATCAGTGTAGGTTCCGATGGTTTACGGGCGTGCACGTACTTCGGAGTGGGGAAAAGCAGGCATTGGGTACCAGTAGTTATACACCGTGCATGTAACACCCCACCTCCGTTAAGGTCACTCACAAAGGGAATGCCTTAACTTTGGTGGAGCATTTTAGTAAACAGAACAGAAACTTACAAGACAGATAAAACAGTACTTGAAAAAAAAATTAACTTTATTACAGCGGAAACAGAAATTAATATGGTTACATCCTTTCAATTTCAGAATTCAAGTACAAAATATCAGTCTTGTACAAAAGCCTTCAAAATGCATAGTTTAAAATCATAATCCCCATGGAACGGAAGCTATACAGAGCCAAGCCATACTTTAAGCACTTCAAGCAAAGAGAAATCCGGATCAAGCTAAAGTATTTCCCTCCTTGGATAACCTGGGGGGGGGGGACGGAAGAAAGAAGGCGAAACAACAAGGGTCAGACAAAAAGTCTGGCAAGTCCAGTGACTTTCAGCATATGAACAGATAATAATAATATGATATGAACATAAAACTGGATGTGAGATAACTATAACAGGTGTAGCAGATATAACAGATATAAACTATTGTTTTACACTTCTCTGCACTAATACTAGTATAGCAAAATTAGGTGTCACCCTAATGTCTAAATTGAAGCAGGAACGGGTACAGAATACTTTAACAGAAACAGAATGCTAATAATGGGCCTTTACTACCCGATCAGAAACAGACAGAAGAAGGAACAGATTTATCCCTATGGAAACAGAATGTGGAATTAGGTGTACACTAGTAATGGGCCTTTACCACCCGAACAGACGGTACCACACAGAAACAGACAGGTGTTACCACCCAACAGAAACAGACGGTACCAACAGGAACAGACAGAACTAAGTGTACCCTAAAACCCTACCCCAAGCGATCGGCTCCCTAATACATAAATATCCTGTGTCGGCCCCACAGTAGGGTGTATCACTCCCTAAAGTGACAACCAATTGGCACAGACCTATTTACAGATGTCACGGCGTCTTACATCCTCAGAGGCAGACCGGGATCCATGCACGCACATGACCCGGTTGGAACGCACCATCAACACCCCTCGCCATTATCAGAATGAACCTCTTATAATTAGTTCAGTAAGCGTGCCCGGACCCTACTTACTGTTGGGTCAAAGTTTTGATACCAGAAAGGGTTACTGACTAATATGGGTCCCAAACAACAGATGACACAAGTAATTCCCCTCCTAACCTTGTGTCCCCAGACTAACAGATTTCAGATTAACTTGTTTACAAGTTCAGACATACAGAATTCAGATTTACTAATTCACAAATTAAGTTAACAAGTTTTCAGACTAATGGGTCAGGTGTACAGATTTTTCAGATTTGTCTAACTTTGTATTGGGCCTACAGATTCATGGACGGGTCTTACTACTTCTATTAATCCCTTTGGTTTAACCCTATTTTCCCCAATACGTTTTAGACGTCATTCTTATCTTAGATTTGCATTAATTAATTATTAATGCACAGACCTCTCACATTAGGTCGGTAGCTTGTGGCCGCTGGATATGCCGGGCGGTTCCGGGCAGACTTCTGCCACAAGCCAGACCTAACCTCGTGTCTTACGCATGCTATGACTAACTTCTCACATTAGAACCTATTGTTTGCGGCCACTGGATGTGCCGGGCGGTTCCGGGCAGATTTACGCCGCAAACTCATTCTAACCTCGAGTTAGCCATGTTTATCTTTGCGGCCAATTAATTAATAATTTACCGTTTATGCGCACGCCCAATATATATGCCAATTCAGATTATATCAATCACAGGATGATTATATCAACATAGCAGATAACAGATTTTATATGACTTAACGGATTTAACAGTTTTAGCAACTTAGCAGATTTTGGCATATAACAAGTTAGGCATTTCAACCGACAAATTTAACAGATTAGGCATTTCAATCTAATTAGCAGTCTAGGCAATATAACAAAACTAGTAGTTTAGGCAACTAGACAAATTAGCAGATTTGGCAAATTTAATATTTCTAAAGGTTCTATTTACATGCCTTGCCCAATCATAAATTGGCCTTAATTCATATGCTTACATAATTGTCATGATTCCCAATATGATCATATACTTCCATGTTTGCATACATTTACATAGCGTAGAATATGGACATAATTTACCCTATAACATATGTTCCAATTTTTGTTAAACTAGCATTTTATAGCAGATTCACATATAAATTATACCAAATATAACCATTAATTCCAATGCATGCCATATATCCAAAAATCCCTATTTAGGTGTAATCACAATAATAGATATCCTAATTAATGCAAATCTTTTACACCTAAGCTTCCATATCTTCTTCTTTTTAAGTCATGAATCATTATGCAAACTATACCCAACAATCTAAATCTTTAAATCATATCTTCTAAAAATCAAATCTTGACTTTTATATGCATTTTGTTCAAAGTCTCAAATCATATGTAATCTTACAGTGGTTCCTCTTCTTCTTTTATCACAGAATATGCATAGGTCTAAAACTAGTTTATAACATATGCTTATTTTTTCTAATCAATTACAGATCTAAATTACAACATAACTATGCATACAACATGCATAAATTATATGTTCATAGTCAAATTTATGCATCCAATCCCAAGTCACATGTCCAATATATTTTATGCCTTAGACCTAAAGTCATACATTCAATTTAGTCTTGTCAAATTTTGCATCATTCATCCCAAAATTTGCGTCATACGTTCATCTCTTATGAGATTAGGCACAGGCTCGTGGTAGCCTGGCTATAGAAACAGAAAAGAAGAAAGGAATATAGAACAGTCACAGAAAACAGATCTAACAGAAGAGAATACAACCTCAAACTCAGATTTAAATGCATATCAAAATTATAATTAACGTTTATAGCGGAAAATAACTGTACTTGCCTTGATTGGATTAAAGAAAGAACTTTAACTTGTTGTAGAATCTTTGCAGAAACTTTAATCTCTAGTTTGAATTGAGTTGCTTAGGCTGATGTTGATTATCTTCTAGTTTTAATTCCAGCAGAGCAGAGACGCCATTTTTATTTCTTTTATTAGAAGAAGAGAGCAATGGAGGCTAGAGAATTGTGCAAGAAACCTAGGTGGAGTCTAGGGCCATTTTATAGAGTTTATGAACTGATTAGGACCATTGATGTTGCTTGTATTGATCGTAGCCATTCATTCGCAAGAGGGACCAATTAGAGCCTGCCACCTAGCCCTAATGACAAAGCAGACCACAGAAAATCGACCAACATAGAATAGGCCAGCCAGGGTGGACTGGGTTCGACCTGGGTCTGGACCAGGTCGACATGCCTGTCGACAGCCCTGTCGACAGCCCTGTCGACCTGGTTAGACCAGGTCGACAGCCCAGTCGACCTGGGTGCGTCAGGCGGGTGTTTTTCCGCCCTGGCCCATTGGGCCCCACTTTTAATTTTAAACTGTTTTATTCTGTTTAAATTTTAAATTTAATTCAGAAACTTCCGAAGGCTATATCTCCTTCATACGGACTCCGTTTTTCGAAAACTCGGACTCTATTTCGCGTATTTTTCCGAGACGAACGCAATGGCATATCCCGTTTCCCTTTGTTCTTTGATTTCAAATTAATTATACTTTAATTTATGACTTTTACGGTTATCGAATACACGGGGTGTTACATTCTCCCCCACTTAAAAGGATTTCGTCCCCGAAATCTTCAAGTTAAGAAGAATGTGTCCTACCATCCAATCATCCATCTACTCAATCATCAACCACATGCATCCATTATCCTTATAGACTTCTAATGCTTTCATGTTTAAATGCACAGTGTGTGTTCTTGTCCGTATCTAATGCAAAATCAGGCGGCCCACTGATTCAGTCGACCTCCTTAATGCAAATCATGTTAGTGCCATGAGTCCAATATGTATACAAATTTTCCTATTTGAGACATATCATTTCTATATGAGTGCACAACTGCTCATTCATATGCAACATCCATATGCTGATTCAACCATTTTGCATCCATAAAAATTTAAAAATGCTCACACATCCATATGCAGTATGAGAGTGCTTTCGAGCCGATCTAGTGCCTAGTGTGTGTATATGCATCCACGAGCAACCACTAGCAACCACTTGCATCCACTTGCAACCATAACATGTCTCAAACACATGTTTACACCCATTAGTTTCTACCTAAAGTTCAAATATTCGATCGATAGGATACAGTCGAATGATGGAAGCGAGTACAGATAGAACGAAAATTTGGTTCCCATTAGACATGGGTCCTATGTATCGGCCCCAAAGACCGAAACCAACATCAAATTGACACCTAGAGGATTACCTTCTTTAAACAATGTCAAAACTGGAAATCCTATCAAAAGTATTTAGATATTTACAGACTACTGGTACAGATCAGGTTCCCTAATGATTCTTAGGAAGCTAAGCATGATAAAATCATACCCCACGAAAACTCAGAATGTATGCGTCATACTTGACTCCTAACACAGATATCCCTCAAACCCCAATCTCAAACAGATGATCCATAACCCTTATGGGTTTGAGTCTATAGCGGAATTCAAAAATACTAGTATTAAAGTGCAGAGTACCAATTACAAAACCAAAATACCAGAATCAGAAAAAGTCTTAACTCCATAATCAGATAAAGAAATTAAACCTACTATAGAAATTTCCCTATTTCTATCCTAGCCACTAGCCTCAAGAGTGTTCGCCTGCCCTCCTTGTCCTCGTCTCTTCGGGCAGTCCCTAGTGAAGTGTCCCAACTCCCCACAGTTGAAGCAAGCGCCCTTCCTTTTTCTGCAATCCTTGTTCAGATGAGTTGAGCTTCCACAAGTAAAGCACTTTTTCCCCTTCTTATCTTCAGACTTCTCATCCTTCTTTTGTGTTTCCTTTTTGGGCCCCGCTTTCTTATTCTGTGGTTCTTCCTTCTTTGTCTCTTTCGGGCCCTTGTCTTCCTCGTGCAGTAGTGCCATATCCACCAATTTCTCGTAAGTTGCTCCCATGGGTACATGGGTCATGGCTAGGCTGTGCAGTGGCTCATTCAATCCTTTAACAAAGCGGAGAGCCTTTTTATGCTGAGTGTTGACTAAATCCAATCCGAATCTTGCTAGTTGGTTGAACAGGTTGACGTATTCCTTGACCGTCATACTTCCTTGCTTAAGAGACAAGAACTTTTCCAATTGTAAACTTCGTTCAGCTTGCGAGAGGAATTTTGTCTCAAACCTTGTTCTGAAGTCCATCCATGTCTCAACCGGCCTCTCGGCGTTAGTGACTTCCCACCAGTAGGAAGCTTCGTCTTTGAGCAGCCATACTGCCAATTGTACCTTCTGCCTATCGTCCACCTCGAAGATAACGAATAGATCCTCAGTTTCTTTGAGCCAATTCCTTCCTTCTACGAATGATTCAGTTCCTTTGAAATCCTTCCCACCCATGGCCCTAAAATCTCTACAGATCTTTGAGAAAGCAATTGCACGAGGAGGGGGTGGAGGAGGGGGATCATTTGCTGGACCTGCAGCGGCGGTCCTAGCCTCAAGATATTGACGAAACCAACCGGGTACATGAACACCCTCTGGTATCTCAGATGCTTCAGACATGCTGGAATCGAAAAAGGAAAGGTTCAATACAAAAAGGACTGAAAGAAAGATATATGGCTCTTGGGGATCATGTTTTTCAAAATAAGCTTTTATTTTTGAAATTAATTCCTTTCAAAACCTTTTTTGAAAATGATTTTCAAAACTTTTTATAAAATCTGGTAACCTTCAGCTCTGATACCAAGTGTAACACCCCACCTCCGTTAAGGTCACTCACAAAGGGAATGCCTTAACTTTGGTGGAGCATTTTAGTAAACAGAACAGAAACTTACAAGACAGATAAAACAGTACTTGAAAAAAAATTTAACTTTATTACAGCGGAAACAGAAATTAATATGGTTACATCCTTTCAATTTCAGAATTCAAGTACAAAATATCAGTCTTGTACAAAAGCCTTCAAAATGCATAGTTTAAAATCATAATCTCCATGGAACGGAAGCTATACAGAGCCAAGCCATACTTTAAGCACTTCAAGCAAAGAGAAATCCGGATCAAGCTAAAGTATTTCCCTCCTTGGATAACCTGGGGGGGGGAACGGAAGAAAGAAGGCGGAACAACAAGGGTCAGACAAAAAGTCTGGCAAGTCCAGTGACTTTCAGCATATGAACAGATAATAATAATATGATATGAACATAAAATTGGATGTGAGATAACTATAACAGGTGTAGCAGATATAACAGATATAAACTATTGTTTTACACTTCTCTGCACTAATACTAGTATAGCAAAATTAGGTGTCACCCTAATGTCTAAATTGAAGCAGGAACGAGTACAGAATACTTTAACAGAAACAGAATGCTAATAATGGGCCTTTACTACCCGATCAGAAACAGACAGAAGAAGGAACAGATTTATCCCTATGGAAACAGAATGTGGAATTAGGTGTACACTAGTAATGGGCCTTTACCACCCGAACAGACGGTACCACACAGAAACAGACAGGTGTTACCACCCAACAGAAACAGACGGTACCAACAGGAACAGACAGAACTAAGTGTACCCTAAAACCCTACCCCAAGCGATCGGCTCCCTAATACATAAATATCCTGTGTCGGCCCCACAGTAGGGTGTATCACTCCCTAAAGTGACAACCAATTGGCACAGACCTATTTACAGATGTCACGGCGTCTTACATCCTCAGAGGCAGACCGGGATCCATGCATGCACATGACCCGGTTGGAACGCACCATCAACACCCCTCGCCATTATCAGAATGAACCTCTTATAATTAGTTCAGTAAGCGTGCCCGGACCCTACTTACTGTTGGGTCAAAGTTTTGATACCAGAAAGGGTTACTGACTAATATGGGTCCCAAACAACAGATGACACAAGTAATTCCCCTCCTAACCTTGTGTCCCCAGACTAACAGATTTCAGATTAACTTGTTTACAAGTTCAGACATACAGAATTCAGATTTACTAATTCACAAATTAAGTTAACAAGTTTTCAGACTAATGGGTCAGGTGTACAGATTTTTCAGATTTGTCTAACTTTGTATTGGGCCTACAGATTCATGGACGGGTCTTACTACTTCTATTAATCCCTTTGGTTTAACCCTATTTTCCCCAATACGTTTTAGACGTCATTCTTATCTTAGATTTGCATTAATTAATTATTAATGCACATACCTCTCACATTAGGTCGGTAGCTTGTGGCCGCTGGATATGCCGGGCGGTTCCGGGCAGACTTCTGCCACAAGCCAGACCTAACCTCGTGTCTTACGCATGCTATGACTAACTTCTCACATTAGAACCTATTGTTTGCGGCCACTGGATGTGCCGGGCGGTTCCGGGCAGATTTACGCCGCAAACTCATTCTAACCACGAGTTAGCCATGTTTATCTTTGCGGCCAATTAATTAATAATTTACCGTTTATGCGCACGCCCAATATATATGCCAATTCAGATTATATCAATCACAGGATGATTATATCAACATAGCAGATAATAGATTTTATATGACTTAACGGATTTAACAGTTTTAGCAACTTAGCAGATTTTGGCATATAACAAGTTAGGCATTTCAACCGACAAATTTAACAGATTAGGCATTTCAATCTAATTAGCAGTCTAGGCAATATAACAAAACTAGTAGTTTAGGCAACTAGACAAATTAGCAGATTTGGCAAATTTAATATTTCTAAAGGTTTTATTTACATGCCTTGCCCAATCATAAATTGGCCTAAATTCATATGCTTACATAATTGTCATGATTCCCAATATGATCATATACTTCCATGTTTGCATACATTTACATAGCATAGAATATGGACATAATTTACCCTATAACATATGTTCCAATTTTTGTTAAACTAGCATTTTATAGCAGATTCACATATAAATTATACCAAATATAACCATTAATTCCAATGCATGCCATATATCCAAAAATCCCTATTTAGGTGTAATCACAATAATAGATATCCTAATTAATGCATATCTTTTACACCTAAGCTTCCATATCTTCTTCTTTTTAAGTCATGAATCATTATGCAAACTATACCTAACAATCTAAATCTTTAAATCATATCTTCTAAAAATCAAATCTTGACTTTTATATGCATTTTGTTCAAAGTCTCAAATCATATGTAATCTTACAGTGGTTCCTCTTCTTCTTTTATCACAGAATATGCATAGGTCTAAAACTAGTTTATAACATATGCTTATTTTTTCTAATCAATTACTGATCTAAATTACAACATAACTATGCATACAACATGCATAAATTATATGTTCATAGTCAAATTTATGCATCCAATCCCAAGTCACATGTCCAATATATTTTATGCCTCAGACCTAAAGTCATACATTCAATTTAGTCTTGTCAAATTTTGCATCATTCATCCCAAAATTTGCGTTCATACGTTCATCTCTTATGAGATTAGGCACAGGCTCGTGGTAGCCTGGCTATAGAAACAGAAAAGAAGAAAGGAATATAGAACAGTCACAGAAAACAGATCTAACAGAAGAGAATACAACCTCAAACTCAGATTTAAATGCATATCAAAATTATAATTAACGTTTATAGCGGAAAATAACTGTACTTGCCTTGATTGGATTAAAGAAAGAACTTTAACTTGTTGTAGAATCTTTGCAGAAACTTTAATCTCTAGTTTGAATTGAGTTGCTTAGGCTGATGTTGATTATCTTCTAGTTTTAATTCCAGCAGAGCAGAGACGCCATTTTTATTTCTTTTATTAGAAGAAGAGAGCAATGGAGGCTAGAGAATTGTGCAAGAAACCTAGGTGGAGTCTAGGGCCATTTTATAGAGTTTATGAACTGATTAGGACCATTGATGTTGCTTGGATTGATCGTAGCCATTCATTCGCAAGAGGGACCAATTAGAGCCTGCCACCTAGCCCTAATGACAAAGCAGACCACAGAAAATCGACCAACATAGAATAGGCCAGCCAGGGTGGACTGGGTTCGACCTGGGTCTAGACCAGGTCGACATGCCTGTCGACAGCCCTGCCGACAGCCCTGTCGACCTGGTTAGACCAGGTCGACAGCCCAGTCGACCTGGGTGCGTCAGGCGGGTGTTTTTCCGCCCTGGCCCATTGGGCCCCACTTTTAATTTTAAACTGTTTTATTCTGTTTAAATTTTAAATTTAATTCAGAAACTTCCGAAGGCTATGTCTCCTTCATACGGACTCCGTTTTTCCAAAACTCGGACTCTATTTCGCGTATTTTTCTGAGACGAACGCAATGGCGTATCCCGTTTCCCTTAGTTCTTTGATTTCAAATTAATTATACTTTAATTTATGACTTTTACGGTTATCGAATACACGGGGTGTTACAGTGCATCTTGAATCGTGTCGGGTCGCCATCATAAGGATTGATACACCTTATGGTGGGACCATCACAGGGTATCTACATGCAAGAGAGGGCCGATTGACATAGACGCCTGGAACATTAATGCAAGTAAGGAGTCGATCGATACGGTAGTTAGGGCACATCTAACATGTTCATGGAAATTAGGCTGATTGAGGTGGAATCCTCACGATAGATGTACACCTGAAGGCTACCAAAATTACGGGGATTGGGATCACGTTATCATTTTATACAGATAACTAGTTGGGACACTAGTTAGGTGGTGCAGAGAAGTAAAATGGGTGCGATAGCATATTCAGTCTTATTATCTTATTCCTAGGGTGATGTCCTAGATTCAGTTTATTCATGTCATAACCCTTTTCTTGTTTACAAGCTAAATAGTCACTGGACTTACCAGACTCATGTCTTACCCATTTTCTTTCGTCTTCTTTTCTTCCATTCCCCCTAGGTTCGCAGGGAGGAAATGTTACCCCTTAGCTCAGTTTTCTTTCCAAGCTCAAAGATAGTCGATGTATTGCTTTGGACTCTCTCTCTTCCACTGCTATGGATGGTTCATGCTTTATTGGGGAATATCATTGTTATTTTTATGCTTCTTTTATATTTGGAAGTTTTTGAATCCAGACAGAAGTTTTATGTATTACTTTTAAGTATGATTGTGATAACTGTTGTAAAAGCTTGACTGAACCATATTATTTATAAAATAACTTTATTTTTCGCTGCTATATTTGTCTGTCTTGTAATTTATTTGCATCTTTTACCTAAAATGCTCCACCAAAGTTAAGGCATTCCCTTTGTGAGCGACCTTAACGGAGGTGGGCTGTTTCACTTGGTATCAGAGCTGAAGGTTATCGGATCAGATAAAAGATTTGAAAAATTATTTTCAAAATGGTTTTAAAAGAAGCATTTTCAAAAGAAAAGTTTTGTTTTAAAGGCATATTCCCTAAAGCCATATGCACTATCTTTTGATCCTCTGTTTGAATCCTTGTTTCCTTCTTTCTTGAGTCTCCGGGGCTCCTGGCTTTCTGGGAGGTAACCTCATCGCGGCATGGTTCTGTAGGCTCGACGAGATTACGACACTTGTCAAAGGGCAAATAAGTGCCCAACTTCCATCTACAGTCGTAGTAGTTTCACCTACGGCTAACTTTCTTTCGAGCTTTGTAGGATTCTCCATGCAATGGAGGTAGCTTTCGAGAGACTTGTCAACATGTTATACAAGGATGGCAAAGATGAGAATGAGGGAGTTTGGCTAAGGAGCACAACCCAAGAATGAAGAACTCATGGATATAGACTTGGTTCACAAAGGAGGGGAGGAAAGAATAGTAAAAACCTAAAACAAGAGGAAGTATCTTTATTATGGTATAACGGGTCGTATAATTAAGGGCAAGGGCAAGAACAAATAACAGGATTTTCAGGAGGCAAATGCATGCTCTCACCGCCAACGTACCTGAGAGAGAGATAGTAAGGTTTCTATTGAAAGAGTTTAGTTTCTCTTCTTTGATCATCCTGTTAGTACTTTTTTTTATTTTAGCACTTCATATTCGTTTATATCTGCTTCCATAGTTGAGTCTCTACATGTTGATACTTGTATAGTAAAAGATCCCATTATTGTCTCAAATCCAGTTTGTGGTTCGGCTCATTTATCTTTGGTTTGTAAGGATTTGATATGCTTATGTTTTCGGATTTCATGGGCTATGGGTTGATTCTAGGAATGGATTGGTTAGCTAGTAATTGTGAAAGGAGGGTAGTTAGACTTTCGACTTGCCTTGGGAATACCCTCGAGATTTCATGTGATCCTAAGGGATCAGTTTGTCTTAGCTACCTAGAATAACTTTATGTATCTATCGACGATTTTCGATCCGTTGGAGTAGTCCATGAGTACGCAAGATGTTTTTGATTAGGTTAGGGATTTTCCCCCTAAAACTCGAGATAGACTTCCGCGTATATCTAGTTGACAATGCAAAGCCAGTTATGCGATCAACGATAGTTTTGGAAAAAGATTGGCGAGGATAGCTATAACGACCTGAACTTCCCCGTAAAGGAAAGCGCGGATTGCTTTGAGGACAAGACGAATCAGAACACAAACAGAAGAACATTTCACTGTGTATTACAACAATTCCACCAGAATACAAGAATATATAGAGTATGAATAAATATTACACATTTCACAGATATCGTAGATTTAAATTACATTTAAATACATAGTAGCGGAAAAATAATACAAAGCACAACTGAAAGAAATACAAGGATATAGAGCTTTCCTGGTATCGTTCCAGCTATAAACCAGGATCATGTGAATATAAATCTGCAAAACCCAACTACTAGCTGCCCATGCGGAAAATAAGGGCACCCAGAGTTTAGGTTAAAACAATAAACTCCAGGTCATTCATGTGACTGATGTGAGAACTAAAACAGTTAATCAAAACTTTACTTTAAAAGAGAGTAATTCAGGGGAGCATGACGTATAACACGGAACGGGTTTCCTCCCAAGAACACTGGTGCATATATCAAAACAGTGCAATGCTTTTTGGAAAAATGAAGCTATTATAAGACCCAGGTCCCATCACACAATGCAACGTAAGCCGGAGGATAGGGTTTTCCCTTATAATAGCCAAATATGCTTAGTACATTTAAAAACAAATCATTTGGTACTATTATAAGTGTATAGTGTCAAAACAATTTCAATCATAAGTATCAATCATAGGCGGCACGGGTACCATATATCATATCGCCATACTAGTTCTACAATTAAAACCGCAATTTCACGTATTGGAAATTGGATTTCCGTCATGAGTCGAGGCAAGAGGTAAGCTCCTCTCCGTTCGAGGCACTCTAGCAAATGTCTCAGGACCACACAGCGATCCTTGGATCCTCCAAGGCCAGTCCTCTCCTACTTTTGAGGATTAATTATTCCTAAACACACGTTTCCCGGTCCTACAGGACCTATATCCGAGGCGCCTCGCATCCAACAACCACACAGGTAAAAATAATATAAATGTCAGGGATGGTAGGTCAATGACATCACCCATAGCTAGAAATAAACGTCATGCACTCCTTGGTTCCTTATCCCGTTTTTGACTCATACCGAGGTGTGGGGCTCACGAATTAACGCTATACACAAAGCTATGCCACACAGGTCATGTAACACCCTACATCCGTTAAGGTCACTCACAAAGGGAATGCCTTAATTTCAATGGAGCATTATGGGTACTGGAACAGAAATATTACAAGATAGACATACATAAAACAGCGGAAAGTAAAGTAGAAGTACTTCAAATCATTTATTAAATAGAATTGTTTACACTAAAAGCCCATCAACTTCCAATACCCTAATACATAGCTAAAATATCTGTCTTGCTCAAAAACAAAGAAGCATGAAAATAAATTATAGTATTCCCCAATAAAGCAAAGCAAGCCATAGCCAAGAGAGATCCAAGCAGCACATGAAAGAGCCTTGGAGCTTGGTAAGATCTGA
This sequence comes from Allium sativum, assembly GCA_030737875.1. NCBI lineage: Eukaryota > Viridiplantae > Streptophyta > Magnoliopsida > Asparagales > Amaryllidaceae > Allium > Allium sativum. The sequence continues at coordinate 544,602,815 of CM060913.1, read as the reverse complement.
ACTAAGCTGTATTTCCACCCTGCGAACCTGGGGGGAAACGGAAGAAAAAGAGGCGAAACAAACCGGGTCAGTCAAAAAGACTGAGTAAGTCCTAGTGGCTTTAAGCATAAAAACAGGTGAAGATAATATGGCATGAATAAACTGAAAGTAAACATAAGCATGATGACAAGGTAAGCTACAGGCACGATGAATCAAGTATAACATTGCAAGGTTCCCATTCAAGATGAACTAGGTATAGTTTCGCAAGATTTTTATCAAGCATCGCAAGATATCTCTGCTTCACCATTAAAATGATATCTATTTTCTCTGCACCACCTAACTAGTGTCCCAACTAGTAATCTATATAAAATGATAAACCATAACGTGATCCCAATCCCCGAAATTAAGGTTGCTTTCACGTGTACATTTATTATTTATTACCTAGATCTAATCTAGGGTTTTCTATCGAGCGCTTCCTAGATTCAACCAGGATTTATGCCACCTAGGTCCAACCTAGGGATTATGCTACCTATTGAACACTTCTCGGATTTAGGGTTTATGCCACCTAGGTCCAACCTAGGGATTATGCTACCTATTGAACACTTCTCAGATTTAGGGTTTATGCCACCTAGGTCCAACCTAGGGATTATGCTACCTATGTGTGTCATACGGCCCCCAATGATTGTAGATACCTATGCTGGTCCCACCATGGGGTTTATCAAGACCCATGGTGGCGGCCCGACGCAATTCTAGAAGGCATAGGTTATACTACTGGTGCCCCCAGTGCCCTGTTTGTCTGCTTCGAAGTGTGTGCACGTCTGCACTCCGTTAGAACCTACACGGTTGCACCCACCGCCGTCGCTTTGACCGCTTACAATCAGCCCAGTAATCGTGCCCCACCCTGCCTAGTTTCAGGGTAGCGTTGATACATGATTTGGGTTACTGCTGAAATGGGTCCCCGTTACTAGGGTTTCCTTCTGGTTAAATGTGTGGGCCTATGTATACAGATATTACCCACCTTCTCGTGATGTACTTAACCCATCGTTTCAAGTGTGCTTATTAATGGTTAAGTTTGTGGGCCTATATTTACTAATATTACCCACCAACCCGATATGTACTTAACCCTCTCCGTCCATTACGTTAAGTTGGTTAAGTGTTTTCTCTTGTTTTACTTAACCCTACCACATATCATGTTATATCGGTTAAGTGTTTTTCCTTGTGTTACTTAACCCTACCACAAGCCTTGTTATAATGGCTAAGTGTTCTCCCTTGTGTTAACTTAACCCCACCGCATGTCATGTCATATTGGTTAAGTGTACATTGACTTAGCCCACCTACTTATCATGTTGCGACGGTTAAGTGTTAACCTCTGTTGTTACTTAACCTTATCGCGCATCACGTTATATTGGTTAAGTGCATGTTAACCTAACCCATCCACCAGTCATATTATAATGGTTAAGTGCTACCCTCGTGTGTTTACTTAACCCTACCACGCATCAGGTTATATCGATTGGGTGTTATCAACCTATTCAAGTTAGCCCAACCCATCCGCTAGTCATGTTATAACGGTTAAGTGTCATTAGCCTAGCCACGTTACTTAACCCACCCATTCATATCATATTGGTTGAGCCCACATTTATAAGTTTTACATGTTCTTAACGCATACCGGTTAGGTCCACATTTACATGTCAAATTTCCATGTCATCCCACCTAACCCTCTAACCATACCCACGTCTTATTATGGTTAGTATTCCTTAATTCATTCATTATGACGAACGAATCAAGACCTCTCACATTAGACCGTGCATTTTGTGGTCACTGGATTTGCCGGGCGGTTCTGGGCAGATTTACACCACAAATTGGGTCTAACCTCGTGTCATCAACTGTTACGCCTACAATTTGGTCTTCGACCTCTCACATTAGACTGACACTTTGTGGCTACTGGATTTGCCGGGCGGTTCCGGGCAGATTTACACCACAAACTGAGTCTAACCTCGTGTCAAAGGTTCATTAATGGTCGTATTCCACCCAAAACCCCAATATCAGTTCATGTGTTTAACATATAGAAATGTTCAGGATTCACGTTTTCGCCCCCAAAACTTATTCCCAAATTATTATCATAATTCACTATAAGGTTATGCCAAGTTATAGCCTTTTATTTACAATACATGCCAATTACCCAAAACCCAACTTAGGCGCGTTCATATTAAACCTCTACTAAGTCATAAATTATCATATATATTTCAAATCCAAATTTTACATAATTAACATATGCCCAAGTTCTAGATTACATGTAAATTTTACATATGCCCAATTCGTACCAAATTTACATATGTTCAATTTATGCCATTTTTCGTGTATGCCAATTTTAAGCCATTTTACCATATCAAGTTCTAGCCAAAATTATATGTATCAAGTTTCATACCCAATAAACCGAAATCATGATTCATGATGTAGTTATCCCAAACTATAATCTTTTTATTACAGTACATGTCAGTTGCCCAAGTTCATAATACATGTGTATGCCAAATATCAAGTTTACGATTGCTTTCATGCTCAAATTCCCAATTCTACATATGCCTAATTAACATAAGCCCAATCTTTTGATTTAATTTATATAGTCCCAAACTCGTGATTTAATTTACATGCCAATTCATGTATGCCTAAACTTGCACTTTCAATTATATTGACAATACCCAAATTTCAAATTTCATGTTATGCCATCAATTCCACCACAAACATATATCCAAAGAGTTAATATCCCAATATTTCCCCGTATACAAATCGCACGTATATCGTAGTTTAGGCCTAGGTCCGAAATTGTCTAAGGTTCATCAAAAGAAAATAAATAGGGGAAGGTAGAATTTTGCATAAAAATAAGACCAGAGAGAAAAACATCATCGTAGGCATGAAGATTACAACTTGATAATAATATCAACATGAATTGAGAAAACTGATTTACAACAAGCTGAATATATCATAGGCTTGACATGAAAATGAGAATAGAAAAGTCCCAAAACTCAAGATTCAAGAAGCAATAGATCTGAATCAATAAACTTACTTAAATCCAATTCCACTTTATTCCATGGCCATATTATAATTAAATGTTTAAATCTAAAAACAACTAGAACTTACAGAGCATGGCTAGTGAATTAGGAACTGAATTTGTTGTAAAAATGTTGTGGCGTTGTTGATTTATTGTCTTGAATCATTGTTGAAGCTTTGTTCTTTGAATTGATTTGAGTTTGAATGTTTGTACTTTGATTTGGAGACGGCGGCCATGGTTCAAGAGGTATTTTAGCAGCATAATGGTGTAAGAATGATTTGATATGAATTAGGTTAGGTCTAAGTGTGTTTTTATAGGTGTAGCAACTAGTTTAGGCCCTTAGATTAACCCTAGAATCAATCTGGACAATCAAAACACGTCTCAGGCTTCAAAAATGAGTTCTGGGTCAAAACAGGCCGACCAGGTCGCCTGTAAGGGGGCAGGTCGACACTATGGTCGACCTGGGGGGTAGGTCGACCCTATGGTCGACCTAGGGGGGTGGGGGGGGGGGGGGGTAGGTCGACCCTATGGTCGACCCCCTGGTCCAGTCCTGCCTGAAAACTGCTGAAACTTGTACAGGCCATAACTTCTTTATCCAGACTCTGATTTTCGAAAACTCGGACTCTATTTCATGTAAAATTTCGAGACGAACGCAATGGCGTAACCCGTTTCCCTGATTCAGATTTTAAAATTTAATTTTGCCTTGATTTCTAGTTCAACAGGTTATTAAAATTCGGGTTGTTACATTCTCCCCTCGTTAAAGGATTTCGTCCCCGAAATCTTCAAGTTAAGAAGAATGTCTCCTACCATCCAGTCATCCATCTACTCAATCAACAATCACAGGCATCCATTGTCCTTAAGAGATTTCTAATGCTGTATGAACATATGTAGAAAGTGTGTGTATATTTTCCTTACCTAATGCAAATGATCAGGCTTGATTGATCTTCTTAATGCAAAATATGTTTAGTGCCATGAATCCAACATGTATGCGAATAGTCCTAGCCATATAAAAATTATATGTGTGCACAAACATTCATCCATATGAAACATCCTCATGATAACACATTTAATTTCATCCATCAACAAGTATAAACACTCATGCATATGTAGTATGAAAGGTGATGGAGCCGATCTAGTGTCTAATGTGCATGTATATGCATCCACGAGCAACCACTAGCAACCACTTGCAACCACTTGCAACCATCAATCATAACATGTCTCAAACACATGTTTACACCCAATTGTTCCTACCTAAAGATATAGTCGAACGATAGAAGCAAGCAAAAACTTTGTGCCCATTAGGCAATGTCAAAACTGGAAATCTATGTCACATATATACTGATTAGGAGAAGAATTCCCTAAGCACCAGCCCGAAGACCGAAATCAACATCAGGCTGATACCCAAAGAATTACTCAACCCAACGGACACCCTCAAGCCCCAACATGTATTACTAACAGATAAGTCATACCCTCTATGGGGTTTGCAACAGAAATAGGATTGAGAATATGACCGAGAGGATATGCTTAAAAGATAGCATGCAAATAAGCTCTACTGGAAAAGAGGGATCAAGGATATACTCTTAAAAAGAGATATGATGCACGTATCTAGTCTTCAATCTTCTGAGTCACATTTCCTTGAGCTTAACTCCATTGTGCTTTCACCGTCTTTAACTTTACAATTTCGTAGCTTCATAATTCTTGTTTCCAAAATATGATTTGGAACTCATTCCACTGTTGCCTCTCGTTCCACTTTTACTTATTCTTCTTCTAGTATGCTCGGCTTAAACATAACTGCATACTCATGGTTTCCTGCAAGCTCTCCAAAATTCACTAGTGAATCCTGGATCTCGTTTACTCACTATAAGGTATTCCACGCAGAAGAACTATCTCTTGAAAAAAAATGCCAACCATGTTGCCAAATGTACTTACTAAGGTGATTTTCTATGACTCATGCATAAGCGAAATGAACCATTTGCCTTAATGGCGAACACTACTCGAGCGGATCAATAAATGTATCAGGAGATTCTAGGTAACTAAGCATGGCAGAACCCTAAGGGTTACACTAGATTCGAGGGCATTACCAAGGCAAGTCAAGAATCTAACTACCCTCCTTTCATACTCAAGAATGGTATCATTTTTGGATAACCACTCCATTCCTAGAAACAACCCATAGCCCAAAAACATAATCATTACTTCTAAACTCAACACTTCGCATAGACATTCTAAAATCCAAACAAGTCATGAATAAATGAGCCGATTCCCCAACAGGATTTGAGACAAAAAAGTGGATCCTCTACTATGCTTGTACTAAGGTGCAGAGACTCAACTATCGAAGCAGAATTAAAAGGATGCGATGAACCAAAAACAAAGTTCCCACGGTATGAAAGAAAAGCTAAACTTTTAATAGAAACGTTACCACCTCTCTTAGGTATGCTAGTAGTGAGAGCATACAATTGCCCTCTCGACGATCTTGTTATTTGCCCTTGTCCTTGTCCTATAATACTTAATTACATGTCCCTTTTTACCATACTAAAGATACTCGCTCTTGTCATGGGTTTTATTATTCTTTCACTTTGGCCTCTTTCCTTTCACCTTTTCCTCCTTCGTGGATTAAGGCATATCAACATGTTTCTCTTCCTTAGGCTTGTGTTCTTTTATCCTCGTTCTTGCTATCCTTGTATAGCTTGTTGACAAGTTTCTCGAAATCTACCTCCATCGCATGGCCACCCTACAAAGCTTGAAATTAGATTAGTCGCAAGTAAAACTACTGCAGCTACAGACGGAGGTTGGGCACTCCTTGCCCTCTGACATGTGTCGTACGCCTACAAAACTATGGTGAAAAGAGAGAAAGAAGAGATTCAAAGAGAAAATCAAAAGATAGTGCGTATGGCTTTGGGGAATATGCCTTTCGTAAAACAAAACTTTTCTTTAGAAAAATGCTTCTTTGTAAACGTTTTGAAAATAATTTCAGAAGGTTTTTTTAAAAGCTTTTGCCTAGTCTGGTAACCTTCTGCTCTGATACCAAATGTAACACCCCATATCCGTTAAGGTCACTCACAAAGGGAATGCCTTAATTTCAATGGAGCATTATGGGTACTGGAACAAAAATATTACAAGACAGACATATATAAAACAACAGAAAGTAAAGTAGAAGTACTTCAAATCATTTATTAAATAGAATTGTTTACAATAAAAGCCCATCAACTTCCAATACCCAAATACATATCTAAAATATCTGTCTTGCTCAAAAACAAAGAAGCATGAAAATAAATTATAGTATTCCCTAATAAAGCAAAGAAAGCCATAGCCAAGAGAAATCCAAGCAGCACATGAAAGAGCCTTGGCGCTTGGTAAGATCCGAACTAAGCTGTATTTCTACCCTGCGTACCTGGGGGGAAACGGAAGAAAAAGAGGCAAAACAAACCGGGTCAGTCATAAAGACTAAGTAAATCCTAGTGGCTTTCAGCACAAAAACAGGTGAAGATAATATGGCATGAATAAACTGAAAGTAAACATAAGCATGATGACAAGGTAAGCTACAGGAACGATGAATCAAGTATAACATTGCAAGGTTCCCATTCAAGATGAACTAAGTATAGTTTCGCAAGATTTCTATCAAGCATCGCAAGATTTCTCTAGTTCACCATTGAAATGATATCTATTTGCTCTACACCACCTAACTAGTGTCCCAACTAATAATCTATATAAAATGATAAAACCATAACGTGATCCTAATCCCCGAAATTAAGGTTGCTTTCACATGTACATTTATTATTTATTACCTTGATTTAATCTAGGGTTTTCTATCGAGTGCTTCCTAGATTCAACCAGGATTTATGCCACCTAGGTCCAACCTAGGGATTATGCTACCTATTGAACACTTCTCGGATTTAGGGTTTATGCCACCTGGGTCCAACCTAGGGATTATACTACCTATGTGTGTCATACGGCCCCCAATGATTGTAGATACCTATGATGGTCCCACCATGGGGTTTATCAAGACCCATGGTGGCGGCCTGACACAATTCTAGAAGGCATAGGTTATACTACTGGTGCCCCCAGTGCCCTGTTTGTCTGCTCCGAAGTGTGCACGCCCGCACTCCGTTAGAACCTACACTGTTGCACCCACCGTCGTCGCTTTGACCGCTTACAATTAGCCCAGTAATCGTGCCCCACCCTGCCTAGTTTCAGGGTAGCGTTGATACCTGATTTGGGTTACTACAGAAATGGGTCCTCGTTACTAGGGTTTCCTACTGGTTAAGTGTGTGGGCCTATGTATACAGATATTACCCACCTTCCCGTGATGTACTTAACCCACCGATTCAAGCGTGCTTATTAATGGTTAAGTTTGTGGGCCTATATTTACTAATATTACCCACCAACCCGATATGTACTTAACCCTCTCCGTCCATTACGTTAAGTTGGTTAAGTGTTTTCTCTTGTTTTACTTAACCCTACCACACATCATGTTATATCGGTTAAGTGTTGTTCCTTGTGTTACTTAACCCTACCGCAAGCCTTGTTATACTGGCTAAGTGTTCTCCCTTGTGTTAACTTAACCCCACTGCATGTCATATTGGTTAAGTGTACATTGACTTAGCCCACCTACTTATCATGTTGTGACGGTTAAGTGTTACCCTTTGTTGTTACTTAACCTTACCACGCATCACGTTATATTGGTTAAGTGCATGTTAACCTAACCCCATCACCAGTCATATTATAATGGTTAAGTGTTACCCTCGTGTGTTTACTTAACCCTACCACGCATCAGGTAATATCAATTGGGTGTTATCAACATATTCAAGTTAGCCCAACCCATCCTCTAGTCATGTTATAACAGTTAAGTGTCATTAGCCTAGCAACGTTACTTAACCCACCCATTCATATCATATTGGTTGAGCCCACATTTATAAGTTTTTCATGTTCTCAACTCATACCGGTTAGGTCCACATTTACATGTCAAATTTCCATGTCATCCCACCTAACCCTCTAACCATACCCATGTCTTATCATGGTAGTATTCCTTAATTCATTCATTATGACGAATGAATCATGACCTCTCACATTAGACCGTGCATTTTGTGGTCACTGGATTTGCCGGGCGATTCCGGGCAGATTTACACCACAAACTGGATCTAACCTCATGTCATCAACCGTTACGCCTACAATTTGGCCTTCGACCTCTCACATTAGACATACACTTTGTGGCTACTGGATTTTCCGGGCGGTTCCGGGCAGATTTACACCACAAACCGAGTCTAACCTCGTGTCAAAAGTTCATTAATGTTCGTATTCCACCCAAAACCCCAATATCAGTTCATGTGTTTAACATATAGAAATGTTCAGGATTCACGTTTTTGCCCCAAAACGTATTCCCAAATTATTATCATAATTTACAATAAGGTTATGCCAAGTTATAGCCTTTTATTTACAATACATGCTAATTACCCAAAACCCAACTTAGGCGCGTTCATATTAAACCTCTACTAAGTCATAAATTATCATATATGTTTCAACTCCAAATTTTGCATAATTAACATATGCCCAAGTTCTAGATTACATGTAAATTTTACAAATGCCCAATTCGTACCAAATTTACATATGTTCAATTTATGTCGTTTTACATGTATGCCAATTTTAAGCCATTTTACCATATCAAGTTCTAGCCAAAATTACATGTATCAAGTTTCATACCCAATAAACCCAAATCATGATTCATGATGTAGTTATCCCAAACTATAATCTTTTTATTACAGTACATGTCAGTTGCCCAAGTTCATAATACATGTTTATGCCAAATATCAAGTTTACGATTGCTTTCATGTTCAAATTCCCAATTCTACATATGCCTAATTAACATAAGCCCAATCTTTTGATTTAATTTACATAGTCCCAAACTCGTGATTTAATTTACATGCCAATTCATGTATGCCCAAACTTGCAATTTCAATTATATTGACAATACCCAAATTTCAAATTTCATGTTATGCCATCAATTCCACCACACACATATATCCAAATAGGTAATATCCCAATATTTCCCCATATACAAATCGCACGTATATCATAGTTTAGGCCTAGGTCCGAAATTGACCAAGGTTCATCAAAAGAAAATAAATAGGGGAAGGTAGAATTTTGCATAAAAATAAGACCAGAGAGAAAAACATCATCATAGGCATGAAGATTACAACTTGATAATAATATCAACATGAATTGAGAAAACTGATTTACAACAAGCTGAATATATCATAGGCTTGACATGAAAATGAGAATAGAAAATCCCAAAACTCAAGATTCAAGAAGCAATAGATTTGAATCAATAAACATACTTAAATCCAATTCCACTTTATTCCATGGCCATATTATAATTAAATGTTTAAATCTGAAAACAACTAGAACTTACAGAGCATGGCTAGTGAATTAGGAACTGAATTTGTTGTAAAAATGTTGCGGCGTTGTTGATTTATTGTCTTGAATCATTGTTGAAGCTTTGTTCATTGAATTGATTTGAGTTTGAATGTTTGTACTTTGATTTGGAGACTGTGGCCATGGTTCAAGAGGTATTTTAGCAGCGTAATGGTGTAATAATGATTTGATATGAATTAGGTTAGGTCTAAGGGTGTTTTTATAGATGTAACAGCTAGTTTAGGCCCTTAGATTAACCCTAGAATCAATCCAGACCATCAAAAAACGTTTCAGGCTTCAAAAATGAGTTCTGGGTCAAAACAGGCCGACCAGGTCGACCTGTAAGGGGGGTAGGTCAACATTATGGTCGACCTGGGGGGTAGGTCAACCCTATGGTCGACCTGGGGGGGGGGGGGTAGGTCGACCCTATGGTCGACCCCTTGGTCCAGTCCTGCCTGAAAACTGCTGAAACTTGTACAGGCCATAACTTCTTCATCCGGACCCCGATTTTCGAAAACTCGGACTCTATTTCATGTAAAATTTCGAGACGAACGCAATGGCGTAACCCTTTTCCCCTTATTCTGATTTTAAAATTTAATTCTGCCTTGATTTCTTGTTTCAACAGTTTATTAAAATTCGGGTTGTTACATGTCATGCTTTGATCATCAATCACAAGATTTTGCTTTTCAACAGAAACCTTGATCATTTGCCACTTAGGCATGGCACATAGGCAATTCGTGCTATGCGATTGATATTTACCGATATATAACCTCTAAGCTCGTACATCTCAGAGAAGGGCGTTAAGCAAGAGAATAAATTCTCTGCCGCCAAACAGATATATATTTAGTAAAAATCAATCACATAGAATAAAATCCAATGTCAGACACACAGTCCATTTACAAGTTCGTTCTTGGTCTGCATGAAACTGGAGTAACCTTATTCCTCGCATATCCATCGATCTCCAAGTACGTCTGGACGATCACCAACTGATTCCCTCCTCTTGGGTGTACATCCCAATCAAGATCTTCAGTAATCACCCATACGATGTGAAGACCTCCGGTCTTCAACCACCGTCTTCATCTTTGACTTATCGTCGAATCGGTTATTCAAAATGGGTATAAACCCGGCCTTTCCAAATAACCCACATATATAATAAACAAATGTTACACAAACATAACAAAAGCCTCATTCCAATTCATAATATTCTTTTATCCAAATATTCACATTCCTAGGGAAAGGTTTGTAACACCCCGTGTATTCTACAACAGTGAAATTCACAAATTAAAGTATAACTAACTTCAAATCAAAGAATTAAGGGAAACGGGATACGCCATTGCGTTCGTCTCGGAATTCTGCTTGAGATTGAGTCCGAGTTTGCATAAAACGGACTCCGTATGAGGAAGATATGGCCTCCGGAAGTTTCATAATTCAGTTTAAAATTCAAACAGACCAAAACAGCTCAGAAAACCCAATTTGAAATTCAAAATCGGGCCCAATTGGCCAGGGCGGGAATTTTCCCGCCCAAGGCACCCGGGTCGACTTGGCAGTCGACCTGGGGCTAACCAGGTCGACTGGGTAGTCGACCTGGGTCACCCGTGTCGACTGCCAAGTCGACACGGTGTCGACTGGCATGTCGACCTGGCCACTGAGCCAGGTCGAACCCAGCCCCCCTGGCTGGCCTAGTCTATGATTGGTCGATTTTCTGAGCCTTGCCTTGTCAATAAGGCTAGGTGTCAGCCCCAGGTTGGTCTCTCCTTTGAACGAACGGCTATTATTAAACCAAGCTCCATCGACGGTCCGAATCAACTCTAAAACTCTATAAAAAGGACCTAAGACTCACCCTAATTCACATAAACAAAAATGGAGATGAGACCATCATGTTGCTGAGGAGAGACTAGGAATAGCCGTCAGAAATTGAGAGACAATTAGGAGATAATTCGAAAGCTTAAAGCAACGTCAATTAAAATCAAAGCAACGCCTACAACAAAGGATAGCATCTCCAAATTCAGAATTCAGATTCCTGAATTGAAGATTCATCATACGTTGTAAGTAGAGTGCTATTCCGATGTGAATAAATAATTGCATTTGATTTGTGTAAAATGAGAAATAGAATTATAATCGATTTGTGGCGATAATAATCTATGTTTGTATGTTGCGTTGATTCTAAACGATTTGGAATTGTTGTGATATAACGATTGGATATTTGCAAGTATGGGATTTATGTTGGAAATTGACAACTACATGTTTGTAGTGATTTAATTTAGATTCATGCAAGTATATGATTCATGTGAACAATCATATGTTGTAGTAGTTTATTTGGGATTCATGCAAAAATATGATTCATCATTATGCTAATATGATGTACATACTTTTATGATCACTTTTAGTGTGTAATTGGACTTGACTAAGTACTATGGTTTATATGAATCTATGTTGGAATTGGAAAATCATACTTTTGTATTAGAAACAAAAGTAAGCATTTTTATGAACATGATCAAACTATGTTTGGTGTTATGCCTAGTTGAAACCATGTTTAGGCCTATGTTGTTATAAAAATCATATGGCGATATAGGTAGCACATAAATTAAGTTGGATTTACATTCCAATTGCAAGTTTACATGAATAAATTAAAAACCATGATTCATGTCTATGTATGTTTATGCTATGATTATATGAATAGAATGATTCATGTTTAAGTATGTTTATGCCATAATTATATGTTGTTACCATGCAAGTTCACATATGCCTAATTCATGTTAATTAAATCGTTATATTGCAAGTTCATGCGCTCACACTCCCCTTTTATGTCACTTAGAATATATAAACACCATGTTGTAAGCCTCCCCTTTTCATATAGCTAAGTTGGGTTTAAATGTTAAACCCAACATATCTTATATTGTAGCGAATGTGTAAAAACGGGGGTAACGACGATTGGGTTAAAATATGTGTTGGCATGTTTGACGCATGCCAACAACCTTGAAAATAATTAAGTGGCATAAATAAATTTTAAACCAATAAAGATGAATTTGAGTAATGGGCCGCAAATATTTACATATAAAAAGGAAAGAGACAAAATATGTAAATGTAGAAAATACGATGTGTTTAACCCGAGGTTGGATTGAGTTGTGATGTAAACCTGCCCGGAACCGCCCGGCTGTCCAGCAGTCACAACAATACCTATCCAATGTGGGTGGTTAAACCAGGAGCCCAATAAGGACCCGAGGTTAGACTGAGTTGTGGCGTAAGACTGTCCGGACCCAACCGGCAACAGGCAGCCACAACAATACCTGTCTAATGTGAGAGGTCAAGGCTTTAATAAGACAATTAAGGTTGAGTCAGGATTGGTCAAGGCGTGCACACACTCCGGCACGGAAAAATAAGGCACTGGGCACCAGTAGCATACCTGTGCATTCTAGGATTGTGTCGGGCCGCCACCGTGGGACTTGATACACCTCATGGTGGGACCAGCATGGGTAACTACAACAACGGGGGCCGTAAGACACATGTAACTATGCGAGTTGGAGCCGATCATCAGAAATGGATCACTTCACCCTGACTATGGGGTGCCTGTTGGGAACTAGTTTATATGGGTACAGCGATTAACATGGGGTACGATAGTGTATTCGACCCTAGACAACTTAACTTAGTTTATGGTGCTTTCTCATTTCCAGTTTATACTTATCATACCCAGTTCTTTACTCATAGACTGAATAGTCCTAGACTTACTCAGGCTTTATATCTGACTCTACTTTTCTTTCACCTTCTTTTCTTTCGTCCCCCCCAGGTCCACAGGGAGGGAATACCGCAGCTTGACCAGCTTTCACATCCAGCTTGAAGAGAAAGAATGTATTGCTTGGATCTTTTTCGTTTTGGACTATGGCTTTGGGCGGCAATTATGGGACTTATGCAGTTTATCTATGTTTTTCTTATGCTTCTTTAAATAATGTATTCAAGACAGTTATGAAGATGTTATGTTTTTGGAAGAATTGTAAGACAATTATGGCATGGTTTGTGTGACACGTATTTTAATGAAATAAAAGTTGTTGTTGTTTTCCGCTATTCAAAAATATGTGTTCTTATATCTGTCTTGTATATCTGTGACTTATACTTATAAACCTTCACCAAAATTAGGGCATTCCCTTTAAGAGTGACCCTAACGGAGGTGGGGTGTTTCACTTGGTATCAGAGCATAGGTTTACCAGATAAGATAAAAGTTTTGAAAATTTATTTTCAAAGAAAAATTTAAAGAAGCATTTTTAAAGATAAAATATTATATTTAAAAAAAGGCAAAGTCCCCCAAAGCCATAGGTACTATCTTTTATCCTTCGTTTTGAATCTAACCTTTTTGTTTCAGCATGTCCGAAGAACTTAACTTGCCAGAGGGTATACCAATACCTGGTTGGTTTAGACGATTCTTAGAAGCAAGGGCCACTCAACCAGGTTCTACTGTTCCTCCTCCCCCAGCTGCAGGAAATCATCTAGCTGCAGCAGCACCTCTTCCTACACCTCCTCCGTGGGGAAATACTTTTGCTAAGATATGTAAAGATTTTAAAGTTATGGGAGGAAAGGACTTTCATGGAACTGAGTCCTTCGTGGCAGCTAGGAATTGGCTAAAGGAAACCGAGGACTTATTCGTCATCTTTGAGGTGGAAGATAGGCAGAAGGTACAACTGGCAGTATGACTACTTAAAGGCGAGGCTTCCTACTGGTGGGAAGTCACTAATGCAGAAAGACCGGTTGAAACATGGGAGGACTTTAGGGCAAGGTTCGAGGCTAAATTTCTCTCAGACGCTGAAAGGAGTTTGCAGTTGGAAAAATTCTTATTTCTTAAGCAAGGGAATATGACAGTCAAAGAGTATGTTAATCAGTTCGATGAGCTGGCTAGGTTCGGACTGGACCTAGTCAACACCCCGCACAAGAAGGCTCTCCGTTTTGTCAAAGGGTTGAATGAGCCATTACACAGTTTGGCCATGACACATATACCCATGGAAGCTACGTATGAAAGATTGGTACAGATGGCATTGCTGAACGAAGAGGATAAGGGCAAGAAGGAGACAAAGGCAGAAAACTCTCAAGGGAAGAAAGAGGGTTTGCAGCCTAAGAAGACAGACTTTAAGAAGGGCGGGAAAGACAACAAAGAGAAGAGGAAGTGTAATTTCTGTGGCAAAGTGGGGCACTTAGTAAAAGATTGCCGGAAAAAGAAGGCCAAGATGAATGGCGGGTGCTTTTCTTGCGGTGAGACAGGCCACCTGGCTAAGGATTGCCCGAAGAAAAGAGGATAGGGGCAGAGGGCTGGATCCACCTCAGGAGCACAGGTTCATGTGCTAGAGGCGCCACCTCTGCAACAGCGAGGTATAAATACTTCTGTAGAAAGTGTAGTTTATCTTTATGATCACCCAGTTCGCACTTTATTTGATTCTGGCGCATCACACTCCTTTATCTCGTCTGCTTTAGTAGAATCTCTGCACCTAGAAACTAGTATGGTAGAGGACCCCTTAATTGTTTCAAACCCAATTGGGGGCCCAGCTCATTTGTCTATGATCTGTGTGGGATTGAAAATTTCTATTCTAAGCATAGAATTTAAATGTAGTGCCTTTGTTTTGGGCTTCTCGGGATATGGTTTGATTTTGGGTATGGATTGGCTATTCAATAATGGTGCCATCCTTGATTGTGAGAAAAGGGTGGTTAGGCTCCTGACCCAACTCGGTAACACTCTGGAAATTACTTGTAATCCCTCGTATGCGGTTATGCTTAGTTATCTTGAATCGCTAGATGCCTCTGTTGAAAGTTTGCAATCAGTTATAGTGGTCCGGGAATATCCGGATGTCTTCGAAGAGGTGAAGGACTTGCCTCCGAAGCGGGAGATAGACTTCCGCATATATCTTGTAGATAATGCAAAGCCCGTTGCGTTTCCCGTTAGACACATGGCTCCACGGGAAAGAAAGGAGCTCAGTAAACAGATTAAAGAGCTTCTAGAGAAGGGGTTCATTAGAAGGAGCATTTCAGAATGGGGCGCTCCAGTGGTGTTCGCTACAAAGGCGGATGGTTCACTCCATCTATGTGTTGACTATAGGGAGCTCAACAAGCTAACGAAAAAGAATAGGCACCCTCTCCCCAGAATTGACGATCTGTTTGATCAGCTTGTAGGAGCGTCTGTTTTCTCCCAACTCGATTTAGCGACCGGTTTTCATCAGCTAAGGGTGGCTGAAGATAGCATCGATAAAACGACATTCAGAACCCCAGACGGCTTCTTTGAATGGCTTGTCATGCCTTTCGGCTTGACAAACGCACCTGCTTACTTCGTGGACCTAATGAGTAGGGTGTTCATAGATTTCCTCAACAAGTTCGTAGTGGTCTTCGTAGACGATATCCTTATCTTCTCAAAGAGTGAAGAGGAACATGCTCAGCACTTAAGGGCAATCATGGAAACTCTGCGAGTCCATCAGCTAAAAGACAAATTCTCCAAATGCCACTTTTGGAGAGAGGAAGTAAGATTTCTTGGGCACATAGTATCCAAGGAAGGACTAGCAGTAGACCCGGCTAAGGTAGTAGCGGTGCAGGATTGAAAGACACCAAAGAACGCAACAGAGGTCCGAAGCTTTCTCGGGCTAGCAGGCTTCTATCGGAAATTCATCAGAGACTTTGCAAAGATATCAACCTCGCTCACAAAGTAGACCAAGAAGAATCTAGTGTTCAATTGGGACTTGGATTGCGAGTTTGCTTTCCAACGACTAAAAAGGGCTCTTACAACGGCCCCAGTTTTAACGTTGCCAGATGGAAGCAAGATGTTCATAGTTTATACAGATGCATGTGGGACAGGGCTAGGCGCCGTCTTAATGCAAGAAGGAAGGGTAGTAGCTTATGGCGGAAGACAGTTGAAAGTGCATGAAAAGAACTACCCGACCCACGATCTTGAGCTAGCCGCCATCGTCTTTGCACTCAAGTCTTGGTGACACTATCTCCTAAGTGAGAAGTTCGAACTTTACACTGACCATAAAACGTTGAAATATCTTTTCTCGCAGAAAGATCTTAACTTGAGGCAACAGAGATGGATGGAGTTTCTTGCCTCGTACGATTTCGAGATCTCCTACACTCCGGGCAAAGGCAACGTAGTGGCAGACGCGTTGAGCCGAAAGAAACTAACCCTAAGCCCGTTGTTTGTTGAAAGGCAAAGCCTAGAGTTTATAGCCAGCTTTGACTTTAGGCCCTCCTCCGATTTTGTACCAGGCTTGCTAGCATCTCTCGAAGTACGCCCGACTTTAGTGGACTCAATAGGGATAGCACAACGTGAAGACCCTCAGCTTGTGGAGACGATTGATTGGCTAATTAGGGGTGAGACTTCAAGTCACCTCAATAGATACTCCATCGACGATAAGGGTTGGCTAAGGCGAGACGGAAGACTATGTGTCCCACAGACAAGGGATTTAGTAAAGAAGGTTCTCAAGGAAGCACATCACTCCAAGATGACGATACACCCAGGCGGGGATAAAATGTACAAGGACATAAAGAGAACTTTCTTTTGGAACGACATGAAGAAGGACGTGGCAGATTTCGTTTCTAAGTGTGTGGTGTGCCAACAGGTTAAGGCGGAACAGAAAAAGTCTGGCGGTCTGCTTCATCCTCTAGAAGTCCCGCAGTGGAAGTGGGATAGCATCTCAATGGACTTCATTGATGGGATGCCTAGGTCTAGGAGAGGCAACACTAGTATTTGGGTAATAGTGGATAGGCTTACTAAAAGCGCCCACTTTTTACCTGTCAAAAGTAAAAGAACTGCCTCATCCCTAGCATCTCTTTACCTTAAGGAAATTGTTCGACTCCATGGAATACCATCCAGCATTGTTAGTGACCGAGACCCTATCTTCACAAGTGAGTTTTGGCGGAGTCTGCAAGAAGCGGTAGGCACACAGTTATGCTTGAGCACAGCCTATCATCCCCAAACCGATGGCCAAACAGAAAGAGTGAACAGAGTTTTGGAGGACCTTTTAAGACTGTGCGTCCTTGACTTCGGAGGGATGTGGGAAGACCATCTTACTTTGGTAGAATTTGCGTACAACAGCTACCAAGCAACCATCGGAATGGCGCCCTTCGAAGCTTTATATGGAAGACCGTGTCGATCGCCCACTTGTTGGTGGGAGTCTACTAATAAGCTCATAATTGGACCAGATATGATCCGAGAGACTTCAGAGAAAGTAGACTTAATACGAAGAAGAATGAAGACAGCCCAAGACAGACAAAAATCCTACGCCAACAAGAGGAGGACCGACCTTGAATTTGAGGTTGGGGACATATTTTTTCTTAAGGTATCTCTGCTAAGGAACGTTGTTCGTTTTGGAACCACAGGGAAGCTAGCACCATGGTTCGTAGGGCCATTCCCTATCATCGAGAAAATTGGGAAAATGGCCTATAGGTTAGAGCTACCCGAAAAATTGGCCAGAGTTCACAACGTCTTTCATGTTTCACATCTCCGAAAATGTCTACATGAATCTGCTGAAGTGGTAGAGCCAAACATCCTAAAAGAAGCTGAAGTGGAACGCGAAGCAACCGTGAGGAAAGTTCCAACTCGCATATTAGGAACGGAAGTGAAGAATCTACGCAACCGCGAAGTCAAGCTCATCAAAGTTCAGTGGAGCGACGCCGAGGGAGACGCAACTTGGGAAACTGAAGCTAGAATACGCGCAGCCTACCCTTTTCTTTTCGAGGGTACATCTTTGATCTTTCTTTTTCCTTAAGTTGCGCTTTTATCTATCTTTTTAGGTATATCTCCTCGACCTTATCTTTTAGGAAGAAGCCCTTTGGATGAAAACATGTAATTGAAACATGTTATGGATGATGGTTGCAAGTGGTTGCAAGTGATTGCTAGTGGTTGCTCGTGGTTGCATATACACACACAACCTAGGTTTCAGATCGGCTCAGTCACTTCATATTGCATATGCATAAATGTATTTATATTCGTATATGGTTGAGGTTTAATGTGTTGTCATATGGATGTTGCATTTGTATGAATGATTGTGCACTCATGTAGAATCACGAATAGGAGAATTTGCATACATAATGGATTCATGGCACTTACATAATTTGCATTAAGGAGGTCAACTGAATCAGTAGACCGCCTGATTTTGCATTAGATAAGTACATGTACACACACACACTTCGCATATGATCATGAAGCATTAGAAGTCTTTTAAGGACAATGGATGCTCGTATTTGATGGATGAGTAGATGGATGTTTGGATGTTAAGATGTACATTCTTCCTGAACTTGAAGATTTCGGGGATGAAATCCTTTTAAGTGGGGGAGAATGTAACACCCCGTGTATTCTATAACAGTAAAATTCAAAAATTAAATTATAACTAACTTCAAATCAAAGAATTAAGGGAACCAGGATATGCCATTGCGTTCGTCTCGGAATTCTGCTTGAGATAGAGTCCGAGTTTGCGTAAAACAGACTCCGTATGAGGAAGATATGGCCTCCGGAAGTTTCAGAATTCAGTTTAAAATTCAAACAGACCAAAACAGCTCGGAAAAACCAATTTGAAATTCAAAATCGGGCCCAATTGGCCAGGGCGGGAATTTTCCCGCCCAAGGAACCCAGGTCGACTTGGAAGTCGACCTGGGGCTAACCAGGTCGACTGGGCAGTCGACCTGGGTCACCCGTGTCGACTGCCAAGTCGACACGGTGTCGACTGGCATGTCGACCTGGCCACTGAGCCAGGTCGAACCCAGCTCCCCTGGCTGGCCTAGTCTGTGTTTGGTCGATTTTCTGAGCCTTGCCTTGTCACTAGGGCTAGGTGTCAGCTCTTGGTTGGTCTCTCCTTTGAACGAACGACTATTATTTAACCAAGCTCCATCGACGGTCCGAATCAACTCTAAAACTCTATAAAAAGGACCTAAGACTCACCCTAATTCACATAAACAAAAATGGAGATGAGACCGTCATGCTACTGAGGAGAGACTAGGAATAGCCGTCAGAAATTGAGAGACACTTAGGAAATAATTCGAAAGCTTAAAGCAACGTCAATTAAAATCAAAGCAACGCGTACAACAAAGGATAGCATCTCCAAATATAGAATTCAGATTCCTAAATTGAAGATTCGTCATACGTTGTAAGTAGAGTGCTATTCCGATGTGAATAAATAATTGCGTTTGATTTGTGTAAAATGAGAAATAGAATTGTAATCGATTTGTGGCGATAATAATCTATGTTTGTATGTTGCGTTGATTCTAAACGATTTGGAATTGTTGTGGTATAACGATTGGATATTTGCAAGTATGGGATTTATGTTGGAAATTGACAACTACATGTTTGTAGTGATTTAATTTAGATTCATGCAAGTATATGATTAATGTTAACAATCATATGTTGTAGTAGTTTATTTGGGATTCATGCAAAAATATGATTCACCATTATGCTAATATGATGTACATACTTTTATGATCACTTTTAGTGTGTAATTGGACTTGACTAAGTACTATGGTTTATATGAATCTATGTTGGAATTGGCAAATCATACTTTTGTATTAGAAACAAAAGTAAGCATTTTTATGAACATGATCAAACTATGTTTGGTGTTATGCCTAGTTGAAACCATGTTTAGGCCTATGTTGTTATAAAAATCATATGGCGATATAGGTAGCACATAAATTAAGTTGGATTTACATTCCAATTGCAAGTTTACATGAATAAATTAAAAACCATGATTCATGTCTATGTATGTTTATGCTATGATTATATGAATAGAATGATTCACGTTTAAGTATGTTTATGCCATAATTATATGCTGTTACCATGCAAGTTCACATATGCCTAATTCATGTTAATTAAATCGTTATGTTGCAAGTTCATGCGCTCACACTCCCCTTTTATGTCACTTAGAATATATAAACACCATGTTGTAAGCCTCCGCTTTTCATATGGCTAAGTTGGGTTTAAATGTTAAACCCAACATATCTTATATTGTTGCGAATGTGTAAAAATGGGGGTAACGACGATTGGGTTAAAATATGTGTTGGCATGTTTGACGCATGCCAACAACCTTGAAAATAATTAAGTGGCATAAATAAATTTTAAACCAATAAAGATGAATTTGAATAATGGGTCGCAAATATTTACATATAAAAAGGAAAGAGACAAAATATGTAAATGTAGAAAATACGATGTGTTTAACCTGAGGTTGGATTGAGTTGTGATGTAAACCTGACCGGAACCGCCCGGTTGTCCAGTAGTCACAACAATACCTATCCAATGTGGGTGGTTAAACACGGAGCCCAGTAAGGACCCGAGGTTAGACTGAGTTGTAGCGTAAGACTGCCCGAACCCAACCGGCAATAGGCATCCACAACAATACCTGTCTAATGTGAGAGGTCAAGGCTTTAATAAGACAATTAAGGCTGAGTCAGGATTGGTAGGATTAAGTAAATTGAATTAATACTTAATCAACATGGAACATGCTAAACTATACAGACTGATTTGGGGTTAGGTTTACAAAACACTTAACCAACTTAGCTTGTTGGCTAGAAATAGAAAACCTAGTAGCGGGGGACCCTTTTCAGCAGTAACCCTACAAGGTGTATCAGGATACCCTGAACTAGGCAGGGTGGGGCACGATTACTGGGCTGACTATAAGAGGTCAAATCGACGGCGGTGGTGCAGCAATGTAGGTTCTAACGGGGTGCGGGCGTGCACATACTCCGGCGCAGAAAAATAAGGCACTGGGCACCAGTAGCATACCTGTGCATTCTAGGATTGTGTCGGGCCGCCACCATGGGACTTGATACACCCCATGGTGGGACCAGCATGGGTAACTACAACAACGGGGGCCGTAAGACACATGTAACTATGCGAGTAGGAGCTGATCATCAGAAATGGATCACTTCACCCTGACTATGGGGTGCCTGTTGGGAACTAGTTTATATGGGTACAGAGATTAACATGGGGTGCGATAGTGTATTCGACCCTAGACAACTTAACCTAGTTTATGGTGCTTTCTCATTTCCAGTTTATACTTATCATACCCAGTTCTTTACTCATAGACTGAATAGTCCTAGACTTACTCAGGCTTTATGTCTGACTCTACTTTTCTTTCGCCTTCTTTTCTTTCGTTTCCGCCCCCCCCCCCCCCCCCCACCCAGGTCCACAGGGAGGGAATACCGCAGCTTGACCAACTTTCACATCCAGCTTGAAGAGAAAGAATGTATTGCTTGGATCTTTTTCGTTTTGGACTATGGCTTTGGGCAGCAATTATGGGACTTATGCAGTTTATCTATGTTTTCTTATGCTTATTTAAATAATGTAATCAAGACAGTTATGAAGATGTTATGTTTTTGGAAGAATTGTAAGACAATTATGGCATGGTTTGTGTGACTCGTATTTTAATGAAATAAAAGTTGTTGTTGTTTTCCGCTGTTCAAAAATATGTGTTCTTATATCTGTCTTGTATATCTGTGACTTATACTTATAAACCTCCACCAAAATTAGGGCATTCCCTTTGAGAGTGACCCTAACGGAGGTGGGGTGTTTCAAGGTTCCAATTAATTTTATTAGAGATAAATTCTTCTAAATTTATTCTTTAATCTTCCTTTGGATATCATTTCAAACCATGTTAAGGTTTTCCAAACTAGTCGGATTAGCGAACCACACCGAAGTAATTATTTATTTTATTTCCCAATCCCAACCTATTAATCCCATGGAGCAAAACTAGTAATACTCCATATCTAACACCACAGTGTTACTGGTAAATATTAATTACCATTTCACGTTCAAATCTAATTAAAGATTTAACTATCGCTTGGAGCAAAATTGGTGATACTCCCTTCTCGATCATTTTAATCTAATTAAAGATTCATTAAAAATCCACTTAGTTTTAATCTTCCCAAAAATCAATATATTGTCTTTAACTGGGATAAAGAACCAATTTCATCTAAAACATGGTTCAGATAAACCCAAAATCACTTTCCATTGTTAATCGGGTTAAAGAATTGGTGTTATTCAAAACATCGCTCACGTGAAACCCCAAAAACCAATTTAAATTCAATTCCAATTAAATACTAATTAACTGGACAATTTCACTAAATCTTAATTAAAAGATTTATTCTTTTCTAAACTGGGTTCAAGAACAGTGTTATTTAAGACACTATTCACGACGAACCCAAAATCCTATTTGATATTAAATACAAGGCTCTGAATAGAAAATATATCGGCTTGTATTCAATATCAAATTTTGAAACCAACAAATATCGTATTGGAAATAACGATATAAATATATCTTTCAAATTTCCACCATCATATCTGTATAATCACGAAATCCAACATCGAAATATCCCGAAGATAATTTCGATTCAAATCCATTCCAATTCGTATATTGGAAATTCTGATTATTTCAAAACCACTTCAAATCCAATTTATTTATTCAAAAATATTGGATTATAATTCTAGTTCATAACTAGTTCATTTTGATAAAAATATATTTTTATCCTTTTTAAATATGGGATTTTCATCCCATCTCTTTCCAATTCATATATTATGATTTTACACAAATTATTAATATTCTTAATAATTTTATCAAGGCTCGTACAGTCGGTTTTCAATAATGGCCACCGAACTACACTTACAACGACCTTTTCCAAATTTGATTTGGATATAATTCCACATCCAACCGTTAGATTTCAAATTTCTAATATTCATTGGAAATCTATTTTCGATATGAACCTAATGGTTCTGGTTTCAGGAGAATCCGACGGTCGAATCTCCTGTAATGTCAATTCGAAGTCAATGGTCGAAATTCGCGAACGATCGCGGCGCGGCACGTTATATTCAGGCCATTTAATATATAATATATATATTTTATGTATATTTCGTTGATTTCAATTCTAAATGTATTTTATAATTCGTTTTATATTTGTTTTCAAAACAATTTCAACTTCATACTCAATTTCAAATCAAAATTGAATATTTCATATCATTAATATATAAATGATAATATTTTCAAACCGTTATATTTTGAAATCACTTCCTTTTCTATTTTCATTATAAAAACAAATATAATCGATATGAATATCGTTCGCGTCAAAATGACGCAAATCTAATTAACACGGCTTTATGTATTTCAATAACTTCATTATTCTATTCAACAAATGAATATTTTCTTCAACACATAAATATATATTTCTTTCAACACATGAATATTCTCAACACATGAGTATCGTCAACACATGACTATTTATGTTATTTAATATATTTGATGAAATTATGATTTCTATCGTTTAATTCTTAATCAGACTCCAACCGTAAATTAGTAAGAGAACGATTCCCTAAGTATTAACCCAGAAGGCCGAAACCAACATTAGATCAATACCAAGTAAACCACTCATCTTATCTATTTTCCAGTTAGTTTCTAATTTTATATATGATAAAGATGTAAATTTTATTGTTAAAATATTTCGTTCAACACATGATAAGTTTCAACACATGAATATTCTCAACACATGAGTATCGTCAACACATGACTATTTATTCTATTCAACACATGAATGTTTATTTTATAATATCCTTTATTTCCCCAATTGGAATGAGGCCCAATCAATTACCATATAATGTTAGTTATATGGATTCCATACAATACATGTATATAATAGCAACGATAAATAATCAACCATCATCCAGAGTGCATCACACTACTGAATATGCATTAAATATAAATAATTAACGCTTACACAGTCTGTCAATCAAACGATCGACATACACTAAATAATTGGGATTAGTGTACGTCGAATATCATCCCAACACCCATGTGGGGTATCAAATCAACAAACACAGATTTTTATTAGTGCAGTTGGGCGATGTGTAAAATTTATCGTCCCAATCAATATCCTTCAAATAGGTGTACATAAAAAAAACGTCCGGTTTGTAAATGAATATTTATTTTATTCACATACACGTTAAAAATTATATTTTTAATGACAAAATATTTTATTTCATACATGAATGTTTTATTATCCATTTCACATCAACATCACAAACAAACTTCAAAACACATCAAACAAGCATACAAGTCGTCCATGGTCTGTGGACGATGGGTATCAGGTGTTGCTAAGCACCGTCTGCATCCTAGTATACATTTTTAACCAGAAAACAAGAATTAAAGTGAGAAGTTGTAACGACCCGTATTCTACGCATCATAGGATCGTAGAATATTTATTTCTGTCACATACGAAGTCGTATGGTCATGTAACTTTGGGAGACGACTATTGTGGTCATTTCCCATGTTCATAATTTTTCCCGATTTTTAAATGACCATTTTACCCCTAGTTGGTACTGTTTTGGCCATAACTTTTGACTGGAAATGAATTTTGATTTGAAACCACTTCCATTGGCTCCAGATGATGGTTTCTCTTTCCGTAGAGTGGTCACATTAGCCAAACGGACTCACTGTTTGGGAGATATGGCTGAAACAAGTTTCAGATGGTGAAAAACAGCTTAATTGGGCTTAACCGGGTGATTAGCAGCTAGGCCCAGAGGGGAATTTCGGGTTTAGAGGTATAGGAAGACTGATTAGGGTTAGGTTATCACTTTCATTTCAGTTTTGAGCCGCCACAAACCTTCTTCAGACCTTAGTAATGGCTTCCATCCTCTAAAACCACTCCAAAACACATTTTTAGTGAAGATTAAGCCTAAACTACATCAAAACAAGGCCAAATAGCAATAAAGCAAGGTTGGAGCTGCTGCTATACATAGGAATTCGACCCAAACAGAGAATATTTCAGATTCGATGTTTTATTTTGTGGCCAAGGTGAGTGATTAGCTTGCTTTTACACTAATTACGGTTAATTAGGGGTAATTAGTGAAGATTAGCGAATTTATACGTAAATAAATTCTGGAAAAATTCCTAAAATTCTAAAATAATGTTTTAAGGCTCTATTAGAAATTTGGGTTAATTTTGACGTGTTTTGCTAATTGTATGCTTAAACATGATTAAGAGGGATTAAGGGAAAATGAGGGGTTCTAGCTATGTTTGATACATTTTAATCTATCAAATTGTTGTTATGGTGTTTGCAATTGATGTTATATGTTGCTATGACAGTTTGACATGAATTGTGATTGATTAGAATAGTTAGATTGGTCGAAGACGCCGTCGTATGGCGCAAAACAGTCGCTGGAAAGTCAGTGCAGGAAAGTACCTGAACCGGATCGGATCGGATGGGAGGCCCGAACCGAACCGTTGTGAAGCCGTCCCTACGAACCACTTGTGGTGATGGAGACCGATCCGGACCACTTGGAAGCTTGCGAATTGATGGCCATGGAGGATCACAAGTTGGAACACACTATCCGAACCGACCCGTTCACACTACCCGACCCGATCCGCCTCTCGTGCGCATGAGCTACTCCGACCCGAACCGATGGGTGACGATTGGACTCGAAGGCCGACCCGATCCGCCAGGAGTGACCGCGACCGATCCGAACAGCCACGAGATGAGGGCCACGAACCGAACCGGAAGCTGAAGGTTGACCGAGCCGAACTGATGATTCTTGACCGATCCGAAGCGAGTGAAGCAAGATGAAGACCGATCCGGATGAAGATGATGGCCAATACCCGAGATGTAAAGGTAGTCCAAAGGAGAAGTTAGAGCTCAGGATCCAGACGGGAACCAATGAGTTCACTTCATGAGTTGGGCTTTGCTGCGGGACGTGTGCTAAGGGGTTGTCGATGTTTATGACTTTGGATCACTATGTATGGGAAGTACGTGAGCGGATTCAGGACTGAAAGGGCCTAGGTACGACTAAAGGGCTATAAACCAATGAAGTGGGGGTCATTTGTAAAGATTTGGTCACGACTCCATGTGGTAAGCTTGGTAGTAGCAGTAGTTGTACAAGTTGAATTCCGTCACTACTTCGATGGGTCTAGTGATTTACAGTGGTGGACATCGTATGCTTTATGCACTGAGTGAGAGATGTGAGGATGGTTGCTATGGATGATTTGTTTGCTATCATTATGACATGCACACCCCACCTCCGTATTCTTACACTATTTATTATGGCACCTTAGAGTATTGTACGGTATGTGGTACTAACTCTTTGGTTGCAGGTCCAGGTTCAGGTATGGTTTAGTATACCTGTCATTATTCCGTTTAGATGCTTATCGCTCATACCAGGCTTTATGTCTGACCCAGAGTTTTATGTCTCCTCTTATTACTCTGGGTGCTCACACGAGCAGACTAGAGACAGGTTAGCTGGTGATGTACGGGTAGATGATCCGGAGACGAGCAGGAGGCTTCCACGTAATATACATATAATATTCTCCCTGTATTGTTGAAGGTCACTACTTGGGCATTGGTGGTGCATCTTCTACTTTAGCTTTCTTTTGTTTAGAGACAGTAAATTTGGAAAATTGTAATAAGCTGTATTTGAATTTCCGCTGCTCTGATGATTGATGTTGATTTTAGTTATCAGCTTATGCACTGTCTCACCTGTTTTATGTCAAGTATGTTATTATTATATTTTGTTCTATGCGCTGTGAGACATTCTACAGGTTCCTTGATTAGTTCATTCTCTTCTTTCTTTTCTTCTGACGACCGACCCGTGCTAGTCGGGCATGTGTACAGCGCACTTTTGGAGTAAGTGCCGGTTGGTGCGGGGCGGGCTGTCACACTTGGTATAAGAGCTCTAGGTTGCGTAGTTAACCTAGGGAAGTTATCAGGGAGAGATAATATACGTATACGAGAGAGCGTATTTGTAATTACTTTGGTTTTTAAAAGCTATATATATACTATTAGTAGTATAAGGATGAAGTCGTACTGCACTAGCACCACTATGGAGTCGTTAATCGTTTCCTTTTTCAGATTGACGATGAGCCGATATACTAGAGGTGCTGGTAGGGTAGCCAATAATGGGAATGCTGCTGACATGAGGACGATGTTTACTGACCTCATGAGAGAGATGCTTAGAGATGTACAGAGGGCAGCTCCCAATGGTGGAAATGGTGGTGGTCCAATAGTGCAGGCGCCGAGGGTCGACTTCGCCAAGCTAAACAAGGATTATACTAGCCTTGGTGGGAAGCCGTTTCACGGAACGGAGTCGGCCACGGATGTTCAGGATTGTTTGGATAGTTGCGAACGTATCTTCGAGGATTTGGATATCGAGGATGCAATGAAGAGAAAGCTAGCGTCCCGTCAGCTGCAAGGGCGGGCAATGAATTGGTGGAATGCTATAAAGGCAGCTACTCCCGAAGATCAGATTACTTGGGAGCAGTTTAAAGCTCGTTTTAGCGAGAAGTTCATTCCAGCTGCTCAGAAGTCAGTGCTGTTTAAGAAATTCTTGGAGCTCAAGCAGAATGGCAGAGCTGTATCGGAGTACATTGCTGAATTCGACACTTTGTCGAAGTATGGGTTATCTCTTATTGATACTGCCGAGAAGAAGAATGAGAAATTCATAACTGGTTTGGATCAGTACTTAGGGGAAAAGCTTATTAACCACATCGATGAGACGTTTGAGTCGATTGTGGGGAAAGCATTAAGATCAGAAAGTCTCTACCCTAAGTCGAAGACTGAGGTTGCATCTGCAGATGAGCCAAAGCCACAAGCAAGTGGTGGAGGCAAGGGTGGTTCCCAGAATAAGAGAAAGCAGAACCAAGCTAAGGATGGCCAGAAGAAAAAGAATAAGCAAGATGTCGAGTGCTTCAACTGTGGTAAGAAGGGCCATTATGCTAGTAATTGTCGGGCCAAGCCAGCGGATAGGAAGTGCTTCAACTGTGGCCAAATGGGACATCACAAGGACAAGTGTCCACAGCCCCCTAAGGAAAAGCAAATGGTGAAAGCCTACGCTCTTAATGCTATTCCTTCTTCGTCGAATGCCCCAACAGCGGCGGAGAAGGGAAAGAATGTCGTCATTCAAGGTATGCTTTCTGTTTATGATGTTCCTGTTAGAGTTTTGTTTGATACCGGAGCTTCCAGTTCTTTCATATCTCGTGACCTGGTAGATAGGTTGGGATTGGAGCCCGAGATTGTCGATAGACCTTTAGTAGTGACGAACCCGATTGGTGGTTCGACTAGCCTTAGCATGATTTGTTGTAATGTGGTCTTATCGAGTCATGGATGCATGTTTGTTTGTGATTGCTTTGTTTTGGGCTTTACTGGGTTTGGCATTATTTTGGGAGTAGATTGGCTCCGAAAGTACGGGGTGGTGGTAGACCGTGAGGGCTTTTTGGTGACAGCTAGAGCGGATGATGGGCGGAGGATAGTGTTTGGTGGTCTACCCAGTGAGGGGGTATTGGCTAGTTTTCTAAACTCCCTCGACATTCCGCATAGTGAGTTGTCAGGTTTGCCCGTGGTTGGCCAGTATCCGGATGTTTTCGAAGAAGTGACCGGACTTCCACCATACCGAGAGATTGAGTTTTGTATTGATTTGGTAAAGGATGTCAGGCCTATAGTGATGCCACTTCGTCGTATGGCACCAAGAGAGCAGCGAGAGCTCGAGGTGCAAGTCAGCGATCTTTTGAAGAAGGGATTTATCAGAAGGAGTGTTTCTGAATGGGGAGCACCAGTTGTGTTTTCTACCAAGGCAGATGGTTCCCTTCGTTTGTGTGTAGACTACCGCGAGTTGAATAAAGTGACGAGGAAGAACAAGTATCCTCTACCGTGGATAGATGATTTGTTTGATCAGTTGAGTGGCGCGAGAGTATTTTCTCAGTTAGATCTCGCGACAGGTTTTCATCAGCTTAGAGTGGAAGCTGAGAGTTTAGCTAAAACGGCATTTCGGACACCGTCTGGATTTTATGAGTGGTTGGTCATGCCATTCGGGCTGACCAATGCCCCAGCATATTTTGTGGATCTTATGAATAGGGTATTTAGAGATCAGTTGAATAAGTTTGTCCTTGTGTTCGTTGATGATATTTTGGTCTATTCGAGGACAGAGGAAGAACACAAGGAACATTTAAGAGTAGTGATGGAGGTGTTGAGTAAACACCAATTGAAAGCAAAGTTTTCTAAGTGTCACTTCTGGAAGAGGGAAGTGAGGTTCTTGGGCCATGTTGTATCAGAGAATGGTATTGCCGTGGACCCGGCGAAGGTGGCTACGGTACAAGATTGGCCTACGCCCAAGAATGCAACAGATGTAAGAAGTTTCTTGGGGTTAGCTGGATATTATCGTAAGTTTATCCAAGGTTTCTCCAAAATAGCAGCACCACTGACCCAACTGACCAAGAAGAATCAAGCTTTTGTCTGGGATGAAAGGTGCGAGAATGCATTCAAAAGTCTAAAGGACAAGTTGACAAGCGCACCAGTGTTAGTCATTCCTAAGGGGGATGAAGAGATGACGGTATACACGGACGCCTGTGGTACCGGACTGGGTGCTGTATTAATGCAAGGCGGTAGGGTTATAGCTTACGCAAGTCGGCAATTGAAACCGCACGAGAGAAGATACCCTACCCATAATTTAGAATTGGCAGCGATCGTGTTCGCGTTAAAGATGTGGAGACACTATCTCTTGGGAGAAAGATTTGAGCTGTTTACAGATCATAAGTCGTTAAAGTATCTCTTCTCTCAGAAAGATCTGAATCTCTGTTAGCAGAGATGGTTAGAGTTCTTAGCTTCCTATGATTTTGACATCGCATACACACCGGGAAAGGGCAATGCGGTGGCCGATGCATTGAGTAGAAGACATGCCAGCTTAGGGTCTATGTTCCTTGAATGGAAGCAACTGGAGTATATCGCGGGGTTTGATTTCAGACCAAAGTGCGAACTGGATCCAGAAATGTTAGTGAGTTTGACGATCAGACCCACTTTGATTGAGCGGATCGGCTCTAGTCAGAGGGACGATCCTAACCTATTGGAAATCATCTCCAAGCTGAAGATGGATATTGAGGAGGAGATGAACAAGTATGGGCTTGATCGAGATGGATGGCTTAGAAAGAATGGAAAGCTTGTTGTACCCAATGTCAATGGATTGAGAGATGAAGTGCTTAGAGAATGTCATCACTCAAAGCTGACTATACACCCCGGTGGTAATAAGATGTATTGAGATATGAAGCAGACCTACTACTGGGAAGGGATGAAAAGAGACGTTGGGAAGTTTATATCCAAATGCATGAATTGCCAGCTAGTTAAAGCAGAGCAAAAGAAGCCTAGTGGGTTGTTACAACCATTAGAAATTCCCGAATGGAAATGGGAGCAAGTCTCGATGGATTTCATCGATGGTTTACCAAGGACTAGATCGGGACATGATAGCATTTGGGTGATTGTGGATCGACTGACTAAAAGTGCAAGATTTATACCAGTCAAATTGACCAGAACGGCAGCTAAGTTAGCAGAATTGTATATGAAGTGGATAGTGAGATTTCATGGAGTACCTAAAAGCATTGTGAGTGACCGAGACCCGTTGTTCACTAGTGGGTTTTGGAAGAGCTTACAAGAGGCTCTAGGGTCAGAGTTACATCTCAGTACCGCCTATCATCCTCAGACCGACGGTCAGACGGAGAGAGTGAACCGTATTTTGGAAGATCTCTTGAGAGCATGTATATTGGATTTTGGTGGATCGTGGGATGACCATTTGCATCTAGTAGAGTTTGCATATAATAATAGCTACCAATCCAGTATCGGTATGGCTCCGTTTGAAGCTTTGTACAGAAGACCATGCAACTCACCATCATGTTGGATAGAAACTGGCGAGAAGTTTATGCTTGGACCAGATGTGGTGAGGGAAACTTCAGATAAGATTAAGATCATTCAACAACGAATGAAAGCTGCCCAAGATAGGCAGAAGAGTTATGCTGATAAGAGGAGAAGAGACTTAAAATTCTCCGTTGGCGACTTGGTGTTTGTTAAGATTTCTCCGTTGAAGAGCGTAATACAATTTGGCAGGAGAGGCAAGTTGGCACCAAGATTTGTTGGCCCATTCCCTGTTCTTGAACTAGTCGGGAATTTGGCATACAGAATTGACTTACCGGAGAAGATGGCGGGAGTTCACGACGTATTTCATGTTTCCCAACAAAGGAAGTTCGTTCACGACTCAGATATGACTATTTAACCTGATCAGTTAGAGGACTTTGAAGTAGAACCCGAGGCGGTTGGGAACCGCAAGTCGACCCGTATTGTCGAGTACGACATGAAGCAACTTCGAAGAAAGGCGGTGAAGCTAGTCAAGGTACAGTGGAGCGAGGACGAGAATGATTGTACTTGGGAGACAGAGGAGAACATTAGGAAGTCACACCCAGAACTCTTTGCCTGGTAAGATTTTGGCTTCGATTTAGTTTTTCCGCATGCTAGGCTAGACTTGTTTGCTTGTTTTGCATGATTGATTGTTGTATGTGGTTGTTAGGCATGCGGGATCCTTTATATGTTTTGGGTTAAGGAATTTCGGGGGCGAAATTTCTTAAGGGGGGGAGAGTGCAACGACCCGTATTCTACGCATCATAGGATCGTAGAATATTTATTTCTGTCACATACGAAGTCGTATGGTCATGTAACTTTGGGAGACGACTATTGTGGTCATTTCCCATGTTCATAATTTTTCCCGATTTTTAAATGACCATTTTACCCCTAGTTGGTACTGTTTTGGCCATAACTTTTGACTGGAAATGAATTTTGATTTGAAACCACTTCCAATGGCTCCGGATGATGGTTTCTCTTTCCGTAGAGTGGTCACATTAGCCAAACGGACTCACCGTTTGGGAGATATGGCTGAAACAAGTTTCAGATGGTGAAAAACAGCTTAATTGGGCTTAACCGGGTGATTAGCAGCTAGGCCCAGAGGGGAATTTCGGGTTTAGAGGTATAGGAAGACTGATTAGGGTTAGGTTATCACTTTCATTTCAGTTTTGAGCCGCCACAAACCTTCTTGAGACCTTAGTAATGGCTTCCATCCTCTAAAACCACTCCAAAACACATTTTTAGTGAAGATTAAGCCTAAACTACATCAAAATAAGGCCAAATAGCAACAAAGCAAGGTTGGAGCTGCTGCTATACATAGGATTTCGACCCAAACAGAGAATATTTCAGATTCGGTGTTTTATTTTGTGGCCAAGGTGAGTGATTAGCTTGCTTTTACACTAATTACGGTTAATTAGGGGTAATTTGTGAAGATTAGCGAATTTATACGTAAATAAATTCTGGAAAAATTCCTAAAATTCTAAAATAATGTTTTAAGGCTCTGTTAGAAATTTGGGTTAATTTTGACGTGTTTTGCTAATTGTATGCTTAAACATGATTAAGAGGGATTAAGGGAAAATGAGGGGTTCTAGCTATGTTTGATCCATTTTAATCTATCAAATTGTTGTTATGGTGTTTGCAATTGATGTTATATGTTGCTATGACAGTTTGACATGAATTGTGATTGATTAGAATAGTTAGATTGGTCGAAGACGCCGTCGTATGGCGAAAACAGTCGCTGGAAAGTCAGTGCAGGAAAGTACCTGAACCGGATCGGATCGGATGGGAGGCCCGAACCGAACCGTTGTGAAGCCGTCCCTACGAACCACTTGTGGTGATGGAGACCGATCCGGACCACCTGGAAGCTTGCGAATTGATGGCCATGGAGGATCACAAGTTGGAACACACTATCCGAACCGACCCGTTCACACCACCCGACCCGATCCGCCTCTCGTGCGCATGAGCTACTCCGACCCGAACCGATGGGTGACGATTGGACTCGAAGGCCGACCCGATCCGCCAGGAGTGACCGCGACCGATCCGAACCGCCACGAGATGAGGGCCACGAACCGAACCGGAAGCTGAAGGTTGACCGAGCCGAACTGATGATTCTTGACCGATCCGAAGCGAGTGGAGCAAGATGAAGACCGATCCGGATGAAGATGATGGCCAATACCCGAGATGTAAAGGTAGTCCAAAGGAGAAGTTAGAGCTCAGGATCCAGACGGGAACCAATGAGTTCACTTCATGAGTTGGGCTTTGCTGCGGGACGTGTGCTAAGGGGTTGTCGATGTTTATGACTTTGGATCACTATGTATGGGAAGTACGTGAGAGGATTCAGGGCTGAAAGGGCCTAGGTATGACTAAAGGGCTATAAACCAATGAAGTGGGGGTCATTTGTAAAGATTTGGTCATGACTCCATGTGGTAAGCTTGGTAGTAGCAGTAGTTGTACAAGTTGAATTCCGTCACTACTTTGATGGGTCTAGTGATTTACAGTGGT
Source organism: Allium sativum (assembly GCA_030737875.1). Taxonomy (NCBI): domain Eukaryota; kingdom Viridiplantae; phylum Streptophyta; class Magnoliopsida; order Asparagales; family Amaryllidaceae; genus Allium; species Allium sativum. Next base: position 544,569,250 of record CM060913.1, on the reverse strand, counting down.
GGACATCGTATGCTTTATGCACTGAGTGAGAGATGTGAGGATGGTTGCTATGGATGATTTGTTTGCTATCATTATGACATGCACACCCCACCCCCGTATTCTTACACTATTTATTATGGCACCTTAGAGTATTGTACGGTATGTGGTACTAACTCTTTGGTTGCAGGTCCAGGTTCAGGTATGGTTTAGTATACCTGTCATTATTCTGTTTAGATGCTTATCGCTCATACCAGGCTTTATGTCTGACCCAGAGTTTTATGTCTCCTCTTATTACTCTGGGTGCTCACACGAGCAGACTAGAGACAGGTTAGCTGGTGATGTACGGGTAGATGATCCGGAGACGAGCAGGAGGCTTCCACGTAATATACATATAATATTCTCCCTGTATTGTTGAAGGTCACTACTTGGGCATTGGTGGTGCATCTTCTACTTTAGCTTTCTTTTGTTTAGAGACAGTAAATTTGGAAAATTGTAATAAGCTGTATTTGAATTTCCGCTGCTCTGATGATTGATGTTGATTTTAGTTATCAGCTTATGCACTGTCTCACCTGTTTTATGTCAAGTATGTTATTATTATATTTTGTTCTATGCGCTGTGAGACATTCTACAGGTTCCTTGATTAGTTCATTCTCTTCTTTCTTTTCTTCTGACGACCGACCCGTGCTAGTCGGGCATGTGTACAACGCACTTTTGGAGTAAGTGTCGGTTGGTGCGAGGCGGGCTGTCACAGAAGTTCTCACCAAGAGCTAAACCAGACATCGCGACTCTTCATATGTAGAAAATCCTCATCGTGCTCGCCTTTTGTTACTTTCGTTGTCCGTATCCTACTACATATATAAAAATCGCATCTTTATATCGTTTCTATGTATAAAAAACACATTTTTATAACTACGCTATAAGGATAAAAATCACATTTTTATAACTTCGCTAAATATAAAACAAATCACATTTTTATAACAACTCTATACGGATAAAAATCACATTTTTATATTGCCACTATATAGATAAAAAATCTATTTTTATACCGCTACTATATAGATAAAAATTCTATTTTTATACCGCTACTAAATAGAAAAAAATTCTATTTTTATACTGCTACTATATAGATAAAAATTCTATTTGTATTTTGCTACTATATAGATAAAAATTCTATTTTTATCTTGCTAGTAATATAATAAAAAATATATTTTTACTTCTGTACCTAAATAGAAATTATATTTTTACCTCACTATATAAAGATTATATTTTGATACATCAAGAATCTAAACTTTCTTTGATAAAAATCTTATCTTTATATTTTGAAAAGCCATGTCTTCATAATGTTAAAACTCAAATCTTTTATGCGTTAAAAGTCTAAACTTAACTTTGTTAAAAATCTAAATTTTCTCTCGCCATTTACCTATACAAAAATCATATTTTTATCTATATAAAAATGATAACTTTACTTAAAAATGATATTTTTATTTACATAAAAATGATTACATTACATAAAAATGACAATTTTATTTTCATACAAATGATTACATTATAGAATTAAAGAAAATAAAATAAAAATGTAATTAATTAAAAACTCACATCGTTCGAGGAAGGTGGCTTGTTTGCTGTGGCGCCGGTCAGTGGAAGGCGGAGGGCGGCACTGGCGGCGGAATGAGGGTGGAGGGTTTAATCGGGTTTTAGGGTTTCTGCGGAATAGGGGGTGCGTAGGTGATCGGAGAAGAAGGGGTGGTGGCTATGGGGTTCGGCGGAGGGGGTGAGGAGGCAGCGTCGGTGGAAAGGGTGGGCTTGCGATACGTGAGGGGGAGGGAGGGAGAGGGAGTAGGGGATCGGAGGAGAAGGGGGGGTTTCTCGCGCTGGCGGCGGCGGCACGCCAGAGGAAGGCGGCGTTGGTTCATCGTCGAGCCCTCCTTTCCCCTTTTTTCTAATTTTCTGTTTGCTAAGTAGAAGAGAGAGAAGGAGAATAGGGGGGTTATTATAAATATATATTTTAATATTTTAAAATTCCAAAAAGCAACTTTTTATTTCGAACTCGAAATCGAACCCACCACCTGTCATCCCTAGCTTATTACCCCCATTACGAACACAATGGGATATGTATCGTAGGTTGATTCGACTGTTTCGATCGGTTTCCATCAAAATTAAAATATAAATCTATATATTGAATTTAAACGCACGTTTCAATTTATCGAAGCCACATACGGACTCTAAAAATTCCCAAAAAAATATTTTTTAGCTTCGTATCGACGATATGGTCCTAACAAAACTAATTTCGTCAAATTCCGAGGCCGTTTGAAAAATGGCCATTTTCTGGTCGATTAAATTTAACTGAAACTGACAAAACACGTTTCCTTCGCCATGCTCACATATTGATTCAACAAATTACGAATTTTGGAATCTAGCAATAACTTGACATCACGGATCCAACAAAAGTGATTTCGTCAAAAACCGAGGTTGTTTGCAAAATTTCAATTTTTAAGGGCCAGAATTCCATAGCGACTATTCTGAATTTTTCAACTGGATGTAATTTTTGTTTCCCGCTATGAAATTTTGATTTTTTTGGATTCGTTGGAAAGATATTCTCAAATAGATTTTAATATTTTTGATTTCACTAGAATCCGGATTGTTTTGAATCTTGTACACTCATTTGAAATTCAAAATCGAAATTTCAAACTACCGTGCCATTTTCAATTCCTTTTATAATTAAAATAATTATTTATATTCTAATGACGATCTATATAAATATATACGTTCTAATTCTATTCAAAATAGATTTCTCATCGTTATTATTTAAAATAATTCATTTTAAATATTCAAAATTCATTAAAATTGCCAAAATAAAAATTTTAAATTGGCTCGGAATTTCTGTGTTGTTACAATAGCCAGAGTCGGTTAAGTGCTCAGTTTGTTTAGTTGTTTTGCTAGTATCATCTCACATAAATCGTCCAAATTCGAAGGAGGTATTCCTTGGGTGCTTATCTTTTATTGGTTTAAGCCTTTGGGGCTTGTACTTGAGGGATGTCAAGTTCGACTAGGATGGTTTGCGTAAGAGATGTCGACCCTCAGATTTGTGACATGATGGATGAGCTAAGTAGAAGAGAGACCTCTAATCATCTTGGTATATACACTTGGTATAATGGTTAACATCTGTTTATCTTGGAAAAATAGTTCGACTACACTGGATACCCTTTAGCATAGTAAGTGATCTAGGTCATATCTTTACTAGTGGGTTTTGGAAATGGAGGTTAAGAAGCTTCGCAACCGTGAAGTTAAATTAGTTAAGGTACAGTGGAGTGAAGCTCAAGAAGATGCGACTTAGAAGACTGAAGACTAGATACGCACATCATACCCTTTTTGACAGTATATCCTTGATTCCTCTTTTTCTGTAAAGTTTATTTGCATGCTGGTCTTCATCTTTTCAGGTATATCCTCTAGGTCATATCTTCAATTCTTAGGTAGAAGCCAATGGATGTAAACATGTGTTTGAAACATGTTATGATTGGTGGTTGCAAGTGGTTGCTAGTGGTTGCTGATGGATGCATATACACACATTAGGCACTAGATCGACTCAGTCACTTTCATATTGCGTATGCATGAGTGAATTTTTATACGTATGAATTGAAACTTGATGTGTTATCATATGGATGTTGCATTTGTATGAATGATTGTGCACCCATGTAAAAGTTATAAAGTACGATTAGGAATAATTGCATACATGATGGACTCATGGCACTAACATAATTCGCATTGAGGAGGTCAACTGAATCAGAAGACCGCCTGATTTTGCATTAGATAAGGACATGTACACACACTATGCATATGATCATGAAGGCATTAGAAATCTTTTTAAGGGCAATGGATGTCTGTGTTTGATGGTTGAGTAAATGGATGATTGGAATGTAGGATATACATTCTTCTTAACTTGAAGATTTCGGGGATGAAATACTTTAAGGAGGGGAGAATGTAACACCCCCGTATTTTTTGAGAATATTAAAGTAAAGAATTAAAGAATAATTAATTACAAATGTGAGAAATAGGTGAAACGGGTTGCACCATTGCGTTCGTCTTGAAATTCTGCTTGGAATAGAGTCCAAGTTTTCGAAAATCGGACTTCGTATGAAGAAGTTATGACCCTCGGAACTTTCAAAAATTTATATAAAACAATTCAGAAAATTAAATACCAAGGCAGGTCTACCTGGGGGTCGACCTACCCTAGGACAGATCGACCAGGGGTTCGATCTCCCTATATACAGGTCGACCTGGGGGTCGACCTCCCCCTCGGGTCAAATCTGAAATCTGACGTGTTTCTCTGTGTGATGAATTGCTGTGTCATTAGGGCTTGTGTGGCAAGTTCTAGTTGGTTCTCTTAGGCTTGAATGGCTTTGATTTTCCCTAGATTGATCTGACGGATCCTATTAAATCAAACTTCCATATAAGCAACCTAAATCTAAACCCTAAGCTATACAAAAATATTCCTAAGACCATGATGCTGTCAACACTCAACCTAGAGTAGCCACCATTCTCATTCAACTAGAAAGCAAGTTAGGAATTACAAATCAAATCTAATTCAACTAAGAGAATTCAACGTCTAAAACAAAGGAGATCTATTCAATTTTAGAAAACAGATCCCAAAAAACAAGACTTTCTTTTCTTTGTAAGTCCTGTTATTATTTAGATGTGAATGATTAAAAGTTATGATTTGTAATAAAATGAAAACTATAGTAATTCCTAGTTGTAAGATAATGAAGATGCTGATTTATGCCTATTCTTGTAACGATTCTATCGTATATGCTTGTGAGATTATTGTGGTTATATGTTGATGTTAAACCAATCGTATATTATGTTGTATATTTTGGCGTTGAAATATTATAATTTGGTGATGGAATATCATATTGTGTAATTTAGCAATGACATACCATATTGTATAATGTGGCGATGGATATTATATTGTGTAACTTGACGATGACATACCATATTGTATAATTTGGCAATGACATTTCAAGTTGTATGATTTCGTAATGACACATATATGTTGTATGACTATCTGAGAGTTTTAGAGCTATTTTTATTTAATCATGCAAGTTGTTTAGATCTACATATAGATCTATGTTTATTGAATCATTCAAGTTGTTTAGATTTACATTTAGATCTATGTTTATTAAGTCATGCAAGTTATTAGGCTAAGACATGTATTATGATTAGATCTACATTTAGATCCATGTTTATTGAATCATGCAAGTTGTTAGGCAAAGACATGTATTATGTTTAGATTCACATTTAGATCTATGAACATTGGATCCTAAAATTAAAGCTCATATTTACATGCCTTGTTAAACTTGTGTAAAACCATATGCTTAAGATTCATGTTTGTTGGATCCAAGATAAAAGTTCATATTTACATGCCTTGTTAAACCTGTGTAATTCCATATATTTAAGATTCATGATTATTGGATCCAAATTAAAGTTTACATTCACATGTCTAGTTGAACTTGTGCAATTCTATATGCTTAAGGTTTATATTCATTGGACCCAAAATAAAAGTTTGCATTTACATGCCTAGTTGGATTTGGGTAATTTCGTACGTTTAAGACCCATGTTAATTAGATCCAAAAATGCAAGTTCACCTTAATATGGCTAATTGGAATTGTGTATTTCTATGTAAACTCCCATCCATATGCTTATGGTTCATATTGATTAGGTTCAAAATTGCAAGTTCATAATTAAACATATATTTATTCTATGCCAAATTTATGTGACATATGTTGAATCCATATTATGCTTGTCATGAATGCTACGTGTCTCTTCCTTTTCCCCTCTTGATTTTGAGTTAGGCTAAATTGCGAAGCCTAACATTCTATGAAATTTATGCGAACGTTTAGGGGGGGTAACGTTGGGAAAAACATGAAGTTACATGTTATTGGCATATTTTAAATAATTAGTGGCATTGAAATGGTATAATTTATATACCAAAAATTATGAACATGATTTAGAGAGAAATTGGGCATGACTTGAATGACAATAATTTACATATAAATATAGAAGGTAAATATGTAAATTTAGAAAAAGACGAATATGCCTAACCCGAGGTTAGATTGAGTTACAATGTAAGACTGCCCGGAACCGCCCGGCACATCCAGCAACCGTAACAATATATATCTAATGTGAGAGGTTAGTGCATTAAGCCCAAAAGAACCCAAGGTTAGATAGAGTTGCGGTGTAAAACTGCCCGGACCCAACCGGCACATCCAGTAACCGCAACAATACCTGTCTAATGTGAGTGGTTGGTTCTTTAATGAATGAATTAGAGCTAAGACAGGAATGGTAGGGTTAAGTTAATTAAGGTAACACTTAACCAACATAACATGAATGACTAGGGTTAAGTTAATAGGAAAAAATTAACCAGTACAACATGACGAATGGGTACAGTTAAGTAATAAGAAACACTTAACCAATATAACTTGATTTATGGTAAGGTTAAGTTAAAACAAGAGGGAAACACTTAGCCAATATAACTTGATTTATGGTAAGGTTAAGTTAAAACAAGAGGGCAACACCTAACCAATATGACTTGATTTGTGGTAAGGTTAAGATAAATCAAGAAGGCAACACTTAAGCAATATGACTTGATTTGTGGTAAGGTTAAGTTAAAACAAGAAGGCAACACTTAACCAATATGACTTGATTTGTGGTAAGGTTAATTAAAAACAGGAGTGCAACACTTAACCAATATAACTTGATTTATGGTAGGGTTAAGTTAACACAAGATGGTAACACTTAACCAAAGTAATAGGACAAGTGGGTGGGTTAAGTTAACTTGAATTGATTGATGACACTTAACCAATAAAACATGATGAACATGTGGGGTTAAGTTAACAAGAAACACTTGACCAATACAACTTGATGGACGAACGGGGTTAAGTTAATAGGAAACACTTAATCAATCCAACATGATAATTGAAGAGGGTTAAATTAATAAGAAACACTTAACCAACATGACATGATGAATGGATGGGTTAAGTTAACATGAATGAACAAAACTTAACCATTAAATAAACATGCTTGAATCAGAAGGAGGGTTAAGTACATATTGGGTTAGTGGGTAATATTAGTAAATATAGGCCCACAAAACCATTAAAAACATGCTTGAATCAGAAGGAGGGTTAAGTACATATCGGGTTAGTGGGTAATATTAGTAAATATAGGCCCACAAAACTTAACCATTAAATAAACATGCTTGAATCGATGGGAGGATTTAGTACATCTCGGGTAGGTGGGTAATATTTGTATATATAGGCCCAAAAACTTAACCAATAGGAAACCCTAGTAATGGGGACCCATTTCAGCAGTAACCCACATAGATGTATCATGGTACCCTGAAACTAGGCAGGGTGGGGAACGATTACTGGGCTGATTATAAGCAGTCAAAACAGCGGCAAGTGATACGTCAGTGTAGGTTCCAATGGTTTATGGGCGTGCATGTACTCCGAAGTGGGAAAAAGCAGGCACTGGGTACCAGTAGTTATACACTGTGCATCTTGAATCGTGTCGGGTCGCCATCATAAGGATAGATACACCTTATGGTGGGACCAGCACAGGGTATCTACATGTAAGAGAGGGATGATTGACACAGACACATGGAACATTAATGCAAGTAAGGAGCCGATCGATAGGGTAGTAAGGGTACATCTAACATGTTCATGGCAATTAGGCTGATTGAGGTGGAATCCTCACGATAGATGTATACCTGAAGGCTACCACAATTACGGGGATTGGGATCACGTTATCATTTTATATAGATTACTAGCTGGGACACTAGTTAGGTGATGCAGAGAAGTAAAATGGGTGCGATAGCATATTCAGCCTTATTATCTTATTCCTAGGGTGATGTCCAAGATTCAGTTTATTCATGTCATAACCCTTTTCTTGTTTACATGCTAAATAGTCACTGGACTTACTAGACTCATGTCTAACCCATTTTCTTTCGTCTTCTTTTCTTCTGTTTCCCTCCACCCAAGGTTCGCACGGAGGAAATGTTACCACTTAGCTCAGTTTTCTTTCCAAGCTCGAAGATAGTCGATGTATTTCTTTGGACTCTCTCTCTTCCACTGCTATGGCTGATTCATGCTTTATTGGGGAATATCATTGTTATTTTTATGCTTCTTTTATATTTGAAAGTTTTTGAATCAAGACAGAAGTTTTATGTATTACTTTTAAGTATGATTGAGATAACTGTTGTAAAAGCTTGACTGAACCATATTATTCATAAAATGACTTTATTTTCTGCTGCTTTATTTGTCTGTCTTGTAAGTTATCTGCATCTTTTACCTAAAATGCTCCACCAAAGTTAAGACATTCCCTTTTTGAGTGACCTTAACGGAGGTGGGGCGTTCCATTTATTTAGTAAATAAAGAAGTTAACTAATTTTACGGTAGTTAACAGTGAAGTAAATTATTGGCTTATTTAATAATAATTTAAGAAATTTTTATTTAAATGAATTTCATTTAAGTAAGGTAATCAAAGTTGAAATGGAATCTAGATGAATTTTGAAACGGGTTTAATATTAAGACCCGAGTTTTTATAACAAAGTTATAAAAGAGGTTTAACGCAAATATGATGATTTAAAATACCAAGAAAAAATGGTTTATATTAAACCCGGGTTTATAAATAAATTTTATAAAAGTATTATGGTGTCAAAACATTGATTTTAAAGTTAAGTTACTTGATAATGAAGTTAAGTAAAATGAATGACATTGAAATGAGATTTTCAAATGAAAAATGGTTGAATGGATTAGAAATGGAAAAATATGAGTTGATAAGGAGTTAATATAAGATATTAAAGAATTAGAACCTAACTAGAGATTGGTTGAGTTGACTAATTTTCTGACTTTTAATCTGATGTTGATTTCGATCTTTGGGGTTTATACGTAGAGAGTTATTCGCTTAACCATTTACGGTTAGGAACTAATGGATGTTGAAGTATAGAAATGCATGCATAAAAAATATCAATATTTCCAACTATAAAAAGGATTTGAGAGTATAAAATGGCATTTCCAAAGTAACAGAAATAAAAATTAGATTTGTGAAAATATAAAGATTTTCAAAATAAAAGGAAATGAAAAATGTTGTTTTGGAATGAGTTTATTCTAAAAAAAGAAGTGTTAGTTTTTATTTTCACTGGAACAAAAGAGATTTCGAAAACTTATTTTACAAATGATAATTTGAATTGATTTTTCCAATTATAGATAGTGAGAAATGATGTAGCAAATGTTTTTGAAATGATAGTAAGAATAGAAAATTGTATATGATTATAGAATATTTTCCTAAGTATTAAATTAAAATATTTTGAAAATAATCTTATGGAAGTGAAAGGCTATATTCATTATACTGGAAGTTTTAAGTACTAAAGAAACCTTCTTTAATCATTTTTAATTAAAGAGGCCAAGAAATGTCAAGTACTGAATCAGTGAACTCATTTTATTCTCATGATTGTTTATTTGATAGTTAAATAACCAACTATCAAATATGTCCTACATGATTGTTGGTACGAAAAGACCAGGATCGAATTTATATTCGAAAACCATTCAAATAAGTGAAGCTGCTGATTGAACCTGGAGCAATTGAAGACCGTGGATCTTCATAGGCAAAAGAATTACTTGTCGAATATTGTCTGGATTGCCACCAGAGGTATTCTGACGTGATTCAATCGTAAGTGAGAATTTACGGATTGCAAAGACTACCCGCTTCTAATCCTTTGGATGTGGTAGGAGAGTGCCTTCGGTTCGTCTTGTTCCTGGATGACTTGTATATACGAGTGTCTAACAGAGTATTTCCAAAGGATCGCATACAATTGATTTCTACAAAAGTATTTTTGGTGGCAGAGGAATTCGTTCTTACTGCTTAGACACCAAAGTATTATGGTGGCAGAGGAATTCGTTTTTATTGATTAGACAAGCAAAGTATTTTTGTAGATGCTAATTAGTGATTTGATGGATCTGATAATGTGGCATTCAAAGTGTATGGAGATGTGCTATTCTGAAGGATAAGACAGATGTTCTAAATTAAATGTAAATATATATATATACACATTTGACCTCAAGCCTCATCAATCAAGAAATGATATAAAATCGGGTAGGTCGCATGGCTATATGGGTTACACCCATCAGGGTATATCACTACCTGATCTGGAGAAATCAATTCCCTTTGGTTATCCCTTTATTTTGTTTGTGTGCATGCTATCGGTTTGGTTGGTTGGCCCCCAACCGTGGTAATGATATATTCGGAACTCTCAAAGGAATGAGGGGCCGGTCATGTTTAGCCAGGTTGCAAGATGTTCTTGTTGAACCCCAATGTATTCATCTTTGGAGGTACATTGTCGGAAGGTGATAGCCCACACCTTGCCATGGGAATCCATTCTCGAATAAGCGCCAGCGGTTTTGATTGTATATTATGTATATAGAGCATGAGATGCAACCGTTCTGCTAGATTATTATTTTCTGGATTTAGACATTAGTATAATATCAGAATATATATTGAATTTAAAAATGTTTTGGGTTATCGTAAGTTAAAAACCATCGGTATTTATGTGTGGGTTTGGTCTAACAATTGTCCTTTCTTTTGAAAAGATTTTAACTTTAAGATCAAGTTTGATGTTACCCATAAACTTAGGGATTTTTTCTCACTTTGGTTCACCTGACAGATCTGGCGTTTGAAATGCTTGGTCTAGACCGAGTTGTACAGGTTCAGTTATCAGATGCAATGAAGAGATGAGATGGAGAAATCCAGAAGAATGATATCTAGTTGTTACTCCGATGTCTGATTGTATATGAGGACAGGTTATTGTAGCTGTCTAGATGTGTTGATGTACTCTGATGATTGTAAGTATATATTTTTAAGTTTTCAATAAAGATTTATTTCTATATTATATTTTGTTCAACTGTGATGTAAGACTCTGATCATGTGTTGGTTCTTCTTCTTCTACTTCATTTCTTAACTTTCTTTCTTATCTTCTTCTCACCCTCTAAATTATTTCTATTGGCATCTGGGTTTTCGGTGCATTTTTAGTTGGACTTGGGTTGTTTGGTCAGCTCAAAAGGTACCGGATTTCCAGGTCGTCACACTTGGTTTACAGGTAGAAAATAAGTTTAGTTTTATGTTATTCATAAAAAATACATGTGAATTCACTATATCTCATTTATCTTTATTTATATATAGGTAACAAATCTCTAGAACATCAGCTTTTCCCAAAAATCATCAATTATTTTCAAAAAAAAATACTTATTTTCGAGTAGTTATAATTTAAATCAAAATTATTTTCAAATTAATTCCAAAACATTAGATTTCTTATCATGATATTAATGATCCTCTAATTTATGAACTATAAAAAAACATATATGCTAAAAAAACGAATATAGACCAGGTGAATCTATCAATTAATACTATTTACTCAAAAAACATCGATAGCGAAATTAATACCACTAATAACATAGACTAACTAGGATTTACAAACTCATTTGTAGTTTCCCGAATTTGGAACCAAATCGCTAGAAGTTGATCTAATTGAATGAATTCATGGTTGAAATTGAATCCAATGAAGTCATATGCCGATTCCTTGCTTTAAGAAGAGGTAAGATGTATTCTAGTATATAAAAAGAGAGTTTTGAAGTCCTAAAAGTTTGTGGTGGTAATAATACAAAAAGCATTGTAATCTCCCAAATACTGAAAAAAATCGAAGAAATTGAGAATCCATATTAATTTTTTCAACCAGAATTCACAATAACATACAATATTGTTTCTATGGCCAAACTTACTTTAGTTAAGTGCTTGCAATACATATGTAGATAAAAATTATAACTGTTGGTATTATAGCATCATTGCATGCTACATAGTCAAAATATAAGATAACTAAGTAATGAAGTAACATTATAATAATAGAAAACCTTCTTATCAAAATCATTTCAAAAGGGAGAGAATTCCAAACTCAACAGTTGTCTTCGTCTTTGTATCCATTATGGTTGACTCGATTACAATCACCTCAAGAAAAATATATTTATAATGTATATAAATTTATTATAAAATTAAAATATTAAGTAGTTTCAAGAAAATATTTTTCCATAAAGTACTAAGAACACGTGGGAAATACACGTGGTTTGTCCTTTTTTAACTATAACCAAACAATATCTCTTCATCCTCTATGAATTGAAATAAAAACGATTAACAGTGGTATTAATAATAAAGGGAAAGATTTAAATATGGTTCGTCGCCACACTAAAATGAACAATTTGAAACGGGAATAAAATTTTGCTAAAATTTTTAGAAACACTTTTTAGGTGTTGTAGATTTGTATGTTGCATATTTTTGAAACACTTGAATTATGTTTCAGATTGAAACACATAGCAAGTGTTTCAGTTTGATAATCTGCAACACTCGGTGAGTGTTTAAAATTGATAATCTGCATCACTCGCTGAATGTTTCGAATTGATAATCTGCACACTCGCTGAATGTTTCGAATTTGATAATCTACTACACTCAATGAGTGTTTAAAATTGATATTCTACAACACTCGCTGAGTGTTTCGAATTGATAATTTACAACACTCGTTGAGTGTTTCAAATTGATAATATGTGACACTGAGAAATGCTTATTTCAATCCAATAATTTTAAAATTATTTTAAATTTGCAATTAATATTTTCAGCAACATAAATTGATTCAACAATTCCCTAAATTAAATGCTAAAAAAATATAGAATGAAATTCTACTGGCAAGTTTACCATAAACGAATTAGTATAGACAAAGATAAACCATATTTTCAAAGAAGCAAAACAGTAGAAATATACCGCAACAAATATAAGTTACACAACAAGTACAAGGTTGACAATACAACAAAATAATACACAACGATAACCAAACTTGTTCATAAACACTTTCTACACACTCTGATTCATCATTGTGTCTTTTGAAATCCATATTTGCAAAAAAAGGCAAGTCACAAAATGCAAATGGAACATCACAATTTAATATTCTAACACTATGCCGGTGCAAGACAGGAATATTCTAGCATCAAAATGGAACATTACTTGCACATATGAAGATAGGATTATGATTCTTGAATTGCATGGCTGATAAATGGTCTGCATGAACTGTGCGATTTAAGAGACAACAAGATAAAACTATACATGCAAACAACATATCCAAAAGTCAAAATGCTCAAAGATTAGCAAACCAGCAGATCAATGTTTGTTAATCTAGAAAATTACGTAACATTAGCTGTTTTTTGCATCTCTGCCCAGCTCAGCCATACAAACAGCAGATACAAAAATCAAAATGCTCGGAGATTAGCAAACAAGTAAATCAATGTTTGTTAACCTGAAAAATTCTGAAACATCATCTGTTTTTGCATTTCTACCCAGCTCAGCAGCTATACAGTGTCCAAAAGGAATGGGGAAACAAAGGGTAAAGAGCAATAATTTAAGCGCATGTTAACATAATTTCTAATGTAAATGTGTATAAATACCTATACACAACAAGTATTGTAAATCCCTAAAAAATCCATATGCACATTGAGTAAAGGATACGGAACGAACACCATTAGGATCGGTCGTACGCAATGTTGTCTGAGGCACTTAAACAACTCATGATGGATAGGACGCAACCACACAGAGTAAGACCCAAGTATCAAATCCAAGACAAATCAAGTCGATCAGTATGACCAAAGAAGATGGCACGATATGCTATGAGAAATGCGACTCAATGGAGATAAGGATCGTACATTCTGTAAAGCTGCTCACGACAACGGAGCATGCTTGATCTAATATCAAAGTTCGGTCGCTCGCATTAAGGCAGGAGTCAAGATCGCATGTGTATTTAACAACTGCTCATGAATTGCAACTCCTATCGCTCGACACTTGAATCAGAAACCCATTGGTAGGTTGTATACCAACTCCTAGAAAGAGCGCATTCACATCTAAAAGTCGCAAGTCTCAGTCGGTCGCCTCTAAACTAATGAAGATCGTCGCTCGCTCACTCAAATCAGACACAACCACATTAAGTAACTATGATTGGTCGTTCCTTTATCTCGCCATTAAGCAAATCAGATATCTACTCATCGAATGCCAGAAATAGACACGACCGAAGAGCACCGACCGAAGTCACTCGCTTAACTACTCAAGACACTCGCTCCACTTAATCGCTCACACATGATAGCTGAATACAGCCACGGACGGCTGGCTATAGCTAGCCAGTGGCATGACTATAATTAACAGAATGAGCAATCCGTAGCCTGCATAAAATGGATTTCAAGTCATTTCCGAAAGGAGGATGACCTATAAATACACCATGGCTGCCAACATAAAGGGGATCAAATCTTGGGAAAACTATGAAGTGCTGCTAAATTCTACCCTCAACTACTGATTCGACTATGGCATCAAGTACAATCTTGTAATCAAGGAAAACGAAGGCATCCTCCTTCTGAATCATTCATCCATCCTTTTTCTCCCCAAATTCTACCATTCTCTTGCATAATTCTAAGATTGAAATACATAAACGAGGGTATATTGAGTGAATATATAGATGTATGAAAAGAGAGAATTGATGTATTTTGTAATCCTCATTATGAGATTGGAAATCACCTTCACAGTGGACGTAGACCTAATTAACGGGTGAAGCACTCTATAGCTCGTCTCTACTTTACCTTTCTCGCATTTTTCATTTTCAACTGCTAATTAAACACGGTTCCATTTACTTCTTACCATATTGGTGAAGTACAGTTTAAGTACCTTGGGTGTTTAGACCAATTTCGGGTAAACATTTTGGCGCCCACCGTGGGGCCGTGTTAGCTTCGTTCCCCATTCAGATCTGAGAAGATTTTCTGAGAAGAACTGTACTTAGTAATATGAACATGCTAAGGGGAATCACCGATAAATTCAACAGCCCCAACAACAACATTAACACCATCACGCCGTCTGCCACTGATTCATGGGTGGAGGAGTTGCCTGAAGTTGAAGAAACTATAACCATGATGGAATTGGAAGAGGCGATGACAGGATTAACGAGTCATATAACTATTGCAAACAATGCAATGATGAAGAAGCTCGAGTCGATACTCGTCATTCAAGCTACCACCGCAAAAGACACATTAAATGCCACCTGTTCCTCGCTAGCCCAAACAAATCGCGGGCCAGAAACAGAATTCTCCGTTTCAAGCTCAAGACAGCAGAATTCCATTCAGAGGGTTGCGCATCGCACTAAGCTGAATTTTGAAGGGAACAAAGCATCTGTGCGCGGTTGTTTGGATGACGCAATCACGAAATGGAAAGACAGTCCCACTACTATAAGGACGTCCCTTCCAAAAGAATGCCCAAATTCCTTGACCCCAGTTCACGAGGGCACATCTAGATCAAAATTTGATAATGAAGAAGGCGGTCAATCCATGGATCCGAGCAAGGAACAGAAATACATCTTAGGAATGGCGCGAGCAATTGTGAAGGAAATCTTAAAGAAGAAGGATGATCAAAGAGATTAGGAGTCCTTCCCAACTAAAACCCCGCTCACTGAAAGGGTTAAGAAGACTATATACCTACAAAGATTTGAACCTCCATCATTAGAGTCCTCTGACGGGACGAGCGACCCAAATATATTTCTATGTAAATATGACCAGTATATGAATAGGGCATGCGCTACTGATGAAATTAAATGCTTATATTTCCCACCCTATCTAGAAGGGGTGGCTTATCTATGGTTCACAAAGCTGCCACCGCAGCCTGCGGATAATTTCGTGACCCTGACTAAACTGTTCAATAAGCAGTTCAAATCCCAAGCACTCAAAACTCGGGATGTCACAGAGCTAAGTGGACTACAAAAAAGACCGGGAGAGCCCATCAAAGCTTTTCTCACTCGCTTTGATATGGCAGTGGCTAAAGTCAAGAATTTTGAACCCGGCCTAATCTTAATTGCTCTTAAGGGGGGCATATGTTAAGAAACCGAGTTGGGGCGGTGGGTCAAGAAAAAGAAACCAAGTACACTTGAACAACTACTCAACAAAGCTGAAAAATATGGAGGTATTGAAGGAAAAAATGCACAAATAAAGAAGAATGGAAATGTGCAAAGCAACCTTGATAATCAAAAAAGGAGCAATGAAGGAGAAGACAGTCGAGCAAAAAAGAAGCTACGCTTCTTCAAGAACTCCGAGTTCACTCCCCTTAACGATACCGTGGGAAATATTTTCATGGCAACTAAAAACACCAAAAGATATCCGATCTTGAAACAAAGACAGGTCAAAGATGTCGATATGAAGTCAGGAAGATTGTGTCAATTCCATAAACAGCCATGGCACGAACCAACGAATGTAGGCACTTGAAGTCCGTGATCAAGGGGCAATATGCCTTTAAAAGAAAAAGGCTTAAACCAATCCAAAGAGGTTGCTCATCAAGAGGACCAGTCACTAATGTCTCAATAATGGAGCATTAAACTAGAGCTCTCATTAATTTACTTCACTCCCTTGGTTTTATCTTGTTATTAAGATTGTTTTACCATGCTTTATTATTCACTATGTTCATATTAAGTAACGGTTTACTCGCAAAAACTTTGTGCATCAAAAATTAATTATGTGTCTACCTGAGTAACATACTTATTGTTCCATGCTAAAAGAAAAACAATCACTTGGAATGTAGGATGGTAAAAAGCAATCCGCCATACGCAGCTGGACTGTGATGAAAATCCCAGGGCACACATTAAACAAAGCAGCTTGGGAATCACGAACATCAATCAAGATCAAACGGGATGAATAGACACATCACCTCAAAAAGGACAAGCTATTCTAAGACAGACAGCAAGTCAAAAGGCCGCACCTCTCATTATGGAATATGCTGAATGATTAGCAAACATCCATGCAAAGGACTGGCGCCAGGCTTCGTTGAAAGTACAGGAATATTACCAAATCTGTCCCTCGGATAAAATTCCTAATCCTAAAGAGGCGCCTTCTCAGATGCAGGACATGAATTCCTTAAAACCAGAGTTAAATTCGGTAGCAAGGATTGATGTCCACCTCCTAAGAGTCAACGCCGGAGTAAAAGCAACTCGAAAAGTCCCACGGTAAAAGTCCCACGGATAAGATCGCTGAGCCCGCTAAAGAAACACCTTCTTAGGTGTTGGACACGAAGTTCCCCAACTTGAAAAAAAAAATGAGGAGAACCAATGTCTGCTTCCTAGGGCAAGGAACAAAGTTGGAAAAACCAACATGTCTCAAAACGGAAAAATTGCGAATCCAAAAAAAACGAGGGGCACCTTGTTAGGTGAAGGACACGAATTTTATACCTTCTGAGTCAAGACTTGATGAGATGAATTAGTGTCCGCTCCTCGAGATGAAGCATAAAAAGGGGAAGGATTAAACATGCTGGAAGGACCAACGCACAACAGAAATCCTAGCCAAAAGGGGGTGTCAGAAATCCTAGCTGAAAGGGGGTGTCAGAATTCCTAGCCGAAAGGGGTTATCCATTCTAGAACCTTTTTGAATAACTAAAACAATCAAATAGGGCCTAGAATGGATCGAAAATCTATAACCCAAGACCTCCCCAGGGGGCACGTATTCAAAACCAGTCTCCATTGGGCCTGGGTTACCAGGTCAATCAGGGGCGGCGTTGAATACTACTAAATAAAAGATACCAAACGCGCTTATAGTAATATAAATGTGTAATAACCTTCGATAAGCGAGAAACTTCAAAAGAGAACTAAATCCCAATAATAATCATAATAATAAAAATCGGGCGCAACCGAACGATTAATAAAGCGCTCAGCCGAATATGTAAATCAGAAAATAAAGGTGCAGCGTGCGATGCACCCACGCGAAAATAAATGAGTTACATAATAAGAACTGCAGTGTGTTGAGGTACGAAACAAACCATAATAGTCACAAACCTAAGCGTACGAGAATAAGCGAGGCTGGCTCCCGCATACACAAGCCAAACTAAAAGTGCCATTCTAAATCAAAACCAAAATAACAAAACTGGTAAAGCATTAGCAAGCCACAGTGTTCAGATGAGGTAAGAGATGATCCTCTCCCTAGACTCAAGGACCTCGACAAGTTTGAGCCTATCTTTTTCCAAGGCATTAAGTCATTCAAAATTCTCTTTATTTGCCCGTTGAAGATCTTCGATAAAGGAATGCCAGGTACCCATTTGCTCCATAATGTAATCTCTGACAGTTGCGATAAGGCCTTCAACCAGATGCAGACGTGCTTCCAACTGATTGAACCCAGCCAATATGCAATCCTTCATGGCGTCCATCTTACCTGCAATAATCCATCTGTCAAATGGGTCTATATACACACCGGAACGCGAGCTAGCTGGACACTAAGCCACAAAGTCCTCAGCAAGTTCAGGATGGAAAGGGTTGGGAACATAAAGAAGTTCAGAGATAGTTGCAGGATCCAAAGTGATGGACGAAGAAGCCATACGACCAAGAGCAGTATGAATATCTGGGTCAGGATGTTCATTCAATAAACAATGACTTTGAGTGTCAGTCGCACCCAAAATCTCCTTGCCTTGGGGCATCCTTTTGCTACTAGCCCTCCTTGTCGACTTTTTCCTAAGCCTCCAAGATATGAAGGATTCCATCCTCGTACGACCTATTTCAAAAGAGATCAGTGTGGACTCAAACAACAACCATAAAAAGGGAAACAGCCTAGCCAGACTCAGTCATAAACAGAAACATTTCAATTGGAGAACCCTGGGGCATTTCATCAAACAATTTATAAACAAATACCAAGCATCCTGGTTTCAAAGAAAACAACTAGATGATTCATATTCTTCAAAGATGATTACAAAAATGGTATCTATGCTACACAAAACTTGGCTATTGCCAAAATCCCAAATTCATACACGGCCCGGTGAGGTCATGTTTGTAACATCCTAACTTGTTAACGCAGGAGTATTCCAGCAAAACAAAACAAAATAAAGAAAAAGAATCTTACCTAGATAGATCATGGCACCTTGGGGCCAAAAGGAAATCGATCAAGATAAACAGGTGTTGCTGCAAATACTAGGCAAAATGATGGAATGAGAAAGCCAAAACCTTTTGAAGAAAAATCGAGGCAGAAATGTCAAACATAGACTACCTGGTAAAACTCTCGAGGAAGCATAGCTATTGCCGAAAGAATCTCTTGAAAAAGATAAAAGTGGAATGAAGCAGGTTAAAAGTAATTAAGGAAGATTAGAAGGCATACTTCTAGAGAATTCTCGCCACGTTAGCTTAAGTGCCCGATTACACAAAAATTCCTATCAAGCTCCAGCTGGCATCTCGAAATTCAACTGTTCGCACAATAAACAAAAAGATACATCAAGCCTCTCGCTCATAGAGAGAGACAATACCAGTCCACTACAACGAAACAATCCCAATTTTTTGTATGACCGACCCCTCGACAAATCAACTAAACAATGTGCAATCAAATATGTCGAAGCCAGTAATTCCTTACTAAAAGAAATCATGGACTTCGAGGGGCAAGTGTTAATCCTTAAAAAATCCATACGCACATTGAGCAAAGGATACAGAACGAACATCATCAGGGTCGGTCGTGCGCAATGTTATCTGAGGCAGTTAAACAACTCACGATGGATAGGATGCAACCACACATAGCAAGACCCAAGTATCAAACCCAAGACAAATCAAGTCGACCAGTACGACCAAAGAAGATGGCACGATATGCTATGAGAAATGTGGCACAATGGAGATAAGGATCGTACATTCTATAAAGCCGCTCACAACAACGGAGCATGCTTGATCTAATATCAATGTTTGGTCGCATGCATCAAGACAGGAGTCAAGATCGCATGTGTATTTAACAACTACTCATGAATTGCAACTCCTATCGCTCGACACTCGAATCTGAAACCCATTGGTAGGTCGTATACCAACTCCTAGAAAGATCACATTCACATCTCAAAGTCGAAAGTCTCAGTCGGTTGCCTCTAAACTAATGAAGATCGTCGCTCGCTCACTCCAATCAGACACAACCACATTAAGTAACTATGATCAGTCATTCCTTCATCTTGCCATCAAGCAAATCAGATATCTACTCATCGAATGCTAGAAATAGACACGACCAAAGAGCACCGACCGAAGTCACTCGCTTAACAACTCAAGACACTGGCTCCATTGAGTCGCTTACACATGATAACTGAATATAGCCATGGACACCTGGCTACAGCAAGCCAGTGGCATGACTGTAATTAACAGAATGAGCGATCCGTAGCTTGCATAAAACGAATTTCAAGTCGTTTCCCAAAGGAGCCTGACCTATAAATACACCATGGCTGCCAACATAAAGGGATCGAATCTTGGGAAAACTACGAAGTGTTGCTAAATTCTACACTCAACCACTAAGTCGGCCATGCCGTCAAGTACAATCTTGTGATCAAGGAAAACGAAGGCATCCTCTTTCTCAGTCATTCATCCATCCTTCTTCTCCTGAAATTCTACCATTCTCTTGTATAATTCCAAGATTGAAATATATAAACGAGGGTATATTTAGTGAATATAGTGATGTATGAAAAGAGAGAATTTATGTATTTTGTAATCCTCAATATGAGATTGGAAATCACCTTCGTAGTGGATGTAGGCCTAATTAAAGGCTGAGCCACTCTAAAGCTCGTCTCTACTTTACCTTTCTCTCATTTTTCATTTTCAATTGCTGATTAAACACGGTTCCATTTATTTCTTAACGTATTGGTGAAGTAAAGTTTTAGTACCTTGGGTGTTTAGACCAATTTCGGTGTAAACAAGTATGTTTCGCCAAACTTCTCATATTCCCTTGATTTGTATGGGTCTGTTATCTACAGATGGTGCACTCCATATGGAGATGAGAGAAAAGAAAATAATCTGTGAACATACAAGGAAATTTAGTTGTTAGATCAATCCATTTTAATGCAGGTCTTCGATAAATATAACCATTCGAATACATAATAGCTAATAAATTTCGCTATTATCAGTAAACATACTAAGCTATCAATGCAATCATATAAACTATCCAACTTTTTTTTCAACATTACGTGTCAAATTATCTCAAGCCTTCAAGCAATCAGACCAGATAATTTTGATTTTAAAATAAATCTACCAAAACATGGACCTGGAAACCTGCCAGACGTTTCGAGAAGTAGAGTTAGAAACATGAGACCATCAGAACTAAAATGGTGAATATTGTTTAGAAATATAAAATTAAAATAGTTATATTTGAAAAGAAACTAATATAAGTTTTACCCTTAGAGTGTAGTAAGTCGGATTTTGGCGGTTGCATTATGGATCCAGCTCCTAAAGAAAGCCTTCTGTTTGGACCACCTATTGAATTCCTAGGCATTTTCTTGGCACCTTGAGGTTTTGTTGGACTAGGTTTAGAACCAAACAATGCTTCATGCTCTGCTATGAGTTGACCATTAAGCTTTTTTTCATCCTATAGTGTTCATATCAACAATCAAGTAGATAGCAAGAAGTGGTTTTAATTTGAAGTTGAATTCTAAAAGCGAGAGACAAACATACCCTTTTCCTCTTCCGCTCTTGCTCCTTTTCTTCCCTCAGCAAGGCATATTCTTCAAGCATTGATAGAAAATTTAGTTGCAAGGAAAATAATGAAAGAAGGTCCTAGTTTTCAGCAAAGTAAGATCAAGTGTTATGTATTCATTTAATACAAGATTAGCATAAATGCAACAGGAAGAAAGGGTATATAGAGATTTCTGCATGATAGATATGTATCTAAGCTTTTTCTATATTGAATTAACATTTGAAAAGGCAATGCAGACACTTGTGAATATGAGTCATACTTACCCATCATACTTTAACATCATTCCCCTCTTATTTTCCTACATAATTATCTTGCTAGACAAAGCTTCCATCGTCACCGAAGGCATGTCGATGTAATACAGATAAATGTTTTAAGATGAGCTTACATATTTGCTTCATGTAAAAGGAATAACAAACAATTGAATTCATGATGCATTTTGTCTATGTGCAAAAACATGTACACTTCACTATACTGAAAACAAATGATTGTCAGCTAAAGTCGATGACTACATGTACAATGGTAAGATTCTTGATTGTTGATCTATAATCTTATTGGCAATTTGGCATCATTAATCTTATTATAAAAATTGGTCAGTTGAAAATATTAAATTGAGTTGCTAATAAATATTTATCTAAACAATGAATATAAATGCAAAACCTAGAATCTTGCTAACAATTGCAGAGCTTTTTCAGCATGTTTAAGTGTAAGATGAGCACCCTTTGTAGCAATATGGCGGTCCTCATACTAAAATAAACACATCTAGAATTTTAGAAAAAGGGAACAAAATGAATTTACATTAGTTTGATAGCGCAACAACTAACTTTGTTATATTCTTCAAGCCTGGATTCCTCATTACAGGCTGATAGCCATTTTTTACTCTATCAAGAATTTCTTTACTTAAAAAGTTTTCCTCCATTACTTATGAGATTTGAATTTCAATCTACTCCAACATCAGTTGAGGTTCAATTGTTCCTGCAATTGAGTATAATAAACACATGAGTACAAAGCTTAATTTGATTTTATGAACGTATAAAGGCAAGAATTTAGCTTATAATCAGATCATGTTAAAATCGCAATGAGTTTTTATAGAGGATAAAAAACACTACTCATATAAATACTTCCAGCAATGCGTTTTCGTGCTAACATGTAGACTTAGCATATGAGGCTTGAACTTAGTAAAAGTATGTAAACATCAAAATAGAATGATTATATTGCATAACTATCCATCAATCATAGGTAAATTTTACATTAGACACTTGGGTCAACAGTTATGTCTAGTGTGTCTCAACCATCAAACTATCCAAACATGTGAATATACTCAGCTTAATATTATTACTAAAAGTAAGAGAGAGTGTAAGTGTGCGCACCCGACTCTATTGCAAACTCGATTTCAGTATCTGTTTCCACAATCAAATGGGTACATTTTCACATCGCATCAAGTTCTGCCTTCTTCTTGAAAACCAACTCCTTCATCTTGCTAGCTTTCGTTCCCCCAGCCTTAAAATTTCTGTCTCTACCTATACATTTTGAAGAAATCTAGTTTATAAGTAAAAATGAGAAGCCATAGTTTGGTAAAATTACCAGCTTTCATCTTACATAATTTATGAAGTCCGAAGATAGAATGTCTGGCTCAATGATTTCGTTTTCTAAAGATGGGATGTTATGTGTAACATTGCGAAATAACTACTGCTCTTCATTTGGTGTGTCCAACAAATTCCACAACACTAAAATATTTATTGCGAGGTCTTGCGGCTATCAAAACATAATATCATGCTCAGAAGACATCAATATCATATTATCCTATAGCACTTCTGCACTTACCTTCTGCATCCTTTGTATCTTAAGCTCTCGCAGCTTATGAATCAAAGAGGAAAACCAATCAATGGTATCATTGCTAATGTTTTTTGAGATTTCATTTTCATCTAAACTAGGGTGTGCTGCAATTACTGTCTAAACTAGTTTAAATTGGTATGTAAATCCTTTAAGATGCAATGACTTGGCGTGTGAATATATACCAGCTTCTAAATGTTCTCAAGTTACTAAAATGCATAATGCATCTCCATGTATACATTGTTCAAGTCTCGTATATATTATACCTTTGAAAATGTGAAGTTTCCTACATATATGGACCTTTAGGCATATGAACAGCTATATAAGATTTTAATGGATGAGTGTGTGGCATTGAATATTTATCTTTATATGACTCCAGATGTATAGATTTGATAAATTTATAGTGCAATCAATTGATTTTATATAGCTTACATGCATTAAATCTTCAAAAGCATCAAACTGTTTTATATATCAATGTATATTAGATTTTGGTATGGATCCTTTCACATACATCTAGCTAGCTCGAGCATATGTTGAAGTATAAGAAGACACAAATTCTAAATACATGTAATTTTATGTGCCTTCATGAATAGTAATTTGAAAATACCAAACCTTGAAATGTATTTATATCGCAGATCTATTACAAACTCTAAATGACAGTTTATAGTCGAAATGTATTTGTATATGCTAAACTTCATAAGTGGTTGTTTTACATACCATTTTAGATTTGAGCATGATTATGCGTTCATAAGGTTTTTAAGTGCACGTGGTATTGAGCAGACATTCTTTCAGAAAGACTGGGTTCAACATATATATGAAAGCTTAAACGATTTATAAAATTTTGAATACGTATGATGTTTTAATTAGGGTATGGTTTTATAAATCAAGATTTTCAAACATGTTTTGAGAAAGCAAATATATTGAATATATACTTACCATAAATGTTTACATTGTGCATATCAGAAAACTTGAAAGATATAAGTTCTTGTTTTGGGATGTGTATCCATACAATGGTGGGTATACCAGAAATTTTGGGTGTATAGCTATCCAAATAGATGGGTTGTCCAAGATAAAATCAGACTTGTTATGAAACAATGAAAAAAGTAACCCGATCTTCCACAATTTGACATTGCATCGCTGACAAGATGAATAAATACTTTAGCATCCATTAATATACCATTTTTTACTGTGGAGAACTCTAAAAATGTGTTTCTTGTTTTAACAGCATCCTTCAAGTCCAAAAACAACAATGATCAAATCCTTAAATTCAAAACCAATAAAGATATAAAAAAATCCTGTGGCATATAAAATTAAGAATTATAAACCGGACATTTATCATGCATGACTAGTGTATGTCTAGAAAGTTCCCACCCATGTGTTGTTTAACATAGACATTTGTCTAGCTCTACTAAGTTCTACCATCCAAAACAAGGAACAAATTCTGACTGCGCCCATAATCTCAGCAGGACTATTACTCATTTCAACATTTCAAATCACAGGAGAACAAATTATAAATCAACCATTCAATTTCCTAACTGATGTATCAAAAATAAAACACATGAATACTAAACAACTGGGGTTGACCACATAAATCCCAAAATTTAAATTCAACCTAAAAGTAAACATTAGAAACTTTATGATACTTTGATTGTATTCACTAAGTTTGCAACGCTCATGTTCGTTTTTCTTAAAAATTGACCATCGACTGGTATAAACCAAAAACTACTATATGTTGTACCGAGTGTAACATCGCACTTAAAAATTGAAATAAAAATTGAACTATTAACAAGTAAACAACATGACTAAAGGATTATGGTAACTTACTACACAATGATATATAACAATTTAAATCTTAAAGTCGTTCAAAAATACCTAAAGACAGAAGTCGAATCGATAGTCCTGTCTGTGCACTTTTGAAATTGAATCCCTAAACCCTACTCACGGAAGTAGAAGTTACTTCGACCTACAATAGTCAATAGTCCTGTCGATGCAATTTTGAAATTGAATCCCAATGCTCAAATTGATCAAAGTACAAGTTGGTCACCTCGCCATTTTCCTCTTTTTGGGTTAACGAAATAGTGCGAACAAGAAGAGAGAGGCTAAAGGATGGGAACGGTGAAGCAGCTAAAAGTCTGATAAAGAAGGTTGAAAAGTTGCATTATAGGCACACTACGTCTAATTTAATTTAATAATCAAAATTAATAAAATTAAACAACGATTAGGTAAATCAGAAACACCATAAATTATTGTAGGTCTACATACGTTGCATATCCGTTTCATGCTAACAATACAGTGCATTTCAGATTCCGTAATTTGGCTTTATGCATATCACTTGAAAATGGATTCTAACTGCCTTTAGTGCTAGCACAAGCAACTATTCTTTTGTTGTAGTACAATTGATTTGCAAATAATGCCTCCTAAGGTGTTAACATATAAGCTATGAATTTCATAAAACACTTGAGCACAACAACACTACATCACACCGCAAACGCATCAGAAAGAATGCCATAAATTGTTGCAGGCCTACATACACTACATATCCGTTTCATGTTAATAATACGGTGCGTTTCAGATTCCGTAATTTGGCGTAGTCAAGGTTTTAAATCTCGGATATCAGTCGCGTTTCGTTTTGGGGATTTTATAGACTCGGTCTCGTATCGGGGGAGATCTCGGACGAGATGAGTCTAACTTGGTAGTTCGTCTCGGATTTTCATCTTGGTTCTGAAAGTTCATATCGGAACAATCTCAGGGTACATGATATGTTAAAAATTATATTTTAACAAAATGATTTTTATGAATGCTATCAAAAACATAGTAACTTAAAATGCAAAATGCAAAATAACTTTATTATTCTTTATTTTGCGAAAGATCATTCATACTCTAAATCATAGTATGCTTAAAATAGGAATATTGCTAGACAAGAAACATTAAAAGGATCCAAAACATTAAAAAAATCGGCATAAATAGACCATAAAATACATAATTTCATAAGTAACATGTATGTAAAAAGATGAATATGAAAATCATAAGCATTGTAAAACATATACGAACATACAATATAGTCATTTAACATGCAAAATGTAAAATAACAAAAAATTGTTATGGCTAGATTTGGGTTTTTTTAATCAAAGTTCTAAATTAAGCACAAATTTAAATTTTAACCAAAAAAACTAAGATCTCGGACGATATTCCAGTATTTCGTCTTGGTCGACATATCGTTCGATATTGAAATATCTCGGGCGATATATCTGAAAGGAGATTTAGAGTGATATTTGCCGTTTCATTTCGGAAGGAGCCCAAAACAAGATCTCTGAGGAAATCTCAAGCGATATTTGCGAGATTTGAAACAGTGGGCGTAGTGCATAATCACTTGAAAATGTATTCTCACTGCCTTTAATGCTAGCATAAGCAACTAATCTTTTGTTGTAGTATAATTAAATTGCAACAAATGCCTCCTAAGGTGTTAACTTATAAGCAATGAATTTCATAAACCACTTGAGCACAACGACACTACATCACACCGCAAAGGAATCAAAGAGAAGACTTCCATTATTTATGAGGAACCATATTACATAAAAATAAAATAAAAAGTTATATGATATACAGGACAATCTTAATAAATAAGAGTCATACAAACATTATATTGTTGTAGTTCCAATATTAAAAGTTTGAATGAAAAAAATTCACACTTGACTCTCAACATGAGTAATAATACCCTTCTCTCCCCTATTAGAATCCTCAAGCAAACCATCCTTCGGCAAAACCAGAGTCGATTTTACCCCGATTCAAACCAACGTCCTTTCTTAGCCGCAAATAGAACTCACAAACTCCCTAGATGTAAGATCCAAGAGTTGCATAACTCTGGTTCCACACCTAGATCCATCACATATTCCTCTTTGCCCTACCTAAATATGATTTAACACACGTTAAACTTATGGATATGTTGTTCCATACTCCTATAAAACTTCTCGATAATATTAGCGAATTGATATATAGTAAGATCAAAGCATTTGATTTGAAGGAAAGAAGTCGAAGTCGATGTTAACCCTGATATGACCACGACAGATATTCACCCAAAATTGATAAAGAGATTGAAATACATGATGTCGGGACTAGATGAAATCTTACTAGAAAGATAAAGGAATAAGATAAAAACACATGGGAAAGTTTGATAGCTAAAAAGGCTATGTACATGGGTCGGAACCGACCCATGAGCATTATCCTAGGGCCCATGAGACTCACTCCATCCTCTTCGTAATAATCCCAGAAGGCCACTCACAAAATTTCAAGTTATTCAACCAACTTTGGCACAGTGCTCATTGAATCAAGGCGAAGTGTCGAAGATTAAGGAGCAAGTTGCAACATGCCACCAGACCAAGTCCGATCAACTCCAAAATGCACCCACAAGCTAAAAAATGTATGAACGTCAAAACCACGAAGTCCAACACCAAAAATATGCTAAGAACCATGGGTGTGCACTAGCCCATGATGGGTCGGCATGATGTGTCGACACCGTCCCATGATGGGCCGACACATCCCCATGCCATTAGAAGAATTTGGCATTGGATATACTGTGGTGAGCCGACATATTACCCTTATGCTTCCTACAAGTGGGGTTGGCCCAATTCCTTCTAGATTACCTATAAATATCCCTCTAGCTCTACCATCAATGGGGATTTGTTTCCTTACTCTACCAAAGCTCTGCAAACATATTTCTTCATCTCTAGAAGCCATTACTCTCCTTTAACTGCAAAGCTTCTTCTCCAAAGATAGCTAGTCTACATCACCTGGGCTGGTTATCTTGATTCTCCAATAACCAATAATACTTGTGATTGTTTGTTATTCTCTACTTTGGGGTTCACTGAAATCCTTTATATTGTATTGTACTTAGCATGGCAAGGAATATAATAATATTGTTCAAAGTGGATGTAGGCTTGATCTCAAGCTGAACCACTATAAAATTGTCTTCTTCTTTACTTTCTTTCTGTATCTTTGCTATTTTATTTTACTTTTACTGCTTTACTATTTCCTCATCATTTGGCGGTGCTTTCGCAAATAAATTTAGTGTTACTTCCACTTTTGGAGTTAACATTTGGTGCTTTCTCTGAGAACTGAATCAAATGCCTAGTTCTGCACTTCTACTATAGATCATCAAGGTCTACAAGGCACATCCACGGAGAAGTTTGCATTAAAAACACGAAGCCTAGTAGATATCATGGCTACTCCTTGGAAGAACACAAGTAAAAGTAAATCCGAGTACCAGGGGCTTTCGAAAACATGGTTGGGGATACTCAGATCTCCCTTATAGCTAAAAACCTTGAAGCAACTCAAGCCCTCGAGGAAGCTATCACCCAGAGAGAACTTGACGATGTGGTTGATGGAATAAATTAGTGGTCGAAAGCCACAAAAGGGTGTTGGTGGAAAAGTTGTAATCTCTCTTGGATACCAGGCCAAATTCGAGGATTTATAGAGTTGAAATCATTTAGAAGAACAAGCACATTCTTCAGCTTAGAACCAGAGGAAGAGGGATCCGAAGAGTACCTCTTGATTGCAGGATACTAATGTCGCTCATACCGATGCAGGGGAAGTGGTGGTTTTGTCCCTAGAAACATATGTACGGGAGAAAATCTAGAATCCGAGCTCATGAAGGTAATGATCTTGATAGGATGTCGGTTTCTAATGATAATCCCAACAATAATGCTAATGTTGACAATGAAGGAGTTGAATTTGACAAAAACCAGTGAAGATATCCCGCGAGACCTTCTTCCCTGAAAATCTTGAGCACCAACAGTAGGCCACCCATATGAGTCAGAGGATCAGGATCTTAGCCTACAAATTGAGGTAGTCTGCCTTACTAGACACCCAGAAAGGTAGTTGGCATCCGCCCCATGGAGAAAAATGATAATGAAGAGTATATCTCGGAGATGATTGAACTGATTATGAAGGAAAGTTTTGATTGAAAAGAAGAGAAGGAGGATTAGGGTTAAGCCCCCAGCAATACTCCTTTCACTAGCAAGATATTGAAAGCTGATTAACCTAAGAAGTCCATCCCACCAATGATGTCAGCATACAACCAGACAAAAAATCCTAACTATTTTCTATTTAAATATGACTGTGAAATGAACAACGCTCGGGCGACCGATGAATTGAAGTGTCGATATTTCACGGTGTACTTGGAGGGAGTAACTTTGTTGTGGTTTACAAAGATCGCACCAAATTAAGTTTCCAAGATTTGACTTGAAAGTTCAAGCAACAGTTTAGGTTGTACACCTCAAAGGCGAAGAATAAAATATCATTCTCGGGGATAGCTTAGAAACCGAATGAACCTTTGAAGTCCTTTTTGAGTCAATTTAATATTGCAGTACCTGAAGTCGAAAACTCAAGAAAAAGGGTGGTGCTAACGACCTTGGTCCGAGCTATTAATAAGGAGACCGAATTTGGAAAATGGGTAAAGATGACGGAACCTGATACTCTAGAGAAATTCTATAAGAAGACTGAAGAATTCCATAGATGGGTAGAGGCAAATCTGATGGACGTGGATAATGTTAGTCCCATACAAAACCATCCAGACAATAATCTCAAGGAAGATGGTTTCACCCAAGTGTGAGGAAGAAAGGGAGTAGGTAAGCAAAGAGTGCTAACGACTAAAAAGGATGGAAAATGCCTTTAATACTTCAAGCATAAAGATTTCACACCTCTAAACGACACGCTTGAAAACATCTTCTTGGCCATTGACGAGCAAGATCGGTATCCAAAGCTGCATCCTGTGAAGATGATTGAAGTAAAGAGGAATTCTAACAAGCTTCGTCAATTTCATAATCAGCTAGGACATACCAATAATGAATGCAGGCACTTGAAGAATTTGATAGAATAGCATACTAGGGATAATAAGTTGCAGCTGTATATCAAAAAGCCTTGTGCAACCCAGCCATCTCCAACAACCCAGTGGCAGACTATCCCTGCAAACCAACCTGGACCCATCAACTAGAATGGAGGACAAAATAATGGGAAATTGGTCATTCATACCATTTCAAGCGGCCCGCACCCTGCACAGAAGGCTGGGGAGAAATGAAAAGGTACTCAAGTGCTATGAACTATGCTCTAAGGGATGAGGCATGTTTTGTCTTGGAATATACAACCCCAGCAAAGCAACAAAGGAAGTTCAATAGCGACATAGTTTTCAGAGCTCGGAATACAGAAAGGCTCGAAGCTCATACACTTGATCCTAAGGTGATAACAATCACCATCGGGCCTACAACGGTAAGAAGAGTTCTCGTTGACTGTGGATCATCTGTGAACATTCTCTTTAGAAGAACATTTAACCAGAAGAAGTTTCCAATGACTGATGTGTCAACCTGTCAAGCCAAGATCCAAGGCTTCTTTGGCGATCCACAGCAACCAATCAGAAAAATTGACCTATCCGTCAAGATCAGAGAAGGCGAAAGGAAAGTGGTATTGATCTTGACTTTTGTTGTTGTTGATGAAGTGTCAGCATATAATGCATTCCTCAGTAGACTGACATTAATGGATTTCAATATCTCCCTGGCACCATGGTGCCTCAAGATGAAATTCCCGGTCGATAATGGAATTGGAATTGCTAAAGGAGTTCAGAATGCTGCTTGATAATGCTACATAATCGAATTACGAGAAGCCAAGAAGGAAAAAATCAAGGATACGGAGGAACCTCTTCGCATCCATATACCCATCTTATAGCAACTAAAGAGAAACCCTTGCACTGGAGAGCACAATCTAGTTAGTAAGGCCATGGATCCATGAAAAAAATGTAAAGGATAACAGGGCTGCACCGTAGAAATTATGATATATATTTCAGTGGACCCAAAAGATTCAACTCTAATGTTGAATATCAGACAACTTGGTATGAAAGTACATAGAGAGTTGATTGTTTTTCTTAAAGCTAATTTGCACATGTTCGCTTAGAGTGATGCAGATATGTGTGGAATTTTGCTTAAGGTAGCAAGTCATGCTTTACATCGATCATCGGTATTTCCTGGTAAAATAGAAGAGAAGAACTCAAGGCCCTGAGAGATCACTGACCTTGATAGAGGAAGTTGAGCGTCTTATGGACAATGGGTTCATCAAATAATCGACATATCTAGACTGTGTATCTAAGCCAGTGTGTAACACCCCGTATATTGAATAACTTGCTATAATATAAAACAGGGAAGAATTAAAATTTAAAATCTGAATCAGGGGAAACGGGCTATGCCATTGCGTTTATCTCGGAAAAATACGTGAAATAGAGTCCGAGTTTTCCAAAATCGGAGTCCGTATGACCCAGTTAAGGCCCGAAGAAGTTTCAGAAAATTTAAAACAGATTTTAAATATGAAAAATTCAAATTTCAGAAGTGGCGGGAAAATTCACGCCAGACCCAGGGAGTCGACCTGGGGGTCGAAAAGGGTGTCGACTTGCCCACCAGGTCGACTAGGGTGTCGACCCTAGTGTCGACCTGGGGGTCGACCTCCCTGGTCGAGCCCAGGTGACCTGGGTGCACCAGTTTGGCTTCTGGTCTGTGTTTTGGTGGCTAGGACGAGATCTGACGGCTCTAATCTGATTTAGGGTTAATCTAATGGCCTAAAACACCTAACTACTCTATAAATACACCCTAAGACTACCCTAAATCATACTAAAAATAGATACAACATCGTTATGCCGTCAAAATGCAACTTGAAGGAGCCTCCATCAAATTAAAGAGGAAGATAGCTTCTCAAATCAACTTCTATTCAACTCTTGCAACTTAATCTTCTTCTTAGGAGCGTTAATCAACAAGTTGTGAATTTTCTATAGCCTTAATGACCAATTGTTGAAATGATTATGATAGGATATAATGAGGTTATGGCTATGAATGTGGATCAATGCAAGATCATGTTATCATATGCTATGTGTTTGTGATGTTATGCAAGTTATGCAAGTTATGTGTTCATGATGTTATGCAAGTTATGCAAGTCATATGCTATGTGATCATGATGTTATGCAAGTTATATGCTATGTGATCATGATGTTATGCAAGTTATGCATGTTATATGCTACATGTTCATGATGTTATGCAAGTTATGCAGGTCATATGCTACATGTTCATGATGTTTTGCAAGTTATGCAAGTTATACGCTACATGATCATGATGTTATGCAAGTTATGCAAGTGTTAGGCTATGTGTTCATGATGCTAGTTATGCAAATTGCTATGATAAACATTGATCCATTATGACACCATGTTATGCAAGTTTGGTGTTTGATTATATGCAAGATATGTTATGCAAGTTTGGTGTATGATTATATGCAAGTTCATATATGATATGTTATGCAAGTTTGGTGTTTGATTATATGCAAGTTCATATATGACATGTTATGCAAGCTTGGTGTTTGATTATATGCAAGTAACATGTGCAAGTTTACACCTTAGTATGATATGCATACATATGCAAGTTAACCCCTTTGTATGTCATACATACATATGCAAGTTTACCCCTTTGTATGACATAAATAACTTATGCAAGTTAACCTCTTTATGACATATGTGATTCATGCAAGTTTGGGTTGATTATTTATGCTAGTTGGGTTTGATGCTATATGCATGTTGACACCTTTAAACCCATGTTGATGCTAATGTTATGCAAGTTGAACCCATTGTATTTGTGATGAATCTTCCCTTTTATGTCATGTTAGCGAATTACGTGGGGAACGATGGGGTTAATATACATGTTAATGAAATGGTGTGAAGTTGGTATGATTATGCATACCATAAAGTGGATGGACATAATTGAGTCAATTATGTACATCGTTAAAATTGGAATTAATTAGGGAAAATTAATTCGAAATATGGGGGTGATTAATTAGGTGTAATTAATCGACTAAGACACGAGGTTGGACCCTTTTGTAGCATAAGACTGCCCGGAACCGACCGGCAAATCCAGCGGCTACAAATGATTGGCCCAATGTGAGAGGTCTTAGGCACAAACTTAATACGTGACAAGTGTAAAGACACGAGGTTAGACTCGGTTATGGCGTAAGGCTGCCCGGACCCGACCGGCAAATCCAGCTGCCATAAAAGATAGTCTAATGTGAGAGGTCTTTACAACGGTTACGTTCTTAATCAATTAAGAAACACTTAACCATATTAGCATGTAGAGGGACATGAGGGGTTAAGTTGGTGCCTTGGGTGGCATGTTGAAAAATCTAGTGGTTGCCTTGGGTGGCAATAGAAAATACGAGTAGAATACTTAACCAAAGTTGAACATGTAATTAAACATGATTAAAGGGTTAAGTAAGTGCCTTGGGTGGCATGGGGAAAATCTAGTGGTTGCCTTGGGTGGCAATGGAAGATAAGATTAAAATACTTAACCAAAGTGGAACATGTAATTAAACATGATTAAAGGGTTAAGTAAGTGCCTTGGGTGGCATGGGGAAAATCTAGTGGTTGCCTTGGGTGGCAATGGAAGATAAGATTAAAATACTTAACCAAAGTGGAACATGTAATTAAACATGATTAAAAGGTTAAGTAAGTGCCTTGGGTGGCATGTGGAAATCAAGTAAGTGCCTTGGGTGGCATGGGGAAATCTAGTGGGTGCCTTGAGTGGCAATTGAAATATGAGTAGATGACTTAACCAAACTTTAAACATGTAAGTGGACATGATTATTAAAAAGGGTTAAGTGGGATGCACTAGAAAAAATTGACAAGCTTAGGTGGGTAGCTTGTGGGGGCCCATTTCAACCAGTAACCCATATGTATCTTAGTGGGCTCGACCCATGTCGAGGACGGGACATGCGTACTGGGCTTGACTATAAGAGGCCAAAAACGGGTTAGCGGTGGCAACGCAAGTCCAACGGGTTTCATATGCGTGTGTGGGCCCGGGCTGGTAGGTAAGACGTTGTTGCATCGTGTAGGTATAAGCCGTGCACCATTGATTGTATTGGGTTGCCACTTTGGGGAGTGATACACCCCACTGTGGGGCCAGCACGGGTACCTACGTTAGGGAGCCGATCGAATGGGAGTAGTGGGTACACCTAGTGGAGATAGGGGCAGACGACACCTATGTAGTCAGCTAGGGGTACACGGGACTACTATTATAATTACTAAGTTGTGGGTACACCTAGTGGAGATAGGGGCAGACGACACCTATGTAGTCAGCTAGGGGTACACGGAACTACTATTAAAAAATTACACTTAGTGGGATCAACCTTTAAGTAGGAATTACCCTTGGGTGGGTAGATCTGGTGTGGTGCAGTGTAGGAATTACCCTTGGGTCGGTAGATCTGGTGTGGTGCAGGGTAGTATTTATCCTTAGGTGGATAGGCGCGTCTTTACCGTTATCTTAGTTTATCCTAAGTCTAGTTGGCTGCTTAGTGTAGTCATTTATCCCCAGTCGTACCGTACCAGGTTTATATCATACCCTAATTACTTTAATGATTGTATTGTTAAAGTTATAGGGCTCACTCAGACTTATGTCTGACCCCGTTGTTTTTATCTTTTTCCCCAAACCCTCAGGTTCTCAGAGTGGGCCTAGCTCTAGTGGGCTTTGATCAGATTGCTTTATCTATCTTTTGGAGCTTGGACCATTGATGTAAAGCTCAGTTTATCTTTTCTTTTATAGCTAACAGTTTATGTAGTGGGATTATGTACTTTTGTTTTATCAAGATGGATATTATGTACTTGACTCTTGTTTATGGTTTAGTGATGTAACCAAACATGTTTTACTTTCCGCTGCAATGAAATGATGTTTTAAATTCTCAAGTATTACTTATATCTGTCTTTTTGTAACTTTTCTGTTCTATATTCACTTAAGATACTCCACCGATGCTATGGCATTCCCTTAGTGAGTGACCGTAGCGGGTGTGGGGTGTTACACGTGGTATTAGAGCTTAAGGTTACCAGAACAGATAAAACTTTTAGAAAATTACTTTTCTAAAAACATTTCTGGAAGAAGTATTTTCAAAAACATGTTTTTAAGAGAAAAGTTTTTGAAAGAAAAAAAAAACATAATCCCCAAGAGCCATATATCCTTCCTTCGATTCTCCGTTTTGAATCTCTTCCTCTTTCTCTTTTTGAATTTTCCCTCCGCGTATAGATGTCTTTTTAAGATAAATAAGGACTTCCGTATAAAGGACGGAAGAACCGCTTCAAGGGACTAAGACGTTTCCCAGGCCAAGAAGTTAGTCCAAGGAGGTGGAGGGCTTATGGGTACCTTTAAGATGGACGAGAGAGGAAGGTTCAAATAGCTGTTAGGTAAATAAAGGACGAAACCTTATCGTGGGAAGAAGGCCACGAAAGGAGAATGAGAAGGTGAAGGCTAGTTGTTTTGGACAAATAGGACACCTTATTAGGGTTGTCCAAAGAGGTAAGGACGAAGTACAGGATCTTCTGGAGGGTAGATGTATTCCCTCACGACGGGTATACCTGATGGGGGTAGGACCGTCTAAGTTGAAATTTGGTTCTCTCGATCATCCTGTTCGAACTTTATTCGACTCTGGCGCATCACATTCGTTTATCTCATCATCATTAGTTGAGTCACTGCACCTAGACACCAGTTTAGTAGATGGTCCCGTGGTTGTTTCAAACCCAATTGGGGGCTCCACTTATTTGTCCATGATATGTTTGGGTTTGAAGATCCTCATACTTAGCGTTGAGTTTAGGTGTGATGCCTTTGTTTTGGGCTTCATGGGCTATGGGTTGATTTTGGGCATGGACTGGTTATCCAGTAATGGTGCCGTTCTTGATTGCGAAAGGAGAGTTGTTAGGCTCATGACCCGCTTGGGTAACACTCTCGAGATCTCTTGTAATCCCATAGATTCTATTATGCTAAGTTATCTTGAATCGCCTGACGCTTCGGTCGAGAGTTTGCGATCTGTTAGAGTAGTCCGGGAATACTCGGATGTGTTTGAGGAGGTGAAGGGCTTACCTCCTAAGCGGGAGATAGACCTCCGAATATATCTGGCCGACGATGCTAAACCAGTATCTTTGTCAGTGCGCCACATGGCTCCTCGTGAGAGGAGGGAACTCCATAAGCAAGTAGGGTAGTTGCTTGATAAGTGGTTCATAAGACGAAGTATATCGGAGTGGGGTGCTCCAGTATTTTTTGCCACGAAGGCGGGTGGGTCCCTCAGACTTTGTGTAGACTATAGAGAACTCAACAAGCTCACAAAGAAGAATAGACACCCATTGCCAAGGATTGATGATCTTTTTGATCGGTTGGTTGGCGCCTCAGTGTTTCACAGTTGGACTTAGCCACGGGGTTTCATCAGTTGGGAGTGACTGAGGATAGTGTAGACAAGACTGCCTTTAGGACTCCAGATGGTTTCTATGAGTGGCTTGTGATGCCATTTGGTTTGACGAACGCCCCCGCATATTTTGTTGGTTTGATGAGTAGGGTGTTCAGGGAGTACCTAAATAACTTTGTAGTGGTCTTTGTGGATGACATCTTGGTCTTTTATAAGAACGAAATAAGTTTTCGTATGTGCTTAATAGGTTAAGCCAAGCCAGTTATTTGATCAACGGTGGTTCTGGAGCGAGATTGGCAAGGACATCCAGAGTTGGGCAAGGGCTTAATTATTTAGCCGTTTTTACTAGTATCATCTCACGTAGGTCGTCTGAATTCGAAGGACGTGTCCCTTGGGTGTTTGTCTGATATTGGTTTAGGCCTTTGGGGCTTGCACTTGGGGGATGTCGAGTTCGACTAGGATGGTCTGCGTGAGAGATGGATAGTTGTGACGATTTTGTATGAAAGTATATCCTGGTTTTCTCCAAAAGTGGAGAAAAGCATGCCCTACATCTTAGGGAAGTGTTGGAGACTCTTCGAGCGCATAGTCTTGAGACAGCAAAGGTGGATGGAGTTCTTAGCATCCTATGATTTCAAGATAGCGTATACCCCTGGCAAGGGTAACATGGTGGCGGACGCCTTGAGCGGAAAAAGGTTGTCCTTGAGTCCATTGTTTGTGGAACGACGAAGCTTGGAATTTATCTCGATTTCAGACCTTCCGTTGACTTTATACCCGGTTTGCTAGCATCCTTGGAGGTCATACCTACTCTTTTGAGACGGATTGGCGAGGCACAGCGGGACGACCCACAGTTGGTTGAGTTGGTAGAGAGGCTCATAAGGGGGGGAGTCGTCCAGCCATTTGAGTAGGTATACCCTAGACGATAGGGGGTGCTTGCGTAGAGATGGTAGACTTTGTGTACCGCAAGACGAGGGTTTGAGGAAGGCTATTCTTGATGATGCACACCGTTCTAGGATTACCATCCATCCCGGTGGGGACAAGATGTACCAAAACATGAAGCGAGTTTTCTTTTGGGCCGGTATGAAGAAAGATGTGGTCGAGTATGTCGCTAGATGCTTGGTGTGCCAACAGGTGAAAGACGGAGCAAAAGAAACCCGGTGGGTTGCTTCACCCATTGGAAGTTCCGCAATGGAAGTGGGATGACATCTCGATGGATTTTATTGAGAGGTTACCTAGGTCGAAGAAGGGTAATACGGGAATTTGGGTTGTGGTAGATAGACTTACTAAGAGCGCCCATTTCATACCCATGAAGAGCAAGAGGACTGCTCCATGTCTAGCTTTGGTTTATCTTTGAGAGATAATTCAGTTGCATAAGGAACAGGACGTATTCCATGTGTCACATTTGAGGAAGTGCCTACATGAGACCGCAGAGGTGGTAGAGCCGAGCCTGCTTAGGGAAGTAGAGGTAGAGCGTGATGCGACTATTCGACGAGCCCCTACCCGCATCCTTGGGTCAGAGATTAGGAAGTTGAGAAACAGAGAGGTTTGACTAGTCAAAGTGCCAAGGGGAGAAGATGAGAGTAATGCTACTTGGGAGACAGAAGCGAAGATGTGTTCATCGTACCCATTCCTTTTTTAGGGTATGACTTTTAACTTCTCCTTTATCGTTTGTCTAGTACTTATCTTATCTTTAGTATGTCCTCTCATTAGTACCTTTGACCTTTAGATAGGGTAAACCTATGGTTGAAACATGTGTTTGAGACATGTTATGTTTGATGGATGCGTGTGGATGCAAGTGGTTGCTAGTGGTTGCTCGTGGATGCATATACACACACTTTAGGCACTAGATCGGCTCAATCACTTC
The DNA here is from genome assembly GCA_030737875.1 of Allium sativum. NCBI lineage: Eukaryota > Viridiplantae > Streptophyta > Magnoliopsida > Asparagales > Amaryllidaceae > Allium > Allium sativum. The sequence goes on along the minus strand of CM060913.1, from coordinate 544,530,790 downwards.
ATATTGCATATTGCATAAAATTGTGTGTAGGTAGCTATATTAATGGATGTATAATGGTTGCGTTATCATATGGATGATGCATTTTGATGTATGGTTGTGCACACATGTAGAAATAGTATGTATAGATAGGGTTCTTTCGCATAAATATTGGATGCATGGCACTATCATGATTTGCATTACGGAGGTCAACTGAATCAGTGGACCGCCTGATTTTGCATTAGACAGGGAACATATACACATACTTTTTGCATATGTTCATACAGGGAACATATACACACACTTTTTGCATATGTTCATACAGCATTAGAAACTCTAAGGACAATGGATGCCAGTGTTTGATGGTTTGAGTAGATGGTTGTTTGGATGGTAGGATACGTTCTTCTTGACTTAGAGATTTCGGGGACGAAATCCTTTAAGTAGGGGAGAATGTAAAACCCCGTATGTTGAAGAACTTGCTATAATATAAAACAGGGCAGAATTAAATTTTAAAATCTGAATCAGGGGAAACGGGCTATGCCATTGCGTTCGTCTCGGAAAAATACGCGAAATAGAGTCCGAGTTTTCGAAAATCGGAGTCTGTATGACCCAGTTAAGGCCCGAAGAAGTTTCAGAAAATTTAAAACAGATTTTAAATATGAAAAATTCAAATTTCAGAAGCAGCGGGAAAATTCCCGCCAGACCCAGGGAGTCGACCTGGGGGTCGACAGGGGTATCGACTTGCCCACCAGGTCGACTAGGGTGTCGACCCTAGTGTCGACCTGGGGGTCGACCTCCCTGGTCGAGCCCAGGTGACCTGGGTGCACCAGTTTGGCTTTTGGGCTGTGTTTTGGTGGCTAGGACGAGATCTGACGGCTCTAATCTGATTTAGGGTTAATCTAATGGCCTAAAACACCTAACTACTCTATAAATACACCCTAAGACTACCCTAAATCATACTAAAAATAGATACAACGTCGTTATGCCGTCAAAATGCAACTTGAAGGAGCCTCCATCAAATTAAAGAGGAAGATAGCTTCTCAAATCAACTTCTATTCAACTCTTGCAACTTAATCTTCTTCTTAGGAGCGTTAATCAACAAGTTGTGAGTTTTCTATAGCCTTAATGACCAATTGTTGAAATGATTATGATAGGATATAATGAGGTTATGGCTATGAATGTGGATCAATGCAAGATTATGTTATCATATGCTATGTGTTTGTGATGTTATGCAAGTTATGCTAGTTATGTGTTCATGATGTTATTCAAGTTATACAAGTCATATGCTATGTGATCATGATGTTATGCAAGTTATGCAAGTCATATGCTATGTGATCATGATGTTATGCAAGTTATGCAAGTTATATGCTACATGTTTATGATGTTATGCAAGTTATGCAAGTCATATGCTACATGTTCATGATGTTATGCAAGTTATGCAAGTTATACGCTACATGATCATGATGTTATGCAAGTTATGCAAGTGTTAGGCTATGTGTTCATGATGCTAGTTATGCAAATTGCTATGATAAACATTGATCCATTATGACACCATGTTATGCAAGTTTGGTGTTTGATTATATGCAAGATATGTTATGCAAGTTTGGTGTATGATTATATGCAAGTTCATATATGATATGTTATGCAAGTTTGGTGTTTGATTATATGCAAGTTCATATATGACATGTTATGCAAGTTTGATGTTTGATTATATGCAAGTAACACGTGCAAGTTTACACCTTAGTATGATATGCATACATATGAAAGTTAACCCCTTTGTATGTCATACATACATATGCAAGTTTACCCCTTTGTATGACATAAATAACTTATGCAAGTTAACCTCTTTATGACATATGTGATTCATGCAAGTTTGGGTTGATTATTTATGCTAGTTGGGTTTGATGCTATATGCATGTTGACACCTTTAAACCCATGTTGATGCTAATGTTATGCAAGTTGAACCCATTGTATTTATGATGAATCTTCCCTTTTATGTCATGTTAGCGAATTACGTGGGGAACGATGGGGTTAATATACATGTTAATGAAATGGTGTGAAGTTGGTATGATTATGCATACCATAAAGTGGATGGACATAATTGAGTCAATTATGTACATCGTTAAAATTGGAATTAATTAGGGAAAATTAATTCGAAATATGGGGGTGATTAATTAGGTGTAATTAATCGACTAAGACACGAGGTTGGACCCTTTTGTAGCATAAGACTGCCTGGAACCGACCGGCAAATCCAGCGGCTACAAATGATTGGCCCAATGTGAGAGGTCTTAGGCACAAACTTAATACGTGACAAGTGTAAAGACACGAGGTTAGACTCGGTTATGGCGTAAGGCTGCCCGGACCCGACCGGCAAATCCAGCTGCCATAAAAGATAGTCTAATGTGAGAGGTCTTTACAACGGTTACATTCTTAATCAATTAAGAAACACTTAACCATATTAGCATGTAGAGGGACATGAGGGGTTAAGTGGGTGCCTTGGGTGGCATATGGAAAAATCTAGTGGTTGCCTTGGGTGGCAATAGAAAATACGAGTAGAATACTTAACCAAAGTTGAACATGTAATTAAACATGATTAAAGGGTTAAGTAAGTGCCTTGGGTGGCATGGGGAAAATCTAGTGGTTGCCTTGGGTGGCAATGGAAGATAAGATTAAAATACTTAACCAAAGTGGAACATGTAATTAAACATGATTAAAGGGTTAAGTAAGTGCCTTGGGTGGCATGGGGAAAATCTAGTGGTTGCCTTGGGTGGCAATGGAAGATAAGATTAAAATACTTAACCAAAGTGGAACATGTAATTAAACATGATTAAAGGGTTAAGTAAGTGCCTTGGGTGGCATGTGGAAATCAAGTAAGTGCCTTGGGTGGCATGGGGAAATCTAGTGGGTGCCTTGAGTGGCAATTGAAATATGAGTAGATGACTTAACCAAACTTTAAACATGTAAGTGGACATGATTATTAAAAAGGGTTAAGTTGGATGCACTAAAAAAAATGACAAGCTTAGGTGGGTAGCTTGTGGGGGCCCATTTCAACCAGTAACCCATATGTATCTTAGTGGGCTCGACCCATGTCGAGGACGGGACACACGTACTGGGCTTGACTATAAGAGGCCAAAAACGGGTTAGCAGTGGCAACGCAAGTCCAACGGGTTTCATATGCGTGTGTGGGCCCGGGCTGGTAGGTAAGACGTTGTTGCATCGTGTAGGTATAAGCCGTGCACCATTGATTGTATCGGGTTGCCACTTTGGGGAGTGATACACCCTACTGTGGGGCCAGCACGGGTACCTACGTTAGGGAGCCGATCGAATGGGAGTAGTAGGTACACCTAGTGGAGATAGGGACACAGATGGCACCTATATAGTCAGCTAGGGGTACACGGGACTACTATTAAAATTACTAAGTTGTGGGTACACCTAGTGGAGATAGGGGCAGACGACACCTATGTAGTCAGCTAGGGGTACACGGAACTACTATTAAAAAATTACACTTAGTGGGATCAACCTTTAAGTAGGAATTACCCTTGGGTGGGTAGATCTGGTGTGGTGCATTGTAGGAATTACCCTTGGGTGGGTAGATCTGGTGTGGTGCAGGGTAGTATTTATCCTTAGGTGGATAGGCGCGTCTTTACCGTTATCTTAGTTTATCCTAAGTCTAGTTGGCTGCTTAGTGTAGTCATTTATCCCAGTCGTACCGTACCAGGTTTATATCATACCCTAATTACTTTAATGATTGTATTGTTAAAGTTATAGGGCTCACTCAGACTTATGTCTGACCCCGTTGTTTTTATCTTTTTCCCCAAACCCTCAGGTTCTCAGAGTGGGCCTAGCACTAGTGGGCTTTGATCAGATTGCTTTATCTATCTTTTGGAGCTTGGACCATTGATGTAAAGCTCAGTTTATCTTTTCTTTTATGGCTAACAGTTTATGTAGTGGGATTATGTACTTTTGTTTTATCAAGATGGATATTATGTACTTGACTCTTGTTTATGGTTTAATGATGTAACCAAACATGTTTTACTTTCCGCTGCAATGAAATGATGTTTTAAATTCTCAAGTATTACTTATATCTGTCTTGTTGTAACTTTTCTGTTCTATATTCACTTAAGATACCCCACTGATGCTATGGCATTCCCTTAGTGAGTAGCCGTAGCGGGTGTGGGGTGTTACACAGTGTTAGTCAAAAAGGTAAATGGAAGTGGCGAGTGTGTATAGACTTCCCGAATCATAATAAAGCATGCCCTAAATACAGCTTTCTGTTACCACGAATCGACCAACTTGTAGACGGGACAATAGGGCACGAATTACTATCTATTATGGATGCATATTTGGGGTGTAATCAAATCATGATGCATGAGCCCAATTAAGAAAATACTAGTTTCATTACGGAATTAGGATTTTACTGCTACTGGATGATGCCCTTTGGTATGAAGAACACTGGGAAGCGTACCAATGGCTAGTCAACATGATGTTCTAGTCTCAAATTGGTAACACCCTTGAGGTATACATCGATGACATGATTGTCAAGTCAAAGAAGGCATATAACGGCATGGATAACTAGGCATATATGATTGCAATTCTTAGGAAGTATGGGATGATGCTAAACCCATTGAAATACTCATTCGATATATCAACTGGGAAATTCCTAGGGTTTATGGTCAGCACGAGAAGCATTGAAGAAAACCCTATGCAAATAACGGCCTTGAGAGAAGTCATAGCTCCTCGAGATAGAAAGGGAACTTCAGAGTCTCAACTGGAAGATTGCAGCACTAAGTAGGTTCATTTTAAAGGCGCTAATAGATTTATACCCTTCTTTGATACTTTGAAGAAGGATAAAAAAAACTTTGAATGGAAAATGGAATGTCAGATGGCCTTTGAAGAACTCATATGATATATAGAAGCTCTATGAATGCTCTCTAAGCCTAGCCATGGGGAAAATTTGTTCATTTATCTGGCAGTATCCTCTCACGCTCTAAGTGCAGCTTTTTATGCAAGAAGAGTCATGAGTCTAATGCCCAGTATATTACATCAACAAGCAGTTCACTAAGCGGAAGGAGTTATCCAAAATTCGAAAAGCTTGGGTACTACTTACTGATTGCATCAAGAAATCTACGACCATATAAGCTCATCCAATTAAAGTATTAATGGATTAACTAATGAAGCAAATCCTATTTAGACCGGAGACGTCGGGGCAACTTCTAAAATGGAACATTGAGTTGAGCCAGTGCGGATTAACCTAATGTCCTCAAAGAGCAATTCATGGTCAGGCACTAGCCAACTTCATCGCAGAATTTACTTTACGGGAAGGCGATGATGAGGAAAAGACGGTAGAAGTGAAAACTCAATGGAAATCGCACATGGATGGAGCCATGAATGATTACTGCTCGGGCGCATGGGTGGTCTTGGAAACTCTCGTAAGGCAATCAGTTTGTTGTGCATTGTGATTGTAGTTCCCAACCACTAACAACGAGGAAGTATACGAGGCTTTGATAGTTGGATTGAGAATATCTAGAGAGTTAAGCCTCAAGACTCTCCAAATATTCAGTGAATTCCAATGCGTGGTATGTCATGTTCGTAGAGAATTTCAAGCAAAATAAGGAAATTTGCCACCTTACTTGTCAAAGGCATGGGATCTCCTTAATCACATTGAGCTTTATGTTATTACATACTTCCTAAGATGGGAGAATATGAAGGCTGATTCACTTGCGGAATATGCTAGCTTAAGGGATGCTAAACTTTTGGGGCTGGTACTAGTAGAGATCCTTAGTAATCCAAGCATCGATGAAATGGAAATCGAATATGCTATGGAGTCATCAGAGGAGATAAAGTTATGGATGACCCCGATTAAAGAATATCCCACCAATAGAGCTCTCCCTAAGAATCATGTCGAAAGATAAAAGCTGCTTAGAAAGGCCCCAAGATTTACCATGCAAGATGGGAAATTGTATAGAAGGGTATTTTCTATGCCACTACGACAGGGTGTAAGTAGGGAAGAAGCCAAAAGAATTTTGTTCGAAGTACAAGAGGGAGAGTGTGGAGACCTTGAGCAAGACTCTAGCAGAAAAGGTACTCCGATATGGTTATTTTTGGCTGGAAGTGAACAGAGACATTGCAGACTGCGCTCGAAAGTGTGATAGATGCTGGAGGTTTGCTAAAATCATAAGAGCCTCATCATTCGAACTCACACAAATGGTCATCTCATAGCCATTCACAATATGGGGTACCCACTGGATTAGATTACTACTTATTGCCAAAGCAGGAGCAAAATATACAATAGTTGTCGAGGACTATTTTACGAAATGGGCTAAAGCGGAGCCACTAGCCATAAGTACCACTAAGAAAGTTATTAACTTTGTCACTAAAAATATCATTTGTAGGTTTGGTTCACCACAAAAGATGATCACTGACAATGGGATGCAATTTGAGAGAAGAAATTTCCAAGATTTCTACAAGCAGTACCATATTCAAAAGAGTTTTGCAGCTGTAGCTCACCATAGTCAAATGGACTGGTGGAAGCGGTTAACAAGATTATCAAGTCCACAATCAAGAAGTAGCCGATGAGAGCCCACAGTGGATGGTTGCTGAATTTCCACTCGCTTGTTGGGCCTATCAAATGACTCACAAATCTGAAACTGGGCATTCACCTTTCTCTTTGGCATTTGGCACTGAAGTAATGATTCCAGTGGAGTTAGAAGTCCCTACTCATCGGAAAATCCACTTTAATAGGGTTCAAAACAGACAGTTGATGCTGAAAGATCCCAATCAGTTAGATGAGAAAAGGAAGGAAGCAAAACTTCGATTGGAAGCACATCATTGGAAAGTCGCAAACCATTTCAACTCTAAAGTATGGCGCCATACCTTTAAGGTAGGCGACCTTGTCTTGAATAAGACAACTAACAACATAGACATGTTCGGACCAAGCTGGTTGGACCATTCATGATAGGACAAAAAATCTCTGATGGCTCATTCAATTTGACTAAAACAAATGGGATTCGAATTCCCTGGGCTTGGAACAACGATCATCTACATCCTTAGTTTTCATGAAATGTTTGAAGGTTATATTGTTTGTTTTCCTTTTTACTATTTGAAATAAGCCACTACTCATTGCGGGGAACTATATTAGAAATTATGTTATTTAAGTCATTAATAAAGCTTGCTTTTAATTATGACTAAATGTCATGTGAATTTTTGTATTTTGTTCAAAGTTTCATTCTCTTATTTCGGGATTGCAAAACACTAAAATTCCATTTAAAATTTTACAAGCAACGAGTCCAACAAAATAAGCACAATTTATAGAAATGAATAACTAATAATAACACAGCCATAACCTAACAGAAGACCTTGTCATCACAAGGCACCCTCGGTGTACATCACGACAAGTCAGGCCCCGGGGAGTGCGGTTCCGGCCAGGCCACACGACCATTGATACAATCGAGGGAAAAAAGACATCATCTTTATGAGGCACCCTTGGTACTGTGTAACACCCCATATTTTCTATGAATATTAAAATCAACAAATCTATGAACACTTGATTTTTAAAGGAAGAATTGGGTGAAACGGGTTACGCCATTGCGTTCGTCTCGGAATTCTACTTGAGATAGAGCCCGAGTTTGCGTGAATCGGACTCCGTATGAAGAAGTTATGGAGGTTAGAAGATTTCAAGTGTGAACAGAAAATAATAATTAAATAATAAATTCAGTTAAAAGTTCGAAAATCGATATGAGTATCTGGGTGGGAAAATTCCCGCCCAGGCGTGTCGACCCCCCCCCACCCAGGAGGAGTCTACATAGGTGTCGACCTCCCTATAAGGGTGTCAACATAGGTTTGGACCCCCCCCCCCCCCCCCGGTAGGGAGTCGACCCCTTTGAGATCCAGTTCCTATGACGATTTTTTTAACCTTGAGCTGATGTAGCCTTCCCTAATTGGCCAATGACTAATTTTTGAGGTATTAGGGCTTATGTGTCGTGCTATGGTTGGTTGGATGACATATATCTTTGGTTTGATGGCTCTGATTTCTCCTAGACTAATCTAAAGGCTAGAATAAATCCTAGACATCTATATATACGTAGCTAAACCCTAACCTCATAACCCTAAAACTATGGTGTTGTCATGCTGTTCGTCTACAAGCTAGCCTAGCCTCCTTCATCTTCTCTAAAGTAGAAAATCAAATCCAAACTAATAATCGATTAAAAGAACTTCAAATCAAATGTCTACATCAAAGGATAGCTAAACAAATTCAGAAATCAGATCCTAGAATACAAGATCCATCCTTTTTCTGAAAGTTCAGTTATTATTTAGATTTAAACATCTAATAGAAATCATGACTGTAATAATCAGATCTAGAACGATGCCTAATTCTGATTCATCTATCCTTTTGTCAAATCTAAATTGCTTATGCCTATGAGACTATTGTGATTGATGAAATGACACAGATCATGCCTATGAGACTGTTGGACTGACATAATAGAACCTATCATGCCTATGAGACTGTTACGACTGACATAATAAAACCTATCATGCCTATGAGACCATTGGATTGACATAATGGAACCTATCATGCCTATGAGACTATTGTGATTCATATGATGGAACCTATCATGTTGTACATCATATGCCTATGAGACTATTGTGATTTATATAATGAGACTTATCATGTTGTACATAAAAATTATTGATTCTCTTAAGTCCAATTCTATCTAATCTTTATACCTATGGTGTAAATTGCTTAGCTTGTCTACACATATTGTTAATGTACAACATTGAAACATGATTCTTGAATTGGGTGCATCTTTACATGCATATTTTTCCTTATGTTAGTTCTTATGCTCCTTCTCTATTTTTCTCTTTTTACTTGCTTTTGTGAATACTAAGTTCATTCGGAACGTAGATTGAATCTCGTTGTACGTGCGATTATAACGCGGGGAAAATTAGGTACAATTATATTTAATAAATTTTGTGCATAAAATGTGAACGTGGTATAAAACTTGTACTGACTACACTTAGAGGAATATTGGCATAAAAAGACATAAACTTGGACACATATGACAAATATGTAAATCGGCTAAATATGAACATGCCTAACCCAAGGTTAGATTGAGTTGCGGTGTAAGACCGCCCGGAACCGCCCGGCACATCCAGCAACCGTAACAATATAGATCTAATGTGAGAGGTAAGCACATTAACCCCCAAAAACCCGAGGTTAGATTGAGTTGCGGTGTAAGACTTCCTGGAACCGCCTAGCACATCCAGCGACCGCAACAATATAGATCTAATGTGAGAGGTTGGTGCTTTAATGAATGAATTAAAGCTAAGGAACAGACAGGCTAAGAAGGGTAGGGTTAACTTAATTAAGGCAACACTTAACTAATACAACATGTTAATTAAACATATGGGTGGGGTTAGGTTAGTTTGAGAAAATTTATCCATTATAACATGTTGAGTAGAAAACCCTAATAACGGGGATCCATTTCAGTAGTAACCCACATAGAGGTATCACGGTACCCAGAACTAGGCAGGGTGGGGCACAATTACTGGGCTGATTATAAGCGGTCAAAATAGCGGCGGGTGGTGCAGGAGTGTAGGTTCCGACGGGGTATGGGTGTGCATGTACTCCAGATTGGTTAAAGCAGGCACTGGGCATCAGTAGTATACACTGTGCATCTAGAATTTGTGTCGGGTTGCTCCCATAGGAATCTATACACCCTATGGTGGGACCAGCACAGGTATCTATAATCAAGCGGGGCCGAATGACACAAGTAAGAAATGCATGCGAGTAGAACCCGATCGGATAAAAGGATCACTTTGTTATGAACACATAATGGTAGTTGAAACATTAGTTAGTAGGTGCAGAGAAAAGGGAAACGAGTGTGATAGAATATTCAGTTTATCTTTCCTTATCCTATATTATCTTATTTCTATGGTATTGTCCTATATTCAGTTTATTCATGTCATGATTCCTTTACCTGTTTACATGCTAAATAATCACTGGACTTACTAGACTTATGTCTGACCCGATTTTTTCGCCTTCTTTTCATCCGCTTCCCCCCTCCCTAGGTCCGCAGGGAGGGAATACTTCAGCTTAGTGCAGATCTTTTCCAACTTGAAGAGAGTAGATGTATTGCTTGGACTCTCTTTTCTTGGGCTATGGCTGTGGTTACACTTTTATTGGGGAGTTATGCTGCTTTACTACTATTTTATGCTTCTTTATGTAGTTGGAGTTTTAAATCAAGATAGATGTTTTATTGTAATAATTTAGAAGTTGGGTTTTGAGACAATGCTTGTAATGTTTTGACTGAACCACGCTATTTATGAAATGTTTTCAGTTTCCCGCTATTATATATGTTTGTCCTGTAAATTATCTATGCCTTTTACCTAAAATGCTTCACCAAAGTTAATACATTCCCTTTGTGAGTGACCTTAACAGAGGTCGGGTGTTTCACTTGGTATCAGAGCGACGGTTTACCAGATCAGATAAAAAAAATTGAAGACTATTTTTCAAAAAAAAAAGTTTATATAAGCATTTACAAGAAAAATATTGTTTTATTTTAAAGGCATAATCCCCAAAGCCATATGTACTATCTTTCTATCCTTTGTTTTGAACCTTTCCTTTTCATTTCAGCATGTCTGGAGATCTTAATCTTCCCGAGGGCGTACCGATTCCTGGCTGGTTCAGAAGGTATCTAGAAGCCGGGGCTAATGACGCAGGCCCAGTAGACGTTCCTCCTCCTCCTCCGCGTGTGAATGCTTTCTTAAAGATATGTATAGACTTTCGAGCTATGGACGGAAAGAACTTTAATGGGACTGAGTCATTTGTAGAAGCAAGAAACTGGCTCAAGGAAGCAGAAGATTTGTTTGTTATCTTCGAAGTAGACGATAGGCAGAAGATACAATTGGCTGTATGGTTACTTAAGGACGAAGTCTCTTACTAGTAGGAAGTTACTAATGCTAAGAGACCAGTTGAAACTTAGGAGGATTTCAGGATGTGATTTGAAATGAAGTTCCTCTCGCAAGCTGAACGAAGCCTACAGATGGAGAAGTTTTTAGCACTCAAACAGGGAAGCCTATCGGTTAAAGAATACGTCAACCAATTCAACCAGCTGGCTAGATTCGGACTGGAGTTAGTAAACACTCCACATAAAAAGGCTCTCCAATTCGTTAAAGGGTTAAATAAGCCACTGCACAGCCTAGTTATGTCCCATATACCTATGGGTGCGACTTTTGAGAGACTGGTGGACATGGCACTATTATGGAGGAAGACAAGGATGGCAAGAAAGGGGCAAAGGTGGAAGAACCTCTAGACAGGAAAGTGAAGGGATCTCAGAATAAGAAGACAGATTCCAAGAAGGGCGGGAAGAATGAAAAACCCGTGACAAGAGGAAGTGTAAATTTTGTGGTATACCTGGACATCTAATTAAAGACTGTAGGAAGAAGAAGAGGAAGATGGGTAGTTGCTTTCAATGCGACGAGACAGGACATATGGCTAAGGATTGCCCGAAAAGGCAAGGGCAAGGGCAGAGAACTGGATCTATTTCTGGAGGGAAGATTCACGCTCTCATATCACCCCCGTAAGAAAGAGGTAGAAATATTTCTATTGAGAGTTTAGTTTATCTTTCTGATCATCAAGTTCGTACTTTTTGATTCTGGCGCATTGCACTCTACTGCTTTAGCTGAATCTCTACATCTAGATACCAAAATATTAGAGGGTCCCATGGTTGTTTCAAATCTAATTGGGGGCTTGGCTTATTTGTCCATGATTCGTTTGGATTCGGCTTATTTGTCCATGATTTGTTTGGATTTGGAAAATTTTATACTAAGCTTTGGGTTTAAATGTAGTGCTTATGTTTTGGGTTTCACGGGCTATGGGTTGATTCTAGGCATGGATTGGTTATCTAGTAACGGTTCCATCCTTGATTGTGAAAAGAGAGTGGTTAGACTTATGACTTGCCTTGGTAATACTCTCGAAATCTCTTGTAGTCCCATGAATTCTGTTATGCTTAGCTATCTAGAATCTCTTGATGCGCCTATTGAAAACTTGCAATCTGTTAGAGTAGTCTGTGAATACTCGGATGTCTTTAAAGAGGTGAAAGGTTTACCTCCGAAGCGAGAGATAGACTTCCGCATATACCTTGTCGATAATGCAAAACCTGTTGCTTTACCCGTTAGACACATGGCTCCAAGGGAAAGAAAAGAGCTTAGCAAGCAAGTTAAAGAGTTGCTTGAAAAGGGGTTCAAAAGGCGGAGTATTTCTGAATTGGGTGCTCCAGTGGTGTTTGCAACCAAAGCAGATGGTTCACTTCAGTTGTGCGTGGACTATAGGGAGCTAAACAAGCTGACCAAGAAGAATAGTCACCCACTTCCTAGAATAGACAACTTGTCTGATCAGCGCATAGGTGCCTCAGTTTTCTCCCAACTAGATCTAGCCACCGGATTCTATCAGATAAGAGTGGCTGAGGACAACATAGATAAGACCACGTTCAAGACCCCGGATGTTTTATTTGAATGGCTTGTCATGCCTTTCGGCTTGAAAAACGCACCTGCCTACTTCATGGACTTGATGAGTAGGGTGTTTAGAGAGTACCTTAATAAATTTGTAGTGGTCATCGTGGAAGACATTTTGGTTTTCTTAAAAAGTGAGGAATAACATGATTTGCATTTAAGGGAAGTCATGGATACTCTTCGTGCACATCAGCTGAAAGCAAAATTCTCCAAATGCCATTTTTGGAGAGATGAAGTAAGGTTTCTTGGACATATGGTGCCCAAAGAACGGATAGCTGTGGATCCCGCAAAAGCAGTTGCGGTGCAAGATTGGAAGATCCCACGGAATGCAACCGAAGTACGAAGTTTTCTTTGGCTAGCGGGCTTTTATAGAAAGTTCATTAAGGACTTTGCGAAGATCTCAGCCCCACTTACTAGGTTGACAAGAAAGAACCTAACTTTTGCTTGGGATTTAGATTGCTATTTTTCTTTCCAACGATTGAAGAGGGCTTTGACAACGGCCACAGTTCTGACATTGCCTGATGGGAGTAAGAAGTTTACAATTTACACAGACGCATGCGGTACAGGATTGGGCGCTGTCTTGATGCAGAGGGCAAAGTAGTTTGTTATGGAGGAAGGCAGTTGAAGGTACATGAGAAAAACCACCCAACTCATGATTTAGAACTACCTGCCATTGTTTTCGTTCTTAAGTCATAGCGTCATTACCTGCTAGGAGAAACGTTTGAACTGTTTACTGACCATAAATCGTTAAAGTACCTTTTCTCATAGAAAGATCTTAAGACAACAAAGGTGGATGGAATTTCTTGCCTCATACGATTTTGAGATTGCTTATACTCTTGGCTAAGGCAATGTGGTAGCGGACGCCTTAAGTAGGAAAAAGCTAACCTTATGTCCTCTTTTTGTAGAAAGGCAAATCTTGGAGTACATAACAAACTTTGACTTTAAACCCTCCTTTGAATTTGTACCTAGTTTGTTAGCATTGTTAGAAGTGCGGTCTACTCTTTTGGACTCAATAGGAACCGCGCAAACTGAAGACCTTCAGCTAGTTGATGTGATGGATAAGATAATTAGAGGTGAGACTTCTAGTCACCTCAATAGATACTCCATCGATGACAAGGGTTGGTTGAGACGGGATGGAAGACTATGTGTCCCACAAGCAAGGGATTTGGTGAAAACCATTCTCGAAGAAGCGCACCATTCTAAGTTGACCATACACCCAGGTGGGGACAAGATGTATAAAGACATAAAAAGGGTTTTCTTCTGGAATGGCATGAAGAAGGATGTAGTTGAGTTTGTCTCTAAATGCTTGATATGTTAGCAAGTCAAGGCAGAATAGAAGAAGCCTAGTGGTCTGCTTCATCCCCTAGAGGTTCCACAGTGGAAATGGGATAACATTTCGATGGACTTTATTGATGGGTTGCCTAGGTCAAGTAGGGGCAGTACCAGTATTTGGGTAATAGTGGACAGGCTCACTAAAAGCACTCACTTTATACCTGTTAAGAGTAGAAAGATTGCCTCATCGTTAGCTTCCATTTACCTCAAGGAGGTGGTTCGACTACATGGAATACCCTCTAGCATAGTAAGTGATTGAGATCCTATCTTTACGAGTGAGTTTTGGAAGAGTTTGCAAGAGGATGTAGGCACACAGTTATGCTTGAGCACTGCCTATCACCCTCAAATCGATCGTCAGACGGAATGGGTGAACAGAATATTAGAAGATCTTTTGAGATTATGTATTCTTGACTTTGGAGGAACATGGGAGGATCATCTTCCTTTGGTGGAGTTCGCCCACAACAATAGCTACCAAGCCACCATAGGCATGGCACCCTTTTGAGGCTTTATATGGAAGACCGTGTCGATCACCAACTTGTTGGTGGGAGTCTACAGACAAGCTCGCACTTGGTCCTAACATGATCAGAGAAACATCAGAGAAAGTGGACTTGATACGAAGATGAATGAAGACCGTACAAGATAGACAGAAGTCCTATGCTGATAAAAGAAGGACCGACCATGAGTTTGAGGTTGGAGGCAAGTATTTCTTAAAGTATCTCCTTTGAAGAATGTCTTTCGCTTTGGGTCCGTAGGAAAACTGGCACCAAGATTTGTAGGGACATTTCCTATCATTCAGAGGATTGGGAAGATGGCTTATAAATAGAGTTGCTCGAAAGATTGGCTGGATTACATAATGTCTTTCATGTCTCTCATCTACGAAAGTGCTTACATGAGTCTGCGGAAGTTGTGGAGCCAAGCATACTAGAGGAAATAGAGGTGGAACGAGAAGCAACGGTGAGGAGAGTTCCAACTCGTATCTTGGGTACAGAAGTTAAAAAGCTACGCAATCGTGAGGTCAAGCTAATTAAAGTACAATGGAGTGATGCTGAGGAAGACGCGACGTGGGAGACTGAGGACAAGATACGCCCAGCCTACCTTATCTTTTTGAGGGTACATTCTTGATCTCTTTTTCCATAAGTTTATGCATGCTTGCATCTATCTTTTAAGTATATCTCCTCAGTCCTATTCTTAATCCTTAGGTAGAAACTAATGGATGTAAACATGTATTTGAAACATGTTATGGTTGATGGTTGCAAGTGGTTGCTCGTGGATGCATACACACACACACGGTACTAGATCGACTCAGTCACTTTCATATTGCATATGCATATATGTATTTATATATGGATTGAAACTTGATGTGTTATCATGTGGACGTTGCATTTGTATGAATGATTGTGCACTCATGTAGAAGTTACAAAATACGATTAGGAATAACTGCATACATGATGGACTCATAGCACCGACATGATTCGCATCAAGGAGGTCAACTGAATCGGTAGACCGCCTGATTTTCCATTAGATAAGGACATATACACACACTATGCATATGATCATGAAAACATCAGAAAATCTTTTAAGGACAATGGATTCCTGTGATTGATGGTTGAGTAGATGGATGTTGGATGTTAGGATACATTCTTCTTAACTTAGAGATTTTGGGGATGAAATCCTTTAGGGAGGGGAGAATGTAACACCGCGGATTTTCTATGAATATTAAAATTAACAAATCTAAGACACTTGATTATTAAATGAAGAATTGGGTGAAATGGGTTACGCCATTGTGTTTGTCTTGGAATTCTGCTTGAGATAGAGCCCGAGTTTGCGTGAATCGGACTCCGTATGAAGAAGTTACGGAGGTTAGAGGATTTCTAGTGTAAAAAGAAAATAATAATTGAATAATAAATTCAGTTAAAAGTTCAAAAATCGGTCAGAATAGCTGGGCGGGAAAATTCCCGCCCAGGGGTGTCGACCCCCCTATAGGGGTGTCGACATAGGTGTCGACCCCCTGTAGGGAGTCAACCCCTTTGAGATCCAGTTCCTGTGACGATTTTTTTTAACCTGAGCTGATGTGGCCTTCTCTGATTGGTCGATGACTAATTTCTGAGGTATTAGGGCTTATGTGTCGTACTATGGTTGGCTGGATGGCACATCTCTTTGGTTTGATGGCTCTGATTTCTCCTAGACTAATCTAAAGGCTAGAATTAATCCTAGACATCTATATATACGTATTTAAACCTAAACCCTAACCTCATAACCCTAAAACTATGGTGTCATCATGCTGTTCGTCTACTAGCTAGCCTAGCCTCCTTCACCTTCTACAAACTAGAAAATCAAATCTGAACTAATAATCGATTAAAAGAACTTCAAATCAAACGTCTACATCAAAGGATAGCTAAACAAATTCAGAAATCAGATCCCAGAATACAAGATCCACCCTTTTTCTGTAAGTTCAGTTATTATTTAGATTTAAACATCTAATAGAAATCATGACTGTAACAATCGAATATAGAACGATGCCTAATTTTGATTCATGCCTATCCTTTTGTCAAATCTAAATTGCTTATGTCTATGAGACTATTGTGATTGATGAAACTAAACCTATCATGCCTATGAGACTGTTGGACTGACATAATATAACCTATCATGCCTATGAGACTGTTGTGACTGACATAATAAAACCTATCATGACTATGAGACTGCTGGATTAACAAAATGGAACCTATCATGCCTATGAGACTGTTGTGATTTATATGATGGAACCTATCATGTTGTACATCCTATGCCTATGAGACTATTATGATTTATATAATGGACTTATCATGTTGTACATAAAAATTAGTGATTCTCTTAAGTCCAATTCTATCTAATCTTTATAACTATGGTGTAAATTGCTTAGCTTGTCTAAACATATTGTTAATGTACAACATTGTAACATGATTCTTGAATTGGGTACATCTTTACATGCCTATTTTTCCATATGTCAGTTTATGCTCCTTCTCTATTTTCCCTTTTTACTTGCTTTTGTGAATACTAAGTTCATTCGGAACTTAGAATGAATCTCATTGTACGTGCGATTATAACACGGGGAAAATTGGGTATAATTTTATTTAGTAAATTTTGGGCATAGCATGTGAATATGGCATAAAACTTGTACTGACTACATTTGGCGGAATATTGGCACAAAAAGACATACACTTGGACACATATGACCAATATGTAAATTGGCTAAATATGAACATGCCAAACCCGAGGTTAGATTGAGTTGCAGTGTAAGACTGCCCAGAACCGCCCGGCACATCCAGCAACCGCAACAATATAGATCTAATGTGAAAGGATAGCGCATTAAGCCCCAAAAACCCGAGGTTAGATTGACTTGTGGTGTAAGACTGCCCAGAACCGCCCGGCACATCCAACGACCACAACAATATAGATCTAATGTGAGAGGTTGGTGCTTTAATGAATGAATTAAAGCTAAGTAACAGACATGCTAAGAATGGTAGGGTTAAGTTAATCAAGGCAACACTTTACCAATACAACATCTTAATTAAACAGATGGGTGGGGTTAGGTTAATTTGAGAACACATAACTGTTATAACATGTTGATTAGGAAACCCGAGTAATGGGGACCCATTTCAGCATATCATGGTACCTTGAACTAGAAGGGTGGGGCATGATTACTGGGATGATTACAGGCGGTCAAAATAGCGGCGTGTGGTGCAGCAGTGTAGGTTCCGGCGAAGTATGGGCGTGCATGTACTCCGAAGTAGATAAAGCAGGCACTGGGCATTAGTACTATACACTGGGCATTAGTACTATACACTGTGCATCTAGAATTTGTGTCGGGTTGTTACCATAGGAAATGATACACCCAATGGTGGGACCAGCACAGGTATCTACAATCAAGCGGGGCTGAATGACACAAGTAAGAAATGCATGCGAGTAGAAGCCGATCGGAAAATGGGATCACTTTGTTGTGAACACATGATGGTAATTGAAACATTTGTTAGTAGGTGCAGAGAAAAGGGAAACAAGTGCGATAGAATATTCAGTTTATCTTGCCTTATCTTATGCTATCTTATTTCTATGGTATTGTCCTATATTCAGTTTATTCTTGTCACGATTCTTTTACCTGTTTACATGCTGAATAATCACTGGACTTACCAGACTTATGTCTGACCTGATTTCTTTCGCCTTATTTTCTTCCGTTCCCCCCAGGTCCGCAGGGAGGGAATACTTCAGCTTAGTGCAGATCTTTTCTAGCTTAAAGAGAGTAGATGTATTGCTTGGACTCTCTTTACTTGGGCTCTGGCTGTGGTTACATTTTTATTGGTGATTTATGCTGATTTACTACTATTTTATGCTTCTTTATGTACTTGGAGTTTTAAATCAAGACAGATGTTTTATTGTAATAATTTAGAAGTTGAGTTTTGATATAATGCTTGTAATGTTTTGACTAAACCACGCTATTTATGAAATGTTTTCAGTTTTCCGCTTTTATATATGTCTGTCTTGTAAATTATCTATGCCTTTTACCTAAAATGCTTCACTAAAGTAAATGCATTCCGTTTGTTAATGACCTTAACGGAGGTGGGGTGTTTCATATTGCATGTTAAGTTAGGCCCTAGGAAATGCGATCCCGGCCTGGCTACATAACAACATATAAAAAAAGAGGCAAAGACCTCATATTTACAAGGCACTCTTGATACAACGCACTAGTCAGGCCCTGGGACATGCAATGCCCTCTAGGCGACATGAACACTGGTTAAAAATCAAGAGGAAAAAGACCTCATGGTTAAGAGGCATTCTTGGGACATTACAGGAATGACCAACTTCAAAGAATACGACTGATATAGGTAGATTCTTACCAAAAACTCGTAATGATTGATAAGTATTGAGCAAATAACAAGATTTACCAGCCATCATATCAGGAATATCTGGACAAAGTAGCTACAATGTTGGTGACGACCCCATGGTATGGCGGCAATACTATAACCTCCGTCACATCTAAGGTAAAACAAATCACAGGGTCATCCCTAGTATTAAAAAAGAACAAATGCTTACAATGTAAAGTAACCAATGGGAGTTGCAATTAAAGCAAGACATAAAGGCAGAACATGTGCAAAAAATGTTATAAACCAGACAAATATATTAGTATAGCACAAGGAGACATGTTTTCGACCAACAACAACTATTTACAAAGTTCATACAAAAAATGACAAGGTACAAATATCAAAAAGCAAGGGTCGACGCTCGCGCAATCATGACTAAAAGTGCAAAAAAGCAACTAATGTGTGGGGGCATCAATCCTTTTTCTTCCCATCTTTAGAAGTCTCGCTTTATTTAATGGTAATCTTGGTGGGCCTTGTTGATTTGTAGTGGTAGAAGCAGGACAACCCAAAACTACTTCGTCACCGGCGGTGGAGGTAACCTTCGACATCTTATGCGCACTACGCTTTCTACCCTTCCTCTTCTTGGATTCATTATTACTCCTTGATCCACCTTCCACACCAACATGCTTAGTGTCGATACAAAGAAGTATCTGAGATCGAGACCATCCTTCCAAGAGCTAAAAGACGACACCTTTGAAAACAACAAGCAAATCCTGAAATACGGCCGAAAGCCAGATTTTGCGGAACCATGAGGAAATGCGTCCGACAGCACCTTTTGCAAGCCTTATAGTAGAAGGGAACCCAATTTGTCTATAAATTAGACCCCAGGGGTCTCATTTTGGGGGCGATTTTCTCATTCCGCATTCTTACACACTTTTTCTCTAGATTAAACCCAAATTTATAAATAAACTTGGGGATTTCATGTGTAATCACTTATGTACTTCCTATCAAAAATCAGTAAAGAGTGGATCAACCCTTAGCGCATTTTTTATATGAGATTCTTATATAATTCCTTATAATGCATCATATTATATGCTTTCTACATACTCATGGGTTCCTACTCAAGGATAAACTCTTCCGCTAATTTATTGTAGAACCCCTTCCTACATGCCATTTAGCCCATTGTCGAGGGTTGCGCTTAGGGAACCCTTGTCCCAAGATAACTATTGGTTCTTAGTTGCTTAAGTGTGATGGTTACCTTGTTGAGAGAAGAGTAACTAATCTTTTGGGCTTTGAACCTTGATACCTAGGAAATGGTGAACTAACTCAGACTTGAGAAAGCTAAATAACTTATTTTCCCTTAGGTATACTTCCATAGACCTATCTCCGTCATTAACATTTTGGCACTAGAAGGAGGGCTTGAACCTCTGACCTTGTGGTTAACAGCCACATATCTAGCTGTGCTATTCCATCCAGGATTGGACTAAAACTTTGAAGAAGCAAGATTATGGGTAAGAGGTCCCAATGAGAATCTTCTGAATCTCAAATGGGTAATTCAGGAACCACTGACCCAAGAGTGATGGAAGAACAATGGTCGAGATGGAAGCCTTGTGGGTAATCAAACAAAAGAGGGAAACAGAACATTATGATTTTGACAATTGGAACAATAGCACTTCCTACATGAGGCAAACTTTAACCTTTCCTTTAAGTAACTCTACGTCAAAGAATTATATCACCTTCTCTCATATAAGGAGAGCTCTCCATAGGAAAATCAAAGGAATGGTGTTCGAACAAGAAATAGTAGACAATTTCAACTACTTTGCTTCCAAATGGTATAAAAAGAAAGCACTTCAATCTTGTCTTACCTCGAAAAGATGAAACAAGGGTATGAGTGAAGCAACAAGGTTTGGTAAGAGAGGGGCTATGTCCCAACAACGAGAACGAAAGTTTACAATAACATTACCCAAAGGATACTACCTTACCACGTCAATGTTGAACATCTATTTCCTAACCAAACATGAACTTGAATATTGGCCATTTACAAAGAAGAAGCCTGCATACAAAAGGAAATTGGGAAGTTTATACTATCACTATCACATGATGAATGGACACGAAACTAACCACTGCAGAACTATCTTGAGGGGATGATCATCAAATTCTTTAATCAAGGCCATTTACAAGAATTTGTAAAGGAATCAAGCCAAGTTTGGTGAAGTCCTTAGGAAAATGATTGCCTATGTAACTAAGGGTATGAAAACCCTCTTTAGAACTCTAAATAACCCAGCGTGGGTTTAACCAAAAAAGGATTAAAAAAACCTTATGACCACCAAGTTGGCCAGGGCAAGGCTCCCCCCAAAAGGGGGTAGAGTGTAAGCCTTTATCCACGCCCAAAGAAGAAAGGGCCAGGTTAAAGCATCAAAAGCGTAAGCCTCCGATCCACACCAGAGATGGTCGTGACGTAGTATCTAACGAGTATGCCCTGCCTCTGCTCATAAAAGAGTACGCCCTACCTCTGTTATGAACTAAGCACATCCAACCTATGCTTGTAGAAGAGCACGTCCTACCTCTGCTTAAGTTACGAATTACTAGTAGAAGGGAACGCATACCCTTGTCATCGCCTACGATGGTCAGGATAGTGCACCCCTTGGAGGGGGGTGGAGTGTAAGCCTCTGCAACGGCCTACGTTGGCCAGGGTAGAGCATCAAAAGAGTAAGCCTTAATTCCATGTCTAAAGTGGCCCAGTTTAAGACCTTATCATCGCCTACAATGGTCAGGATAAGGAGCCTCCAGGAAGGAGGTTCGGTAAGTCCTTGGGCATTGCTTGTGGATAAGCTAGCCAAGCATACCAGATGCATAGGCCTAGAGAGTAGCCAACAAAGCATGTACATCCTCTTCTTTGACAATCAAAAGCCCGGGGAGTGGCTTAAGAAGCACGTACATCCTCTGCTTCTCTAAAAATTTAACCTAAAATGGGGTAATTTATATCAATACTAGAAGTAGATTCCTGGTCTCTTATCTTGATACGCGAATCTGGGTCGATTCGGACATCTGCTAACGCCAGAAGTGGATTTCTGGTCTTTAATCTTTAATGCCTGAATAAGGGTTGGTTCAGAACTTTTATTAATATAAAAAGTATATTTCTGATCTTCTTCACACTAAATAAGTGGATTAAATTTCATTCGATGTTTCTATTATTACCAGAGAAGAGTTCCTGGTATCTCTTTTTAAATAACCTGAATCTGGGTTTTGGTCAAGTTTCCTAAATAACAGAAGCAGATTTGCGGCCTTATACCCTCAATGTTGGAGAAAACATTAAATCAAGCTTTCAATCACAATCAAAAGGAAATTATGGAATGCTATCTTTAATACCCTTGTCTAGGTCGCAAAATTCAAGCTTTTAATCCTAAAAGAAGGATCAAACACTAGCATCCAAGATGATGACCATAGCCTACCACTCAAGAATCTTTGGTCAAAGATAAGAACCTTTCATCTTGTTACGAATGCTTTTCTCAATTCGTTTATACATTAAGTCATTGTTCATTACACAATACAAATAACTACATCATACTAGAACATAAGCTCAAGAGAGAGTTATAGTGAATGTCTCAAACCTTCCTAACATAACCCTGTGTCTAGGGGTACACTTTTTCTTTGAAAATCTCGTAGAGGGAGGTTTCTTGGAAATATTTACTATACTAGGAGATTTTTTTACCAGTACATTTAGACCCGTCATCATTCCTACATGCAGTATCGTGACATTATTATTCTTAACAAGAAGCAAGTAATGCATTTGTGTGTCTGACAAACTAACGCTTAATAAGGTGCATCAAATCTATGTAGGACAGCACATCAAAATATTGAAAGGGGAATGATTCTATCATAAACCACGATTACACATTAGGGGACACCTGTATGAGTCATAACATCATAAGCATCATTACTATAGATCATTACATGCAAACTATCATACACCGGATATCTTTCATATCCCGCTGCCATTACAGTTGATTAGTCTAATTTTTAGAACGAAAAGAAATTTTCCTTACTTTATTCAAGTTGTTAGTAGAAATGTCAAGGGAGGAATCAAACGGAATTCCGAAGCCATCAGGTGTGTAAACGGAGGACACGTATTGTAGTCCCATTTTCGGGAGGTGGACTATTATAGCCCTGAATCAACTTCATTTGATATGTGCGGATCTCCCTTAAGAGTGCATCCTTTTCTCCGCCAAGGAAGTCAAGGCAAATCTGAGGGTATTGAGTATAAACCTTGTCAAGATCCCTTAGGAAGCAATACCGAGCCAATGAAGAAGACTTGATTAAAGAGAATTTCTCTCGTTATTCTCTTTTCAACTTGACACAGTCTCCTAAGAAATCCTTAGAAAGGAAACTGGAAGATAGATTTTGAGGAAAAATATTAAAGGAAATTAGAAGAAAGACAATTTGTTTCTTCATAAACTAAACAAGTACATTCATTACAAATAATCCTTCTGCTCATACAAGATTGATCTCTTAAAACCCTCAGAAGCAAATTTATTCTTGTTATACTTAAGTTTGTCTGAAGGCAAATCTCTGTGGGTAGAGGTAACTCGAGGAAGGACCCAACATTAGCCTGGGTGGAGGTCCACTACACATTCATCTAGGCACCTTCTGTGGAGACATCTAAGCAAGCCTCGGCTATGACCACCAAAAGAGAAAAAAAAATCCATCATTTCATATCTACTATAAATTTTGTACAAAATTTTTACTATTTTGTCCCTATCGTCGATTAACATCCAAAACAGAGTTATGAGCCAACATTTTCTTTTAAAAGCCTTTCGCATCGCGGTCGAGCAGTTCTCAACCTAGGGGCTACTGCCCTCTCTTTAAAAAGAAACAGTTTCACAACACTTTTACCAAGGAGATGATATCTGTTAGACAAAGAATTATACTCATTTGTCTGATTGTCTATCTCCTTAGTGAGACGAATCACTTTCAACTGAGCCTTTTTAAAAATGGAACACCTAAAACTTAATTTTTTCCCTTCTCGCCTATGCAAAAAGGAATAGATACCTATTAATGAAAAAAGAAAAAAAAGAGTATATATCATAGACCTCAGAAACAGGAGCATAAACTTGAGAAGTTTTAATAGAAGTAGCACCCTTGAGGTTGGAGTCTTCTCCCGTTTTTTGTGCTTCAAAAGGATCGGGAAGGTCAATCAAAACAAGGTTACCTCCGGCAATTTCAGTATCTTTGCCACACGCTTCATCCCAGCTACCAAGGGCTGAAAAGGTACAACCAACACCCACAGAACCGCCACTATGTTCTTTCTCACCCACATCAATGCTTAGGAACCTGGCACTGTCGTCATTAGAACAGACATTATATGGTGTCTCAATAGGGTCTCTCTCGTCATCAACATGCATCTCTTCAAAGGGAATAACTTCAATGAACAAAAGCTCAGCTGCATCAATCTCCTTCCTCGTAGGAACTTCTTCTCCCTTCCTCATACAGGATATCTTGGACATGAATCTTTCCACCAAAGACCGGTCAAGGGAAGAAACATTTAAATCCGAACACCTATCCATATTGTCCGCGTAAAGAAGGAGGAATGCATCCTCAATAGAGTTAACAATAATTTTGTCTAAAATGGACTGGAGGAAGAAAGTAATCCTCCATTTAGCATCACTAACTACACCTGCGGACTTGGCTAGTAAAGCTTTCTTCATGCTGAGCTTGACTCTGAGAAAATTATTTTCTTTTTCTTGAAAAGAATTGTGTTTCTGCAAAGAAGAATAACTAGAATCAATCATATCAATCTATTCTTTGGACTTTTCCAGACCCCCTTCAAAGCTTCATCTTCTTCAGCTAAGGCCAGATGGGATTCTCTTTCTGAAGAAAATGACCTTTTCGCTTCTGTTAGAGCATACTCCATCCTTTTGCACTTGGCAACCAAATCTTCTTTAACTAGATTAAGGCCTACTTTGTTTCCTCAAAGACATGTTTTCTTCCATAAGTCTCGGTAACTCAGAAGAGGGCTCAAAAGCATCACTTTTCGTCACAAACCACAACTTGATAGCCATTGTAGGAACCATGGTCTTATATGAAACAATTAAAGAAGGATAAGAAAACACGAGAGAAATTAATAACATAAGTATTTGTTCAATCGGAACTTGACAGCTATCGGGAGGTTCAAATGAAAAGTCAATGCTTGAGAAAGCGAGAGAAGGAATAATTTGTCCAACTAATTTGTCGAATCTATTGCCACTAGAAGGATTGGTAAAGTCAGAAGGAGCAATGTCTTGGGAGGAGGTGGATAAACCCATCGCATAATGTTACTCGTTAGAAACCTCGGAAGTCCCATCATGACAATTATCCAAGCCAGGAACCTTTATTGGGGAAGTTACCTCCAGAACGTTAAAGACCACATCAGAACGAAGAGCAAAACCTTTCTCATCCTTGCACCTTTATGGTAAATTGTCTTCTAGGCCGTTTCCCAAAAGTTTTCACTTTACATTTTCTCTAGACCTTGACATTGCATCCTTAAAAGAAGAGACTCCAACCCTTGGGGTCAAAGAAATAACCAGTCTTGCTAGATTCAGTACAGACAACTCCTAAAAAAAGAAGAGAGCGGAGTTAGGTCCCAATTATGAATCTTTTTTTTTTAAAAAAAGAGTACCTGGATTGTCAATAAATAAAGGAGAGTTAGGGGAAAAGGGCATTTATCCCTAGTGACAAGGAAAGAGCCCCTTTGCTAAATAAAACCAAAGGCGGCTGGCCAATAATGAATTGGCCAGGTGGTAATAAAGAATGCCTTCGGAGAATAGAGGAAGTGAGCAGCGAAGACCTGTTACAAAATTTACTTGAGGCAGTACCAAGTAAATCAATTACTTCCTTATCCGCAAAACTTGGTAGCTTGAGCGCATCATCTATAGAGAGGAAGAAGAAATACGTAAGTTAAGGTGATACGCCATGTAGAAAAATATACAGATGTAAAACGCTTTCGGATATGAATACTTGGGGTATGGAAGCTATCGGAAATGCCGGGAGGACATCAAATAAAGAAAAACTGGTTCTCCCAGTATTAAAATCTTGTTGTTCCTTAAGATAAAAGTTTCTTCGTTGGATTAGCGCGAAAGATTTGAGGGTTTGTATCACTAAGTTTAGAGAGGGCGACCAGGTAATGAAGGGTATAAGGACTTAAAGAACCATTACCTGACTCTAAGGACAAAAGTTCTAAGCCTACCAAATAAGCGTAAGTAATGGGGAAAGTTGGATAAGAGCAATTCCCAAGTGCTGCAGATACTGGAAAAGGAAATCAGGAAAGGGGATAAAACCCCTATGCCAGATATGGATAGTAGAGTAGGAAAAGTATCTTTCCAGAGGGGAAGAGACGCTGTCAATATCACAAGGAGGAATAGCTTCAATGCTAAAAGTGCCAAAATCTTGGACGACAGCACTAACTTGCTCTTGCGATGAAATCAAGGAATGCTTTTCAACAGCACTGACCTTCCTAGAAACAGAAATATTACTTGACAAAGGGGCGTTCCTATTAGGCTTAAAAACAATATGTTTCTTTCCTCTATTGACAAGTACAATCTGTTTAATTTCATGAAACAAGGTAAGAACGATGAAGTTTTATTCTCCCAATGATATATCCATAGTAAACTGCCCCTCAGATATCCTTAAGAGAACAAAACCAAATAAAAATGCTAGTTAAAACTACCGAGGGGAGGTTGGAATAAACTGCTGAGAACTGATAATTGGGAAACTAAGATCATCTCATGGCAGGAAAATCCGATAGTTACCATAACCCAAGATTAGTTAAAAACATTTTAATCATATAATGGGATATAAATGACTTTACCAAGATGTTTGTTTAAAGGTTGTTAATGCTTTTCCATAGTAAATCTTTCAGGCGATGATGGAGATGAAGAAGGACTAATAAAGTGAAGTAAGAAGGGTATATATAGAGGAAGAAAGAAGCAATTGATGCATTAAAAAGTATGACTTGAAAACTCGAACATAACCCTTCACTAGGGAGCAAATGTTACTACCAAAATCGACACCAGAACATGCTGACGGTGAAGAGGTATCGTATCCTCACAAGGATTTTCCATAAGCAAAAGCTAAACAGGAAGCAAAACTGAAAGCCTGGAAGAAATCACTATAAGGTTAAGCAACCGACACCCTTTACAAAGAAGAAATCTCAAAATCCATCTCAAAGGAGGTTTACTAGTAGGGTTCTCCCGGCACGAAAGAATAGCCGATAAGGATTCATTCAAAATTGGGAGCACGTGAAGGAGAAAGCAAAGGGTATCGCAACCCGAGATCTATAAAGACGGCAGGGCTATTGGTGTTAATCTGCTTAACCCTGGTATAATTGAACAACAAGAGTATAAGGAGATCACCCGAGAGTCATTTACCCTGGAGCCGTATACAGAAACCTCAATCAAAAGGTTGTTGAGAAGCCACTCTAATACACAACTGATAAAGCATCGAGAGTAACCTTCCAAAAAGTCGAGACATGCTTTGGGAATCTACTGAAATACAAGCCAAAGCCCCAAAGAAAGATAGATTGTTCACACTAATCTACTCAGTTCCGATACTAATATGGGTGGCGGATCCGACAGCTATTCATTTGAAGCACGAAGACACATATCACAAAGAACTGACAACAAAAATAGAAGCCCATATCTGAAAACTTACATCCAGCAGCCTGAAACCTTCCTAAAGCTATCCACACTAACAAGCTTGGTGTCGATACAAAGAAGTATTGGAGATCGAGACCATCCTTCCGAGAGATAAAAGTCGGCACATTAGAAGCAGCAAACAAAGCCTGAAATACGGCCAAAGCCAGAGTTTACGAAACCATGAGGAAATGCGGCCGATAGAGCCTTCTGCTGGCCATATTGCAGATGGGGGCCCAATTTGCCTATAAGGAAGACCAAAGAGGTCTCATTTTCGGGCGATTTTCTCATTCTCCATTCTTGTACTCTTTTTCTCTAGAGTAAACCCTAATTTCTAAATCAACTTGAGGATTTCATGTGTAATCACCTACGTACATCAAATCAAAAATAAATAAAGAGTGGATCAGCCCTTAGCGCATTTTTCTTATGAAATTCTTAGATAATTCCTTAATCAATTCCAGTGTATCATATTATATGCTTTCTACATGCTCACGGATTCCCATTCAAGGATAAACCCTTCTGCTAAGTAATGCAGAACCCCTTCTGACAAGCCATTTAGCCCTTTGTCCAAGGTTGTGCTTAGGGAACCCTTTTCCCATGATGACTGTTGGTTCTTAGTCGCTTAAGCGTGATGCTTACCCTATTGAGGGAAGAGGGAAGAGTAACTAATCTTTCGGGCTATGAACCTTGATATCTAGGAAATGGTGAACTAACTCAGACTCGAAAAAGCTAAATAATGCTATTTTTCTCTTAGGTCCACTTCCATAGACCTATCTCCAGTGTTGATGAAAGATATCGTTAACATCTACATAGTTCAACCTGTTAACCCACTGAAGCTTCGATACTAGCTTCTGCAAATTGGTAGGTTTCTCTAAGTCATGCTTTTAGATCTCTATATTTTTCAGCATCTGCTCCTTGTCTATGGGAGTTATATCCAAATCAAAGCACACCCCATTTAAGAACCAATCAGTAAACCTCTACGAAAGTTGACAGGGCGGATTCGGAAGTGTGTAGGGAGGCCTCTTCACGATGGTAGTAATTTCATCTTTATTAGTGGTTGTAGCAGAAGGATTGACAATCAAAGGATCGACATGGACAATGGTTGTAAAAGTAGTGGCAAGAGGAAGCGAGCTTTGGTCATTTTTAGCACATTTAGATGCTTCTCATGTATCGATACTCTTGTTCTTATCATCTCGGTCACGCTTTCTGTTCCCATCTTCCTCGTGACTACGACACGATCACGACGGTCATGATCACTTTTCTCTCGCTTCTCACGATGGTGTCTGTCACGATCCTCACAAACTACATGATCTCCTCTTCACGGGATTTCCTCTCTTTTGTTTCTTCTTCTGTCTCCTGGCATCGATGCGGATAAAAGCGACTCTAGTTTTCAAGCAACCTGGAAACACGGCGCGAGAAATCACCATAATTGTCAGTCGAATGACTCATAGTGGAATCTGCAAAAGGAAAAGAACTATGAGTTAGAAATGATGTCAGAACCAAGGATAATAGGGCAAGAAAGATGCTAATATTAAGTATGCATGGTACAAAGTGCATGTCGTGTCATCTAACTCCTATTCCAGTATAGACTGATTAGGGGGAAGAGATTATTAGGGCCTTAAAGGGAATTAAAAGGGGCTTAGTTACATGCAAAATAGGTGATGGAGTCACAGGAGTTCCAGTGCTAGTAGTTGCAAGGGTTCTTGAATTGGTAATCGTAGTTGTTCCCGAACCATTGGCCGTAAGAGTTTTAGAACCGGTAGTCACCAAAGTAATCGCAGCAACCACAGAACCAGTTATAGGAGGATTAACTAGCATCGTGTCATCCTCGAGCACCTCATAAGGAGCAATATATATCGCTCATGTCTCCAAATATATCTTGACCATTCCCGCCAGAATCATGGATGGGAGAACGGCAGGTAGAGGGAGTCTTGAGATTGTCACTGTCTACGCTATCAGTGTTAGTTTCAGACTCATCATTTGTAGAGTCCTCGTCAGAGAAATTATCAAACCGAGGACCACAGTCGTTGTTCCCGATGCTAGTATCGCTACCACTCAAGAGCTATCCTTCTTCCCTCTCCATATCTATGTTAACAATTTTCTTCCCTTCCCGCTATAAAAATTCTCCCTTATCGCCTTCGCGAATAGGAAACAAGCTTTGCGGAGAATCATGCTCCTCGCCAACCCTTTGATTAGAACTCCCAACAACAGATGCTTCTCAAGACTATCTCCCTCAAATCGACCGTCTTTTACTTGCTGAGTGGTTAATTCAACTGTCACGTCCCATGTACGAGTTGAGAACTTGCAAGGTATAACGAGTCGTGAAGGTCCTAATAAATCAAATTCGTGTGGGAATTCGTCTTGTAACAAGAAGTCCACCTCCCTCTCCTTCTAGAAAACTGCCACCAGGTACTTGTAAGTGGGAAAATGTTTGGAGTCCTTCACCTGAGTAGGCAAAGATGTAAAGAAGTTAAAAGATGATTAAGTTAGGACATCACCAAAATAGGTGAACTCTAAACTGATTAAGTTAGGACATCACCAAAATAGCTGAACTCTAAACTGAAAGCGAACTTGAGCCAGAAAGCTCACCACCGCTCATTCAGAAATTGTTACAACAAGTTATCCATTTAACGTAGAAAAATAAATTTATAAATGAGGGAAATTTGTCTTGCAAACCCAGTATTAGCTTTTGATTCTTGGCCGATTCGATAAAAATATGTGATGGGCGGTCTCTCCTTTTCCCAAAGACGCAAAGATAGCAGGTCTACTCAAATGTAGGGACACACCACATAGTCTGCATAAAAAGAACATAAAAGGTCGTAAGCACAACGTAACCATTCAAGTGAAGCTGGTAGGGTGCCGCTCCTAACAATTCAAGGAATGATTGCAAGAAAGGATTGAATGGCGCGACGGTGCCATGTGCGCATACAAAATTGTGATAGGCTGTAAACCTAGCAGGAGGACGATCAGCCGTCTCATTCTTCTCGAGCAATCGGAAAACCTATTATGGAATGCCAAATTTTATACAAATGCGATGGAGAATTGGGTGAGTCACAACAATCGCTCTGTCAGAAGGAATGTGTGAAGATGCCTCCGTTTGTATAGATGACGATTTCACTCTAGAAGTTAATTAGCCTAGCACTTGGGAAGTATCTCCCTTGCAAGATTGAATATGCTCTGATTGATGTGAATTCATTCTACAAAGCAAACCTCATATTCAAAATGGTCAGGTACGCGCTCCTATAAATGTGTCAATGTTTTGTGAAGGACGATGCTTGAGAGCTGGAACCAGTGAGTGTTAATTTACAAAGCCCAAGCACCATCCATGCATGAAGTTAATGTTGCATTCGCAAAGAAACATATCTCGTGACTGGTAAGAACTTCTAATAGAAACGAATCTACAGAAATGACATGCATGAATGCCAAAAGAATTTGTAGTGCTTCCTCTTCATCTTGCATGATCGATAATAAATACACTGTATGAGTCGACACATCAAGCTCTTTTGTCAACATCGTGTAGGGAAGGTCATAAACATGTTAATGATAAGTTAGAAACCATTTTTATGATCAATATGGTCATCCAAGGTTAAATTAAATTTTTGATAACGCATCTAAGTCGTACATAAGCAACGCTATATGGGGAATTCATGTTAGGGACATATGTGTTCGATGGTTCAAGATGATTTCATTTCAACTTAAATTCGTACGTATGTTGTCCCAATCGGAAAGTGTAGCTGAAAAGGCGAATTATGTGTTCAAGTTAGTTCAGTTCAGTTTCAACAAGCCCAGGCATCCCAAATTTGAGTCTCAATAATTCAAAATACACAAAATCAGTTAAATATCATCAAAAGCAAATAGGAATCAACACCTATGTAGTAAGGTGAGGATGGAGATGAACAAATTCAAGTACTGCACACTCAGAAGCTCGGTTACAACTAGGCTTTGAGGACAATTTGATCGGGTTCAAGCCAAACACCGGAACAATGGAGCTACAGTGGATTGAAGATGGCCAGAAAATCGGCAGTGGGTCCGGAATCTCTCGAAATCAATGGCGGCACATGTGATCAACGGCGAGGTCGGGCGTGTTAGATCGGCAGTAGGAAAAGGGGGAAGATCGAAGACCTAATTTTTATAGCCTAAAATGAAGAATGGAGAAAATGAATAGACCATGCGAAATATATGAGAAAAGAAAGAAATATTTTTGTTAAGTATGAGGGTCTCCACTAAACCAAAAGTACATGGGTCAGCACCGACCCATATTTCTTAATCAAAGGTTAAGCCCACTTCTCCCGTGAGCACACTCGTACGTTCCTGGATCCACGATAAAAGTGTTGGATTAAAACAGGTTATCTTAACACAAGCATAGGCGCTAGTAGGACAACACCAAACAATGGACTCTGGATTGATAGCTGACTCTCTAGAAAAATTAGTTTTTTAAATTCCAGATTCCTTCTTTAGAAAGAAGCGCAATCATCATATCAGAGCACATTATGTTTAGAACACGAATATGATCTGGGTCCTGGATATGACCACGATAGATATTCATATAGAATTAATAAGGAGATTGAAATTACATGATGCCATGACCATATGAAACCTTGCCACAAAGACAAAAAGAATATGATAAAAACATCTGGGAAAATTTGATAGCCAAAAGGACTATGTACATTGTTAGCCCACTTTGTCATCGGGCTACACAAAGTTAGAAGATTGCTCAACGAATAGATGTGATGCAGGAATTTTAAGTAGGACTCCGAATTGGTTTGGATGTTCCCGAACCGAACCCGCCTGCTCTGAAATGATTAAACCTGAAAATGATAAATAGAAAACATTACCAGATCGGTTCGGGGTCCTCCAATCCGGACCCCCCCGTTATACCATTCGACCCGAAGACCAGAAGCTGCAGCAGTTACAATGCACTATGTCCTGAAGAATCGGAGCGGTTATGCACCCATCATCCCATGTTCACCCACAATGGCTATGCGCTGGCAACATCTGAGGGCTCTTCATTCCAAATCGAATGGGATCGCTACCACGTGTACCCGAAATAGAGGCCCTCCATAGGAATTTTATGCCTATAAATACACCTCCAAGCCTCATTTGAAGGGATCTTTTGGCAAACTCTGGGCTCTAACTCTCATTACAACCAAATTTCACCACTTTATTCAGATCATTATCATCATTTGAAGCACAATTTAGCAAAGATTGAGTGAAATTATCCTTTGTAAAAGGTAGATTGAGTGTTTATTTAATCTTGTATCTATACCTGAATCATTCATCAACAAAGTAAAAAGTGGACGTAGGCTCTTTAATGCCGAACCACTATAAATCATGTGCTTTCTCTGCTTTTTGCTTTCATTTCAGTTAGAATTATCATTCATTGGGTGTTAGAACCATTTTTGGATCTAACATTTTGGTGCTTTCACTGAGAACTTTTCGAATTTTTTATATTTTAGGCTATCATTCTACTATTTGGGTTTGTATATCCGAAAAGGATAGTCCATACAGTCGATATCTCTGAAATTCTCTTCAAACCAAGTACCGATAAATAGTATACTATGACCAAAGGAAAACGAAAAGAAGCACAAAATGAGCAATAAAGTGAAATGGGTGAGGATCAGCAAGCTATGGCCATTACAAGTTCAAGGGGACAAAGTTCAGGAGCTAATCGATCTGGCAGGACATCTCCTATAACAATCCGAATTTTAATAACGTTTTAAGACAAGAATCGAGGTAGAATTAAATTTTAAATTAAGAATCAAGAGAAACGGGTTACGTCGTTGCGTTCGTCTCGGAATTCTGGTTGGAAGCGATCCGAAATTTCGTAAATCGGAGTCTGTATGACCGAGATATGGCCTCTAGAAGTTTCACGAAAAATCAGAAAACGAAAACAGATTTTCGAATTTCAAATTTTGCCCCAAACAGAATGGGCGGGAAAATTTCCCGCCCAGCCCCAGGTCGACTGGGGAGTCGACCCCCCAGGGACCAGGTCGACTGGGCAGTCGACCTAGGTGTCGACCTGGGGGTCGACTTCCCTGGTCGGACCAGGTCGGCCTGTGCGCACCTACAGGGTCTTGTGGTCTGGTTTGTTGGCCTGTGACGATTTTTGATGGCTCAGATCTGTTCTAGGGTTGATCCTATGGCCTAAACTTGTTCCTACTCCTCTAAAAACACCCTAAGACTTAGCCTAATTCACTACAATTCACTCTGACAACAAAGTGCTGCCCAAATATTTCTTGATCATGGCCTCCATCTCCAACTTCTAAGGCTTGAGCATTCAAACTAGATCCATGTCAAAGGAGAAAGCTTTCTACATCAAATCAAGGAAGTAGAGCATCATCTCAACACCGTTCTACGACAAATGCTTGCTCATAAATATCTAGCCATGCTATGTAAGTTCTAGCTACTTTTAGATCTAAACGGTAGTTCTAATGTTGACATGGAATAAAATGAGATGGAACCTAAGTATGTTAGTCTATGTGAATCTAGTCTTGCCCCTCTTTTGAACCTATGACTTTGGGCTATTTCTTAGTGATTAAATCATGCCACTCATGTTGTGTTTTTCCTAGTTTATCATGCAAGATTGAATCTTGACTTGTGGAATGTTGGCATAAACCCTTAAAACAATTTGACTTGTGGAACATTCATATGAACTTGACTTGGGGCTTATGCATGTAAAAGAACCTAAACCCCTCATGACCATTTACATGCCTATGATGGTGAACCTAGTGTTATGCTATCATACATGTTTGAGGCCAATCCCTTTATGCTATCATACATGCTTGAGGCCAATCCCTTTATGCTATCATACATGCTTGAGGCCAATCCCTTTATGCTATCATACAAGCATGAGGCCAATCCCTTTATGCTATCATACATGCTTGAGGCCAATCCCTTTATGCTATCATATATGTTTGGGGCCAATATGTTGTCATATTATTCCTACTATGTTGACTCGCTTTCACTTGCGTTGGGAATACGCCTTGGGTAGTTTAGGTGAACGTGAGATGGGCTATGAAACTTAACATGAATTAAGTAATGGGACAATGGGCATAAGTGGAAAACGTGGACTTTGTCGTAGCCTAAATTTGACATGAACATGACAAGTAGAAAAACATGAAAGTGGCCAACTCGAGGTTGGGTTCAGTTTGTAGCATAAATCTGCTCGGAATCGCCCGGCAAATCCAGTAGCTACAGACAATAAGACCCAATGTGAGTAGTTGGTCATATCGCGCTCAAAACCCGAGGTTAGACTAGGTTGTGGTGTAAAGCTACCCGGACCCGCCAGGCGTAACCAGTAACCACAACAAAGTCTAATGTGAGAGGTTGGGGTGCATTAATTTACTTAATGCCACATGATAAGGTTAAGTTAGTTTGATTAATGGCACTTAACTGATATGACATGAATGGGTAGGTTAAGTAAGACCGGACTTGATTACTTAAAGACACTTAACCATATAACATGATTAGCGGATGGGTTAGTTTAACCTAAATGGGTTGATAACACCCGACTGGGATAACGCGATGCGTGGTAGAGTTAAGAAAACCCACAAGAATGATACTTAACCATTATAAATACGACTAGTGGATAGGGTTAAGTTAACCTACACTTAACCAATCCGACTCGGTAATTTGATAGGGTTAAGTCACGAACCTCTTAAATATACTTAACCAATCCGACTCGATAATTTAATGGGGTTAAGTTAACCTACACTTAACCAATTTTACTCGATGATTTAATGAGGTTAAGACAACCTATGCTTAACCAATCTGACGCGGTAGCTTGATGAGGTTAAGATAACCTATACTTAACCAATCTGACACGGTAATTTAATAGGGTTAAGTTAACCTATACTTAACCAATTTGACACGATAATCTAGGATTAAGTCGTGAACTTCTTGATATACTTAACCAACTTGATACATGGTTTGTAGGGCTAAGTCTTGAACTTGAATACTTAGCCAATTTTGACATGATTCGTAGGCGGGGTAAGTCATGAACTCGAAGGACAGCACTTAACCCATTAGACAAAACCCTAGTTCAGGGGACTAAGTGGGAAATCGTAGTTAATAAGGATAACGGAAAGGGAAACTAAGTGATAAACCTTAGTTAAGGATAACTAAGTAATAATTTTTAGTCAAGAGAATTGGACCAGATCACAAATAGATGAGTAACCTGATACGGTAGGTCATCGTTTAAACAAAAACGCGAGGAGGAGCGAATGTCTATCTGACTTAGATAAAGGCTCCAGCGAACTGGGTGATGAAGCGGTAGCTTAGGAGGACGTGAGGGTACTCTTGGTATCCCTCTGTGAGGTTGCAGATGATCCGCCTGGGCTCACGGAGGTTAAGGTCTGCGGTCGAAGAACTAAGGGTATGCCTTGGTTGCTGTGCGAGCAACCTAAAGACTGGGGTGGATTAGCGTGGATTCGGCGATACTTAGTTTAGCCCTGTGATACCATGTCGTTGACTATCTACCATCTTTAGTCAATCGTGTACGTATGCGGAAAGGCAGAGAACTCCCAACAGACCATATACTTGCTATCTAGTTATGGGTGAGGTTGGCCAATAGGAAAGTGGGGCATGGATGGCCGGAGTATAGTTCTCGTGCATGATTTTCTTGGATTGCCTTTCAGTAGTTGAGGGAGGGGTCACGTGGGACCATATCCACCGGTAGAAAAACAGACCTTGATATCTGCATCGCCAGATAACCTAAAGTCCCGACCGAGTCCCGTATTTCTTGATTAGCCCTGTCACGGGACTCGGATGGCACATTTAGATACATGTGCATCTAGACATGGAAAACGATTCACGATACATACGTGGGAAAAAGGGCGTGGTTGACGGGTAGCGTAATCCCTAGCGGTCCTAGGTGGCTTAAACCCAAACCGAGTTACGAAAACATTTAGTAGGTAGCGTAATCCCTAGTGGTCCTAGGTGGCATAAATCCTAGCCGAACATTAGAGAATTCATGGTAAGAAAATACAGCCAGATCAAGGGTGACAGTCCAAACGATTTCAATGATAATGGAACTACGTTGAAGTAGTATAGAACTACGTGAGGAAGCCCGTAGGATTTATGTAACACCCCGTGTATTCTATAACTGTGAAATTAACAAATTAAAGTATAATTAATTTGAAATCAAAGAACTAAGGGAAACGGGATACGCCATTGCGTTCGTCTCGGAAAAATACGCGAAATAGAGTCCGAGTTTTCGAAAAACGGAGTCCGTATGAAGAAGATATGGCCTTCGGAAGTTTCTGAATTAAATTTAAAATTCAAACAGAATAAAATAACTCAGAAAAATCAAGTTTAAATTTGAATATGGGGCCCAATGGGCCAGGGCGGAAAAACGCCCGCCTGACGCACCCAGGTCGACTGGGCTGTCGACCTGGTCTAACCAGGTCGACAGGGCTGTCGACAGGGCTGTCGACAGGCATGTCGACCTGGTCCAGAGCCAGGTCGAACCCAGTCCAACCTGGCTGGCCTATTCTATGTTGGTCGATTTTCTGTGGTCTGCTTTGTCATTAGGGCTAGGTGGCAGGCTCTAATTGGTCTCTCCTTAGGATGAATGGCTACGATCAATCCAAGCAACATCAATGGTCCTAATCAGTTCATAACCTCTATAAAAACAACCCTAGACTTAACCCTAATCTATTCATTCAAAAATAAGAACAAAGCCGCCATGTTGCTGAGGAACGACTAGGGGTAGCCACCAATTGGAGAGAGGATTAGGAGGCAAATTCTAAGGCTTAAAGCAACTCAATCAAATCAAACCGCATCTTCAAATCCCTAAATTTGAGAATTCGCCTCACCATTGTAAGTAGAGTATTATTTTGGTATGAACAAATAATTGTGTTGGTTTGTATACTTGAATTGTGGCGATAAAGTAATTCATATTTGTGCGTTACTATGATATTCTCGAATTGTGTTATTCAATTATGAAAAACTACATGCGGTAGTTTTATGCAAGTATACGTTTGGAATATTCGCAAATTATGTAATCCATGTTGAAGCTACATGTACGTAGTTGATTGAAATTCATGCAAGTTTGGGGCTTTGCTATTATGCCATCATAATGTGTATTTTTATACAAACATCATTTTTGTGAAGTAATTAGAATAAGTTTGGGTTATTATAATCCATATGAAATTATGTTGAGAATTTGGCATCATGTATTGAGCCATGCTTTTGTACTAGAAAACCTATATTGCAAACTTATGAATATGATTAGGCTAGGATTGATATTTTGCATAATTGAAATTGTTAACAAGAATTATATGATGACATATGTGGTACATAGCTAGGTTAGGTTCAAAAATCCCTTTTTGCAAGTTTGCATGACTAAAGTAAAAATCATGATTTCATGTTAGAAATATTTATGCCATGGTTATGTGAACAAATTTAACTATACTTATGCCATGCTTATGTTTGACATTATGCCATGCTTATGTTTGACATTATGCCATGCTTATGTTAGAAATATTTATGCCGTGCTTATGTTTGACATTATGCCTGAAATAAAAATATAGGTTTATGTTGTAGTTAGGCCTATGTGTCAATAGTGATATTCTTAACTTAACTACAAGTTTACATGGTTTGATTCATGTCACTTATGCTTTATGACCAAAGTATATGTCACTACTATGCAAGTACACCAGTTTCTATTTTGTAGTTCCAACGTTATGTTGCAAGTTCATGCGCTCACCTTCCCCTTTTTGTGTATGTAATCACGCTTTAAGCCTCCCCTTTTCGCATGGCTAAGTTGGGCTTTAAAAGGCTAAGCCCAACATATATATAATAAACGGACGTGTTAAACGGGGGAAAATAACGTTGGGTTAAAATCACTAATGAATGAAAATATAAAATAGAAGGGCCCAAATTCAAGTATGGGTTGGGCCCATGATTGGTGTAACCTTTACACCATTAACTTAATAATGGGCCGCAAATATTTACATATAAGAAATAAAGAAGAATGACAAAATATGTAAATGTAGAACATACGATGTGTTTAACCCGAGGTTGGATTGAGTTGTGATGTAAACCTGCCCGGAACCGCCCGGCTGTCCAGTAGTCACAACAATACCTATCCAATGTGGGAGGTTAAACATGGAGCCCAATAAGGACCCGAGGTTAGACTGAGTTGTGGCGTAAGACTGCCCGGAACCAACCGGCAACAGGCAGCCACAACAATACCTGTCTAATGTGAGAGGTCAGGGCCTTAATAAGACAATTAAGGCTGAGTCAGGATTGTTAGGATTAAGTGAACTAAAGAACATGCTAAACTAAACGGACTGGTGGGGGTTAGGTTAGGAAACACTTAACCAACTTAGCATGTTGGCTAGAGATAGAAAACCTAGTAACGGGGGACCCTTTTCAGCAGTAACCCTAGAAGGTGTATCAGGATACCCTGAAACTAGGCAGGGTGGGGCACGATTACTGGGCTGATTGTAAGAGGTCAAATCGACGGCGGTGGTGTAGCAGTGTAGGTTCTAACGGGGTGCGGGCGTGCACACACTCCGGCGCAGAAAAATAAGGCACTGGACACCAGTAGCATACCTGTGCATTCTAAGGTTGTGTCGGGCCGCCACCATGGGACTTGATACACCCCATGGTGGGACCAGCATAGGTAACTACAACATCGGGGGCCGTAAGACACATGTAACTATGCGAGTAGGAGCCGATCATCATAGAATGGATCACATCACCCTGATTTTGGGGTGCCAGTTGGAAACTAGTTTATATGGGTTCAGAGATTTACATGGGGTACGATAGTATATTCGACCCTAGACAACTTAACCAAGTTTATAGTGCTTGCCCACTTCTTGTTTATACTTATCACACCCAGTTCTTTATTCATAGACAGAATAGTACTAGACTTACTCAGGCTTTATGTCTGACTCTACTTTTCTTTCGTCTTCTTTTCTTCCGTTTCCCCCCCCGGTCCACAGGGAGGGAACACAGCAGCTTGACCAGCCTTAACATCCAGCTTGAAGAAGAGAAATGTATTGCTTGGACTTTCCTGTTTTGAACTATGGCTTTGGACAATCCACTATGGGGCTTTTGCAGTTTATCCATGTTTTATTTATGCTTCTTTAAATAATGTACTCAAGACAGATTATGAAAGTGTTATGTTATGTTTTTGGAAAAAGATGTAAGACAATCATGGTGATGTTTTGTAACACATATTTGCTTTTATGAAATAAAAGTTGTTGTTTTTCCGCTGTTTACAAATATGTGTTCTTATATCTGTCTTGTATATCTGTGACTTGTACTTATAAATCTCCACCAAAATTAGGGCATTCCCTTTGAGAGTGACCCTAACGGAGGTGGGGTGTTTCACTTGGTATCAGAGCATAGGTTTACCAGATAAGATAAAAAGTTTTGAAAAATTGTTTTCAAAAAGGAAATTTAAAGAAGCATTTTTAAAAGAAAAATATTATTTTATTTTAAAAAGGCAAAGTCCACTCCCCAAAGCCATAGGTACTATCTCTTATCCTTCGTTTTGAATCTATCCTTTTTGTTTCAGCATGTCCGAAGATCTTAACTTGCCAGAAGGGGTGCCAATACCTGGTTGGTTTAGACGGTTCTTAGAAGCAAGGGCCACTCAGCCAGGTCCTACCGTTCCTCCTCCCCCAGCGGTAGGAAATCATCCAGCTGCAGCAGCACCTTTTCCTCCACCTCCTCCTCGGGGAAACACTTTTGCTAAGATATGTAAAGATTTTAAAGCTATGGGAGGAAAGGATTTCCATGGAACTGAGTCCTTCGTAGCAGCTAGAAATTGGCTGAAAGAAACGGAGGACCTATTCATCATCTTTAAGGTAGAGGATAGACAAAAAGTACAATTGGCAGTATGGCTATTGAAGGGCGAGGCTTCCTACTGGTGGGAAGTCACTAATGTTGAAAGACCAGTGGAGACATGGGAGGACTTTAGGGCAAGGTTTGAGACTAAATTTCTCTCAGATGCGGAAAGAAGTTTGCAGTTGGAAAAATTCTTATTTCTTAAGCAAGGGGACAAGACAGTCAGAGAGTATGTGAATCAGTTCGATGAGCTGGCTAGGTTTGGGCTTGACCTAGTCAACACCCCGCACAAGAAGGCTCTCCGTTTCGTCAAAGGGTTAAATGAGCCATTACACAGTTTGGCCATGACCCATATACCCATGGGAGCCACGTATGAAAGATTGGTGCAAATGGCATTGCTGAATGAAGAGGATAAGGGCAAAAAGGAGACAAAGGCAGAAAGCTCTCAAGGGAAGAAAGAGGGTTTGCAGCCTAAGAAGACGGACTTTAAGAAAGGCGGGAAAGGCAACAAAGAGAAGAGGAAGTGTAATTTCTGTGGCAAATTGGGGCACTTAGTAAAGGACTGCCGGAAAAAGAAGGCCAAGGAGAATGGTGGGTGCTTTTCTTGCGGTGAGACAGGCCATAGGGCTAAGGACTGCCCAAAGAAACGAGGACAGGGGCAGAGGGCTGGATCCACCCCAGGGACACAGGTTCATGTGCTGGAAGCGCCACCTCTGCAACAGCGAGGTATAATATGTAGAAAGTGTAGTTTATCTTTATGATCACCCCGTTCGCACTTTATTTGATTCTGGCGCATCACACTCCTTTATCTCGTCTGCTTTAGTAGAATCTCTGCACCTAAAAACTAGTATGGTAGAGGACCCCTTAATTGTTTCAAACCCAATTGGGGGCCCAGCTCATTCGTCTATGATCTGTTTGGAATTGAAAATTTCTATTCTAAGTGTAGAATTTCAATGTAGTGCCTTTGTTTTGGGCTTTTCGGGGTATGGTTTGATTTTGGGTATGGATTGGCTATCCAGTAATGGGGCCATCCTTGATTGTGAGAAAAGGGTTGTTAGGCTCCTAACCCAGCTCGGTAATACTTTGGAAATCTAATCCCTCGTATGCGGTTATGCTTAGTTATCTTGAATCGCTAGATGCCTCTGTTGAAAATTTGCAATCAGTTAGAGTGGTCCGGGAATATCCGGATGTCTTTGAAGAGGTGAAGGGCTTGCCTCCGAAGCGGGAAATAGACTTCCGCATATATCTTGTAGATAATGCAAAGCCCGTTGCGTTGCCCGTTAGACACATGGCTCCACGAGAAAGGAAAGAGCTCAGTAAACAGATTAAAGAGCTTCTAGAAAAGGGGTTCATTAGGAGGAGCATTTCAGAATGGGGCGCTCCAGTGGTGTTCGCTACAAAGGCGGATGGTTCACTCCGTCTATGTGTTGACTATAGGGAGCTCAACAAGCTAACGAAAAAGAATAGGCACCCTCTTCCTAGAATTGACGATTTATTTGACCAGCTCGTAGGAGCGTCTGTTTTCTCCCAGCTCGATTTAGCAACCGGTTTTCATCAGCTAAGGGTTGCTGAAGATAGCATCGATAAAACGGCGTTCAGAACCCCAGACGGCTTCTTTGAATGGCTTGTCATGCCTTTCGGCTTGACAAATGCACCTGCTTACTTCGTGGACCTGATGAGTAGGGTATTTAGAGATTTCCTCAACAAATTCGTAGTGGTCTTCGTAGATGATATCCTTATCTTCTCAAAGAGTGAAGAGGAACATGCTCAACACTTAAGGGCAATCATGGAAACTTTGCGAGTCCATCAACTAAAAGCCAAGTTCTCCAAATGCCACTTTTGGAGAGAAGAGGTGAGGTTCCTTGGGCACATAGTATCCAAACAAGGGTTAGCAGTGGACCCCGCTAAGGTAGTGGCGGTACAAGATTGGAAGACACCAAGGAATGCAACTGAGGTCCGAAGCTTCCTAGGACTAGCAGGTTTCTATCGAAAATTCATAAAGGATTTTGCGAAAATCTCAGTTCCGCTCACGAAATTGACCAAGAAGAATTTAGTGTTCAATTGGGATTTGGATTGCGAGTTTGCTTTCCAACGACTGAAAAGGGCTCTTACAACAGCCCCAGTTTTGACGCTGCCAGATGGGAGCAAGATGTTCACTGTTTATACGGATGCATGTGGGACAGGGCTAGGCGCCGTCTTAATGCAAGAAGGAAGGGTAGTAGCTTATGGCGGGAGGCAGTTGAAGGTGCACGAAAAGAACTACCCAACCCACGATCTTGAGTTAGCCGCCATCGTCTTTGCACTCAAGTCTTGGCGACACTATCTCCTAGGTGAGAAGTTCGAACTTTACACTGACCATAAATCATTGAAATATCTTTTCTCGCAGAAGGATCTTAACTTGAGGCAACAAAGATGGATGGAGTTTCTTGCCTCGTACGATTTCGAAATCTCCTACACTCCGGGCAAAGGCAACGTAGTGGCAGACGCGTTGAGCCGAAAGAAATTGACCCTAAGCCCGTTGTTTGTTGAAAGACAAAGCCTAGAGTTTATAGCCAGCTTCGACTTTAGGCCTTCCTCCGATTTCGTACCAGGCTTGCTTGCATCTCTCGAAGTGCGCCCGACTTTAGTGGATTCAGTAGGGGCAGCACAACGCGAAGACCCTCAGCTTGTGGAAATGATTGATAGGCTAATTAGGGGTGAGACTTCAAGTCACCTCAACAGATACTCCATTGACGATAAGGGCTTGCTAAGGCGAGACGGAAGACTATGCGTCCCACAGACAAGAGATTTAATAAAGAAGGTTCTCGAGGAAGCACATCACTCCAAGATGACGATACACCCAGGCGGAGATAAAATGTACAAAGACATAAAAAGGACTTTCTTCTGGAACGGCATGAAAAAGGACGTGGCAGAATTCGTTTCTAAGTGTATGGTGTGCCAACAGGTTAAGGCGGAACAGAAAAAGCCTGGCGGACTACTACATCCTCTGGAGGTCCCGCAGTGGAAGTGGGATAGCATCTCAATGGACTTCATCGATGGGCTGCCTAGGTCTAGGAGAGGCAACACTAGCATTTGGGTAATAGTGGATAGGCTTACTAAAAGCGCCCACTTTTTACCTGTCAAAAGTAAAAGAACTGCCTCATCCCTAGCATCACTTTACCTCAAGGAAATCGTTCGACTCCATGGGATACCATCTAGCATTGTTAGTGACCGAGACCCCATCTTCACCAGTGAGTTTTGGCGGAGTCTGCAAGAAGCAGTAGGAACGCAGTTATGCTTAAGCACAGCCTATCATCCCCAAACCGACGGCCAAACAGAGAGAGTGAACAGAGTTTTGGAAGACCTTTTAAGACTATGCGTCCTCGACTTCGGAGGGACATGGGAAGACCACCTTCCTTTGGTGGAGTTTGCCTACAACAACAGCTATCAAGCAACCATCGGAATGGCGCCCTTCGAAGCTTTATATGGAAGACCGTGCCGATCGCCCACTTGTTGGTGGGAGTCCACGGATAAGCTCATACTTGGACCAGATATGATCCGAGAGACTTTAGAGAAAGTAGACTTAATACGAAGAAGGATGAAGACGGCCCAAGACAGACAAAAGTCCTATGCCGACAAGAGAAGGACCGACCTTGAATTTGAAGTTGGAGACAGAGTTTTTCTCCAGGTATCACCGCTAAGGAACGTTGTTCGTTTTGGAACCACAGGAAAACTGGCACCAAGGTTCGTAGGGCCATTCCCTATTATCGAGAAAATTGGGAAAATGGCCTATAGATTAGAGCTACCCGAGAAGTTGGCTGG
This sequence comes from Allium sativum, assembly GCA_030737875.1. Classification (NCBI taxonomy): domain Eukaryota; kingdom Viridiplantae; phylum Streptophyta; class Magnoliopsida; order Asparagales; family Amaryllidaceae; genus Allium; species Allium sativum. Next base: position 544,486,872 of record CM060913.1, on the reverse strand, counting down.
AGTCCACAACGTTTTTCACGTTTCACATCTCCGAAAATGTCTACATGAGTCTGCTGAAGTGGTAGAGCCAAATATCCTCGAAGAGGCCGAAGTGGAACGCGAAGCAACCATAAGAAAAGTTCCAACCCGCATCTTAGGAACGGAAGTGAAGAAGCTACGCAACCGTGAAGTCAAACTCGTTAAAGTTCAGTGAAGCGACGCCGAGGAAGACGTGACTTGGGAAACTGAAGCTAGAATACGCACTGCCTACCCTTTTCTGTTCGAGGGTACATCCCTGATCTTTCTTTTTCCTTAAGTTGCGCTTTTATCTATCTTTTTAGGTATATTTCCTCGACCTTATCTTTTAGGTAGAAACCCTTTGGATGGAAACATGTAATTGAAACATGTTATGGATGATGGTTGCAAGTGGTTGCAAATGATTGCTAGTGGTTGCTCGTGGTTGCATATACACACACAATCTAGGTTTTAGATCGGCTCAGTCACTTCATATTGCATATGCATATATGTTTGCATTCGTATATGGTTGAACTTTTATGTGTTGTCATATGGATGTTGCATTTGTATTGAATGATTGTGCACTCATGTAGAATCAAGAATAGGAAAATTTGCATACATAATGGATTCATGGCACTTACATAATTCGCATTAAGGAGGTCAACTGAATCAGTAGACCGCCTGATTTTGCATTAGATAAGTACATGTACACACACACTTCGCATTTGATCATGAAGCATTAGAAGTCTTTTAAGGACAATGGATGCTCGTGTTTGATGGATGAGTAGATGGATGATTGGATGTTAGGACATACATTCCTCCTAACTTGAAGATTTCGGGGACGAAATACTTTTAAGTGGGGGAGAATGTAACACCCCGTGTATTCTATAACTGTGAAATTAACAAATTAAAGTATAATTAATTTGAAATCAAAGAACTAAGGGAAACGGGATACGCCATTGCGTTCGTCTCGGAAAAATACACGAAATAGAGTCCGAGTTTTCGAAAAACGGAGTCCGTATGAAGAAGATATGACCTTCGGAAGTTTCTGAATTAAATTTAAAATTCAAACAGAATAAAATAACTCAGAAAAATCAAGTTTAAATTCGAATATGGGGCCCAATGGGCCAGGGCGGAAAAACGCCCGCCTGACGCACCAAGGTCGACTGGGCTGTCGACCTGGTCTAACCAGGTCGACAGGGCTGTCGACAGGCATGTCGACCTGGTCCAGAGCCAGGTCGAACCCAGTCCAACCTGGCTGGCCTATTCTATGTTGGTCGATTTTCTGTGGTCTGCTTTGTCATTAGGGCTAGGTGGCAGGCTCTAATTGGTCTCTCCTTAGGATGAATGGCTACGATCAATCCAAGCAACATCAATGGTCCTAATCAGTTCATAACCTCTATAAAAACAACACTAGACTTAACCCTAATCTATTCATTCAAAAATAAGAACAAAGCCGCCATGTTGCTGAGGAACGACTAGGGGTAGCCACCAATTGGAGAGAGGATTAGGAGGCAAATTCTAAGGCTTAAAGCAACTCAATCAAATCAAACCGCATCTTCAAATCCCTAAATTTGAGAATTCGCCTCACCATTGTAAGTAGAGTATTATTTTGGTATGAACAAATAATTGTGTTGGTTTGTATACTTGAATTGTGGCGATAAAGTAATTCATATTTGTGCGTTACTATGATATTCTCGAATTGTGTTATTCAATTATGAAAAACTACATGCGGTAGTTTTATGCAAGTATACGTTTGGAATATTCGCAAATTATGTAATCCATGTTGAAGCTACATGTATGTAGTTGATTGAAATTCATGCAAGTTTGGGGCTTTGCTATTATGCCATCATAATGTGTATTTTTATACAAACATCATTTTTGTGAAGTAATTGGAATAAGTTTGGGTTATTATAATCCATATGAAATTATGTTGAGAATTTGGCATCATGTATTGAGCCATGCTTTTGTACTAGAAAACCTATATTGCAAACTTATGAATATGATTAGGCTAGGATTGATATTTTGCATAATTGAAATTGTTAACAAGAATTATATGATGACATATGTGGTACATAGCTAGGTTAGGTTCAAAAATCCCTTTTTGCAAGTTTGCATGACTAAAGTAAAAATCATGATTTCATGTTAGAAATATTTATGCCATGGTTATGTGAACAAATTTAACTATACTTATGCCATGCTTATGTTTGACATTATGCCATGCTTATGTTTGACATTATGCCATGCTTATGTTAGAAATATTTATGCCGTGCTTATGTTAGAAATATTTATGCCGTGCTTATGTTTGACATTATGCCTGAAATAAAAATATAGGTTTATGTTGTAGTTAGGCCTATGTGTCAATAGTGATATTCTTAACTTAACTACAAGTTTACATGGTTTGATTCATGTCACTTATGCTTTATGACCAAAGTATATGTCACTACTATGCAAGTACACCAGTTTCTATTTTGTAGTTCCAACGTTATGTTGCAAGTTCATGCGCTCACCTTCCCCTTTTTGTGTATGTAATCACGCTTTAAGCCTCCCCTTTTCGCATGGCTAAGTTGGGCTTTAAAAGGCTAAGCCCAACATATATATAATAAACGGATGTGTTAAACGGGGGAAAATAACGTTGGGTTAAAATCACTAATGAATGAAAATATAAAATAGAAGGGCCCAAATTCAAGTATGGGTTGGGCCCATGATTGGTGTAACCTTTACACCATTAACTTAATAATGGGCCGCAAATATTTACATATAAGAAATAAAGAAGAATGACAAAATATGTAAATGTAGAACATACGATGTGTTTAACCCGAGGTTGGATTGAGTTGTGATGTAAACCTGCCCGGAACCGCCCGGCTGTCCAGTAGTCACAACAATACCTATCCAATGTGGGAGGTTAAACATGGAGCCCAATAAGGACCCGAGGTTAGACTGAGTTGTGGCGTAAGACTGCCCGGAACCAACCGGCAACAGGCAGCCACAACAATACCTGTCTAATGTGAGAGGTCAGGGCCTTAATAAGACAATTAAGGCTGAGTCAGGATTGTTAGGATTAAGTGAACTAAAGAACATGCTAAACTAAACGGACTGGTGGGGGTTAGGTTAGGAAACACTTAACCAACTTAGCATGTTGGCTAGAGATAGAAAACCTAGTAACGGGGGACCCTTTTCAGCAGTAACCCTAGAAGGTGTATCAGGATACCCTGAAACTAGGCAGGGTGGGGCACGATTACTGGGCTGATTGTAAGAGGTCAAATCGACGGCGGTGGTGTAGCAGTGTAGGTTCTAACGGGGTGCGGGCGTGCACACACTCCGGCGTAGAAAAATAAGGCACTGGACACCAGTAGCATACCTGTGCATTCTAAGGTTGTGTCGGGCCGCCACCATGGGACTTGATACACCCCATGGTGGGACCAGCATAGGTAACTACAACATCGGGGGCCGTAAGACACATGTAACTATGCAAGTAGGAGCCGATCGTCATAGAATGGATCACATCACCCTGATTTTGGGGTGCCAGTTGGAAACTAGTTTATATGGGTTCAGAGATTTACATGGGGTACGATAGTATATTCGACCCTAGACAACTTAACCAAGTTTATAGTGCTTGCCCACTTCTTGTTTATACTTATCACACCCAGTTCTTTATTCATAGACAGAATAGTACTAGACTTACTCAGGCTTTATGTCTGACTCTACTTTTCTTTCGTCTTCTTTTCTTCCGTTCCCCCCCCCCCCAGGTCCACAGGGAGGGAACACAGCAGCTTGACCAGCCTTAACATCCAGCTTGAAGAAGAGAAATGTATTGCTTGGACTTTCCTGTTTTGAACTATGGCTTTGGACAATCCACTATGGGGCTTTTGCAGTTTATCCATGTTTTATTTATGCTTCTTTAAATAATGTACTCAAGACAGATTATGAAAGTGTTATGTTATGTTTTTGGAAAAAGATGTAAGACAATCATGGTGATGTTTTGTAACACGTATTTGCTTTTATGAAATAAAAGTTGTTGTTTTTCCGCTGTTTACAAATATGTGTTCTTATATCTGTCTTGTATATCTGTGACTTGTACTTATAAACCTCCACCAAAATTAGGGCATTCCCTTTGAGAGTGACCCTAACGGAGGTGGGGTGTTTCAATTTACAGCAAAGGACTAAACATATACATGGAAAGAAACATACGAGTTGGGAAAACCTACATTTGGTTGACATGGATCATTTCATTGGGCAAGGAACATTTTGTAGCTAACACATGACACGGGTTGGGATACTAGTATGGAAGGTGCAGGGCAAATATACTTGGTAGAACCTTGGGGGTGTTATACTCAATAGAACCTTGGCATGTTATACTCGATAGAACCTTGGGATGTTATACTTGATTCATAGTGACCGTAGTTTATCTTGATACAGTAGTTCATCCTGTTACCTTGGTTTAGCTTGTCTATCTTGTCATCATCCTTATGTTTACTTTCAGTTTATGCGTGTCATGTTACCTTTACCTGTTTTTATGCTGGAAGTAGATAGGACTTACCAGTCTTTATGACTGACCCCGTTTTCTTTCGCCTCTTTGTCTTCCGTTTCCCCCCAGGTTTTCAGGGAGGAAATACTGTTATTTAGCTCGGACTTCTTCTGCTTCAAGGTCATCACGTATGGCTTGGATTTTCTTGGCTATGGCTGCTTTACCGTTTTACTTGGGGAATATTTTATGACCGTGGTTTTATGCTTCTCTAACTATTGCAAGACAGGTTTCCAATGTAATGTCTTTTAAAGGCATTTTGATGTAAAAGGCTTTAGACCTTATAATTTTATGAGGTAATGAAATTTGGTTTTTCTTCCGCTGTTTTATATGTTTTGTCTTGTGATATTTCTGTGCATGTTTACCTAGACAACGCCCCTCCAAAGCTAGTGCATTCTCTTGTGAGTGACCCTGGCGGAGGTGGGGTGTTACATTTGGTATCAGAGCAGAAGGTTACCAGACTGGGCAAAAGTTTTAAAACCTTCTGAAAACTATTTGAAAACCGTTTACAAAGAAGCATTTCTCAAGGAAAGTTTTATTTTTAAAAGGCTATTCCCCAAAGGCCATTAGCATTATCCTTTGTTTCCTTGATTGAATCTCTTTTCCTTTCTTTCCTCCACCTGTAGTCATAGTGGTTTGAACTGCGACTAGCGACTAATCTTTTTCTAACTACGTCAGTGTTTTCGGTACGATGGAGGCAGTTCTTGAGAGACCAGTTACCGTGTTATAAGAAAGGATAGTAAGAACAAGGGTAAAGGATACAAGCTTAAGGACAAGCAACTTGTTGGTATGGCTTAATCCATAAAGGAGGAAAAGGGTGAATGATAAAACCCGTGACAAGAGATAGTATCTCTAGTAGGGTAAAAAGGGAAAGATAGTCAAGTATTATGAGACGAGGACAAGATCATCGAGAGAGCAATTGTATGCTCTCATTGTTAGCATACCTAAGAAGGATGGTAACGTTTCTGTGAAAGGTTTAGCTTTTCTTCTCTGTCATCCCGTCAGGACTTTGCTTTGATCACCGCATCATTTAAGTCTGCTTCGATATTTGAGTCTCTGCACCTTCGTACTAGCATAGTAGAGGATCTCATTTTCTTGAGGAATCGGTCCATTTATTCATGACTTGTTTGGATTTGAGGACGCCTATGACTTTTGGGAATAATGCTTATGCTTTTAAGCTATGGGTTGAATTCTAGGAATGGAGTGGTTATCCAGTAAGGGTGCCATTCTCGGTTCTGAAAGGAGGGTAGTTAGGCTCTTGACTTGCCTCGGTAATACCCTCGAAGTCTCGTGTAACCTTTAGGGTTCTGTCATGATTGGTTACCTAGAACCTCTTGATGCATTTATTGGTAATCCGTTCGAGTAGAGTTCGCCACTAAGGCAGATGTTTCATTTCACTTGTGCATGAGTTATGGAAATCACTCTAGTAAGTACACTCGGTAACAGGGTTGGCATCTGTTTGTGTTCAAGAGATAAGTTCTTCTGCGTGGAATGTCGTAGAGCGAGTAAAACGAGATCCATGATTCACTAGTGAATTTTGGAGAGCTTACATGAAACTGTGAGTGCACGGATATGGTTGAGCCAAGTATACTAGAGGGAGAGTAAGTAAAAGTGGAACGAGAGGCGACAATGAAGTGAGTTCTAGCTCATATTTGGAAATAGGAGTTAAGAGGCCATGAAATCATGAAGTTAAAGATGGTCAAAGCACAATGGAATTAAGCTCAAGGAAATGCGACTTAGAAGACAAGATATGCGCATCATATCTCTTTTTAAGAGTATATTCTTGATCCCTGTTTTCCTGTAGAGCTTACCCGCATGCTATCTTTTATGCATATCCTCTCGGTCCTATTCTCGATCTTATTTCTGTTGCAAACTCCATAGGGGGTATGACTCATCGGTTAATAATACATGTTAGGGTTTGAAGGTGTCCGTTAGGTTGACTAAACCTTTTGGGCTTTATAGGATATGGGTTGGGTTTAGAAAAGGATTTCTTGTAATCCAAAAGGAGTTTATCTTGCTTATCTTCTCGGTCCTATCTTGAGGACCTTAGGTAGAACCCTATGGATGTAAACATGTATTTGAAAACATGTTATGATTGATATGGTTGCAAGTGGTTGCTCGTGGATGCGCGAATACACACTAGGCACTAGATCGGCTCAGTCACATTTCATATTTCATATGTATACGTGTTTATACTTGTTTATGGATGAATTTGAATGTGTTATCATGAGAATATTGCATATGGATGAATGGTTGTGCACGCATATAGTGTTTATGTGACTAGGACTATTTGCATACATATGGATTCATGGCACTAAACATATTTTGCATTTAGAAGATCATTCAGGCCTGATCATTTGCATTAGACAAGGAACACATACACACACTTTCTGCATATGTTCATACAACATTAGAATTTTTTTAAGGATAATGGTTTCTTGTGGATGATGCTTTGAGTAGATGGATGATTGATGGTAGGACACATCCTCCCTAACTTAGAGATTTCGGGGATGAAATCCTTAAAGGAGGTGAGAATGTAACAACCCGAATTTTAATAATGTGTTAAGATAAGAATCGAGGCAGAATTAAATTTAAAAATAAGAATCAAGAGAAACGGGTTACGCCGTTGTGTTCGTCTCGGAATTATGGTTGGAAGCGAGTCCGAAATTACGTAAATTGGAGTCCGTATGACCGAGATATGGCCTCTAGAAGTTTCACAAAAAATCAGAAAACGAAAACAGATTTTCGAATTTCAAATTTTGCCCCAAACAGAATGGGCGGGAAAATTTCCCGCCCAGCCCCAGGTCGACTGGGGAGTCTACCCCCAGGGACCAGGTCGACTGGGCAGTCGACCTGGGTGTCGACCTGGGGGTCGACTTCCCTGGTCGGACCAGGTCGGCCTGTGTGCACCTGCAGGGTCTTGTGGTCTGGTTTGTTGGCCTATGACGATTTTTGATGGCTCAGATCTGTTCTAGGGTTGATCCTATGGCCTAAACTTGTTCCTACTGCTATAAAAACACCCTAAGACCTAGCCTAATTCACTACAATTCACTCTAACAACAAAGTGCTGCCCAAATATTTCTTGATCATGGACTCCATCTCCAACTTCTAAGGCTTGAGCATTCAAACTAGATCCATGTCAAAGGAGCAAGCTTTCTACATCAAATTAAGGAAGTAGAGCATCATCTCAACACCGTTCTACGACAAATGCTTGTTCATAAATCTCTAGCCACGCTATGTAAGTTCTAGCTACTTTTAGATCTAAACGGTAGTTCTAATGTTGACATGGAATAAAATGAGATGGAACCTAAGTATGTTAGTCTATGTGAATCTAGTCTTGCCCCTCTCTTGAACCTATGACTTTGGGCTATTTCTTAGTGATTAAATCATGCCACTCATGTTATGTTTTTCCTAGTTTATCATGCAAGATTGAATCTTGACTTGTGGAATGTTGGCATGAACCCTTAGAACAATTTGACTTGTGGAACATTCATATGAACTTGACTTGGGGCTTATGCATGTAAAAGAACCTAAACCCCTCATGACCATTTACATGTCTATGATGATGAACCTAGTGTTATGCTATCATACATGTTTGAGGCCAATCCCTTTATGCTATCATACATGCTTGAGGCCAATCCCTTTAAGCTATCATACATGCTTGAGGCCAATCCCTTTATGCTATCATACATGCTTGAGGCGAATCCCTTTATGCTATCATACATGCTTGAGGCCAATCCCTTTATGCTATCATATATGTTTGGGGCCAATATGTTGTCATATTATTCCTACTATGTTGACTTTCTTTCACTTGCGTTGGGAATACGCCTTGGGTAGTTTAGGCGAACGTGAGATGGGCTATGAAACTTAACATGAAATAAGTAATGGGACAAAGGGCATAAGTGGAAAATGTGGACTTTGTCGTAGCCTAAATTTGACATGAACATGACAAGTAGAAAAATATGAAAGTGGCCAACTCGAGGTTGGGTTCAGTTTGTAGCATAAATCTGCCCGGAACCGCCCGGCAAATCCAGTAGCTATAGACAATAAGACCCAATGTGAGTAGTTGGTCATATCGCGCTCAAAACCCGAGGTTAGACTAGGTTGTGGTGTAAAGCTGCCTGGACCCACCCGGCGTAACCAGTAACCACGACAAAGTCTAATGTGAGAGGTTGGGGTGCATTAATTTACTTAATGCCACATGATAAGGTTAAGTTAGTTTGACTAATGGCACTTAACCGATATGACATGAATGGGTGGGTTAAGTAAGACCGGACTTGATTACTTAAAGACACTTAACCATATAACATGATTAGCGGATGGGTTAGTTTAACCTAAATGGGTTGATAACACCCGACTGGGATAATGCGATGCGTGGTAGAGTTAAGAAAACCCACAAGAATGATACTTAACCATTATAAATATGACTAGTGGATGGGGTTAAGTTACCCTACACTTAACCAATCTGACTCGGTAATTTGATTGGGTTAAGTCACGAACCTCTTAAATATACTTAACCAATCCGACTCGATTATTTAATGGGGTTAAGTTAACCTACACTTAACCAATTTCACTCGATGATTTAATGAGGTTAAGACAACCTATACTTAACCAATCTGACGCGGTAGCTTGATGAGGTTAAGATAACCTATACTTAACCAATCTGACACGGTAATTTGATAGGGTTAAGTTAACCTATACTTAAAACAATTTGACACGATAATCTAGGGTTAAGTCATGAACTTCTTGATATACTTAACCAACTTGATACATGGTTTGTAGGGCTAAGTCTTGAACTTGAATACTTAGCCAATTTTGACATGTTTCGTAGGCGGGGTAAGTCATGAACTCGAAGGATAACACTTAACCCATTAGACAAAACCCTAGTTCAGGGGACTAAGTGGAAAATCGTAGTTAATAAGGATAACGGGAAGGGAAACTAAGTGATAAACCTTAGTTAAGGATAACTAAGTAATAATTCTTAGTCAAGAGAATTGGACCAGTTCACAAATAGATGAGTAACCTGATACAGTAGGTCATCATTTAAACAAACACGCGAGGAGGAGCGAATGTCTATCTGACTTAGATAAAGGCTCCAGCGAACTGGGTTACGAAGCGGTAGCTTCGGGGGACGTGAGGGTACTCTTGGTATCCCTCTGTGAGGTTGCAGATGATCCGCCTGGGCTCAAAGAGGTTAAGGTCTGCGGTAGAAGAACCAAGGGTATGCCTTGGTTGCTGTGCGAGCAACCTAAAGACCGGGGTGGATTAGCGTGGAGTCGGCGATACTTAGTTTAGCCCTATGATAGCATGTCGTCGACTACCTACCATATTTAGTAAATCATGTACGTATGCGGAAAGGCAGAGAACTCCCAACAGACCATATACTTGCTATCTAGTTATGGGTGAGGTTGGCCAATAGGAAAGTGGGGCACAGATGGTCGGAGTATAGTTCTCGTGCATGATTTTCTTGGATTGCCTTTCATTAGTTGAGGGAGGGATCACGTGGGACCATATCCACCGGTAGAAAAACAGACCTTGATATCTGCATTGGCAGATAACCTAAAGCTCCCGACCGAGTCCCGTATTTCTTGATTAGCCCTGTCACGGGACTCGGATGGCACATTTAGATACATGTGCATCTAGACATGGAAAACGTTCACGATACATACGTGGGAAAAAGGGCGTGGTTGACGGGTAGCATAATCCCTAGCGGTCCTAGGTGGCTTAAACCCAAACCGAGTTACGAAAACGTTTAGTAGGTAGTGTAATCCCTAGTGGTCCTAGGTGGCACAAATCCTAGCCGAACATTCAAGAATTCATGGTAAGAAAATAGAGCCAGATCAAGGGTGATAGTCCAAACGATTTCAATGATAATGGAACTACGTTGAAGTAGTATAGAACTACGTGAGGAAGCCCGTAGGATTTACGGCAAAGGACTAAACATATACATGGAAAGAAACATACGAGTTGGGAAAACCTACATTTGGTTGACGTGGATCATTTCATTGGGCAAGGAACATTTTGTAGCTAACACATGACACGGGTTGGGATACTAGTACGGAAGGTGCAGGGCAAATATACTTGGTAGAACCTTGGGGTGTTATACTCGATAGAACCTTGGGATGTTATATTCGATAGAACCTTAGGATGTTATACTTGATTCATAGTGACCGTAGTTTATCTTGATACAGTAGTTCATCCTGTTACCTTGGTTTAGCTTGTCTATCTTGTCATCATCCTTATGTTTACTTTCAGTTTATGCATGTCATGTTACCTTTACCTGTTTTTATGCTGGAAGTAGATAGGACTTACCAGTCTTTATGACTGACCCCGTTTTCTTTCGCCTCTTTGTCTTTCGTTTCCCCCCCCCCCCCCAGGTTTTCAGGGAGGAAATACTGTTATTTAGCTCGGACTTCTTCTGCTTCAAGGTCATCACGTATGGCTTGGATTTTCTTGGCTATGGCTGCTTTACCGTTTTACTTGGGGAATATTTTATGACCGTGGTTTTATGCTTCTCTAACTATTGCAAGACAGGTTTCCAATGTAATGGCTTTTAAAGGCATTTTGATGTAAAAGGCTTTAGACCTTATAATTTTATGAGGTAATGAAAGTTGGTTTTTCTTCCGCTGTTTTATATGTTCTGTCTTGTGATATTTCTGTGCATGTTTACCTAGACAACGCCCCTCCAAAGCTAGTGCATTCTCTTGTGAGTGACCCTGGCGAAGGTGGGGTGTTACATCTCCGAACCGACCTGATCACCAAACCCCGAACTGATCCTGTGATGCAACCCCGATCCAACCCGGTTCCCTGAACGCTGTTGCTCGCTCCCCTCCGATTCAGACCATTGGAACAACTTCGGGCTTATCCATACGTAGGAGAGGCTGGAAACTCTACTCGAGCCCCTATAAATGCTCTGATACCAGCTGTGGCAGCTGATGATCAGCCTACGCCTTCTGCACTCATCACACATGGAGAATTTTCGTGCTTGCTTGATATGCTTGAGGGCATAAGAGATGGTTTGGAGGATCACAAATGCGATAGCGTTCTCATGTGGGAGAATATGAGACCTATGAAAGAAGAAATGAGCGAACTTCACCGACGATGAGTGTCCTCTTCGATACGTTGTCCTGCAATGGATCATTCATCATCTTCAGATGAAGAGCACCCGCATGAAAGGAGGTCGTACGAAAGGCCCGAGAATCTGGACCAGTTGACATTCAGATCATTGGGATCCCGTGATGATGCGACTCGCATTCTGGGACCCGATGATCCGAGTTTGAGGGAACCGATGTTGTTGCCGATGCGTGGATCACATGTTCTTCCTAGAGACCCAAACGTCACTAATCCCACTCATGGGCAACTCCTCCAGCCTGTTGTTCATGTGAATGACTGGGACCATAGTATGCTGGGAGGATCAGCTACCAACTGAAACCAAAGGGTGTCACCCGAAGTAGACGCTAGACGTGTTAGAAGAGACAGAAGCATGGATCCTGAACCGGCTCTAACCAACGCGGAAGTAAAAGCAATGGTGCGTTAAATCATGGGCGATAGTCGCCGATATACCAGTGAAGATTGGGGTATTGAGAGCAGTCACACTTCATTCACCGATGACATCCTGAATTTCCAATTCCCTCGATGGTTCAGTCTGCTACAAATGGACCGATATGCCGGGAGAACAGATCCGAAGCAACACCTGATGAGTTATGCATGGTATATGAACGCCGCATCCGCGCTTTATGCTGTAAAATGTAAAGCCTTCCCGATGTTTCTGGAAAGTATTGCATTAATGTTGTTTACTCGACTTCCCCCGCGTTCGGTGTCGAGCATTCAAGAACTAAGCGAATGTTTCATGAATCAGTTCGGACTCCATGCCCGAAAAGCTAAAAGTGTTATTGAACTGTCCAGAATCAAACAGACCCCTAGAGAATCTCTTAAGTCGCACTTAGACCATTTCCACTTAGCAGTTACCGAAGTAAGCGATCCCCACGAACCAACCATTTTGATGGCCTTGATAGATGGGGTCGATCCAGATACTGAATTCAAAGGATATCTAGCTGGAAAGCCACCATTGACTAAGGAGGCATTCTATGAAAAATCAAATATTCGTCTATGGTGAGAAGAGATATATGCTAATCAAAAAAGAAATTCTGATGGAGCTTCAAAAGAAGATATTCAAAGTAATGTTGCTATGAAACAGTCCGGTGATAGTTCAGGGAAGGTCGAGGTAAACGTGGGCAACAAAAACGAAGGAAGTAACAACAGGAATGGAAACGACAATAGGAGGGATAGGAACCAAGGAAACAACGCCGGTAAAAGACCCTGATTCCATACCTTTGAAAACTACTCGCCGTTGAATGACACATTGGAAAACATCTACCTGGATACATTTAACGTCCTTCATTACAAGAAACTGCCACCTAGGGACTCCACTGAGAAAGAGGTGGCAACTTGGAAATTTTGTTTGTTTCACGGAACTCATGGTCATACCATGAACGAATGTCGTCATTTAAGGGATGTTATCGAGAATTACTTTGGGAAGGAAAGTTATAAAGTTGCACCAAGAGAGAGGGGGCAAGAGGAGCAAGCCCCGAATCAAAATCAGCCTTCTCCTAGGCCCGCAGCTCAGCAAAAAGGTAAAGGAATCGTCATCAACACTATAGTAGGGGGCCTTACCCAGCTGGCCATAGCTATAGGGCAATGGACCAATATGTTAATGTAGCCAAGCACCTCGATGTGGGGGAATATAGTAACTTCGAGGATACTGCTCTAGTGAAGCAACAGAAAACGATGTCAAATGATGTCATATTTCGTGGTGGGGATGACACTGGAGTTTAGTCGCCCACCGAAGATCCATTGGTGATCACTACCACTATCGATCCAGTCTAGTTCATAAGGTATTAGTGGATAATGGGATTTCAGTCAATATTCTCTTTAAAAAAGCATTCGATTAGATGAAACTTGAAGCGAAAGACTTAAAGCCTTACGAGGTATGGATACGCAGCTTCAATAGGGCATCTACAACTCTAATGGGATATGTAGAATAGTCAGTGATGTTGGGACAAGGAGACCGCTCGAGAGTGAGAATCCTCCTTTTGTAGTTTCGGACATCGACTCACCCTATAATGCCTTCTTGGGCCGATCGGCCCTCACAGAATTCAGGGCTTGCATCGCGCTCTAGAGCCTATTGTTTAAATTCCCAACCGAGGCGGGAGTGGGAGTAATAGAGGTGATCAAGCCACCGGACGAGCCTGCTACATGGCAGAACTGAAGATGTTGCTGAAGGGATTAAGCATCGAAACTAAAGGTGCCTCCTCCCCTGCAAGGGAGGGTTCAACATAGCAATTAAAGGGACTGACACCGAGGGAGTCACCCAGAGAACTGCCCGAAGACATAGATCTCAGAGAGGATGAAGAGCCTGGAGAAAGAAAGGCGACCCCCCATGAAACGACTATGGACATCTCCATTGACAATGTTGATCCGATAAAAGTTTTAAAGATTGGATCCCAGCTTGATCCGTTCTAAGCAAAGGAATTGACTGACTTTTTAAAGGCATATTTGGATGTGTTTGCCTGGACCCATGCTGATATGTGTGGGATACTCTCGTCCGTCATGAGCCACTCATTGAGTATAAACCCAAAACATCCGCCCGTTAAACAGAAGAGACGTATGTTGGGCCCGAAGAGGTCAGCAACCTTAAAGGAAGAAGTGGAGAAGTTGAAAGATAATGGGTTCATTAGAGATTCGAAGTATCCCGATTGGATATCGAATCTTGTCTTGGTCAAGAAATCAAATGGGAAATGGCAAACGTGCATTGACTTTGCGGATTTGAACAAGGCTTGTCCGAAGGATAGCTTCCCACTCCGTAGAATTGACAAGCTGGTGGACTCAACAACTGTACACGAACTTCTCTCCTTCATGGACGCATGTTCGGGATACAACCAGATCCCTATGTATGTTCCGGATTAAGATAACACAAGGTTTATTAGAATATTGGGATCATACTGCTATGTGATGATGCCATTCGGACTAAAGAAAGCCGGAGCCACGTATCAGCGTCTGGTGAACCAAATGTTACATAATCAGATTGGAAAAACTATGGAAGTTTACGTAGATGACATGCTCGTGAAATCCAGGCAGTCTTCTAGCCATATGCAAGATTTGGCTGAGATGTTTGACATTCTACGAAGGTACGTGATGAAGTTGAACCCCTTAAAGTGCTCATTTGGGGTTGCATCAGGAAAATTTCTCGGTTTCATTGTAAGTTCTCGTGGGATTGAGATTAATCCTAGCCAAATAGCAGCATTTAGGAACATAGAAGAGCCACGAAAGATTAGGGATGTTCAAAGCCTGGCAGGGAAGGTTGCAGCATTAAGCAGATTCATTTCCAAAGCAACGGGTAAGTGTGTCCCCTTCTTTGATTTAATCAAATGAGGGAAACGTCGTTTTGAATGGACCCCTGACTATGTAGAGGCCTTCCAAAATCTGTTAGACTTGTTGGAGAAGCCCCCGATATTGTCAAAACTGGTGGATCATGAGGATCTATTCATCTACTTTGGCAGTGTCATCTCATGCTGTTAGCACAGCCTTGGTGCATGAAGAAGACAAGGTGCAGAAGCCAGTATACTATGTAAGCAAGAAATTAGTAGCTGTAGAACGAAATTATCCGAAAATAGAAAAGCTTGCCTACAGTCTATTAATTGCCTCCCGAAAGCTCCATCATTACTTCCAAGCTCATCCGATAGTCATATATATGGACCAACCACTAAGGCAAGTGTTACAAAGACCCGAAGATTCTGGATGATTGCTTAAGTGGAATATCGAATTGAGCCAATGTGATTTAAATTTTCAACCAAGGAGATCAATAAGGGGGCAGGCCCTAGCTGACTTCATAGTAGAATTCACGATTCTTGAGGAATAACAGTGGATGACAAGACTGTCGCTTCAGAACGTAAGTTAGAACTTAGTCGGTGGAAATTATATATGTGGATGGGGATAAGAATGATCGAAGGTCCGGCGCCGAAGTTGTTTTAACTACTCCTAAAGGACGATCCATTTACTACGCCTTGCGGTTGGAATTCTTCGCCAACAATAATGATTCCGAATACGAGGCCCTGATTGCCAGGCTGAAGCTCGCTAAGGAACTATGGGTAAGAATGTTGGGCATATTCTATGACTCCAAGATAGTTGTCAACCAAGTTCGAAAGGAATTCGTTACCAATGGACCACGACTGGTTACTTATCTTGAAAAAGTAGAGGAGTTACTAGGTAACCTAAAGCACTACAGTATAACTCACATTCTGAGAATAGAAAACCAGAAAGCAGATCGACTGGCTAAGCTGGTAAGTTCAGATAACCCAGAGAAAACCGAAATGGTTCCAATAGAGATATTGGAATCGCCAAGCTTTGAACAAATGGAAATCGAATTTTCCCTAGAATCTGAGCTGGAAAGGGAGTCATGGATGACACCAATTAAGAAATTCCTTAAGAGTTGAATCCTCCCATCGAAGAAGAGCAAGAGACGAGCTGTAACACATAAAGCCGCAAGATACGTTTTATAGGATAACGTCCTTTATTGCTAAGGATTTTATATGCCTCTACTCCAGTGTATAGCACACGACGACATCAAGCGTGTACTGAGAGAAGTACAAGAGGGTGAGTGTGGAGATCACACCGGAGGCCAAACTTTGGCAAAGAAAGTATTGCGATATGGCTATTTTGGCCTACCGTAAATAAAGATGCAGATGATCATTCACGACGCTGCGAAAAATGCCAGAGATTCACTTAAGTTCCAAGGGCAACTCCAAGACAACTCAAGTCAATGGTCATCCCGTGGCCATTCACCGTGTGGGGATTGGACTACATAGGGACCCTATCAATCGCCAAAGGAGGAGCTAAATACGCAATCATGGCCGTGGATTATTTTACAGAGTGGGTGGAGGCCGAACACTTAACCACGATCACAGCAAGAAAAGTGAGAAGCTTTGTGGTCAGCAATCTCATTTATTGATTTGGGATACCAAAAACCATTATAACCGATAATGGATCCCAAATCGATAGCGCAGAATTTAGAAATTTCTGTCAAAAATATAAGATTGATAAGCGGTATACTGCTGTAGCTCACCCACAGTCGAACGGATAAGTTGAAGAAATAACATCAAATCCATTCTTAAAAAGCGGTTCAAACAAGCAAAGTCCATGTGGGTTGACGAATTACCGTTAGCTCTGTGGGCCTATCGGACGATCTTTAAGACAGCTACCGGTCACACCCCTTTTTCACTCTCCTTTGGACCAGAAGAGGTAATTCCAGTGGAACTTAAAGTCTCCTCTCATAGGGTGACATATTATGACCCAATGACAAACAAAGCGCTCCTCCTCGAGTCCCTGGACATGGTTGAAGAGAAGAGGGACGAAGCGGACTTGCGTGCTTCAAGGCATCGATGCCAAGTGGCACGCTATTATGATAGAAGGGCTTTCCTTTGGACCTTCGAGCCTGGAGACTTAGTATGAAGCCAGTCTTCCCACGTTCGGTTCATCTAGGTCCAAAGTGGGAAGGACCATACACCATCCAATGGAAATTTGACACAGGAGCTTTCAAGTTAATGACCATGGACGGTGAAGAGATTCCTAGAGCTTGGAATGCCCAACATTTGCGGCGATAATGGACTTGAAATTATACTATTTTCTTTTAATTTATTGGCCATATAAAAAGGCACGACTTGCATAGAAAAGTCTGGTTAATATAAACAAAGAATTATAAAGTGGACGTAGGTCACGACTTGGCCGAACCACTACAAAATACTGTGTGTGATTTACTTTACCGGTTCGAATTTTGTTTTATATACTTTCTGTGATTGTCATACCATAAGTTGAAAATGTTAGACATTTGAATCAATACAAAAGAAAATGAAATAATGATTTGTATAACAACATAAAAAAGGACGGGAAGCCGACGTCCCAAAATCTAACTCTCACGAGTCGAGAGAGAGTATAAAGGACATGAAGGTGCACCATGACAAAAGTCCTCCTCGAATCCACTCTAACCTGACCATACGACAGGAGAGTATAAAGGTACAAAGAATGAGTACCAATAAAGAAGAATCTTTGGCCCCGCCGAAAGAGCTGCGGGCAGTTTAATCAGTCTCAAACAATTCTTAGCCAAGTGTTATTTTCAAGATTGATTGGGGGCATATACATCACACACCCTGCAATCAATCATTTATTTTATTTATTTAAGCGGTAATTTCTGTGAATGATATTTTCTCTGTCTATACATTTGCAGGGGAACGTGATTGTGGCATAAATTATTGCTTACCACTTATGCCTATTAGTTTCCCGTGGATTAACAGAAATAAATGATGAACTTGCAAGCATTCGACACAGTGGGAAACGAACTACTTTATTTACACAGGTGCAATTTTATACAAAAGTACTGAATAAACAAAGGCGAGGGCCGCACTCGCTACAACAACAGCGGACTGGGGAATAGGCAAAACAAAGAATAAAACTGCCTCTCATTTGGACTTCAGTGTGGACTTTGCTTTCTTGGCAGCCTTCAGTTTTTCTTTCTTCTCTTTTTCAGCATCAGTCATGATACGCTTTGGTTTCTTCTTTCCAAGAACTGGAGCGCTGGGATGTATAGAAGATTTTTTAGCAAGCTCTTCAGTAATTGACCTATTTGAAAGTTTGACAACTAACTTTGACCCAGGAGAAACTATAGCAAGTGGCTTAAGATTTATGGATCTATTTCCTCAACCTTGACCTGCATACCTTATCCTGCTCAGACTTCATTTCAACCAAAGTCATGTCATCGATATTCCCCGAGTCTCCAGCTGTAGCCACATCATTATCTTCCTCATACCCATCATCACCACTGCCGTCATTTACAGCAGTTATCACATCTTCATCTTGTGGGTTTTCAGTGGTAAATGGCATGGGAGTCTTCTCGGCAACCTCGTTCTTATCCTTGACCTCTTCCATAGGTTTTGAGCCAGTGACTTCTGCATGCTTCTCTTGGATCTCTTCGGTAGACCTCGCATCAGTGATTTCTTTCCATTTCTCATTGGCCTTTTCAATTGGTTGTGCACCTATAGAATGAGAGTTATCTGGCATTAGCTCAGGAAAAACAATAGGGTCTTCGGTTGACTATCCAATAATGTGGCGAAAGGTTGAAATAGTCCTAACAAACTGAGGTGAACGGATGGAGATACTTTCGGATAATTTCTCAAGTGGAATAGCAGGAATTTTTGGTGTCGCTTCAAGAATAGTAGACAAAGTGGACACTCTAGGAATTCCCGAATTCTTTTGATCATATCCCTTCGTTCCTGTAGCCTTGGGGCAAAAGAAGAACCGGTATCAATGATATTTTTTCCCTTAGCTTGACGTGTCTCTTCTTCCATAGCTGCAGCAATGAGTCTGCGCCCTTCAGCCAAGCGCACCGGTTCTTCACCCCTTAGGAATTTCTCCATAAGTTTTTTTTCATCGATGGAGTCCATCGTGACCTCTTTCTTCTCCCATTCGATGATTTGTCCCACACATAAACCAGGGTTGTCGGGTAATCCTCGATCCAAGCAATGTCTCGATGACAGATCACTTGAGGAAAAAACTCTATCATTAGCTCACCATAATCATCTAATTCCTTCTGAGCCGCAAAAAGCTGAGCTTGTACCTCTTCGTCAGATTTAATGGCAGTGCTCATATTCCCCCCGGCCAACACTGCTCTAGATTCAGCCTCCATTAGTTTAGCTTCCATTTCATCATTCCGTTTTCCCAAATCCGTGTTTTTCTTCTCTAAATCAGCCTTCTCCTGTTCAAGGGCAGTGCAAGCCAACTGTGCTTTAACACTCTCAGATTTAGCATCCTCAGCTTGCTTCTTTAGATCTAAGCGCCCTTGGCTATGGGATTCCAAACAAGTATGATAATTCTTTTGTGGCTCCTTATGTTGTTTTTTGTAGTTGTCAGCGTCCTGTTGAACAAGAGCAAGCTGAGCCTGTGCATCTTCCAAGTCTTTCTCTGAATTTTTCAGGATGCTTTCATTGTAATTGGCTATTTCCTTCATGTGGTCAATATCAGTGATTAAATCGCGGACAATCTTAGAATTGTTGCGCGAATATCTGTACATCTCTGTGTGTTGCTTGTCCACTAAGTCTGTCTTTGCTTTAGCGTCATCCGCCCACTTTGAAGGAACAAGCTCAAGTGCGAGAACAAACTGTAGATGATCGAAATAATGATCCGAAAATTGTTTTTCAAATATGCTAATTTCGCTTTAGCATCAGAATCAAGCGGCATGGATTTGGATATGGATAACTCGGCATTTCTTCGCTTGGTAGGTACAATGGATATGTCATCGCTACCCGACCTTTTCCCAATTTGTTTATGTTTATCCCGCGAGTCAACACGCTTCGACGGTGGCTTCTCCTGAGGATGCTTTTCTTTAGGAGGAATCGGATCTTTGGAATGTGGTTTGTCCCCTTCACGATGATCTTGGTGGCTCTTATACTTGTCCAGGTCTGACTGACGGGGAGAATGAGAGCGTGAAGAATGAGGACGATTGGAATCATAATGCCTCCTGTCATCCCTGTCGCGGCTCTTGTGGCGATCATGTTCAGTGTCGGAATCAAATCTAGGCATGCTGGTGCAGACTTTCTTTACATCATAGCAAGTGCGTATCATCGTTCCTGAAAAATAAGGTAAGTAAAGTTTAGAGCCATTGTTTATGTAAAGCACAGTACTGTGACGTGTAATGTTAGTGTGTTGTGCATATCCTAAGTGGTGCCCCCTCCCCAACCAACCAGAGCCCGAAGTTAGGCTGGTATGTGCAGTTTCCTTAGTCTTCACAGAAGTAGCTTCTTCTGAGGAAGTAAAGGTAAGAGGATTCGTTCCGAAATCTTCTAAAGTGTAAAAGGTCTCGGGCAAGGGAAGATTTCCCAAACCCCGAAATGTAGAGTCATCCACAGTGGGGGCATCTCCTTGAGGAGCGCCTAACGACAACTCTTATGGAGAAATTGGTTTTTAAGGAGTGGCAACATCCTTGAGATTAATGTACTTACTTCTATCTTTTTCCACTATATCTACTAATACATCATCTTGAGTCGAAGAGGGAGAAGGAGGATCCCTAAAGTGCACTGTCGGATCTTTTGAACTTTCTCCCCTCTTGAGCGGAGTGTCAATTGGCCCTTCAAATGGGGTTATTTACACATAAGGGCCTTCCCAAGGGCCTATGCTACGAGTTATAACAACTAAACGATGTCGATGAAGATATTCATCCACTAAGCAGTCCTTGATGATCAACAATTTTTGATCACCATTGAGTAACCTATTCAAGCGATCAAATAGCACCGGATGTTTCCCTTGTGGTGGGTTAGGAACTGCAAGCGAAAACAACCAATGCTTAATGTGTTTATGATAAAGGTTGGAACTAGAACTCAAAAACTGATGTCCTTACTTGACTTAAGCCATGTTCTGGCACACCCAGGTTGCTGCTTAATATAAAACCATTCAGGTTTCTGGTCCCCAGCTTTGCTGCTAAACGGAATAGTGATGATTTTTCTTTTTGGTACCGATTCAAAGTATACAAAAGACGGGGTATCATTGGTCCGATGCTTGAAATTGTAAAAGAAACGAACGTCCTCAAAAGTAAGCTCTACACCTAGAATTTATTTATATGCTATGTATAGAGTACAAAGATAAGCGTAGGAGTTGGGATGAAGTTGCATGGGGGCAATCTGCAATTGTCTCAGAAAATCAACGACAAATGGCGGAAATGGAGGTATTGCCCCAACAAGGCACATTAATCCGGTGATAGCCATATACCCTTCCAGTGGATTATGAGGACGAACTATTTTCGAAGGCAACTCGGTATCTCTTTGAAGAATCCAATGCTTTAGGCATATCTGTGCAAGTCTGTCATTGTCGATCGTTGATTCGATTGAACCCTTAGGCGGTTCCAAAATATTAACATTCCGAAACTCATCTAGGGAATGAATATCTCCTACCCCTCCTTTTTCTTCCTTGCCTAGAGAGACATCACCCCCAGATGATAAGTCACTTTCATAAGTTCCCATTTCATAGTCTGAACCTGTGCTATTCCAACCCAAATCTGAAGTGGAAGATACATCTTCAATGGGTGGATTCTCAGATGACCTGGCAACTTCTCTCCTTTTAGCTAATCTAGATGAGCGTCTCTCAGCCATAATTGCTAAACTATCGAAGAAACAATAGCAGGAGTTAGAGTAAAATTGCCCGTGTGCCCATGTACATATGTGTGCAGTGACCGAATTAAAGAAATACAGAGTAAGTATATAAGAATGCAATGCAAAGACAAGCAGAACAGTTATGAATCCGTAATCAGTCCGAAAGTTCGTTCGAGAAGGCTCTATCCTAACTGTTCATGAAGTCACAAGCCATACTTAATATTTACCAAGATATTTATAATATGGTTATATTGCATAATGTATAAGTTCTGGATTTCTCTTCATATTCGGATAGGTTCGAACGTTCACAATCCATGCAGACCGGTTTGGAATTTTACAATTAAAAGCATCACAATGAAATGAGGATTCTCGAACGAGCTCGTTGGATCGGTTCGGTGAAGGAAGCAAAGCAGACCCGGATCGGGTCGGGATTGACAAACCCAAATTGACTTGGATTGATTGGCACCTATCTGACACGGAGCATATCTTTAGAAGCCAATATCCTTCTTCAGAGGTTCCCCCTGATCTGATCCGACTCTGCACAACCAACTCTCCCTTTCTGCATGTGCCTTTGGACAAACTCCAACATCTTCCACATACAACCGACCCAAATAAATTCCAACCTCCATCATTAATCTCTCCCTCCTCTATCGTCTTCAAATCCAACTCCTTCTAAAAATCCCGTTGGCAACGAAGTATTTGCAAATCATCGAGTTCAACACCAGTTCGAACCCCCTCCACGACCGCTTCGAGGCGACGACGAAGCCACCAATGACGACGGCGGTGGGGCGGAAGGCACAACACCACGATTTGATGATGTCGTGTAAAATCACCCAAATTTCTTCTAAACTTGGAATTAAAATCAATTATAACCAAGATAACCGAAGATTAAAGCCCCACCTATGATTTTATTTCGTAAATTAAAGAAGTTTCTTCGAGATTCAGAAGTTAGGGTTTTGGAAATGAGAAGTGCGGCGGCAGAAATTGAGAAATTATGGAGGAAAGCATGAATATATATGAAGGAAATAGGTGCCCCTTTGTATTCTGGTGGATTAGATGCTTTAGCCTGATCCTGCCAGAAAAAGCCCTCACTAACATGAAGCCTTTCAGCCTATTAGCGCTGTATTGGTTGGAGCATGGACAGGGTCCGATGAAACCGATCCAAACCAAGGGATGGTCACCAATATTAATTCAACGCATAAGATAAGTCCAAAAAGGAATGAAGAATTTATAAATATACGTCATAGGAGTTTTACCTGAGAATATTACCTAGGTGCTGAATGGATCCTCAAAGCTACTGAAAAACGACAAGAATGATTAGTGCATCCAAGGTTATATTTATAAGCTTCCAAGAGATACGACTTCGTGAAGCGTCACAACTTTTTGAACGGATGGAAGCAACCATTCAATGACTTGAATTTAGAAGTGAACAGATACATCATTTCGAAGCAAACCCTATCTCTAATAAGAATGTACTTCGAGGGGGCAAAATGTTAGCACACTTTGTGATCGGGCTACACAAAGTTAGAAGATTGCTCAATGAATAGATGTGAACTAAGAATTTTAAGTAGGACTCCAGATCGGTTCGAAAGTTACCTAAACGGACCTGCCTACAATGAAACAATTAAACCAAAAAATGTTAAATAGAAAACATAACCGGATCAATTCGAGTTCCTCCAATCCGGACCCCCCATTATACCATCCGATCCGAAGACCAGAAGTTGCAGCAGTTACAATGCATTATATCCTGAAGAATCGGAGCGGTTATGCACCGATCATCCCACGTTCACCCACGAAAGCTATGCGCTAGAAACATCTCAGGGCTCTTCATTCCGAACTGGACGGGATCGCTGTCACGTGTACCCGAATCGAAAGCCCTCCAAAGGAATTTTCTACCTATAAATGCACCACCAAACCTCATTTGAAGGGATCTTTTGGAAAACTCTTGGCTCTAACTCTCATTACCACCGTATTTCACCACTTTATTTAGATCATTATCATCATTTGAAGCACAATTTAGCAAAGATTGAGTGAAATTATCCTTTTAAAAAGGAGACTGAGAGTTATTTAATTTTGTATTTGTACCTGAATCATTCATCAAAAAAGTATAAATTGGACATAGGTTCTTTAATGCCGAACCACTATAAATCGTGTGTTTTCTCCGCATTTTGCTTTCATTTCAGTTAGAATTATCATTCATTTGGGTGTTAGAACAATTTTTGGATCTAACATACATGGGCCGGCACCGACCCATGGGCATTATCTTAGGGCCCACAAGACTCACTCCATCCTCTTTATAATACTTCCATAAGGCCATACACATGATTTCAAGTTATTTCAACCAACTTTGGCACAGTGATCATTGAATCAAGGCGAAGCATCGAAGCAGTAAGAAGCAAGTTTCAATATGACACCAGACTAAGTTCGATTAACACCAAAATGCACCCATAAGTTAAAAAAGGTATGAAAATCAAAACCACGAATTCCAACGCGAAAAATATACTAAGACCATAGGTCGGTACTGACCCGTACACTTTGTATATTTTGGCATAGGATTTGCTGTGGTGAGCTGTTACATTACCCTAATGCTTCATGCAAGTGACTTGGCCCAATTCCTTACAGATCACCTATAAATACCCCTCTAGCTCCAACATCAAAGGGGATTGGTTTCCTTGCTCTGCCAAAGCTCTGAAAGCATATTTCTTCATCTCTAGCAGCCATTACTCTCCTCCAAAAGCAAAGCTTCTTCTCTAGAGATAGCTACTCCAAGTCACCTATGCTGGTTATTACAATTCTTCAATAACCAATAGTACTAGTGACTGTTTGTTATTCTCTAATTTTGGGGATATTTGTAATCATCTATACTTTTATTATACTTGGCATGAAAAGGAATATAATAATATAGTTCAAAGTGGATGTAGGCTTGATCTCAAGCTAAACCACTATGAAATTGTCTTCATCTTTACTTGCCTTTGGTTTCTTTCCTGTTTTAATTTACTTTTACTGCTTTATTCTGTTTCCCCATCTTTACTTGCCTTTGTCTTCATCTCAAGCTAAACCACTATGATATTTGTAATTTTTATTTTCAGTAACACATTTTTGCTCAACAAAACTTGTTATTGTGATTAGTCTACAACGCCAATAAGTGTTGGCAACTAAAAAATTAAGTGTTACCAAATGGCTTCTACGATATAGTGAAAGGATTCTTTCTTGTTTTACAAATTAGATTCTAGGCTATTACCTTCGGTCCATTGTTTTGCGCAGAAAGGATTGTTTGCCTAATTTTGATTTTAGGTTGAGGCTATTAGCTCGATGCCAATAAATAGTATCGAAGGGGGCTTATTATACTTGAAACTTTATATTATATAGTGGGCGAATTTACCAACTCATATCTTTCATTCGATTCGGAAGGAGGTTTACTTTATAACATAATCTTAGAATAACGGGTTATCGGTTCAACATCCATCGATGGATCAACAGTTTGGTGGGTTTCCTTATATAAGTTTTAACTTATTGAACTGTCTGAATTATTTTCTATGAAGCTTGTCACAATTGATGTAGGCAAGGATTGTTTATGACTTATTGCTTTAGAGTCGTGTTGATACATGTGATGTCTACAAGGATAATTCAAAGAGTATGATTAGCTCATTATTATTGCTTCCTTTGACACAAATTTTGCCAAAGTGATTGCATTTGTACAGAATGTGTTATAAAATTGATTTATAATTTGTTTTCGAAACCATGACTTTTTCCTATGTCCCAGTCCAAGCCTGTAATGCCCAAGTGTTTCGATAGCGTATTCATTTTCAACCAAGCATGATCGGGTTCTCTTCAACCCATTTCCAAATCCTGTATACTTAGATTACTATAGAACCAAGAGGTGGCTATCTGGCTAAAATGAGGATCAATGGTGTTGTATGTCATACTCGGTTTATTGGAAATTCTAAGTCATTCTAGTGTGCAGTATGCCTTATTGGTTAGCATGCATGTAGCTAAAGTAGCAACATAAATTTTGTAAAGAAGTTGCAAGCATAACAATATTGGAATGTTTAATCCATAAATTATTTAACGCGTTAGATGATGGGAGCTTCAAAAAAAGCCACATTTGTTTTTTTTTTTTTGAGGCAAAGCCGACCGGTTTTTAAAGTGATTGCAGACACTTAAAAGGTCACATTTGTTATGCATATGTATATATAAAAAGATCTTTATGTGTATATGTAATTCATGAGTAACCAAATCACACACTCTATACCTAGAAAATATTAGCTAATGAAATTTCATTTCTCTTTGTAAATATTAAGTAAGAAAGTGCACTTTTTATACATAAAGGGAAAATATTAATTCCACTAGAAGAGAAACGGTTACCAGAAGTATAAGATGCCTAATAATGGTTTAAATATTTTCCAAAATCACCCTTTACTAAGTCTTTTATCTCCACAGTAGCATTTGAGTTCTCTTAGTCCTATTTTCTTTTACCTTCATGCCTTCCTTTATAAACATAGAAATAGCCATCTACGTATATTTTATACCTCAGATTAGTTCATTGTGAACCATTCAACTTGGTAGATAAATACAATTGGTATATTGTAGAAATAACACAAGTAACATTTTAGATTCAATGTCCAAATTACATTTTATATGTATACTAACATTTCATTTGTTTAATATGTTCACTCAAATTCAGATCAGTATTCATGTTTATTAACATGGTAAAATTCATATTCGGTTGCACTAGTGCCAGGTTTGTCAATTTAGACAATCATGTTTACTTAGGTTTGGGTAGTCTAAGTGAATATAACGAATAGACTAGAGGGTAAAGATGCGAATCAAAAGAACGGAAAGCGTAGACAATAGAGAAGGAATTTGACTTCGGCAATTGTTGACACTTCACACGTTGTAGAATTGTAATGTAGTTTGAATGTCAAATTCGGTTAACAGTTATGTAATAACTAATAATTTATGATCTATGAAAGTACTATGAACTGAGAGTGACTGGATGACCATATATTATGTTATCTGTTGTTGAGCTGGTGTGGCGATGAGTGAATAGTTGCTACGAATAGGATCAATGATGACCAATATGTATACATAGAATATGAAGTGCAGCAGCAATAAAATAGTTATAATAGCAGTAGAAAATATGAATCACACAGTCGATTTATACAGGTTCAGACTTTCTGTCTTATGTCCAGTCCCGAAGCTCCTTTTTGGTCTTTTTTAACTATCAAAATAACCCTCATTTCACAAGGAGGAACAGATTTACAAGAACCACTTGAATTCATTGGTTATAAGCTTACCCACTTGATTTGAACGGGATAAAAGCTTATGTACCTGATTTAAATGTGTTACAGGCTCACCAAAACTTTTAACACAAAGTAAGTAGAAAACTGACTCTATATTCTGTTTTCAATACACGAAGTAGTCGCAATGTAGTACAACTTCTATAGCCATTAACAATAATGAAGAAGATTGAGTGCGCAGAGGCTAGGAAGTGGAATTGGACATTATTTTAATACTTTGTGGAGTGAAATTGTGCTGATCTAAGATTTGCTTTTGGAATATATATTGAATTGAATGTTTAATAGCAATGTTAGAGAGAATCAGAGAGGGGAATTGTATTTTGGTTTTGGGGTGGTAAAAGGCTTATATAAGAGTGAATAGAGGCCAACAAATAGATGCAATCCTTCGGTAATTCCCTTTTGAAAAGAAGCATCAATCGAATATAAAAATTTGATTGAAAAGTTGCTTAGATTTTTATTTGAAAAGTTGTTTTAACACATTAGATATTTTGCCGCTACAGTTAGGACAGAAGTGTCTATTGGCTCAGTTGGTAGTTTGTGCGCTTCGGTCCCAAAACATCAAGGTTCGAATGCCAGTGCTGAAATGTTTTTTTGGGTTTCGCTTTTTCATGGTTGAGTATATTTGTTAGAATTTGTAGTTTCAAAAGAGGCACGTAACCTAGTGGTATGATGTGTGCGTTCCTCAAGCCGCAAGCATGTAAGAAGGAGTGTATGAAAGCGCATAATCCGAGAACAATGAATTGACAAAAAAAGACAATCAAAGTAAAGGAAGTCGAAAAGGATATTGTAACACCCAACCTCCGTTAAGGTCACTCACAAAGGGAATGCCTTAACTTCAATGGAGCGTCATAAGTGTATAGAACAAATAAATTACAAAACAGACAAAATTTAAACAGCGGAAAATATAAAAAACTTTACTTTATTGATAAAGTAGCAGCTTGGAAAAATAGCTTGTACAAAGATTGTTTTCCATCACCAAAACACCAATACCCATTACAACAAAGCATCTGTCTTGTTCAACAAAATAAAGAAGCATGAAACGACAATGATATTCCCCAATAAAGCATGAGCCAGCCATAGCAGTGGAAAAGAGAGTCTGAAGCAATACATCGTCTATCTTCGAGCTTGGAAAGAAAACTGAGCTAAGTGGTAATATTCACTCCCTGTGAGCCTAGGGGGAGGGGAGGATGGAAAAAAAGAGAGCGAAAAAAACAGAGTCAGACATAAAGCCTGGTAAGTCCAGTGATTATTCAGCATGTAAACAGGTAAAAGGATCATGATATGAATAAATTGGATAACAGACCATAACCATGATAATAAGCATAGCAAGACAACAAATGATGATCGTTATATATGACAAGGTAAGATACACTGAATGCAATTCGTTTCTTTCTCTGATTTCCTATTTTCTCTGCACTACTCAACTAGTATCCTAACTAGTGTCTTTTATAGAACGATTCATATTCCCTACTAGTGTCTCAACTAGTATCCTGAGAAAAAGGATCCGTACCCCCTACTAATGTCCCAACTAGTATCCTGTGCCATAAAATAAGGTAATCCCAAACCCCGCAATTGTGGTATCCTTCAGGTGTAAATCTAGTATGAGGATCTTACCCCAACCAGCCTAATTTCCATGAAGATGTTAGATGTGCCCTTACTACCCTATCGATCGTCTCCCTACTTGTATTAACTGTGACGGCAAGGAATTTCGCTCGATCCGAATCAGTCGCTAAACCGATCTAGACCGTTCGGAACCCCTGATTGTTTGAGAACAGGACAAATCAGAACACAAACAGAAGAACATTTCATTGCTATTACAACAATTCCATCAGATACAAGAATATACAGAGTATAATGAATAAATTACATTCGATAAATATCATAGATTACAATAAATTACAAAGCAGCGGAAAATAATACAAAGCACAACTGAAGGTGATATACGGATACAGAGCTTTCCGGATATCGTTCCAGCTGTAAACCAGGATCATGTGGATATAAATCTGCAAAACCAAAACTACTAGCTGCCCGTGCGGAAAATAGGGGCACCCAGAGTTTAGGTTAAAACAATAAACTCCAGGTCAGTCATGTGACTGGTGTGAGAACTAAAACAGTTATTTAAAGCTTTACTTTAAAAGAGAGTGATTCAAGGTACCACGCCGTATAACACGGAACGGGTTTCTTCCCAAGAATACCAGTGCATAGAATAAACAACGCAATGCTTTTTCGAAAAATGAATCTATTATAAGACCCAGGTCCCATCACACAATGCAACGCAAGCCGGAGGATAGGGTTTTCCCTTATAATAGCCAAACATGCTTGGTACGTTTAAAACAAATCATTTGATACTATAATAAGTGTATAGTGTCAAAACAATTTCAATCATAAATATAAATCATAGACGGCATGGGTACCATATATCATGTCGCCATACTAGTTCTACAATCAAAACCGCAATACACGTATTGGAAATTGGATTTCCGTCATGAGTCGAGGCAAGGGGCAAGCTCCTCTCCGCTTTCGAGACACTCTAGCAAATGTCCCAGGGCTACGCACTCTGGGCAACCCCTGGATGCTTCAAGGCCGGTCCTCACTTACGTTAGAGGATTAATTATGCCTGAACACACGTTTCCAGGTCCTTACAGACTTATAATCGAGGTTCCTCATCCAACAACCACATAGGTGAAAAGTATATCAATGTCAGGGGTGGTAAGTCACCGACACCACCAAAGCTAGAAAGAAACTTCGTGCTCTCCCTGCAGTCCATATCCCGTTTTTGACTCATACCGAGGTGTGAGGATCGCGAATCCACGCTATACACAAAGCTGCCACGTAGGCTGTGCTTTGATCATTAACCACAAGACTTTGCTTTTCAACAGAAGCCTTGATCATTGCATCTCAGCGTGCCACACAGGCAATTTATGCCATGCGATTGATATCTATCGATATATAACCTCTAAGCTCGTACGTCTCAGAGAAGGGCGTTAAGCAAGAGAATAAATTCTCCGCCGCCAAACAGATATATATTTAACAGAAATCAATCAACACAGAATAAAATCCAATGTCAGACACACAATCCATTTACAAGTCCGTTCTGGGTCTGAACGAAACCGGAGGCACTTTCCTCGCATATCCATCCATCTCCAGGTACGTCTGGTCGACCACCTATTTCCATCCTCTTGGGTGTACAGCCCAATCAGGATCGTCAGTAATTATCCAAACGATGTGAAAACTTCTGGTCTTCAACCATCGTCTTCATCTTCGACTTATCGTCGAATCGGTTATTCAGAATGGGTGTAAACCCGGTCTTTCCGAACAACCCGTGTATATTAAAAACAAATGTTACACAAACACAACATACGCCTCATTCCAATGCAGAATATCCTTTTATTCACGAAATCACATTCTTAGGGAAAGGTTCCCATTAATTTTATCCAAGATAAATTCTTTAAAATTTATCCTTTAATCTTCCTTTGGATGTCGTTTCAAACCAAATTATGGTTTTCTAAACTAGTCGAGATTAGCGAACCATACCGAAGTAATTATTTATTTTATTTCCCAATCCCAACCTATTCATCCCATGAAGCAAAACTGGTAATACTCCATATCTAACACCGTGGTGTTATCGGTAAAATTAATTACCATTTCACGTTCAAATCTAATTAAAGATTTAACTATCGCTTTGGAGCAAAACTGGTAATACTCCATATCTAACACCATGGTGTTATCGGTAAAATTAATTACCATTTCACGTTCAAATCTAATTAAAGATTTAACTATCGCTTTGGAGCAAAACTGGTAATACTCCATTCTCGCTCATTTCCTATATTTGATAATTTAAATTATCAATTCACATTACAATCTAATTGCAGATTCATTAAAACTCCCTTTTACTTGGTTAAAGAACTAATGTCATTTAAAACACAGTTCACGACAAACCCAAATCACATTCTATTTATTACCGGGTTAAAGAACTAGTGTTATTTAAGACACCGTTCACGATAAACCCACAAATCAATTCTATTTAAAACCCATTTTTAATCCAATTTATTTATTTAAAAATAATTGGGTTTTAAATTCTAGTTCAAAATTAGTTCATTTCGATAAAAACCTATTTTTATCTTTTCAAATATGGAGTTTTTCATCCCAATTTTTTCCAAATCATGTTTTATGATTTTACACTAATTATTACTATTTTTAATAATTTTATCAAGGCCCGTACAGTTGATTTCCATCAACGGCCATCGAACTACACTTACAACGACCTTTTTCGAATTTGATTTGGACGTATCTCCAAATCCAACCGTTAGATTTCAAATTTCTAATATTCGTTAGAAAGCTCTTTTCAACACGAACCCAACGGTTCCGGTTTTAGGAGAATCTGACGGTCGGATCTCCCGTAATGTCCGTTTGAAATAAATGGTCGAAATTCACGAACTGCCGCGGCGCGTTTTATTCTGGCCATTATATATATATATATATATATATATTATATATATATATCGTCGATTACCATTCAAAACGAATTTTATAAATAGTTTTGAATTCGTTCAAAAACAATTTCAACTTCCATCTCAATTCAAATCAAAATTGAATCTTTCCTTGTAAATTCGTTTTAAAATTCATTTCTATTCAATTCAAGTTTCAATTCAATTTGAATTCATTTCGCTTCGTTTTAAATTCAATTCGAATTCGTTTTCAATTCGATTCAATTCAAAGTGGTTTTCTATTCGATTCAATTCAAATTGGTTTTCTATTCGATTCAATTCAAATTGGTTTTCTATTTGATTCAAATTCGTTATATATTCATTTGAAATCAAATTCGTTTTCTATTCAAATCAAATTCGTTATATATTAAATTGAAATCAAATTCGTTTTCTATTCAAATCAAATTCGTTTTCTATTCAATTCATTTCGAAATCGAATTCATTTCGAAATCTTTTTATATTCAATTCATTTCGAAATCGTTCTATATTCAATTCATTTCGAAATCGTTTTATATTCAATTCATTTCGAAATCGTTTATATTCAATTCATTTCGAAATCGTTTTATATTCAATTCATTTCGAAATCGTTTTATATTCAATTCATTTCGAAATC
Source organism: Allium sativum (assembly GCA_030737875.1). Lineage (NCBI taxonomy): Eukaryota > Viridiplantae > Streptophyta > Magnoliopsida > Asparagales > Amaryllidaceae > Allium > Allium sativum. The sequence continues at coordinate 544,454,764 of CM060913.1, read as the reverse complement.
GAATTCATATTCAATTCATTTCGAAATCGAATTCATATTCAATTCATTTCGAAATCGTATTCATATTCAATTCATTTCGAAATCGTTTTATATTCAATTCATTTCGAAATCGTTTTATATTCAATTCATTTCGAAATCGTTTTATATTCAATTCATTTCAAAATGAATAAAATCGATACAAATATCGTTCACGTCAAAATGGCGTCAATTTAATCAACACGGCTTCATATATTCCTTCATTCTATTTCAAATATTTCTATTTCAAATATTTCGTTCAACACATGACTAATCTCAAAGGATGAGTACAGTCAACACATGAACCTTTATTTTATATTGATAAAGATGTAAATTTTATTATTAAAATATTCATTCAACACATGACTAATCTCAACGGATGAGTATAGTCAACACATGAACCTTTATTTTATATTGATAAAGATGTAAATTTTATTACTAAAATATTCGTTCAACACATGACTAATCTCAACGGATGAGTACAGTCAACACATGAACCATTATTTTATATTGATAAAGATGTAAATTTTATTATTAAAATATTCGTTCAACACATGACTAATCTCAACGGATGAGTACAGTCAACACATGAACCTTTATTTTATATTAATAAAGATGTAAATTTTATTATTAAAATATTCGTTCAACACATGACTAATCTCAACGGATGAGTACAGTCAACACATGAACCTTTATTTTATATTATCCTTTATTTTCTAAATGGGAATGAGGCCCAATCAATCACCATATAATATTAATTATATGGATTTTCATACATCACACGTATACAATAGCATTGAAAAATAATCAACCATCAACCAAAGTGCACTACACTGTATAAGCATCAAATATAGACATCTAACGCTTATAACAGCCTGTCAATCAATCGATCGACATATTTAATCAATCAGGATGAGTGAACTTCAAATTTCATCCCAACACCCATGTGGGGTTTCAAACAATCAAACACATATTTTAGTTGTGCAGTTGGGCGATGTGTAAAATTTATCGACCCAATCAATATCAGTCAAATCAGTGTATATAAACAAATCGGCCGATTTGTTTATAAATATTTATTTATTCACTTTCACGTTAAAAATTATATTTTTAACGACCAAAATATTTTATTCAAACTATGAATATTCTATTCGGTTCATTTATTCAATAAAATGATATTTTTATTTCTCTAACATATTTTAGAAAATTTCGACGGCATAACGGCATGATACTAGAAACGAGACAAGGCCTAGCCTTATCCCCGGTCTAGTGAAGGCCCACGCCATTCACACATCAATCAAATCAATTTTATTTCACCAAACAATTCAATTCAAACCAAATATTCTAACTAACTACTCAATCAAACAATTAAACAAACAAGCCATCCATGGTCTGTGGATGACGGGTGTCGGGTGCTACTAAACACCGTCTGCATCCTAGTATATATATATAGCTAGAAAAAGAAATTGAAGAGTGAGAATTTCTCACCGATAGCTATCCAACTTCACGACACTTCATTTATAGAAATCTTCGCCATTCCCGCCTTTTGTCGCTTTCGTTGCCCGTATTCACTACATATGTAAAATCGAATTTTTACTTCGTTATTCAATATATAAAAATCGAATTTTTATTACGTTGCCATATAGATAAAAATTCTATTTTGTTATTCTCTATATAAAGGTCTTGCCTTTTCAACTATAAAGATTTCGCCTTTTCAAATATAAAGATTTCGCCTTTTCAAATATAAAGATTTCGCCTTATCAAATATAAAGATTTCGCCTTTATAAAAATAAAGATTTCGCCTTTTGTAAAAATAAAGATTTCGCCTTTATATAAATATCATTATAAAAATCACATCTTTATTTTGCTACTCATATAAAGATGATATTTTTAATATTTCTATCATGTAAAAATTATATTTTTAATTCTCTACATAAACAAAATCATATTTTTACATCTTCCATATAGTAAAGATTATATTTTTAATACTTAAAAAATATAAAAATCATATTTTTAATACTTTAAAAATATAAAAATCATATTTTTCATCCTATCATATTATACATATGTAAAAGCTGGATTTGTAAATGCTATTATAAATGAAAAAAAAACTGATTTTATTACAAAAGAATAAATTACTTAACTAAATAAATAGAAGTAAATAACCAAATTGAATATATAAATAAAATAACTTACAGTTGAATTGGAAGCGAGGGGGGGTTTGCTGACCAGCGGTTGTAGGTAAAAGGGGGCGCAGGCGAGATACGGCAGGTCAAGGAGAGCTGCGGCGTCTTCTTGGTGGTCGGGCAGCCTTCTCGCGGTGGTGGGTTTCGGGTTCAGGGGGTGTACGATCGGACAGGGAGGAGGGTTCGTCGGGCTTCAGTGGGGGGGGGGGGGCTCGATCTAGATCGAGAAGGATGGGCGAGAGGGGGGGATGAACGGAGGTGGCGACGTGTAAAGGGGGGTGGCGCGATGAGGGCGGCGGCGCAACGGGGTTAGGGCGCGATCGTTTGGTTTTTTATTATTATTTTAAAAACAGATTGGGGAGAGAGAAGACTGAGAGGGGGGTTTAAGGTTTATATAATAATTTTTTTTTATTCTTTTCTCTCTCTCTTAAGTTGACTTTTCATATGAACTCGAAATCAAACCCGCCGATTGTCATCCCCAGCGTTTTACCCCCATTCCGAACACAATGGGATATGTTTCGCAAGCCAATCCGCTTGTTTCGATTAGTTTCCGTTCAATTTAAAACTCAAATCAGTATATATTCAATTTGAGCGTAAATTTCAATTTATCGGGGCCACATACTGGCTCTAAAAATTCCAGAAAAATTATTTCTAGCTTCGTATTGACGATACGGTCCTAACGAAACTAATTTCGTCAAATTTTGAGACCGTTTGAAAAATGGTCAATTTCCAGTCGATCAAGATCAACTGAAACTGGTCAAACGCGTTTTCCTTTGCCACGCTCACATATTGATTCGAAAAATTATGAAATTTGAAACCTAGCAATAACTTGACTCTGCGGATCCAACAAAAGTGGTTTCGTCGAAATCCGAGGTCGTTTGCAAAATGTCTATTTTTAAGGGCCTGAATTCCATAGCGACTATTCAGAATTTTCAACTGGACATATCTTTTGATTCCCGCTGTGAAATTTTGATTTTTCGGATTCGTTGGAAAGATATCATCAATTAGATCCTAATGTTTTTTGGTTTCACTAAACTCCGGATTGTTTTGCACCCGGTACATTCAATTGAAGTTTGAAATCGAATTATCGAACTACCGCGCCATTTTCAATTCCTTTTATAATTATATATAATTATTTATATTCTAACGACGACGTATATAAATATATACGTTCTAAACATATTCAAAATAAATTTCTCGTCGATTTTATTTAAAATAATCTATTTTAAATATTCAAAATTCGCTAAAATTGCTAAAATAAAAATTTTAAACTGGTTCAGAATTTCCGGGTTATTACATTAACTCTCCTTGTGTCTGTGTCAATCGGCCCTCTCTTGCGTGCATATACCCTGTGTTGGTCCCACCAAAAGGTGTATCAAACCCTATGATAGCTACCTGACACAAATTCTAGATGCATCGTGTATACTACTAATGCCCAGTGCCTGCTTTTCCACTCCGGAGCACGTGCACGCTGATACTCCATCGGAACTACACTGCTGCACCCCCTGCCGTTATTTTGACCACTTAAAATCAGCCCAGTAATCGTGCCACACCCTGCCTAGTTTCAGGGTACCATGATACATCTACGTGGGTTACTGCTGAAATGGGTCTCCGTTACTAGGGTTTTCTAGGGTCTATTCGTATACCCCCCAAATTGGCTAAGTGTTATCCAACCATTCAAGTTAACTTAACCCATCCACCCGCTATGCCATGTTGGTTAAGTGTTTCTTATTAACTTAACCCTTATCATTCATCATGTTGTAATTGGTTAAGTGTTTTCTATTAACTTAACACTGTTCATTCATCATATTATGTTGGTTATGTGTTTCCCATGAAGTTAAACCCACTCGTCCATTGGTTAAATGTTAACTTAACCCTACCACTGGTCATGTTACGTTGGTTAAGTGTTGCCCTCTTGTGTTACTTAACCCTACAACTTGTCATGTTACATTGGATAAGTGTTCCCCTCTTGTGTTACTTAACCCTATCACACATCATGTTATATTGGTTAAGTGTTGCTCTCTTGTGTTACTTAACCCTACCATTCTTAGACTGTCTGTTTCTTAGCTATAATTTATTCATTAAAGCACCAACCTCTCACATTAGTTCTATACTGTTGTGGTCGCTGGATGTGTCGGGCGGTTCCGGGCAGACTTACACCGTAACTCAATCTAACATCGGGTTTTTGGGCTTAAATGCGCTAACCTCTCACATTAGATCTATATTGTTGCGGTCGCTGGATGTGTCGGGCGGTTCCGGGTAGTCTTACACCACAACTCAATCTAACCTCGGGTTAGGCATGTTCATCTTTAGCCAATTTACATATTTGTCATATGTGTCCAAATCTATGTGTCAACTTTTCCACAAGTCCAGCCAATACAAGTTTATGCCACATTCCCGTGCTATGCCCAAAATTTACTCAATCAAATTATACCCAATTTTCCCCGCGTTATAATCGCACGTACAACGAGATTCAATCTAAGTTTCGAATGAACTTAGTATTCACAAAAGCAAGTAAAAAGGGGAAAATAGAGAAGGGGCATAAGAATTGACATAAGGAAAAATAGGCATATAAAGATGTACCCAATTCAAGAATCATGTTTCAATGTTGTACATTAACAATATGGGCAGACAAGCTAAGCAATTTGCACCATAGGTATAAAGATCAGATAGAATTGGACTTAAGAGAATCACTAATTTTTATGTACAACATGATAAGCCCCACTATATCAATCACAATAATCTGATAGGCATAGGATGTACAACATGATAGGTTCCATCATATAAATCACAACAGTCTCATAGGCATGATAGGTTCCATTATGTCAATCCAACAGTCTCATAGGCATGAGAGGTTTTATTATTTCAGTCACAACAATCTCATAGGCATGATAGGTTCTATTATGTCAGTCCAACAGTCTCATAGGCATGATAGTTTCTATTATGTCAGTCCAACAGTCTCATAAGCTTGATAGGTGTCATTACATCAATCACAATAGTCTCATAGACATAAGCAATTCAGATTTGGCAAAAGGATAGGCACGAATCCGAATTAGGCATCGTTCTAGATCCGATTATTACAGTCATGATTTCTATTAGATGTTTAAATTTAAATAATATCTGAACTTACAGAAAAAGGATGGATCTTGTATTCTGAGATCTGATTTCTGAATTTGAAAAGCTTTCCTTTGATGTAGACGTTTGATTTGAAGTTCTTCTAATCGATTACTATTTTGGATTTATTTTTCTAATTAGGAGAAGATGAAGGAGGCTAGGCTAGCTTGTAGATGAATAGCATGACGACATCATAGTTTTAGGGTTATGAAGTTAGGGTCTAGGTTTGGTTATGTATATATAGATGTCTAGGATTAATTCCAGCCTTTAGATTAGTCTAGGAGAAATCAGAGCCATCAAACCAAAGAGATGTGTCATCCAGCCAACAATAGCACGACACACAAGCCCTAACACCTCAAAAATTAGTCGTAGGCCAATTAGAGAAGGCCACATCATCTCAGGACTACAGAAATTCGTAACAGGAAGCAAATCTCAAATGGGTCGACTCTCTACAGGGGGTCGACACCTATGTCTACTCCCTTATAGGGGGGTCGACACCCTGAGTGGGAATTTTCCCGCTCAGCCTATTTTGTCTGAACTTTGAATTTTGAACTGGATTTATTATTTAATTATTATTTTCTGTTTATTCTTCAAATCTTCTAAACTCCATAACTTCTTCATACGTAGTCTGATTCACGCAAATTCGGACTATATCTCAAGCGAAATTCCGAGACGAATGCATTGGCATAACCCGTTTCCCTTATTTATTCTTCTAAAAATTAAGTGTTCTTAGATTTATTAATTTTAATATTCACAGAAAATAAGGGGTGTTACATTCTTTCCTCCTTAAAGGATTTCGTCCTCGAAATCTCTAAGTTAAGAAGAATGTATCCTAACATCCAACATCCATCTACTCAACCATCAATCACAGGCATCCAATTTCCTTAGAATACTTCCAATGCTTTCATAATCATATGCATAGTGTGTGTATATGTCCTTATCTGATGCAAAATCAGGAGGTCTACTGATTCAGTTGACCTCCTTGATGCGAATCATGTCAGTGCTATGAGTCCATCATGTATGCAGTTATTCCTAATTGTATTTTGTAACTTCTACATGAGTGCACAATCATTCGTACAAACGCAACGTCCACATGATAACACATCAAGTTTCAATCCATATATAAATTCATATATGCATATGCAATATGAAAGTGACTGAGCCAATCTTGTACCTAGTGTGTGTGTGTGTGTATGCATCCATGAGCAACCACTAGCAAACACTTGCATCCACTTGCATCCACCAAACATAACATGTCTCAAACACATGTTTACATCCATTGGCTTCTAGCTAAGGATCGAGGATAGGACCGAGAGGATATACTTAAAAGATAAAGACTAGCATGCAAATAAACTTTACAGAAAAAGAGAGATCAAGGATATACCCTCAAAAGGGTATGATGCGCGTATCTAGTCTTCAGCCTTCGAAGTCGCATCTTCTTGAGCTTCACCCGATTGTGCTCTGATTGTCTTAACTTCACGATTGCGTAGCTTCTTAATTTCTTTTTCCAAAATATGAGTTAGAACCCATTACACTGTCGCCTCTCATTCCACCTCTTCTCCTTCTAGTATACTTGGGACTACAACTTCTGTTATGCCATGCTAACATTTCCTAAAAGGGTCTTCAAAATTCACTAGAGGGTATTCCATGTGGAAGAACTATCTCTTGAAAATAAACAGATGCTAACCATGTTTCCAAGTGTAGTTATTAAGGTGATTAGAGGTCTCTTCTCTACTTAACTTATCTATTGCGTCAACTATCTGAGAGTCATTTCTTTGTGAAGTCCCTATTTGATCCAAAAGCGTAGGTCTTACTCCTAGCAATGCCAACTACTAACTTAACCGAAGGTTTTAAAATCAAAGGTTGATGTGTATTCTGACTTTTCCTTTTCACATAAAGAGGACTTGAAGTCAACCTTTTTCTTCTTAAGGCATCGGCTACGACCTTACCCTTCCTTTTCACATCAAAATGGCGCCTAGTCCCGTGCCGCATGCATCCGTGTATACCATAAACCTTTTACTACCTTAAGGTAAAACTCAAAACTGGGGCTGTTGTAAGAGCCCTCTTCGATCGTTGGAAAGCGACATTACAATCAATATCCCGAGCATAGGTTAGCTTCTTCTTTGTTAATCCAGTAAGTGGGGCTAATACCTTCGCAAATTTCTTAATGAACTTCCTATATTAACCTGCTAGTCCAAGGAAGCTTCTTACTTCTGTTGCATTCCTTTGGAACTTTTAGTCTTGCACTGCAACTATTTTTGCGGGATCTACTGCTATCCCATTTTTGTATGCCACATGTCTTAGAAACCTTACTTCTTCTCTCCAAAAATGACATTTTGGAGAACTTTGCCTTAAGTTGATGTGCTCGAAGTTTATCCATGACTTCTCTTAAATGCAAAGCATGTTCTCCCTCGTTCTTTGAGAAAATCAAGATATCGTCCATGAAGACTACTACAAACTTATTAAGGAACTCCCTAAACACCCTACTCATCAAGTCAACAAAATAAGCGGGTGCATTCGTTAAACCGAAAGGCATGACAAACTACTCAAAGAAACCATCAGGGGTCCTAAAAGCAGTCTTGTCTATACTGTCCTCATCTTCTCTTAGCTGATGACACCCTGTAGCCAAATCAAGTTGGGAGAAAACAGACGCACCAACAAGCTGGTTAAACAAATCATCTATTCTTGGAAGTGGGTGCCTATTTTCCTTAGTGAGTTTGTTTAATTCTCTATAATCCACGCATAAGCGAAGTGGACCATCTACCTTAGTAGGAACACTACTGGAGCACCCCATTCTAAAATACTTCTCCAAATAAACCCCTTCTCAAGCAACTCTTTAACTTGATTACTGAGCTGCTTCCTCTCCCTAGGAGCCATGTGTTGTACAGGTAATGCAACTGGATTGGCGTTATCAACCAAGTATATGCGGAAATCTATTTCACATTTTGAGGGTAAACCCTTCACTTCATCAAAGACATCGGGATACTTATGGACTACTTAAACAGATTGCAAATTATCAACAGATGTATCAAGAGATCCTAGGTAACTAAGCATGACATAACCCTTAGGGTTACATGAGATTTAGAGGGTATTACCGAGGCGAGCCAAAAGTCTAACTACCCTCCTTTCACAATGGAGAATGGCACCATTACTGGATAACCAATCCGTCCCTAGAATCAACCCATAGCTCATGAAACCAAAAACATAAGAATTACATCTAAATTGAATGCTTAGTATAGATATTCCCAAATCTAAACAAATCATAGATAAATGAGTCTAACCACCATTTGGATTTGAGACAATAATGGGATCTTCTACTATACAAGAACTAAGGTGCAGAGACTTAACTACGGAAGCAGATAGAAAAGAAGGTGAAGCGCTAGAATTGAACAAAGATCTAACAGGATGATTGAAAAAAAAAAACTTTCAATAGAAATGTTCCTACCTCTCTTAGGTACACTAGCAGTGAGAGCATGCAATTGCCCGCTAGAAGATTATGTCCTTTGCCCTTGTCCTTGTCCTTCGACAATCCTTGATAAGACGCCATGCTTCACCATACTGAAAACAACCACCTGTCTTGAAACACCCAACCTCTGTTAAGGTCACTCACAAAGGGAATTCCTTAACTTCAGTGGAGCATTTTTAGTACAAGATGCAGAAAAATTACAAGACAGACAAATAAAGCAGCGGCAAATAAATAAAACTTTATTTCATTAATAAACAGCTTGTACAAAGATTGTTTTACAATACCAAAGTATCCTGTCTTGTTTAACAAAAATAAAGAAGCATAAAATGATTTTCCAAAATAAAGCATGAGCCAGTCATAGCAGTAGAAGAGAGAGTCCAAGGCAACACGTCAAAGAGTCTTCAAGCTTGGAAAGAGTAACGGTCCAAACAAACCTGAGCTATTCCCTCCCTGACTACCTGGGGGGGAACGGGAGAAAAGAAGACGAGAGAAAACGGGTCAGAAAATAAGTCTGGTAAGTTCAGTGATTACTAACATAGGACAATACCCTAATATAAGACAAGATAGGTTGAACATGTGATCGCACCCATTACTATGATCTCTGCACCTACTAACTACTGTCTTAACTAGTAATATGTATAATACGATCCTAATCCCCGCAGTGGTGGTAACCTTCAGGTGTACATCTATATTTGAGGATTCCACCTCAATCAGCCCAATTGCCATGAATATGTTAGATGTACCCTTACTACCCTATCGATTGGCTCCCTACATGTGTTAACTTGCCATGTGTTTGTGTCAGTCAGCCCTCTCTTGCATGTAGCTACCCTGTGCTAGTCCCACCATAAGGTGTATCAATCCTTATGATAGTGACCCCGATACGATTCAAGAATGCACAGTGTAAAACTACTGGTACCCAGTGCCTGCTTTTTCCACTCCGGAGTACGTGCACGCCCGTAATCCGCCGGAACCTACACTAACGTACCCCCAGTCGCTATATTGATCGCTTATAATCAACCCAGTAATCGTGCCCCACCTTTCCTAGCTCAGGGTACCGTGATACATCTATGTGGGTTACTGCTGAAATGGGTCCCCGTTGCTAGGGTTTCCTGCTGGTTAAGTTTATGGGCCTATATTTACTAATATTACCCACTAACCCGACATGTACTTAACCTTCCCACCGATTCAAGCACGTTTATATAATGGTTAAGTTTTGTGGGCCTATATTTACTAATATTACCCACCAACCCGACATGTATTTAACCTTCCCACGGATTCAAGCATGTTTATATAATGGTTAAGTTTTGTGGGCCTATATATACTAATATTACCCACCAACCCGATATGTACTTAACCTTCCCACGGATTCAAGCATGTTTATATAATGGTTAAGCTTTGTGGGCCTATATTTACTAATATTACCCACCAACCCAATATGTACTTAACCGTCCTACTTGTCATGTCATGTTGGTTAAGTGGTTCTTATTAACTTAACCTTTATCACTTATCATGTTGGATTGGTTAAGTGTGACTTATTAACTTAACCCTGTTCATTCATCAAGTTATATTGGTTAAGAATTTCCCATTTAACTTAACCCCATTATCCCATCAAGTTATATTGGTCAAGTGTCATTAATCAATTCGAGTTAACTTAACCCATCCAACTGTCATGTCATGTTGGTTAAGTGTTTACTTCTGGTGTCGACTTGACCCTACCTCAAGTTATATTGGTTAAGTGTTGCCCTATCGTGTTAACTTAAGCCTTCCCATATATCATGTTATATAGTTGGTTAAGTGTTTTCTCTTGTAATACTTAACCCCACCACATGTCATTATATATTTTGGTTAAGTGTTAGCTTAGTTAACTTAACCTAGCATCTGCTTAATTAACATGTTACAACGGTTAAGTGTTCTAAATTTACTTAACCTCACTCACTTTTCTAATTAACATGTTGTAACGGTTAAGTGTTCTAATTTTGCTTAACCTCACCCACTTACCTAGTTAACATGTTATTACGGTTAAGTGTTCTAAATTTACTAACCCTACCATTCAACTCTTGTCTTAGCATTAATTTACTCATTAAAGCACTAACCACTCACATTAGACAGGTACCGTTGCGGTCACTGGATGTGCTTGCCGGTTCCGGGTAGTTTTACACTGCAACTCAGTCTAACCTGGCATTTTTATTGGGCTCAATGCCCTAACCTCTCACATTAGATAGGTATTGTTATGGTCACTGGACAGCCGGACGGTTCCAGGCAGTTTTACACCATAACTCAATCTAACGTCGGGTTAGGCATAATCATCTTTTCTACAATTTACATATTTCTTATTTATAACAAATTCCATATGTAAATTATTCCCAATTTAATTATGCCATAATTATCCTTTTAATTATGCTCACAATTAATGGTATACTAAATATACCATTTCATGAACCAATCTATACCATGTAATTTTCATGTTTATCCTTCATATTTATATGTAAATTATAAATCAATTATTGTCATGTCCCACTTTCCCTCTAAATCATGTTCATAATCTTTGGTATATAAAAATTATGCCATTTAAATGCCACTAGTCATTGGCATGTGCCAAACATGCTATTTACATATAATTTCATGTTTATCCCAACGATATCCCCCATTTGTACGTTCGCAAAATTACAATGAATGTTAGGCTCGATATTTTAGCCTAACTTATAACCACAAAAGGGAAAAGCGAAGAACATGAAATATTCTAACAGCACAAAAATATGTGACATAAAGATTTGGCATAGGATAATGAACTTGCAAAATTTAGATCCGATTAACATGAATCATAGCATACAAATTTACATAGAACTTACATAAATTAAACTTGTCATGTAAAGGGGAACTTGTGACTAAGTTGGATCTAATTATCATGTAAACTTGATATAGGTCTAGCATGGAGGTTTAACATATAAACACAATTTTAAACCACAACTTAGCATATTAACTTATGTATGTCAAAACATAAGAAAGCTACTATAAATATATTTAAATCACAACTTAGCATGATAACTTATGTGTGTTAAACATAAGAGGGCTATTATAAACATATTTAAATCACAACTTAGCATGATAACTTATGTGTGTTAAACATAAGAGAGCTACTATAAACATATTTAAATCACAACTTAGCATGATAACATATGTGTTAAAACATAAGAGAGCTACAAATCCAATCTTGCAACATAAATAGATTCAACTTAACATGGTTCTAAATATACATGAATGTTAATCTAACATGTAAGCATGTGCTTTAGATCATAAACTTGCAAGTAACCACCAAATTATAACATGACATGTTTCACCATTCCGTTGGCATAATAAGTTCATTTCCCAATCGTAATAGATCCCAATGTATAAAATATGGTATGTTCATCACCACAAGCATATAGACATAATCAATCGCAACTGTAATTTAAGAAAATGAGAATCAAACTCTATTTATCTTATACATAAGCATCATTATATATTCGAATTACAACATGTCATGATTCATTATATATTTGAATTGAAAGCGGTGATGGCTACTCCAAGTTCTCTATTGACGGCATGATAGTTCCAGGATTATTTTGTGTGATTTTTAGGTTGAGCATTGGGTTGTTTATATAGAATTTCAATTTAATTAGAGCCGTCGGATGATCTTAGAGTTAACCACAACCATTCTGTCAGGATAGGGTGACGCCTAAGCCCTAATGACTCAGCAAGGAGTTAGAAAGGACTTAGCAATGACTCATAGTATGGATCAGAACACACCAGAAAGCCGTGCAGCCTCTCAGCTCGGCCTGGGCGCACTTGGCAGGTGCGCCAGTGCAACTTTTGTACTGGCGCACTTCGCAAGTGAGCCAGTGCATATTTATTTTTTTCCTCTTTCTTTATTCTGGTTTTGTGCTTAACTTCGTTCGCCCATATCTCCCTCATACGGTGTCCGTTTTACGCAACCTCGGACTCTATCTCAAGCAGAATTCCGAGATGAACGCAATGGTGTAACCCTTATCCCTTAATTCTCACATTTGAAATTAATTATTCTTTGATTCGTTACTATAACGTTAGCAGAAAATATGGGGTGTTACATTCTCCCCTCCTTTTAGGATTTCATCCCCGAAATCTTCAAGTCAAGAAGAACTTATATCCTACCATCCAATCACCCATCTAATCAACCATCAAACACAGGCTCCACTGTCCTTAAAAGATTTCTAATGCTTCATGATCATATGCATAGTGTGTACATGTCCTTATCTAAATCAGGCAGTCTACCGATTCAGTTGACCTCCTTAATGCAAATTATGCCAGTGCCATGAGTTCATCATGTATGCAATTATTCCTAATCGTACTTTATAACTTCTACATGAGTGCACAATCATTCATACAAATGCAACATCCATATGATAACACATCAAGTTTCAATTCGTATGTATAAAAATTCACTCATGCATATGCAATATGAAAGTGACTGAGCCGATCTAGTGCCTAATGTGTGTATATGCATCCACGAGCAACCACTAGCAAACACTTGCAACCACTTGCATCCACCAAACATAACATGTCTCAAACATATGTTTACATCCATTGGCTTATACCTAAGGATTGAGGATAGGACCGAGAGGATATACTTAAAAGCTAAAGACTAGCATGCAAATAGATTTTACTAAAAAAGAGGAATCAAGGATATACCCTCAAAAAGGGTAAGATGCACATATCTAGTCTTCTACGTCGCATCTTCTTGAGCTTCACTCCACTGTACCTTATATAGCTTAACTTCATGGTTGCGAAGCTTCTTGACCTCCATTTCCAAAACCCACTGGTAAAGATAGGCCTTCGATCACTTACTATGCTAGAGGGTATCCAATGTAGTCGAACTATCTTTCCACGATAAACAGATATTAACCATGATATCAAGTGTATATCCTAAGATGATTAGAGGTCTCTCCTCTACTTAGCTTATCCATCATGCTGCAAATCTGAGGGCCTAAAGCTAATGGTTACTATGTGCTTATTACCTCTCTTAAGGTCAGTCTAACTTAGGGTGCCAGCCCCAACCATTTATTTCTCACGCAAACCATCCTAGTCGAACTCGACATCCCTCAAGTACAAACCCCAAAGGCCTAAACCAATATCAGGCAAGCACCCAAGGGATACCTCATCCAAATTTGGACAATCTATGTGAGATGATACTAACAAAACAACCAAAAAATTGAGCACTTTACCGACTCTGGCTATCCTCGCCAATCTTGCTCCAGAATTATCGTTGATCGCATAGCTGGCTTTGTAGTGTCATGTAGATACATGCGGAAGTCTATTTCGAATTTTAGGGGGAAAACCCCTACCCTAATCAAAACATCTTGCGAACTCATGGACTACCCCAACGGATCGAAAATCATCGATAGATAAGGAAAGTGATTTTAGGTAGCTAAGACAAACTGATCCCTTAGGATCGTACGAAATCTCAAGGGTATTCCCAAGGCAAGTCGAAAGTCTAACTACCCTTGTTTCACAATTACTAGCTAACCAATCAATGCCCAGAATCGACCCATAGCCCAAAAAACATAAGCATAAATATAGCTATTCTCAAATCCTCACAAGTCAAAGATAAATGGGCCGAACCAGCAATTGGATTTGAGACTATAATGGGATCCTCTACTATACAATATCTAGGGTGCAGAGACTCAACTATGGAAGCAGATATATACGAGTGTGAAGCGCTAAAATCAGAAGGAGTATTAACAGGATAATCAAAAAGGAAAAACTCTTTTAACAGAAATCTTACTGCCTCTCTCTCAGGTATGCTGGCGATGAGAACATGCACTTGCCTTCCAAAAAATCTTGTCCCCTGTTCTTGCCGTTGCCCTTAATTATACGACCCGTTATACCAAAATAAAGATACTTCCTCTTATTTTAGGTTTTACTTTTCTTTCCTCCTCTCCTTTGTGAACCAAGTCCATATCCATGGGTTCTTCATCCTTGTGTTGTGCTCCTTAGCCAAACCCCCTCATTCTCAACTTTGCCATCCTTGTGTAACTTATTGACATGTCTCTTGAAAGTTACCTCCATCGCATGGAGAATCCTCCACGGATCGAAAAAAATTACGGCTATAGATGGAAGTTAGGCACTTATTTGCCTTTGACAAGTGTTGTAGTCTCATCAAGCCTACGAAACCATGCCACGATGAAGTTACCTCCCAGAAAGCCAGGAGCCCCGGAAACTCAAGAAAGAAGGAAACAAGGATTCAAGCAGAGGGTCAAAAGATAGTGCAAATGGCTTTTGGGAATATGCCTTTAAAACAAAACTTTTCTTTCGAAAATGCTTCTTTTAAAATCGTTTGAAAATAATTTTTCAAATCTTTTATCTGATCTGGTAACCGTTAGCTCTGACAACAAGTGAAACACCCCACCTCCGTTATGGTCACTCACAAAGGTAATGCCTTAACTTCGATGGAGCATTTTTAGTACAAGATGCAGAAAAATTACAAGACAGACAAATAAAGAAGCGACAAATAAATAAAACTTTATTTCATAGATAAACAGCTTGTACAAAGATTGTTTTACAATACCAAAGTATCCTGTCTTGTTTAACAAGAATAAAGAAGCATTAAATGATTTCCCCAAATAAAGCATGAGCCAGCCATAGAAGTAGAAGAGAGAGTCCAAGGCAACACATCAAAGAGTCTTCAAGCTTGGAAAGAGTAACTGTCCAAACAAACCTGAGCTATTCCCTCCCTGACTACCTAGGGAGAAATGGGAGAAAAGAAGACGAGAGAAAACGGGTCAGACAATAAGTCTAGTAAGTTTAGTGATTATTAGCAATTAAACAAGGAAAAGGGATCATGATAAGAGTAACAGAACATAGGACAATACCCTAATATAAGACAAGATAGGTTGAACATGTGATCGCACCCATTACTACAATCTCTGCACCTACTAACTAGTGTCTCAACTAGTAATCTGTATAATACAATCCCAATCCCCGCAGTGGTTGTAGCCTTCATGTGTACATCTATATTTGAGTATTCCTCCTCAATCAGCCCAATTTCCATGAATATGTTAGTTGTACCCTTACTACCCTATCGATCGGCTCCCTACCTTTGTTAACTTGCCATGTGTCTGTGTCAGTCGGCCCTCTCTTGCGTGTAGCTACCCTGTGCTGGTCCCACCATAAGGTGTATCAATCCTTATGATAACGACCCCGACACGATTCAAGAATGCACAGTGTAAAACTACTGGTACCCAGTGCCTGCTTTATCCACTCCGGAGTACATATACGCCCATAATCCACCGGAACCTACACTGACGTACCCCCAGCCGCTATATCGGCCGCTTATAATCAGCTTAGTAATCATGCCCCACCCAGCCTAGCTCAGGGTACCGTGATACATCTATGTGGGTTATTGCTGAAATGGGTCCCCGTTGCTAGGGTTTCCTACTGGTTAAGTTTATGGGACTATATTTACTAATATTACCCACCAACCCGATATGTACTTATCCTTCTCACCAATTCAAGCACGTTTATGTAATGGTTAAGTTTTGTGGGCCTATATTTACTAGTATTACCCACCAACCCGACATGTATTTAACCTTCCCACGGATTCAATCATGTTTATATAATGGTTAAGTTTTGTGGGCCGATATTTACTAATATTACCCACCAACCCGATATGTACTTAACCTTCCCACGGATTAAAGCATTTTTATATAATGGTTAAGTTTTGTGGGCCTATATTTACTAATATTACCCACCAACCCGATATGTACTTAACCCCCCTACTCGTTATGTTATGTTGGCTAAGTGGTTCTTATTAACTTAACCTTTCTCACTTATCATGTTGGATTGGTTAAGTGCGACTTATTAACTTAACCTTGTTCATTCATCAGGTTATATTGGTTAAGTATTTCCCATTTAACTTAACCCCATTCACTCATCAAGTTATATTGGTCAAGTGTCATTAATTAATTCAAGTTAACTTAACCCATCCACCCGTCACGTCATATTGGTTAAGTGTTTCCTTCTAGTGTTGACTTGACCCTTCCTTAAGTTATATTGGTTAATTGTTGCCCTCTCGTGTTAACTTAACCCTTCCCATACTTCATGTTATATAATTGGTTAAGTGTTTTCCTCTTGTATTACTTAACCCCACCACATGTCATTATATATTTTGGTTTAGTGTTACCTTAGTTAACTTAACTCTATCATCTGTTAATTTACATGTTACAACAGTTAAGTGTTCTAAATTTACTTAACCTCACTCACTTGTCTAATTAACATGTTGTAACGGTTAAGTGTTCTAATTTTACTTAACCTCACCCACTTGCCTAGTTAACATGTTATTATGGTTAAGTGTTCTAAATTTACTTAACCCTACCATTCAACTCTTGTCTTAGCATTAATTTATTGATTAAAGCACCAACCACTCACATTAGACAGGTATTGTTGCAGTCACTGGATGTGCCGGTCGGTTCCGAGTAGTTTTACACTGCAATCAGACTAACCTCGGGTTTTTATTGGGCTCAATGCCCTAACCTCTCACATTAGATAGGTATTGTTGTGGTCACTAGGCAGCCGGGCGGTTTCGGGCAGTTTTACACCACAACTCAATCTAACCTCGGGTTAGGCATAGTCATCTTTTCTACAATTTACATGTTTCTTATTTATAACAAATTCCATATGTAAATTATTCCCAATTTAATTATGCCATAATTATCCTTTTAACTATGCTCACAATTAATGGTATACTAAATATACCATTCCATGAACCAATCTATACTATGTAATTTTCATGTTTATCCTTCATATTTATATGTAAATTAT
This sequence comes from Allium sativum, assembly GCA_030737875.1. Taxonomy (NCBI): domain Eukaryota; kingdom Viridiplantae; phylum Streptophyta; class Magnoliopsida; order Asparagales; family Amaryllidaceae; genus Allium; species Allium sativum. The sequence goes on along the minus strand of CM060913.1, from coordinate 544,437,154 downwards.
AAATCAATTATTGTCATGGCCCACTTTCCCCCTAAATCAAGTTCATAATCTTTGGTATATAAAAATTATGCCATTTAAATGCCACTAATCTTTGTCATGTGCCAAACATGCCAATTACATATAATTTCATTTTTACCCCAACGATATCCCCTGTTTGTACATTCGCAAATTTACAAGGAATGTTGGCTCGATATTTTAGCCTAACTTATAACCACAAAAGGGAAAAGCGAAGAACATGAAATATTCTAATAGCATAAAAATATGTGACATATAGATTTGGCATAGGATAATGAACTTGCAAAATTTAGATCCGATTAACATGAATCATAGCACATGAATTTTCATAGAACTTACAAAAATTAAACTTGTCATGTAAAGGGGAGCTTGTGACTAAGATGGATCTAATTATCATGTAAACTTGATATAGGTTTAGCATGGAGGTTTAACATATGAACACAATTTTAAACTACAACTTAGCATATTAACTTATGTATGTCAAAACATAAGAAAGCTACTATAAACATATTTAAATCACAACTTAGCATGATAACTTATGTTTGTTAAACATAATAGGGCTATTATAAACATATTTAAATCACAACTTAGCATGATAACTTATGTGTGTTAAACATAAGAGAGCTACTATAAACATATTTAAATCACAACTTAGCATGATAACTTATGTGTTAAAACATAAGAGAGATACAAATCCAATCTTGCAACATAAACAGATTCAACTTAACATGGTTCTAAATATACATGAATGTTGATCTAACATGTAAGCATGTGCTTTAGATCATAAACTTGCAAGTGACCACCAAATACTTGACATGTTTTACCATTCAGTTGGCATAATACGTTCATTTCCCAATAATAATAGATCTCAATATATAAAATATGGTATGTTCATCACCACAAGCATATAGACATGATCAATCGAAACGGTAATTTGAGATAAATGAGAATCAAACTCTATTTATCTTATACATAAGCATCATTTTATATTCGAATTACAACATGTCATGATTCATTTAAAAGAACGTTTAAATCTACGTAATAACCAACTTACAAACAAAAAAGGAATTCTTGATTTTTGAAATCTGAATTATGAAATTGGTATGCTCGCCTTTGATGTAGATCGTTGAATTTGATTACTTTAATTCTATTTTAATTTGGGTTTTTATCTTGTCTTTGAATTGAAAGCGGTGACGGCTACTCCAAGTTCTCTATTGACGGTATGATAGTTCCAGGATTATTTTGTGTGATTTTTAGGTTGAGCATTGGGTTGTTTATATAGAATTTCAATTTAATTAGAGCCGTTGGATGATCATAGAGTTAACCACAACCATTCAGTAAGGATAGGGTGACACCTAAGCCCTAATGACTCAACAAGGAGTCAAAAAAGACTCAGCAATCACTCACAGTATGGATCAGAACATACCAGAAAGCTGTGCAGGCTCTCAGCTTGGCCTGGGCGCACTTGGTAGGTGTGCCAGTGCAACTTTTGTACTGGCGCACTTCCCAAGTGCGCCAGTGAATAGACGAACGCAATGGCGTAATCCGTATCCCTTGATTCTTACATTTGAAACTAATTATTCTTGTATTTGTTGCTATAACGTTTACAGGAAATACGGGGTGTTACATGTCTTCTTCTTCCTACAATTAAATGACCCACTATACCACAGAAAAGACACATCCTCTTGTTGCGAGATCTATTATTTCTTCCACCCTTCTTATATTCTAATCCCTTGTTTATGATTCCTCCACTTTGGCCTCTTTCTTTTCACCTTTCTCCTTCTGCGTGGATTAAGCCATATCAACAAGCTTCATGTCCTTGGGCTTGTGCTTCTTAGCCCAAACTCTCTTATTCTTATCCTTACTATCCTTGTGTATCTTGTTGACATGTTCCTCGAAACTACCTCCATCGCATGGCAACCTACAAGTCTTGAAAGAAAATTAGTCGCAGGTGAAACTACTGCGGCTACAGATGGAGGTTGGGCACTACTTCGCCCTCGACATGTGTCGTATGCCTACGAAACTATGGCAAAAAAAGGAAGAAGAGATTCAAGTAGAGAATCGAAAGATAGTGCATATGGCTTTGGGGAATATGCCTTTTAAAAACAATTCTTTTCTCTTGAAAAACGCTTCTTTAAAACATGTTTTAGAAAACCCTCCTTTTAAAATATGCTTTTGAAAAATCTTTTATCTGTTCTGGTAACCTTTAGCTCTGATACCACGTGTAACACCCCATCTTCGTTATGGTCACTCACAAAGGGAATGCCTTAACTTCAGTGTAGCATCATAAGTGTATAGAACAGATAAATTACAAAATAGACAAAATTTAAATAGCGGAAAATAAATAAAACTTTACATTATTGATAAAATATCAGCTTGGTAAAATAGCTTGTACAAAGATTGTTTTGTCGCACCAAAACATCAATACCCATTACAACAAAGCATCTGTCCTATTTAACAAAATAAAGAAGCATGAAATGACAATGATATTCCCTAATAAAGCATGAGCCAACCATAGCAGTGGAAAAGAGAGTCCGAAGCAATACATCATCTATCTTCAAGCTTGGAAAGAAAACTGAGCTAAGTGTTAATATTTTCTCCTGTGAACCTGGGGGTGTGGGGGAACAGAAGAAAAGAGAGCGAAACAAAACAGAGTCAAACATAAAGCCTGGTAAGTCCAGTGATTATTCAGCACGTAAGCAGGTAAAACTACCATGACATGAATAAACTGGATACCAGACCATAACCATGATAATAAGCAAAGCAAGACAACAAATGATGGTCGTTAGATATGACAAGGTAAGATACACTGAATGTGCTTCGGTTCTTTCTCTGATTTCCTATTTTCTCTGCACCACCCAACTAGCAGCTTAACTAGTGTCTTTTATAGAACGATTCGTATTCCCTACTAGTGTCTCAACTAGTATCCTATAAAAAAGGATCCGTACCCCCTACTAGTGTCCCAACTAGTATCCTGTGTTATAAAATAAGGTGATCCCAACCCCGCAATTGTAGTAGCCTTCAGGTGTACATCTAGTATGAGGATCTTACCTCAACCAACCTAATTGCCACGAAGATGTTAGATGTACCCCTACCCTATCGATCGTCTCCCTACTTGTATTAACTCTCCTTGTGTCTGTGTCAAACGGCCCTCTCTTGCATGTAGATACCCTGTGCTAGTCCCACCATAAGGATTATCAATCCCTATGATAGCAACTCGACACATATTCTAGATGCATAGTTTACACTACTGATGCCCAGTGCTAGCTTTTCCACTTCGGAGCACGTGCATGCCCATACTCCGTCGGAACTACACTGGTGCACCCCCTGCCGCTATTTTGACCGCTTATAATCAGCCCAGTAATCGTGCCCCACCCTGCCTAGTTTCAAGGTACCGTGATACATCTATGAGGGTTAGTGCTAAAATGGTTCCCCGTTACTAGGGTTTTCTAGGGTCTATTCGTATACCCCCCAAATTGGCTAAGTATTATCCATCCATTCAAGTTAACTTAACCCATCCACACGCCATGTCATGTTGGTTAAGTGTTTCTTATTAAATTAACCCTTCTCATTAATCATGTTGTAATTGGTTAAGTGTTTTCTATTAACTTAACCATGTTCATCCAACATATTATATTGGTTAAGTGTTTCCCATTAACTTAACCCCACTCGTTCATTGGTTAAGTGTTAACTTAACCCTACCACTGGTCATGTTACATTGGTTAAGTGTTGCCCTCTTGTGTTACTTAAACCTACCACTTGTCATGTTACATTGGTTAAGTGTTGCCCTCTTGTGTTACTTAACCCTACCACTTGTCATGTTACATTGGTTATGTGTTGCCCTCTTGTGTTACTTAACCGTACCACTTGTCATGTTACATTGGTTAAGTGTTGCCCACTTGTGTTACTTAACCCTATCACACATCATGTTATATTGGTTAAGTGTTGCTCTCTTATGTTACTTAACCCTACCATTCTTAGCCTGTCTGTTTCTTATCTTTAATTTATTTATTAAAGCACCAACCTCTCAAATAAGATCTATATTGTTGCGGTTGTTGGATGTGCCGTGCGGTTCCGGGCAGCCTTACACCGCAACTCAATCTAACCTCGGGTTTTTGGGCTTAAATGCGTTAACCTCTCACATTAGATCTATATTGTTGTGGTCGTTGGATGTACCGGGCGGTTCCGGGCAGTCTTACACCGCAACTCAATCTAACCTCGGGTTAGGCATGTTCATCTTTAGCCAATTTACATATTTGTCATATGTGTCCAAATCTATGTGCCAAAATTTCCACAAGTCCTGCCAATATAAGTTTATGCCACATTCCTATGCTATGCCTAAAATTTACTCAATTAAATTATACCCAATTCTCCCCGTGTTATAATCGCACTTACAACGAGATTCAATCTAAGTTTCGAATGAACTTAGTATTCACAAAAGCAAGTAAAAAGGGGGAAAATAGGGAAGGGGCATAAGAATTGACATAAGGAAAAATAGGCATGTAAAGATGTACCAAATTCAAGAATCATGTTTCAATGTTGTACATTAACAATATGGGTAGAAAAGCTAAGCAATTTACACCATAGGTATAAAGATTAGATAGAATTGGACTTAAGAGAATCACTAATTTTTATGTACAACATGATAAGTCCCACTATATCAATCACAAAAATCTCATAGGCATAGGATGTACAACATGATAGGTTCCATCATATAAATCACAACAGTCTCATAGGCATGATAGGTTACATTATGTCAATCCAACAATCTCACAGGCATGATAGGTTTTATTATGTCAATCACAACAGTCTCATAGGCATGATAGGTTCTATTATGTCAGCCAATAGTCTCATAGGCATGATAGGTTCTATTATGTCAATCCAACAGTCTCGTAGGCATGATAGGTGTCATTACATCAATCACAATAGTCTCATGGGCATAAGCAATTCGGATTTGACAAAAGGATATGCATGAATCAGAATTAGGCATCGTTCTAGATCCGATTATTACAGTCATGATTTCTATTAGATGTTTAAATCTAAATAATAACTGAACTTACAGAAAAAGGTCGGATCTTGTATTCTAGGATCTGATTTCTGAATTTGAAAAGCTATCCTTTGATGTAGACGTTTGATTTGAAGTTCTTCTAATCGATTACTAGTTTGGATTTATTTTTATAGTTAGGAGAAGATGAAGGAGGCTAGACTAGCTTGTAGACGAACAACATGATGACACTAGAGTTTTAGGGTTATGAGGTTATGGTCTAGGTTTGGCTATGTATATATAGATGTGTAGGATTAATTCTAGCCTTTAGATTAGTCTAGGAGAAATCAGAGCCATCAAACCGAAGAGATGTGTAATCCAACCAACCATAGCATGACACATAAGCCCTAACACCTCAGAAATTAGTCATCGGCCAATCAGAGAAGGTCATATCAGCTCAGGACTACAGAAATTCGTCACAGGAAGCAAATCTCAAAGGGGTCGACTCCCTACAGGAGGGGACGACACCTATGTCAACTCCCGTATAGGGGGGTCGACACCTATGTCGACACTCCCAGGGGGTCGACTCCCTGAGCGGGAATTTTCCCACTCAGCCTGTTCTGTCTGGATTTTGAATTTTGAACTGGATTTATTATTTAATTATTATTTTCTATTTATTCTTGAAATCTTCTGAACTCCATAACTTCTTCATACGGAGTCCGATTCATGCAAACTCGAACTCTATCTGAAGAAAAATTCCGAGATGAACACAATGGCGTTACCCGTTTCCCTTAATTCTTCTTCTAAAAATTAAGTGTTCTTAGATTTGTTAATTTTAATATTCATAGAAAATATGGGGTGTTACAGCTATCGACATTAATTTGCTTAATGATGATACACAAAGGAGTGAAGACCTCAAGGACACAAGAAGCAGAAACATAAGTATCTCGGAAGCCAGCTACCGAGACCAACACTTGATGATCATCGAAAGGCAACTTCAGAAACCAACAAGTAGAGAACCGAAAACATCCATTTGAAGGACTGAAACCCACCAAAGATATCTATCGAAGGAAAATCAAAGATTCTAGGGAGAAAAGCTATCCACACTAACTTTCTTAGTGTCGATACCAAAAGGGGTAACGACACCCGGAACTCAAGCAATTGAAGCACAAATGAAAGCATCCTGAAGACCTAAAGACAAGACCGGAAACTATGACCAAAAGCCGAAATCTCTTCTCAAAGCTATCCGTACCGATAGGCTTGGCATCGATATAAAAGGTAGAAGCTACATTAAAGAGAAGCTTCAAAGACCGAGACCACCCTTTTGAGAACCGAGACCGGCACCCTAAAAAAAATGTTGTAACCATCAACAAGGTCAAAAGCGCGACTAAGAGCCAAGGCAAATCAAACTGAAAGGAAAAGGCGTCCAACACGTAGCTTCTGCAACCGCAAGAGGCTTTTACCGACCCAATGACAAAAGGGGCCCCGATTTGTCTATAAATAAGACCCTAGGGGTCACAATTTCGGGGATGAATTTCTCGTTCCCCAATCTTATACTTTCTTCTTCAAGATCAAACCCTAATTCCTCAATCAAATTGGGGATTTCTACAATCCTTGTAATATATCAGAAATAAATAAGAAAAAGAATTCTGGGACTTAAATATTTCTTGATTCGATAATCATACTATGTTTATTATGATTGAACAGGGAGTTACCTTTAACCTATTTTATGGAAGGGTTAATCATCAGTATTTCGGAAGGGTGAAAACTTCGGAAAATTCATGGAAAAGCTCCTTCTGAACCCCTACTTGTGGTGTAATTCATTCGTACTAAGCATAAGGCAGCGTGAAGGATTGTAATGTAAGCTTTTGGCTCGATAACTAAAACAACCAAGTCCTTTCTTAGGCTGGCTCGATATGGAAGTATCACCTTAGCCCTTAAGTCTTATGACTTATCGACCCATATTGTTACGAAGTGTTAGCTTGTTTCCTTGCAACACAATGTATATTATTTTGACTTGAACCTTAGAATAATTCTTGAAATAAGATGTACAACCTTCTATAACCCCTAACACCTTAATACCAACGTAAGTGTTGATCCTTGAGTCGCGTAAGCATGATACTCACCCTCGAGGGAAGATAACCAGTCTTCGGACTTTGGGTATTGATATCTAGGAAATGACGAAGAAAGTTAAGATCATTCGCACTGACCTTAATTTTTCCATTCTTTGGGTCAAGTACTCACTTTTCCTCAATTCCTATGCATTGTGACACTAAAACTGGGTGTTGACGATTTTTATCATTAACATTTTGGCTCTAGAATAGGGGATTGAGCCTTCGACTACATTATTCAATTATGGATTGATTCGGTGAATCTTTTGTTTTATGGCAGGAAAAGATGAAGCCAAAGAAAACGCCCATTCCAAACAAAGAACCAACTCTTAGTACCATTCTTGAGGACAAACGCTCAATTTGGATAACATCGAAAAGGGAACAACTTCCAATCCAGTGCAGCCTCTGAATCTAAATACCACAGAAGAAAATGCAATAAATTTAGTGGCTCTGGAGAAGCAAGTCCAAGAAATGCAAGCTTATTTGGAAGCTTCTCAAATGCAAATATCTTCAAAGAAAACCAAATCAAGCTAGAGGGAGAAAATTGAGTTCCCAAGCGGAAAGGCTTTCCCCCAATGCTTTGAGAAGAAGGAAAAGGTTAAGGCAACTTCTTCAAACAAGAAAATATCCCATCTGACAGGAATGGATCATCAAAGGAAACAATGTGACGAAGAACAGTTCGTTAGCTCTATCACCAAAGGCTATAATCCTAAGAAAGCCTAATATGATAATTCTTAAGCTTATCTTAAAGTTGAGGCATAGAAAGTTGTTCAGGATTTACTCGGGAGGAAGGGGAAAAAACACTAGATGTAAGTGTCAATGATAATGAAAGGTTGGCCGTTTTCACTGACAAGATTATGAACACAATAATATCAACTCGGGTGAAGACCACAGCTATGAAATATCTCGGAACCACTAATCCCGACGACCACCTAATGGCTTTTGACAGCCAGATGGACCTTTATAATGCTTCAGGAGAGGTCTAGTATCATCTATTGTTAGTAACGCTTCAGGAAGCAGCTGCAAAGTGGTATCACCAATATTGAGATAACGTCGTATATTCATGGAAACAATTTTCCTATAATTTTGCGGCATAGTTTTGCATTTACAAAGACTCGACCGTTGATTACACTATCATTGCTAACATCAAACAAAGGCCTAGAGAGTCCTTGTGAGACTATATGAGGAGGTTCAACATAGAGGCTTTGAAGGTTGAAGACATGAATGATGGCGACAAACTGATCATTGTGCATTCAGGGCTACTTCAAAACACTCCTTTTTGGAAGGAGTTGTATATTCATAGGTGTAAAGACCTCCAAGACTTTCATTTTCAAGCTGATATTTTCATTCGTATGGATGATCTGTACTATAACAAAAAGAATTTTGGCCCTCGAGGGGAAGGTGAGAAACCAGACTTCAACAGGACACCCCAAGGAGGAAGGATATGATTTGGTGGAGGCTAGCAGAGGCCAAGGTGGAAGAAACTAATGCTAATTTACTGGCTTTGAATAAGCCTATCTCATTTATTTATGTTGTGGCCAAACAAAAAGTTATCAATTTTCCCGTCTCCTTCAAAGCAAATAATTTCCCAGAACTTTATGAAGGAGGAAAGTATTGCGAGTATCATAAGAAAATTAGGCACATGACCGATGAATGCAAGGTCTTGGAGGGCATTATAAAGAAACTTATCTATGAAGGGAACCTGAAGGAGTTTGTTTTGAACAAACCACAAGTGGTTAAACCCATCAATGGACCTCGGAAAGTCACCACGAACCTAGTAGAAGCATAGGTTGTGGAGGGACAATTTGATCTTGGGCCTTCCGTTGATCTAATCGATTTAATCTATGGTGGGCCACATCCTACTGGGGAGAGCCAGGTCGCTTGGAAACAATACTTAAGGGAGGATCATAATGGAATATATTATATATAGGAGGATCCATCCCCCAAGAATGCCTGCTTTGGCATCAAAATGCAAAACTTAGTGATCTCCCCAAATGAGACAAAAAATGGTATCCATCACCCTCACAATGATCCTCTAATCATAACCACGTAGACCAAACTTTCTATAGTAACCAAAATTCTTATTGACACCGGGAGTGCGATGAATGTGATCTTCAAGCATGCTTTCGACTAAATGGGTATTTCTGAACAAAATCTAGAGCCAAGCATTGATCCTATATTTGGTTTTGACAACAACGTATCAACTCTCATGGGGAAAATCAAGCTTTTGGTTTAAGTTGAACTATCCCTTGTCATCATCGACTAACTGTCCTACTATATTGCATTATTTGGACGACCAACCTTGGATGAAATATATGCTTTTGTCTCTTCCAGATACTTCATGGTGATGTTCTTAACCAAACAAGGATGGGGCATAGTGAAAGGAGTATAGTTCAGTTCTCGAGAGTTGTATTTGGTAACAGCAGACCAATGCAAAAGAGAGTACTCTATGTATTTTGAATCTTTTACTGTTTTTCAACCTTTGAATGATGGATTCTTACATCCAACATTCGAAGCTAAAATAAAAATGAACAAAACTAATAAACGTGTGAATGGTAGGTACACTTATTTGGGAAATAAAAGATAGAGTTCTAATGAAATAAACTCAGTTGAAGTGTAAGGAATTGTAACCGAGTTAGATTCCAGAGGGGACATAGAAAGGATCAAGCCAATAGAAGATTTGGAGGAAGAAAGCATGGATTTTACCAACAAGGATAAAACCATTAAGATTGGAAAAAGGTTGTAAGAACCCCTAAGAACAGACTTAGTCTTATTCCTGCAACATAATAAAGATATATTTTCTTGGACCCACTCTGACATGGTAGGAATTAAACCCTCAGTCATGGGTCATCCCTTAAACATCAACCCTTTCGTAATCCCAATTCGACAAAAGAAGAGGCAATATAATATAGACAGGTCAGAAGCCTTAAAGGAAGAGGTTAAGAACTTGTTAGCAAATGGATTTATCCGGGAGGTCTTTTATCCCTGATGGTTGGACAACCCCGTGCTAGTGAAAACATCTACTGGAAAATGGAGTACCTGCGACGACTATACGAACTTAAACAAATCTATCCCAAAGGATTGTTATCCACTCTCCAAATTAACAAATTTGTTGGTGCAACGAGCGGGAACAAGCCATTATCCCTCATGGATGCTTATTTAGGGTACAACTTAATCCCTATGTTCAAACCCGATGAGGAATACACTAACTTCATTACCGACTGGGGAACCTACTGTTACAAGGTAATGCCTTTTGGTTTAAATAATGTAGGAGCAACATATCAAAGGTTGGTTAATAGAATGTTTCAAGAACAAATAGGTCAAAATGTGGTGGTGTACATGGATGATATGTTAGCTAAGTCCAACAAGGTAGATAATCATTTGGAAGACTTTGAAGAGATATTCAACATTCTAAGAGAGTATCAAATGAAGCTAAACCCTCAAAAGTGTTCGTTCGCTATTCAGTCCGGAAAATTCTTGTGTTATGTGGTAAGTGAGCACGGTATAGAGGCCAATCCGGAACAAATCCAAACCATGAAGATATGTAAGAGCCCAAAACAAGCAAGGAAGTTATGAGCTTAAACGGGAAGGTAGCCACCTTAGTCGATTTACCTCTAAAGCTACCGACAAGTGTGTTTACTTCTTAGATACAAATAAAAAAAAGCTTCGAATGGAACAAGGAGTGTAGAGTGCCCTTCCAAGAATTAATGGATTACTTGGGGAAGCCTCCAATTTCATCTAGTCCTGAAAAAGGAGAAAACATATACCTTTATATGGTTGTTCCATAATATGCATTCAGCTTCGTACGAATAAGGGAAAATGATGGAGTGCAATACCCAATCTACTATGTTAGCCGAAGACTGAAAGACGCGGAAAGTCGATGCCATGTGATGGAAAAACTAGCTTATTTCTTAATCCTTACTACACGAAAGCTTAGAGGTTATTTTCAAGAACATCCCATTAAGTTCTTAACTAGTTTCTCATTTAAACAAGTTTTCAGTAAGCCTGAAACTTCAGGTAGATTAGTGAAATAGGGAATTGAGCTTAGCAAATATGAGATCGAGTTTTTGCCTCGAGTAGCGATCAAAGAATAAGCTCTTGCAGATTTCATAAATGAGTGCACAAGTTTTATCACAGAACGGTTTACGAAGGAAAATGACTTAAAGACCAAGTGGCAACTGTTTGTGGATGGAGCGTCTAACGAGCAAGGGTCAGGGCGGGATACGTGATACTTACCCTTGATGGACACCGTTTACATTATGAAATGAAGTTAGGATTTGTAGCGACAAATAATGCAGCAGAATATGAATCAATGTTAGCAGGGTTAAACCTAGCTTTACAGATAAAGATACATCGGATTGAGATATTTAGTGACTCACAACTAATGGTGAATGAAATCAAACAAACCTATCAAACTAATGATGCTCGATTAGCTTTATACGTGAGGAGAGTACTGAAGATGCTTTCCTAATTTGAAGATTTATCTATACATAAAATCCGAAGAGGGGAAAACTCCCAAGCCAAATCTTTGGCTAAGTTGGCTAGCTCATGAGGAGCACCCAAAACTAGAGTAATTCCCATACGATACCAAGAGAGGCCTAGCATTGAGTTAGAAGCAACCGAAGAAAGAAAGTAATTACTAAACTTGACTAGATCCCAAACCTTGGCAAAAGGAAATGAAGAAGCCAAAGGCTTTTCCTTTATAGAAGAACCCGAATCCACTGAAAAAGGTAACCGTTATGAGAAAACTTGGATGGCTCCCATCATGGTATACCTTATAAACGGGATGCTTCCAAATAGTAAACAGGAAGCGAGAAAAGTTAAATACCAAGCCCCTACTTTCATAATAATGGGAAAAATGTTGTACAAGAAAGGGAACTCACTTCCTTATCTAAGATGTGTAAACCTCGAGGATGGGTTAAACTTGTTAAAGGAAGCACATGAAGGATTATGTGGAGATCATTCTAATGGAATTAAGCTAGCCGAGAAAGTCATGCAACAAGATTTCTATTGGCCATAAATGGTTAGTCAAGCAACCGAGTATGTCGAAAATTGCGAGAAATGCCAACAGTATTCCAAAATACCTCGGTTACCACCAAGTGACCCTACTACCATCTCAAGCCCATGGCCTTTTGATGTGTGGGGAATATATTTAATTGGGCCCTTGCCAATCTCCAAAGGAGAAGCTAAGCATGTGGTAGTCTCCATTGATTAATTTACCAAATGGGTCAAAGAAGAACCCCTTCCAACCATAAATTCCCAGAAGGTGTTGAGTTTTGTGATCAAGAACATCATCATATGCTTTGGGATACCCCATAAGATCATATCAGACAATGGAACCCAACTCGAGAGTGAGGAGTTGGCATGATTTTGCGAGAAGAACAAAATCGTAGAGTTTCTCATCCGCAGCACACCCTAGAGCCAATGGGGTCGTTGAAGATGCAAACCAAACCATTATGACCATCCCAAAGAAGTGATTGAACCAGACTAAAGGGAATTGGGTAGAAGAGCTACCGTTAGTACTTTAGGCATACAGAACCTCTGCCAAAATGGCAAGGGGACATACTCACTACTCCTTAACTTACGGATGTGAGGCAATGTTCCCAGTTGAAATTGAGATACCTTCATACAAAAGGATAGCTTACTCCTTCGATCCTAATTAAGAGTAGAAAAAGAAATCCTTAGACCTAATCCAAGGGTTAAGAGATGAAGCAAATGTTCAAACATCCGAATACCAAAGGAGAATCACCAAGCACTATAATTCAAGGATGAAACAAGAGCCTTCCAAAATGGAGATTTGGTACTGCGACGAGTAAGGGCCGAAACCAAAAATCCGACGGACATTCCACTTGCCCAAATTGGGAAGGACTCGTAGTCATTCACAAGGAAGTCATACCTAGAACATGTCGACTTTGCAAATCAAATGGTGACCTCATTCCAAAGACATGGAATTCAGAACACCTAAGACCATACTTCTTAGAAAAAAGTAAATAAAGGAAGGTCTACTCCAAGAATACTCATGCCAACAAGGGCATAGAAACCCTCTCGAAGTTTGGAATAACCCAAGAAGCATCAAACCACAAATGGATTTAAAAAACCCTTATCATTGCCAAGTTGGCCGAGGCAAGGCATCCCACGGAGAGGGATGGTATTTAAGCCTTTAACATCGTCTAAGTTGGAATGAACCAAGTTAAAGCATCAAAAGCGTAAGCCTTTGATCCATGCAAGAAATGGTCGGGATGGAGCTTCTATTTACCATGCCTTACCTCTGCTCGCAGAAGAGTACATCCTACCTCTACTATGAACTAAACAAGTCCTACCTCTACTCACAGGAGAGCATGCCTTACCTCTGCTTATCTTCCGCATTGTCCGCAGAAAGGAATGCAAATCCTTATCATCGCCTTTGATGGTCGAGATAAGGCACCCCTTGAAGGGGGTGGAGTGTAAGCCTCTATCATCACCTACGATGGCTGGGGTAGAGCATCGAAAGAGTAAGCCTTAGTTCCGTGTCTACGATGGCCCAGTTTGAGCATCTAAGCCCTTATATCGCCTACGATGGCTGGGGTAGGGTGCCTCTTGGAGGTTGGTCGGGTAAGTCTTTGGTACCTTCTTGAGAATAAGCTAGCCAAGCACACCGGATGCACAAGCCTAGGGAGTGGCCAACAAAGCACATACATCCTCTGCTTCAACAACTAAAGGCCTAGAGAGTTGCTCATGAAGCATGTACATCCTCTGCTTCACAAATCGAACCCGAAGGGGGTGAATAAACTCAATCTAGAGAAAGGTTTCTGGTCTTCTATCAAATACTTGAATTTGGGTGATGGTTCGGGCTACTATTAATTGCCTAAAAAAAGGTTTCTGATCCTCCATCAAATACCCAAATCTGGGTCATGGTTCGGGACTTCTATTAATTTCTAGAAGAAGGTTTTTGGACTCGTACCAAATACCTGAATCTGGGTCATTGTTCGGGACTTCTATTAAATTTCAGAAGAAGGATTTTGGTCTTCTATCAAATACCCGAATCTGGGTCATGTTGGGACTTATATTAATATCCAGAAGTGGATCTTCGAGCTTCCATCATTGTGACGACCGCCCATAACTCTTGCACTAAACAAGAGGAAAATGTGCTGAAAGACGTTCCAGGCAGCTATGGACTATCATCAAGGTAGGTAAACACATGCGGAACATGTCGTATAACTCACAACACAAGGATAAAATTTAACTGAACATATACAACAAGTAATAGTAGTGAAATAGAACTGAACATAATCTTAAACCCTTTTCATATCACCATGAAAAATCCATACAACCTTAGATAATACTATAAGAGTTTGTACATAAATTCCTCACTACAAAACTCAAAGAATACTTCAAATAGCGGAAGAACATTAAATATGTATAGTAGAAAAACTAATATGCAAGCCTCCAACTCATCACCGATCTACAGCATCGTCCACTAAGATCTGCTACCTATAATCTGCTACTTAGTTTCCATATCAAAACAGAATGGATGAAAAACCCAAGGTAATAAGAGGAAACATAAAATCTTGTGTCAGAAAACAGTCTTAGTGAGCGATAAAACAGCTATCTAACATCATCGATAAAGTATATGGAAATAGGTTAAAAGAACATCCAATCTACCAACATCACCGGAGAAGAAACCCAACCTTATCTTCCCCGCATCTGACAATGATAACCTTTACAACATCCATAGGTACGTAAACAAACAACATCAATCATAGCAAGCAGTTAAATTCTATGTTGACCATCCTAATTGAGATCAATACCACTTAAGCACAAGCCCCGAAGGCCGAAATCAACATCAAACAAGCACCCAAGAGATATCTCCTTCGATGTTAAACAAACCACATAAGATGATACAAGAGAAACAAACATCATCCATGACTCTGGCTATCACTACCTTTCCTACTTCAAAACCATCGCTAATCGTATGATGGCCAATCTTGCCATACGTCAAGGGCTAATGTTAACCCCGTTCTAACAAAAACTCCATAAGCCTTTCAAAGATATTTATCTCTTGGGCTTTCAATGATACCCAGAGTACTCGACCAACAACCTTCTAGTTTTTGGTGCCCCCAATGTACCCCTGCTTTGAGTCTGCCAGAACCTAAGACATCAATAATTTCCCAGCCTTCAATATCTCTAGTCATCCAACCCTGACGGCTATTCATAGCTCAAGCAACCTTCTTGAATAACCATTATCCTTCAACTCACAACCTTTTAATTATCTTCATAGTCGTTGCATTTCAACGATCCACAAATGTTCCACAATACATCAAACATTCCATCCTTGAATATACTTTTAAGCCACAACCAACATCGATCCAAAAACATACACCATTTGGTTGACACTTCATTCCAAGCATTCCCAAACTTCTCACTATGAAAACCTAAAACAGCGTTTGACCCTCTATCCATAACGTTTATAAACGTTGTCTCTTCCCTTAGGTCGTTTATTGACCTAACAACATTAGGTCCTTCTCGCGACCTAGTTTCTTAAGACGTTCAATGACCTAAGCTTCCCACGATCTAAGCTTGCTTCTTCACTTTCCAATTTCACACGATCTAACCTCGTCCAACCCGCCCCTCTAGGTCTTTCCATGACCTAATACACATAACTTGCTTCAGGAGCTCCAACGACCTTGATTGGACGATCTAACGCCGCCCGTTCTAGCACCATCAAAGCCCCCAACGACCTAGAGCCTTCCACACCGCTGAGCGACCTAGTGCCACCACTACTCCAATGACCTAGCACTTCAGCGACCTAGTGCCTTGTCTTGCCTAACGATCTAACATCCTCTTCACTAGATTGTTCCAGCGACTTAGTCTTCAGTGACCTAGTTTCTTAGAATCACCCCCTTATCTCCATTGATCTAGAGCAGACGCTATGCCATAGATGGCCTACTACAAAAACATCTAAGGTATTTCTAGCTAAAATGTTGCCACGGCTATGCAAATTTTTGTCTATTTCAATGCACTCTTCAATGTGTTAGCATAGATATCAAATTGTATTGCAGTAGCTCTTGATGTATTCTATTGGAAAAAATACACCTCAGCGATCCGCACCATTAGTTAAAACACAATCTTAGCCGTCCGTCTGCACCATCAATCGACACATCAGCAATTTCTATTTCCCACTTTTATTTTCATTCGCCCACTCTTCCCTTTTTCATTTCCTTCTCACCCCCAAATTTCTCTTTCAATCCCTAAATCGTCAACTAAAGGGCTTCTATAATTTTCATTCTTCTAAATGTTAATTCATCATGTCGACAGTATGTTCATTAAGTTAAAGCAGATATGGGTAGATTCAGGGTTTTGTTATGAGAAAAAATTCTGCGCCGTAAATCCAATAAATCGAATTGAGAGAAACTAAAATTGAATCAAATTGTGTAATGGTTTCTCTTTCAATATGGGTACGCTATGCTACTAACAAATTCGAATGCTCTATTTCCATCGGCTGGAAGGTAATTATTTCTTCAAATTTATTTTGTTTCGTTTTTTATATAATGTATTCTCGTTTTTAACTGGCTGATTACTTATATTAAACCTATGAATCGTAATTTGAGAATCTTCGATTTTAAGACAAATTGATTAATTTTTAGGGTTACACTAGTTAATTATAGGACAAATTGATTATTTTTTTTAAAAAGATTCTGTATCTCCAGAAAATGATTCTCTATCAAAGCAGAGGGGAGGAAGGTAGTCTACAAGAATTGGAAGAGGGGGAAAAACGGTAAGAACCACGCTTGGCAGGAAAGAATAAAGTATATTTGACAAATTCTTAATAGTAGTTAAAATTACTTACCAGTAATAACAGGAACAACTAGAGTATGCTTAGCAATAATATACAATAGTTTATAATAATTTTAGTTGAAAAATTATTTGTGCTAACTTTGCAATTAGCTTTTTTTTTTGTTTATTTCAGGCACCACATATATTAGTTAAAGAAAGCAAAAATGAATAAAGTATGATGAAGAAAAAGGAAAATTAATTATGCAGGTATGTCAATATACAACATTTTTTCTTTTTAGTTTTCCATTTATATTGTAATATGTCAGAACTAGCTCCATGTAATTTGTATTGATTAATTATTGTTACCATATCAATTATGATTGTTTGAGCCAAATATTTTCATTAGGGTAGATTATAGTGTCCAAAGCTAACTCAACATATATAAATATAGTTTACAAGCCAAACATATTATTTGGAAACATCTGCCACAAAGTTGCACACTAAAGTACCATGAGACAACCAAGTACTGTAGTCCAAACTCATTACCTGGAACTCTTATTTCTTATAGTATTCCTCGATGAACGGTCACACACACATGCGCATGTGCACGCACACCGAACTGAAGTCATAATATATACAACTTCATAATTTTTCTTTGTAGTTATTTACTTTATTTGCAGAGCATGGGTCACAGCTGCAGCTGGATCCGCATTTGCATCCATTGCCAACTCCCTTAGTAATCATCTCAAATCCATCAATTCCTCTGTTGATATGCAAGAATTCTACATAAGATGATAGCATCAATTTGAATGAGAATATATCTACAAGACTTCCATGTAGTTCATGCACAGTTTGTACCAATGCCAGAGACTCGGTTGACTCTATGTGTAGTGCTGCTATACTCTATGTGTAGGAAAACTTGGTTGAGGGTCCAATGTTACAGACAATATTTTTTTTTGAAGAAAGAATTAGAGTTTGGACATGCAGTTGTGGTGGTTATGAACAAAAATGACAGGTACTTGGCTCGCCCAGGATTTGTAATAAAGTCAACGTTCGATTTTTTCTTATAGATTTTTGATATGTACACTTTGCTGTTTGCTTTAGTAATTTCTTTTTCTCTTACAGATGTTGATCTCTATGCTTTAGATGATGAAAAAGTAAGTGTGCACTAAGAATATATTAGTTTTTTCTGTTGATTCCATTTATTTTAAATAGCTAGTATCTACTGGGTTCTTCTGACACAATAACACACATGTATAAAAGGATGAGAACAATATCGACTTTCAGAAACTTGTAGTGGACAATTGGGATGAACCATCAAGACGAGAAAGAAAACGAAAGTAAGTTTACCTCTAATGATGTATTTCTTGTATGTTATTAAAGCAATGTCTTTTTGAAATCAATTAATTACTTTTTTTTATAGTTACTCAAAGTCTGAATTAATTTAAATGTTATATTTTAGTGCACAAAAGTTACATTAGACAAATTAGATGTGCATACCTCTATTTCAGATTCACTTAGCCCCATGCCAATATGTGAATATAGGAAACACTTGCATGAATAGAGATAGAAGTCAACCGATTTTGATGTAACTTACAGATGGCATTTTCCTAACCCAAAAAATTCTTATGATGCTAAATCAAAGACCGGGTTTGTATTGCTTGAATTGTTAGGTGCAAAGAAGTTACAATTTTGAAAATTTTGTGGATTATGTTCTGAGCACAATTCTGCAAATTATTTATGCATCTAGAATCGAGTTTGTCGAGGTATGTATTTTTTTTATGGTATGCATTTCTAGGAGTAATCCTAAATAGAAATGCTCTAGCATCTGAATAAATAATATTTTGAAGCCGAATTCTTTAGGATTAGTGCTATGGAAAATATTTGTGTTTAATTATTGTTGATAAATAGTAAATATGCCTTCAATATTGTTTTGATTCATGCCGGAATATCCATGTAGGATCGGTATAATCTAGTATTAGAAATAGTGCTGATTTTACATTATAGGTTCGAATATTCCCTTGAAATTTGGAAATAGTACTGATTTTATAGTATTAGTTTAAACTCTTAAGATGGAAGTGATGATAAAAGCTAAATTTTGATATATGGTGAGTAAGCACTCAAACAATCTCTCTCCCTTTACCAGAAGTGTGAATATATTGTTGAATTATGTGAGGTTATAATTGGATTACTAAATTATTTACTAGGCTTTAAGCCTACTTATTTAAAATCTAAACCTAGATCATTGTCATGCTTGATTCCTAATATCAAAAAATTAGCAAGCTAACCCTTTGTTGTTAATAAACTTGGATTGCAGCTTGATCTAATATATAGATATTTTACCAGATGGAGCAACTTTTGTTTGGATTTTTCAAGTTATGTGCTGTAAAATTCACTTTGTTGCAACCTATTCAGCCTCATGGGTACACTGTTACTGTTTCATACGATCAAATGAAACTGAAGACTTAGCTAAGGCTGAAGCTACTTTGGGTGCAAAGATACCTAAACCAATATTCCATAGGGTTCGGGATGTAGCTCCTAAAAAGGCAATGTTTTGTTTAACTTTCAAGCTTCTAGAAGATTTATTTTCTAAATAAATTCATAAATCAGAAGGCAAGAACGATGTCTAATTTTATTTAGCTCCATGTTGAAAAATTCTTATTTTATGTATTTTTATTGATAAATGTAATGAATTCAGCTATTTTCTGTAATGAAGTTACTAATTCATAAATTGTGTAAACTTGAATTATTATTTTCTTAGTGTGAGTAATTATGCTTGTTGTTTGTGAAATAGCAGTTATAATTATAATATTATGAAATGTTTCATTAATAGCAGTTGAGGTAAAATTACTTTTAGCAGTTGTAAAACAAAATTTGACAACTGCTAGAAACAATTGTAAGAAAGTTTGACTTTATTATGATTGCGGATATAACTACTGATGACCAGTTGTGGTAGACATATTACAACTGTTTCTGACTGAATATATATTGTGTCTTTAGTACAAAGTAAGTAGACGACTGAATATATATTATGTCTTCAATTAGAGCCGACCCTAGGGGTAGGCTGTCGAGACAACCGCCTAGGGTAGCAGCAGGTGATGAGGGTAGTGGTAGGTGATGATAGCAACATTTTAGGATATGAAGTGTATAAAATTATGTGGCATTTGATTTGTTATTGAGGGTGCGTCCTAGTGGTCTGCAATCTTAAATAAGAACGAAGAGGGCAGGGATCGAAACTTGGCCACATCATTTCACGTTTTACTCAGAACTTTTTTTTCCGCCTGGGGAATTAAAATCAATTGGGCTGGGGCTGTCTTCAATACACGAAGTAGTCACAATGTAGTACAACTTCTATAGCCTTTAATAATAATGAAGCAGATTGAGTACGCAAAGGTTAAAGACCAGATTTGAATATTTTTTGGAGTGAAATGGAACTGGTCCAATATTTACTTTTGGAATATATACGAAATTGAATATTTAATAGCAATTTTAGAGAGAATTAGAAAGGGGGATTGTATTTTTGGTTTTGGGATGGTAAGAGGCTTATAAAAGAGTTAACAGAGGCTATCAAATAGGTGCAATCTTTCAGCAATTCCCTTTTGAAAAGAAGCATCAATTGAATTTAAAAAGTTGTTTGGATTTTCATTTGAATAGTTACATGACATGTTAAGTATTTTGCCGCGACCATTGGAATCGAAGTGTTTGATGTCTCGGTTGGTAAGTCTGTGGCACTTCCGTCCAAGAACACCACGGTTTGAATGCCTATGTTAACTTGTTTTTCTGGGTTCTTCTTTTTCCTACTTGAGTACATTTTCTAGAGGTTATAACTTTAAAGGCGCACGCAGACTAGTTGTGTGATGCGTGCGTTCCTCTCAGAACACTGGAGTTTGAATATTGTTGGGTGTACTTTTTACTTGTGTGCATTTCAGTAGCGTGAAAACACTTCATGCAAACTATTATGTGAAAATATGCTTAATTTGGTTGGACTTGTTTTCTTGTGGAGAAACATGTGTTCAAATCCCATGTGCATCCAGGTTATTTTATTTTATTTCTTTGTCCGCCTGTGCGAAAGCTACTTGAGTTCAAAACTCGTCTTCTCCTTTTTTTTAGTTCCACCTCCTTTCTTTTTTTAAGTCGCTTTCCAACCATCGTTTGAAGCTTTGACCTGAACTAACTCAACAAACATATTAGCAGTAATGTCATATAGCTGTTATCATTGAAGCACTATATAATGTATTTTTAACATCTATATGTGTAAAAATAATTGTTTAAAGTTTTTTGTTTCTGTAAACATGACGATTTAAAAGATTAAATTAGGATGATATTTTTGATCGATTAGATTGGTAGAGCTAAATTGAAATTAACCGAAACCAGTTAAACAAACCAAACCTCTTTTAACAATTAAAAGAAAAAAATCCATCTGAATCAGTAAATCGACCGTGTTCACCACTTGGACACTGTCTCCATAAATTGTTTCTCAGAGCTCTTTAGCAATATCAAATGGAACAGAAATTATGCAACGATTTTTACTATATACTTCAATTTCACATATGCATTACAAAAGTATTAACATTTATGCAGCCGATGTCGCTTTGAATAGCATTTAATATTTGTCTCCCAAATTTTTAACTTTTGCATTTTGGTTACTAGAAAAGGCTGAAAAGGTACGAGGTAATATATACTTAGGATAATTTAGTTGCATGGATGGATGAATAATTATAATATAAGTAAAAGTTGTAGGCTTATAGCGTCTTCAATTGTGACAGCAAGGGATGAAAATAACAACTATAAACTTCGTTTGCAAGGGCTAAACATGCGTTAATGATGATTGTACATCATCTTTAAAAACAGAGTACATGTATGTCATTGAAGAACTGACAAATAAGTATTATTTCAGTACAGACATGTTTCAAATGTTACTATATAAACCAAGGCATAACCAAAACAACCCAACTACGCTGGTAAGAGTAACGATGTTAAAAGATGTTGAGCTCCAGTGTATGACCGAAAGACAACACCACGTGTTGTCTTGTCTAAAAAGAACTGCATCTCCCATAAATAGTTAATATTTCTGATGCTGGACCATATCAATTTTGGTCTCATGTTATGAGCTGCAAAGTCCTACTGTAATTGTGTTGGACTGGTATGTGCACCTGGCATATACCCGAACATTTGATGAAATATGCAATGTACATGGAGAAACAACCGCAAAGACAAATCAAAGTATTCCAACTGGTTGAGATCAGTATACAAGCCATGTTTTGATCATTCATGCTCTCAGAAACTTTCCATGAGTCTGGCGGGCTTTGGTAGTTAGACAGCGGATATTTGGAGGCATTAAGGAAAAACTGCATCAACTTATACTAAGGCGGTACAAGCTACATCGCGGAGTTGTCAGCACATAGTATAGCGTTAGTATAGTATGATGCGCACACAAACACATAACTATAATGTAACAACCCGAATTTTTAATAACATGTTAAAACAAGAAATCAAGACAGAATTAAATCATAAGTTAAGAATCAATGGGAACGGGTTACGCCATTGCGTTCGTCTCGAAATTCTGCTTGAAAACGAGTCCAAAATTTCGTAAATCGGAGTCCTTATGACCAGGATATGACCCATAGAAGATTTCACAAAATTCAAAATTCAGCCCAAAATTCAAAATCAGCTCCAAAACAGATTTGGCAGAAAAATTTCCCGCCGTACCCCATGTCGACTGGGGAGTCGACTTGCCCTAGCCCAGGTCGACTGCCCAGTCGACTTGGGTGTCGACCTGGGGGTCGACCTCCCTGGTCGGCCATGTTTTCTGGTGCACCTGTTTGCTCCTTTGGGTCTGCTCAGCTAGCCTGTGACGGGATTTGATGGTTCAGATCTAAACTAGGGTTAATCATATGGCCTAAACTAGTCTCTACACCTATTAAAACACCCTAAGACCTAGCCTAAACCATCACAAATTATCCTAACAACTAAATTCTGCCAAAATGCTCCCTAATCATGGCCTCCATCTTCATCTTGAGAGCTTCTAAGGGAAAAAGGAGCAATCTTTCTTCATCAAATCAAAGGAGCTACTTATTCTCAAGGCTTGTAGTGTTGCTACATCATTCCTAGAGCTTCTACAACGTCTCTATCTTGTTCTATTTGGTTCTAGTTCTCATAGCCACGATTTGTAAGCCCCACTCTACTCTTAGATTTAAACTATGAAATTAATATGAACATGTAGCAAGTTGAAATGGGATTTTTGGTGTAATACTTGTCTTGGGGCTATATTTGTATGCATAGATCCATTTATGACTCTTTTGATCTATGATTGTGGAACTATCATGAACCTAGTACCGTTCATCTTGATTTTTAGGTAGAAGGCTATGAGTTTTATTTGGGGATTATGCATAATGCAACATAGAACCCCTCATAACTTTGATGTTAACTTGCCTAATGTTGAACTACATGCTACCCACAAGTTTATCACTCTATGTCAATTATTATCATGTTATCACCTTTGCCTATGATGTTGAACTACATGCTACCCACAAGTTTATTTGCTAAGTTTGATGTCATACATGTTTTGAGGCCAATTATAAGCTAGTTGTGATGAACACCTTTGCCTCAAGTATCATCATGTTTAACTTATGACCAACTTTATCACCTTATGCCCATCTTTGTCATGTTGTTATGTTCCCCTTCTTGATCTATGTGTATTGATGCGAATTTACGTGCGAATGGGAATACGTTATGGGTAGTTAGGTAAACTTGAAATGACATGAAAAACATGACTTGAAATGTGACATGAAACTTGATTATGCTTGAAAACTTGAATATGGTCATGACATGTAGAAAACCATAAAGTGGCCAACTCGAAGTTGGGTTGAGTTTGTAGCGTAAATCTTCCCGGAACCGCCCGGCAAATCCAGTGGCTACAAACAATAGGACCCAATGTGAGAAATTGGTCATATCGCGCTTGAAACCCGAGGTTAGACTAGGTTGTGGTGTAAAGCTGCCCGGACCCGCCCGGCATATCCTGTAACCACAACAAAGTCTAATGTGAGAGGTTGGGTGCATTAAATTAATTAATGCCACATGTTAGGGTTAAGTCATGAACCACTTGGATACACTTAACCAACTTGATACATGATTGGATAGGGTTAACCACACTTAACCCGTTGGAAACCCTAGTTACATGGTCCTTTTCAGCAGTAACCCTCTTGGATGTATCACGATACCCTAGGGACTAGCCTAGGGTGGGGCATGATTACTGGGCTGATTGTAAGCGACCAGGAAGACGACAGAGTAGGTGCGCCAGTGTAGGTTCAGGCGGACTATGGTCATGCACATAGTCCGAAGTTGAATAAAACAAACATGGGCACCAGTAGGTTTAGACTGTGCGTGCTTGATTCGTGTCAGTGGTTGGCACCCTAGGGCTTGATACACCCTAGTGTGGACCTAGCACAGTTCGACTACATTCCGTGATTGGGCCGTATGACACCGACACTCGACGAGTTAGGCTTATAGGGAGCTGATCGACTAGATTGTATAGTTGGACCTTGACTTGGGTCAACTCATGATATTGGGCCAAGGGATCATTTCTTGTTTATACTTGACATGGGTTGGAATACTAGTACTATTGGTGCAAAAACTAAACCTTGTATATGCGATGGCACAATTGATCTACCTTGTTATCTATTTATCATGCCAGTTAGTTACCATCTTTATGTTTCATCTCAGTTTCTCATGTTTAGTTAACTTCATTAGTTTTTATACTAATAGTAGGTAGGACTTACCAGTCTTTATGACTGACCCTTTTTCTTTCGCCTCTTTTCTTCCGTTCCCCCCCCAAGGTTCTCAGGGAGGGAACACTAGTGCTTAGCTTGGACATTTGGCTTGCTTTCTTGACAGCTCATGTACGGTTTGGACTTGAGCTTGCTATGGCTTCACCGCATCTATCTTGGGGATAGTTTACTTTATGTTATTTTCAGTTTATGTTTTCTAGACTTGTGGTAGTTGGGAAATAATGACTAAGTACTTTGATGTAAGTTGACTATTTGGTTTTGAAATGGTTAACTATGGTTTTTAAATTTCTGCCACTGCTTTACTTATTTATTTATCAATGTTCTGTCTTGTGATATCTCTGTGCATGTTTACCTAGACAACACCCCTCCAAAGCTAGTGCATTCTCTTGTGAGTGACCCTGGCGGAGGTGGGGTGTTACATTTGGTATCAGAGCATGAGGTTTACTAGACCGGACAAAAAGTTTTAAAAACCCTTTTTGAAAAACTATTTTCAAAATCAATTAAGTATTTTTCCAAGAAAAAGTCTAGTTTATTTTAAAAGTCTATTCCCCAAAAGCCATTAGCACTATCCTTTGTTTCCTCGTGCTGAATCTATCTTTTCCTTTTTCAGCATGGCCGATCTTAACCTTCCCAAGGGAGTATCCATACCCGTATGGTTCCGAAGGTACTTGGAAGCTAGGGCCAACGATGCGGGCCCAGCAAACATTCCCACTCCTCCTCCCGCACCTGAGGTTCCTCCTCCTCCTCAGTGTCCACAAGCGGATTTCGCGAAGATTTGCAAAGACTTTAAGGCGATGGGTGGCAAGAATTTTGTTGGGACAGAGACTTATGTTGAGGCAAGAAACTGGTTAAGGGAAACTAAAGACCTTTTTGCTATCTTTGATGTTGAAGATCGTAGGAAAGTTCTGTTGGCAGTATGGCTATTGAAAGAGGAAGTTGCTTATTGGTGGGAAGTCACCAACGCTACTAGACCTATAGAGACTTGGGCCAACTTTAGGATGAGGTTTGGGCTTAAATTTCTATCATCTACTGAAGAGAATCTGCAATTGGAGAGGTTTATATCTTTGAAGCAAGGGGACATGACCGTGAGGGAGTATGTAAATAAGTTTAACCAGCTTGCTCGATTCGGTTTAGACATGGTTAACACACCCCAGAAGAAGGCTCTACGCTTTGCTCGAGGATTGAATGAGCCATTGCAAGATTTGGCCATGTCTCATATACCCATGGGGGCCACTTTTGAGAGCTTAGTGGATATGGCCTTGCTTCAAGGAGATGATAAGAATGGCAAGAAAGAAGTTAAGCTTAACGAGACTCAAACCAAGAAGGCGGACTCCAAGTGGGGAGGCAACCAGAACAACCAGAACAACAAGAACAACAAGGGTAACAAGGTCAACAACAACAAGGCAAGGGAGACAAGGAAGTGCAACTTCTGTGGGATCACTGGGTACATAATCAAAGATTGTAGGAAGACGAAGAGGAAGTTGGGAGAATGCTTTCATTGCAAAGAGTCGGGACACTACAGTAAGGATTGCCCAAAGAAGCAAGGGCAGGGGCAAGGACAGACTCAGCGGGCAGGACCTTCTGGAGGGCAGATGCATGCTCTCAACACTAATCCTGCTCCGGACCGAGGTAGTATTTCTGTAGAAAGCCTTGTTTACATTTCTGGTTTTCCTGTTCGAACTTTATTTGATTTTGGCGCATCGCATACCTTTATTTCTTCTGAAATTGTTGAAAGTTTGCACCTAAGTACTAGTCTAGTTGAGGATCCCGTTAGTGTTTCAAATCCAATTGGGGGTTCCGCCCATCTATCTATGATTTATATGGATTTGAGGATTTCTATCTTGACCGCAGAATTCACATGTAATGCTTATGTTCTCGGGTTTATGGGATACGGGTTGATTTTGGTCATGGATTGGTTGTCCAGTTATGGAGCCATTCTCGATTGTGAGCATAGGGTAGTGAGGCTTATGACTCGCCTTGGCAATACCCTAGATATTTCTTGTAACCCTCTAGGTCCCGTCATGTTATGTTATCTTAAATCCCTCGACTCATCTATTGACAATCTTCAATCTGTGAGGGTGGTCCGCGAGTATCCTGATGTTTTTGATGAGGTGAAGGGGTTACCTTCTAAACGCGAGATAGACTTCTGAATTTATCTTGTTGATAATGCCAAGCCAGTTTCATTACCTGTTAGGCACATGGCCCCGCGAGAAAGAAGAGAGCTTAGCAAGCAAGTCAAGGAGTTGCTTGAGAAAAATTTCATTAGGCGAAGCATTTCTGAATGGGGTGCTCCTGTGGTATTCGCTACTAAGGCGGATGGTTCGCTTCATCTATGTGTTGATTATCGTGAGTTAAACAAGCTGACAAAGAAGAATAGGCACCCGTTACCGAGGATTGATGATCTCTTTGACTAGCTTGTAGGTGCTTCTGTTTTCTCTCAGCTCGATCTAGCCACTGGATTCCATCAAATTAGAGTCGCTAAGGATAGTATTGACAAGACTGCGTTTAGGACTCTAGATGGATTCTTTGAATGGCTCGTTATGCCGTTCGGTTTGACTAATGCACCCGCATACTTCGTTGATTTGATGAGTAGGGTGTTTAGGGAGTTCCTTAATAAGTTTGTGGTTGTCTTCGTGGATGATATTATGATCTTCTCTAAGGACGAGGAAGAGCATGCTATACATCTCAAGGAGGTTATGGATACGCTTAGAGCTCATCAGTTAAAATCCAAGTTCTCCAAATGCCATTTCTAGAGAAGGGAAGTTCGGTTCCTTAGGCATATAGTTTCTAAGCAAGGCATAGCTATGGATCCCGCTAAAGTAGTGGCGGTACAAGACTGGAAAGTTCCGAAAAATGCAACTGAAGTGAGAAGCTTTCTCGGTCTGGCAGGATTTTATAGGAAGTTCATTAAGGACTTCGCTAATATTTCAGCCCCTCTGACTAAGTTAACGAAGAAGAACTTAGTCTTTACATGGGACTTAGAGTGTGAGCTTGCTTTTCAAAGGCTCAAGAAAGCCCTCACCACAGCTCCAGTTCTAGCATTACCCGATGGAGGGAAGTTGTTTACCGTGTACACCGACGTATGTGGCACGGGATTAGGCGCTGTCCTGATGCAAGAAGGGAGAGTGATATGCTTTGGGGGTAGGCAACTCAAAGTTCATGAGAAGAACTATCCCACTCATGATTTGGAGTTGGCGGCGATCGTCTTTGCACTCAAATCTTGGCGCTATTATCTTCTAGGTGAAAGGTTTGAGTTATATACTGATCAAAAGTCGCTCAAGTACCTCTTCTCGCAGAAATATTTGAATCTAAGGCAGTAGAGGTGGATGGAATTCTTGGCATCATATGACTTCGATATAGCTTATACCCCTGGCAAGGGTAATGTTGTGGTGGATGCGCTAAGTAGAAGAAGGTTGACTTTGAGTCCATTGTTTGTTGAGATGAAGAGCCTAGAGTTCTTGGCAACCTTTGATTTTGCACCTGCTGTTGAGTTGATGACTAGTTCATTAGCATCCCTTGAGCTTAGATCTAAACTTCTTGATCAAGTTGGGGCTTAACAGAGGGAAGACCCGCAGATAGTCGAGATCATGGACAAGTTGATTCGTGGTGAGATGTCAAGTCACCTCGCTAGATATACTATTGATGACAAGGGGTGGCTAAGGCGTGATGGAAGACTATGTGTCCCACAAGTGGGAGACTTAGTAAATAAAGTTCTTGAGGAGGCGCATCACTCGAGGATGACTATACATCCCGGAGGGGATAAGATGTACCGGGATATGAAGCGCATTTTCTTTTGGGATGGGATGAAAAAGGATGTTGCAGAGTTTGTCTCTAGATGCATTTATTGCCAACAAGTAAAGGCCAAGTCGAAGAAGCCCAGGGGGCTACTGCATCCATTGGAGGTCCCGCAATGGAAGTGGGAAAGTATCTCTATGGATTTTGTGGATGGATTGCCGAGATCAAGGAAGGGGAATACTAGCATATGGGTCATAGTGGACAGACTCACGAAGAGCGCTCATTTCATTCCAATAAAGAGAAAGAGGACCGCATCATGGCTAGCATCTGTTTATCTTCGAGAGATAGTGCGATTGCATGGAGTTCCTTCTAGTATAGTTAGCGATCGTGACCCAATCTTCACTAGCCAATTTTGGAATAGTTTGCAAGAAGCGATGGGTACGCGATTGAATCTAAGTACAGTCTATCACCCACAGACGGATGGTCAGACCAAAAGGGTGAATAGGGTACTAGAAGATCTGTTGAGGCTATGTATTCTTGACTTTGATGGCACTTGGGAAGACCACCTTCCTCTCGTAGAGTTTGCTTATAATAACAGCTACCAAGCAAGCATAGGGATGGCACCTTTCGAAGCTTTATATGGGAGGCCGTGCAAGTCACCAACATGTTGGTGGGAGACGACGGATAAGCTGATACTTGGGCCCGACATGATAAGGGACACATCCGAGAAGGTTGAGTTGATTCGAAGGCGGATGAAAACGGCCTAGGATAGACAGAAATCGTATGCAGACAAGCGAAGGACAAACTTAGAGTTTGAAGTTGGAGATATGGTCTTTGTGAAGGTTTCTCTCTTGCGAAATGTGGTTCGTTTTGTAGCAGCTGGAAAGCTAGCACCAAGGTTCGTAGGACCATTCCCTATCATCGAGAAGATTAGGCAAATGGCTTATAGGGTGGAATTGCCCGAGAAGCTGGCTGGAGTGCACAATGTCTTTCATGTCTCGCATCTCCGAAAATGCCTACATGAATCAGCCGAAGTAGTTGAGCCTAGCATTCTTGAAGACGTGGAGGTAGAGAAAGAGGCAACCCTGAGGCGAGCTCCTATTCGTATCTTGGGAACGGAGATTAAGAAGCAGAGGAATCGAGAAGTCAAGTTAGTAAAGGTTCAGTGGAGTGAAGCCGATGAAGATGCAACTTGGGAAACCGAGGAGAAGATGCGTGGGCTTTATCCATTTTTTTTAGGGTACATTCTCAACCTTTTTTCCTAGTTAGCATATCTTTCTTTTGCTATCCATGTTTATCTCGTTATTTCGTTAAACCTTGTCATGAGAACCTTAGGTAGAAACCCTTTGGATGAAACATGTATTTGAAACATGTTATGCTTGATGGTTGCAAATGGTTGCAAGTGTTTGCAAGTGGTTACTCGTGGATGCATGATACACGTTAGGCACTAAGATCGGCTCACACACTTTCATATTGCATATGCATGAGTGTTTATGCTTATTCATGGATGAAACTTGTTATGCTATCACGTGGATGTTGCGTATGAATAAATGTTATGTGCACTCATGTAGAGATTATAAATTATGTTAGAAATTTGCGTACATTTGGACTCATTTCACTAACATATTCTGCATTAAGGAGGTTTACTGAGTCAGTAACCGCCTGATTTTTTTTGCATTAGATAGGTGCATATACAAAAACTTTTCCATATGTTCATACAGCATTATAAATGTTTTAAGGACAATGATTACTTGTGGATGATGTTTGAGTAGATGGATAATGGATGGTAGGATACGTTCTTCCTAACTTGGAGATTTCGGGGACGAAATCCTTTAGGGTGGGGAGAATGTAACAACCCGAATTTTTAATAACATGTTAAAACAAGAAATCAAGACAAAATTAAATCATAATTTAAGAATCAATGGGAACGGATTACGCCATTGCGTTCGTCTCGAAATTCTGCTTGAAAATGAGTCCGAAATTTCGTAAATCGGAGTCCGTATGACCAGGATATGGCCCATAGAAGATTTCAGAAAATTCAAAATTCAGCCCGAAATTCAAAATCAGCTCCAAAACAGATTGGGCGGGAAAATTTCCCGCCCTACCCCAGGTCGACTGGGGAGTCGACTAGGGAGTCGACTTGCCCCAGCCCAGGTCGACTTCCCAGTCGACTTGGGTGTCGACCTGGGGGTCGACCTCCCTGGTCGGCCATGTTTTCCTGGTGCACCTGTTTGCTCCTTTGGGTCTGCTCAGCTAGCCTGTGACGGGATTTGATGGTTCAGATCTAAACTAGGGTTAATCCTATGGCCTAAACTAGTCTCTACACCTATAAAAACACCCTAAGACCTAGCCTAAACCATCACAAATCATCCTAACAACTAAATTCTGCCAAAATGCTCCCTACTCCATCTTCATTCCTGAGAGCTTCTAAGGCAAAAAGGAGCAATCTTTCTTCATCAAATCAAAGGAGCTACTTATTCTCAAGGCTTCTAGTGTTGCTACATCATTCCTAGAGCTTCTACAACGTCTCTATCTTGTTCTATTTGGTTCTAGTTCTCATAGCCACGATTTGTAAGCCCCACTCTACTCTTAGATTTAAACTATGAAATTAATATGAACATGCAGTAAGTTGAGATGGGATTTTTGGTGTAGTACTTGTCTTGGGGCTATATTTGTATGGATAGATCCATTTATGACTCTTTTGATCTATGATTGTGGAACTATCATGAACCTAGTACCGTTCATCTTGATTTTTGGGTAGAAAGCTATGAGCTTTATTTGGGGATTATGCATAATGCAACATAGAACCCCTCATAACCTTGATGTTAACTTGCCTATGATGTTGAACTACATGCTACCCACAAGTTTATCACTCTATGTCAACTATTATCATGTTATCACCTTTGCCTATGATGTTGAACTACATGCTACCCACAAGTTTATTTGCTAAGTTTGATGTCATACATGTTTTGAGGCCAATAATCCTATAAGCTAGTTGTAATGAATACCTTTGCCTCAAGTATCATCATGTTTAACTTATGACCAACTTTACCACCTTATGCCCATCTTCGTCATGTTGTTATGTTCCCCTTCATGATCTTTGTGTATTGATGCGAATTTACGTGCGAATGGGAATACATTATGGGTAGTTAGGCAAACTTGAAATGACATGAAAATCATGGCTTGAAATGTGACATGAAACTTGATTATGCTTGAAAACTTGAATATGGTCATGACATGTAGAAAACCATAAAGTGGCCAACTCGAGGTTGGGTTGACTTTGTAGCGTAAATCTACCCAGAACCGCCCGGCAAATGCAGTGGCTACAAACAATAGGACCCAATGTGAGAAGTTGGTCATATCGCGCTTGAAACCCGAGGTTAGACTAGGTTGTGGTGTAAAGCTGCCCGGACCCGCCCGGCATATCCAGTAACCACAACAAAGTCTAATGTGAGAGGTTGGGTGCATTAAATTAATTAATGCCACATGTTAGGGTTAAGTCATGAACCACTTGGATACACTTAACCAACTTGATACATGATTGGATAGGGTTAACCACACTAACCCATTGGAAACCCTAGTTACGTGGTCCTTTTCAGCTGTAACCCTCTTGGATGTATCACGATACCCTAGGGACTAGGCTAGCGTGGGGCACGATTACTGGGCTGATTGTAAGCGACTAGGAAGACGACAGAGTAGGTGCGCCAGTGTAGGTTCAGGCGGACTATGGTCGTGCACATTGTCCGAAGTTGAATAAAACAGACATGGGCACCAGTAGGTTTAGACTGTGCGTGCTTGATTCGTGTCAGTGGTTGCCACCCTAGGGCTTGATACACCCTAGGGTGGACCTAGCACAGTTCGACTACATTCCGTGATTGGGCCGTATGACACCGACACTCAACGAGTTAGGCTTATAGGGAGATGATCGACTAGATTGTATAGTTGGACCTTGACTTGGGTCAACTCATGATATTGGGCCAAGGGATCATTTCTTGTTTATACTTGACATGGGTTGGAATACTAGTACTATTGGTGCAAAAACTAAACCTTGTATATGCGATGCCACACTTGATCTACCTTGTAATCTAATTATCATGCCAGTTATTTACCATCTTTATGTTTCATCTCAGTTTCTCATGTTCATTAACTTTATTAGTTTTTATACTAATAGTAGGTAGGACTTACCAGTCTTTATGACTGATCCTTTTTCATTTGCCTCTTTTCTTCCGTCCCCCCCACCCCCCAAGGTTCTCAGGGAGGGAACACTAGTGCTTAGCTTGGACATTTGGCTTGCTTTCTTGACAGCTCATGTATGGTTTGGACTTGAGCTTGCTATGGCTTCACCGCATCTATCTTGGGGATAGTTTACTTTATGTTATTTTCAGTTTATGTTTTCTAGACTTGTGGTAGTTGGGAAATAATGACTAGGTACTTCGATGTAAGTTGACTATTTGGTTTTGAAATGGTTAACTATGGTTTTTAAATTTCTACCGCTGA
Source organism: Allium sativum (assembly GCA_030737875.1). Lineage (NCBI taxonomy): Eukaryota > Viridiplantae > Streptophyta > Magnoliopsida > Asparagales > Amaryllidaceae > Allium > Allium sativum. Next base: position 544,404,272 of record CM060913.1, on the reverse strand, counting down.
TTTACTTATTTATTTATCTATGTTCTGTCTTGTGATATCTCTGTGCATGTTTACCTAGACAACACCCCTCCAAAGCTAGTGCATTCTCTTGTGAGTGACCCTGGCGGATGTGTGGTGTTACATATAATATATACATTATATATATATATATATATATATAAGCACACTCTCACACATGCGCAGGCGCTTTGTAAAAAAAGCGTACATATGTAAAGTCCAATGCTTCCAATGACCGAACAGAAGAGCATGAAATAACTGCTATAAACCATGCATTGTGATGTCCTTCGGCAGTGCATCCATATTGGCCACTGGACATTTAGGGTGTATTGTTGAAAATTTCGATTGTATACATGATTATAATACATGTATCAGTTGATATGTTCGGTCCATTTGCTATATGTTTTTGCCTAAAAACATAGTTTTCACTACATTTTTCTCCTTTGAGCTTTCACAATCTATCACATTTTTAAAACACCAAATTTCAAATCTCACCAAAATTACATAATTTTCTTTATTTATTAACCTTTCTTTTGCTTTTCATATAAGCATAGAAAAATTTTCTTCATTCAAATTCTATTTTCAATCCCAAGATGTATTGTTAACTTTTTTCTCAATTAGTCAAAACCAACAGCTTCATTTGGTTATACTATTCAGTTACTCTTAAATCAACAAAGCTTACAAAGCTTGCTTTTTTCCCTGAAAATTCATTTCAAGTCATTTTTATTTGCTAATAAAATATGCTACAATTTTTATTCTTACTTTGCGAAGAGCAATTGTTTAAGAAACCATTACAACACCAATTTCGAACACCCAAGCTACTCTAAGACACCCTCGAGACACATTTTAAGATCAGAGATTTAATACAGTATGTACGTCAGAAATACCCTTGTGTCATGTAAGATCTCCTACACGAGACAAAGAGATATCTTATGTAAAAATCCCAAGGCAAAAAGTAAACCAAAATTATGATTTGAAACCTTGAACTAGCCCACTGTAACTAAAAATTTATTCCTCTACTAAAACCAATTTTCCTTCTCAAAGCCTTATTGTACAAGTCTCTTTATTCCCAGGTAAAACTATAAAAATCATGCCTATTCCCAGTAAAGCAATAAGAACCTCTACTAATCTTATATGTGCTTTATTTATGGTAATCTGACTATTTATAACTATCTGGATAATCTTTGATTTTTTCTCTATTACTTATTGGAAAAAATGTAGTGAAAACTGCTATTTATTGGGAATACGTCATATGTAGTATACAACATATTATAGGTTAATATATGTTCGAAGCACGCTACCTACGTAAGTTTCAAATTTGAATTCTCTTCGATCAAAGTTGAAGCGCCTAACAACTAGAGCTCACAAATCTTATTTACATATCTTGTGCATTAAAGAAACACCTACATGTAATGGTTTATGTATTTAACATCAAATAGAATGAATTAACAAAAAAATTACCTAATCCAGGAGGTGGTGGGGGATATGGCTGTCCACCTATCTTAACAAGAAGTAAAAGAATGGAAAATGTCATGATATAATTTGTATGCACTTTTTTGTATGTAATAAGTTGAGAATCATCTTTGCAAATGTTATGATATTGTTAACAAGGGCAATGGTCCAAATTTTTTATGATAAGAATGGATTAATCTTTGTGTTTTTCAGAAGATATTTGGGTCATCAATCTTTGTGTTTCATATTAAAACAATTTTCAATCTTTATGTTTCCTCAAGAATTTGATTATTCTCTTTTGATACAAATAGAAATAAGATACCGCTCTACTTCATTATTCTTGTTTGATACGAATAGAAATATATTAAACAAATATAATATGGCAATAGAGGGAGAAAACCAGAAACAGAGCTACAGATTAGAACTGTAACCCAAGTCAAAATAATTGACAAATTCTACTTCGATATTCAAAATTAACACCCATTTATTTTATTATTTGTTTAGTCTGCTAATCCATCTATATAAACAGCGTCATTTCACGTACCTAAGCATCCCATTTGAAATACTTTTTCTTTAACATCACAAGCTCTCTGGCACGCTGTTAAATTAATTTTTTACTTCATAAATTTAAAATGGGAAAACACAAGAGTTCTTATCATGTTCTTCGTAGCTTTTGTGTACTCTCATTTTATACAGATTGCTTAAGGTCACACAATATCACCCTCACTTACGATTGACAGCAAGGAAATTGATCAAGGAATAGCGTATCTAATTGTACTTCTAGTTATATTTCGTGTGCAATAAAGAAAATGCCTACATCTAGTGGTTTATGTATTTAACCGTTGACACCAAATATTGGCACAAAACCCTAAGAAAAGATTGTGTAGAGAATCAATGAAGAATAATGACAATAAAAAGATAAAAACGAGGAAGATCACACACAAATTTATAGCAATTCAGTGTTAATGAGCCTACATCCACTTTATAATCTCTCAATTTAATTGTTTTCACCGGAAATGGTTCAAACACCAAGGGTACAATGAATGTACTTCACCAATATGGTTAGAAAATATGTGGAGCGGCACTCAACAACAATTGAAAGCAAAAACGTAAAGAAAAACAAAATGGTGACAAGATTTTAGAGTGGTTCAGCCTTGTGTTAGGCCTACATCCACTATGAATGGGGTTTTCATGATGATGATTACAGGATATATTAGCTCTTCTTCCTTATACATCTTCTTATTCACTCAACATATTCTCACTTTTACATACAAATTTCACTTAGATACACGAGATACAATGGTAGAATGGTAGGATTTACAATGAAGAAGGATAGATAGGCGACGGAGGCGGAGGATGTTTTGGATCTTTCACGCTTATCAGATTTTGATGGACGCCATGGCCAAATGGATGAAGGATCTTCAGATGATGATGATAATCATGGCCGAAAATGTTTAAGAAATGGCTAATGATGGAATTTAGCAGCACTTCATGGTGGCCAAAGGTCTCCCCTTTTTAGTGGTAACTATGGCATATTTATAGATGCTCCCCTCTCTCAATAAATGAATTGGAGTACCTCTTCGTAGGCTATAGGTCGCCTGTCTTATTAATTACGAACATGCCACTGCTTGGCTCTAGCCAACTAGTGACAGCTGTTTCCAGCTATCCTGTGTGAGCGACTGCATAGGAACGAGTGATGTGTTATCACTTTTGAGGCCTTCGCATATACATCATCTGGTTGAAGCACTCATATCTGATGGTGGACGAGCGGTTGATCCAAACCTGTAAAGCTGATATGTTCTTGATTGCTCTGATTGTAGTACTAGCGACAGATCAAGGGAAGAACGAGAGTTCAAGGTTGAACTCCTTGAGCGGATGTGAGGTCCATGGGTGGTTTCGTGGTCGAACGATTGTAGAATGGATCATATGACCGAAGCTGGTTCCCTGCTTTGCCTTGTGCGATCGATTTCTTTGATGCGAGAATAAGCGACTTTCATGATATGAGCGTTCTCTGCAAAATGTGCGGGCCTTACAGTTTTTAGGCATTACAGTTCTTAATGTGCGACCTCACTGTATAATCGTGTTGCACTTATGACTACTTTTTGCCATCGTGTTTGAGCCATAGTCCATGTTCGACCTTGTTGCGTATAAACGATCTTGGCATACATGTACGAATCTTGTGAATGCTCATTCTATGGTTCTAGTATGGACTTAATTCTTTGATGCATATATGATCCCTAAGGGATAAACATTTTCCCCTCGAAGTTTGTAATTCTTAGCTTGCGAAGATTACATGCTTTGAAATAATGAAATGTAACGTTAATTGACGGATTAAGTCTAATTCTTTGTAGGATGAACAAGCTTACTAACGTTATGTTCATATTGAATATCCTTATGATCGTTCGTGCATAGACATAACTGTTTTGCTGACTGGGTCGAACGCGCTATTTTCCGGGATAATTAAGTGTTTTACCCACGCCTGATGAAGCTGTCGCATCACTTTAATTTGAAAGGACATTTGAGTCCTCTTTAAGTATTGCAACTTCATTTTCCCGCTCCTTATGTATTTTATTTTTCTAAAAAACTTGCTTTAATGGCAGCTCTACTTTTGGAGATTCCTTATTACCTCCGATTATTACCTCCTTAGTTTGCTATCTTGCCTGGATTCCCTCAATTTCGAAATTGGTCAGAGCGCTTCTTCTTCTAAATCGAACTTGCTTGCTGTTATGTAAATAAATTTCTCCTTTAACTTTTCTTCTTGAGTTAATCCCGCTTTCCCCATAAAAGTTTCGAATTCGTAAAAGACGAATTATATGACCATGCATTGAAGCTTTATCCAATTTGGCTTAGTTTGTTCAAGAGTTTGAACACAATTATTTGATAGACTCGATTTGCACAACAGCCCCTTGTTTTTTGATTGCAACGAAAAGTTTGAAGGTTGCTTGTTAGAATGTTTTTGAAACGACGATTTCAATTTATCCTGCCTTTGCCAAATACTCGATGAAATTTCTATATCATATATCTTTAATATTGTTGTCATTGCTTTATGTTTTTTTCATTGCTAGCAGTGTTTACTTGTTATGAGCATCAATAGTCATTTGATAAGCGACTGGGCTAGAACCTTCATATATGTAGGGGTTACGAGTGATCAGTCGATCCTGGTTCTCTTTTGTTGGCTAAACTTTCCTTGTAATATTGTATTCGTAAACCATACCACATACCTTTGAGCTTGTTTGTATTGCTGGTAAGTCTTAGGAACTTGGCATGTTTGATGGAATGCTTGGTTTGAAGGGCACATTTGCTTGAAAGTTGCTCTTCCTTTACTATTAACAACCTGGCTGAAGCTTATTTTATGTCTATCCTTGTAGAAATGCAAATCAAAAACCAACCTAGTCAAAGCCTTAATGAAAGTACTATGTCTAAAAAGCCGAAGGTTCTGGTCAGGTGGCTGAGGTTGCCCCAACTGTTGGCTCTGTTAGTCAAATTTATCCTCATCCCCGACTCCTTGAATGGGTGCCTTCTGCCAGTCGTAAAATCGACGCTCCCATTCAACTTATATCTTCAAATTTGTGCTCGTTTCAAATTCTCGAAAGATGAAGCTAGGTTTCCCAGGAAAGAAGATTCGGCTGATCGTCCTCCCCCTGGGTATGTAGCAGTCAACCATCGTATGTTATCCAACGGAGCGGTTCTTCCTTTTAACTCCTACTTAGAATCATTCTTGCGATATTTTTCTATTGCCCCATATCAATTGCATCCCACTGGATATCACATTTTACTGGGGCTATACATACTTTTTATGAGAGTCAAGCAACGAGCACCTATGTTTTTGGACATCTGTTACTTATATGCTTTCAAAAGAAGGGAGGAAGACAGTCCTTCTTTCATTCCATGGAGGGATGATACTGTAGGATTATTACAGGCCTAACAGATGGTGTCAAAGGGTTTCCAGACCAATACTTTCATGTTCGATGTCCTCCGAGCTTCTATGGGATGTGGATGGAAGGAGGTAACTACCCCCTACATGGAATTTTTTTCTTCTCCTTTTTTAATGGTTCTCTTTCTATCTTGCAGCATTTCGTTCCAATGAAGGCCTCGTCCTTAACCAGGCTCTTTTTGATTCTTTGGTCGCTATTAACAAGGTTGAGAGAAGTAGACAAGTGCTTCTTTCAGAGGAAAACCTTCGCAAATATCATCTACTCCATCCTTCAAGGTCCATTAAGAAAACCTTGGCTTATACGCAAAGTGCCACAGGCAAATCATTTACCAAAAAGAAGCGCTTAGTCCTAGGTGATAGTAGCCAGTCTTTTCCAGGATCTCCCTTACTTCCAATTATTGAAGAAAGTGAAATAGATGGTACAAAAGATGATATACTCTCTGACAAGATTATTGAAAATCCCGCCCCCCTTTTTACCTAAGAAGAGAATTCTACAGGAACTTTCAGAGGCTTGGGAGATTTAGACACCATCAATTATCTTAATCAAGGTGATAGTGTGACTTCAGTTCCTGCAATGTCTATCACGGAGAAAACCCAAGAGACTGCCTAGCAGCCTGGGAAGGCATTCCATTCAGGAGCTCCCCTTGACATTGGTTCATTATCGGATGTGAACTGAAATAACTATTATAGGCATTTTCTGCAGACCTTACAGTTTCTTTGTATGCTTGCTAATGTTTTGTTTCGTTCCCTTAGCCAGGTATGGGTATGCTACACTCAGTATCAGATAGTTTCTTTCAATAAGGTGGCTCTACTGATCCGCAAAGTGTTTTAGAATCTCGCCTTTCTCGTCATTTGAAGTGCTCCCAGTCGTCCTCGTGTTCTCAACCTTAGCACATTCTCGAACTTTCGTTGACTAATTCATTAAGGAGGGAAGAATCCGATTATGTAGGGGCATCAGTTAAGGACAATAAGTGTGGACACCTTACAGAAAGAGAGAAAAAGAAAAGGAGCAGGAACGACCGTGGCAAAAGTGAAATTCACGAATGTTCTTCATTATCTAATTTTTTAGACCTTGATGTCCCTACTTCCCCAGACGACCCTTTATTCCAACCTCTGCTCAAATTTAGACAACTCTCGATCGACCTTCTTACAGGGTTTCTCCTGGTAACTTGATTCTTAAGGATCGTTTCGAAGGTTGGGATTTAAGAGGAATGCATTTTGACTTAGATCTACATCCGAACGATAGATGAGATGCTGTTGAGGGTTTAAGTACTATCAAAAATTGCATGATTACCCAGTTTAACACCACCAAAAGTCAACTTGAAACACGATTGAATCTGGCCACGAGTACGGTTGATAGGCGGTTAGAACATTGGGCCAAGTTTGATTACGAGTTCCAAAGGTTGAATACCCAGCATCTTGACCATATTTACGTCTTGGAGAATGACAAAGCTGGGTTAGTTCACCTAATCAAGTTTCAGGAATTTGCAATCGCCTCTTTAAAAAGTGGGAATGTTAGAGTGAACAACCTGGAGGCTAGAAATGAGGAACTCAAAAGGAAGCTCGAGGCTGTAAGGGGGGAACTCCAAGAGGCTCAATCTTCCAAAGAACTTGCTTAGCGTTAATTGGCTTTGGAGATTCGAGCTTTGGCATCTCATGAGCAAGAAAAAGTTGTTCTTGAGGGCAGGATTATTTCTCCAAATGGGACTCCTAGGATTCTGAAAGAGAACAAGATCGACCTGCGCAAAGAACTTGATGAAGCCAAGATTAGGGCTGATAATAATTTATTCCAATTTTATTTATACAGTGTTATAAGTTGTGGAAGCTTGAATTGTCTGAAAAAGGAATTTCCATGGAATTTGGCTCTTGTTTGGGAACAAGTTCTCTCATACTCTGGTCGTGTCCATGATGATTATCTGCAGGAGAACCTCTTGGAAGAAGAAGATCGTAAGGCTTTGGCTAGAGGCAGCAAGATCTTGGCAGATGAGCGAGCTTGATCTTCCAGGGGAAATCCCCGGATGTTACCTCCCCTCATAACCCATCCGGTCTTATTGATATCGGAGCTTCAAACCCTCAGACTCCCTATGCAAATTATTCTATCCAAGATGTTGTCGGAGTTCGACCCATTAGGGAACACACCACTCAAGAGGATATTCTTAAACAACGCATGAGTCGTGATGATACTCCTTTAAATGACCATGGTGTTGACTTTACATATCCAGTAACTCCAGGTAAAATTGATATCTATCAGGCCGCGCCGGATTTGGATTACCTTATCTCTTTACCTAGGTTTGCTAAATTTTGTGCTTGTTATCCATTTGTACCAGGTCTGCTCTCGCCAATTCTTTTGTCTGTTAGTGGTACTGCTGTTCAAACTACCACTGTTGATTCCGTTTTAGTATCAACCAATATTAATCAACGCACCATACCTTTACTAGGCGACCCAACATTACTTAACATGTCCGACCTAGAAGATGAGGATGAAGCTTGGAATACAAATGTCGTGTCTGCTCTGATGCGCAGAAGGAAATCCGTTGCAAAAAGCTCAAGAATTATCAACTTGTCATCACCTGATAGTCCTTACGTAGAAAAAAGAAGTAGTTGTGACCCTTATGTTTTGATCTCAACCTATTTTCTTATTGTCGTGTACTTAGACTGGTTGTATATCCGAGTACCGGTCCTTGCCTAATATTTTAAGCTCGTATGCTTACTTTGTCATGTTTGATATTATAACGGTTTCTTCATTTTCTTTTACAGAAGACAATATCTTTTAGGAATTCGATCATGTTAGTCGAACGATTCTATTGGATGTCCATTTCTCATTGCAACGTTGCATCGAACTTACGAAACAACCAATTTTTTGCGAATTTTCTTAGTTATAGCCATGACTTCATTTTTGTTCAGTCATCTTGTGTTTATTAGGTTAGTATTCAATCGTATTTACCACTAACCTGGTAGTACAAGCTCTTCGGGGATTAGATATTATATACGCAAAGTTATTATGTTGTGGTGTTTTTATTTTGGGTGCCCCCATGAGAGGTCTTGGGTTTCAATTTTTGATCCAAGTTCGGCCTTGTTTGTTCTGATTTCTCTGGAAAGGAAAAGACCTTGTTCGAAACCCCCTTTCGGCTAGGATTTCTGTTACCCCCTTTTGGCTAGGATTTCTGTTACCCCCTTTCGGTTAGGATTTATGTTTGGTTTGACCTTTCACACTTAGAACTGGTGCTTCCCACTGACACTTTTTTTGTCAAAGTTGTCACACGTCAAGTATCTGGTGAGCGATGTGCTCAAGCGTGAAAAAGCACAAAGCAGTAGGGTCGAAGTCGCATCACAAACGCAAGGACCAATGAACTCTTAGTCGAGCCGTGCTCTGAGTCGAAGGCGAGCCGTTAAGCGGGTCCAGGCGCAGCGCCGGTGGGGGTCCGGGGCCCCATAGTCCTGGCGGCGATCTACCTAGCTGGTTATGTCAAAACTATGGGCACTGCCTGATTCATCCAATTCTCTCTGTGTCGGAAGCTCAGAATCCTTCTCTTTGGACCAACAAAACCGCGGATTCCTTCACTTCGCATCCAGGAGCTTCGACGCCCTAAAATAACGAGATTTCAGCACCAAGAAGTTTGCCCCATTCTCCTCCTTAAATTTCGCACCTCCGGAGATGTTAAGAATTCCTTCACTTCGCATCCAGGAGCTTCAACCCTAAAACAACGAGATTTTAGCATCAAAAATTCTGCACCTTTCTCCTCCTCAAATTTCGCACCCCTAGAGGGGTTTGAAATTTCGTACCCCTCGGGGGGTACGAAATTTCGAATCCTTTGGTGGGGGGTCGAAATTTCAAGCACCCCAAGGGGTTCGAAATTTCGAGCCCCTGTATATGGTTCGAAATTTCGAACCCCTTAAAGGGATTCGAAATTTCGAGCCCCGCGCCTTGGGGCTCGAATCTCCTATTTCGGGGCTACCTGTGAGATGCGAAATTTGTTGCTTATGAGCCTCGCTGCTCACCTACTCCCACCTAACCTTCGTCCTATTAATACCCCAAGCCTTGGCCTTCATTTGGATCCTTCTCCCTTGGATATTTTGGACCTTAAGAGCTCCAAACACTCATTAATGGCTTCGAACACCTCCACCATGGCCATGGAAGATGAGGTGGATAATTAAGACATGGCATGCATGTTTTCCTTCAACACTTGAACATCAAAAAGGATCTTCATGCTACACTTGAACTTCATGGACGTGACCATTGAACTTGGATATTGTTGACCAAGTCAATGCTTTTCAACGAAGAAGAAGAAGGGCAATTTAGTCAAAGTGTAGAATAAACACATATTTTGTTATTCCATTGTAACTCTTTGTACTTAGCTATTGTCCGAACTTGTACAACTTTGTAATCGACCAAAGATATGATAAATGATGATTATAAAGAGGACGTAGGCGTTAGTGCCGAACCACTATAAAAGTTGTGTCTCCACGCATTTCTTTAATTTACTACTTATTTGGATAATTGTTCACACATACACGTTGGGTGTTGGCGTGCGACAATTTTACACGTCGACACTTCCAGCCTAGTTTCCTTTTTTTAATCTTTATGCTTCGTCCCAGGAGGTGGACATTAATTCTTCTTACCGAGTTTTTGTTCAATTCGAAGAATTCATGCCCTGCACCTAACAAGGTGCCTCTTTTGGGATTGGCAAAAGGATATTTTAAATCCGTGGGAAATTTTTATACTATCTTTGTATTTTCCTCAAAGCTTGATGCCAGCACCTTCAATGGATGCTTGCTAAGAGTTTGGCTTGTTTCATAGTGAAAAGTGCAGCTTCCTGGCTTGTTGTTTGTTTATCATGCTTTTCATTATTTTTCCCAAAGCAGATTATCTTCTTGAAACGATATGCTTATTTGGCATGATGTTTCTAGTCTTTAAGTTGCTTTGTTTGGAATGTGCTTTGGGAAGTTTCCTGTTATGGTTTAATTAGGGATAAGCGATTGCTTCATTTATGCCTGCAATTAAGAAATTGGCCCTTAGTATGGTCTTACCATCATGTCATTTAGATCAGCATAAAACATTTGATTTATATAACTTTTGTTTAATACAACATACGTGAATCATCTGTTAAGAATATCGCGAGCAAAAGAGTAGAGTAAAATGACTACTTGTTCTTAAGTAATAAAGCAAAGTAAAGTAATGGAGGACGATCTTCTCGTTACTCATTGCATATGGAGAGTTGGAGCAGTGTTCATGGGCTAGTACGTATTGTTGCAAATTATTCTTGCTGACCGGCTCCTAGATTAATGATTTTAGATGCCTATAATCATCTGTGTCGTGCCCTAGCTGGTTATGGAAACGACAAAACCTTCTTGATCTTAGAGCACCATCTTTAACTTGCATTTGTTTCGGGGTCGGATATTTATCTGTATCCTTGATTGCCATGAAAATATTCCCTATGGTGTCATTGAGAGGAGTGAGCCCAGAATTTTTAAAGAAACACAGCTTCTTCTTGGCCCAATTATCATTTCTTTCATTGCTCCTCTTCCAACTATCAAAACTGCCTTACGCACTATCTTTCCTTTTCATCCTGTCACACACCGAGTTCTCTTCAATGCTCATATATTTTTCAGCTATATTAAGTATCTATTCGAGTGTACTTTGCTTCTTTTTCTTAATCCATCGTCCTAACTTGGTCTTTTTACATACTGCTCCCTTCAAGGCCATCAGAACCAGTCGGGGCTCATAATTTTCAACTTTGGCCACTGCCATATTAAAGCGAGTGAGAAAATCTTTGACGGACTCTCCTGTTCTTTGTTGTATTCCATTTAACTCTTTGACATCCATGATTCTGGCTAGTTGGAATCTGAATTGCTTACTGAATAATTTGGCTATGGTAGCGAAGTTGTCCACAGACTTCGGCGGTAGCTTTGTGAACCAGAGGTAGGCCAACCCCTCTAAATAAGTCGGAAAATATAGGCATTTGATCTCATCGGTGGCACACGCCCTGTTCATATGCTGATCATATTTTCATAGGAATATATTGGGATCACTTGTTTCTTTATAGGATCGCAGTGTCGGAGGCTTAAATTCCTGCGGATATATAGCAATTTTAATTCTTTTGGTGAGTGGGATCTTAGTAGGAAGAAATTCCCACTCCTTTCGATTGTCCACTTGTTTCAAGCTCTTTTTCACAATTTCACATGCCATTTCTGAAATATATTCCTGCTCTTTGTTCTGACCCATGGAATGAGCACCTTCTTCGTTGCCAACTTCTTGCCCAAGCGTGTAATTACAATTTGGAGATAAGGAATATGGGGTTTCCTTTGAGAGGAATGTCCCTTTCGTAGGATCATCTGATCATCGAGAGGTTGTGCCATTGGAAGAATTACAGATAGGTGCTTTAGCTTTTCCGTGGTTTATATTAGCATGATATTTAACTTCCCAAATAGAATCTCCTTGTTTTGTGCTCGAAGCAGAGGATTCTATATCATAGGCTTGACTATTTTGAGTAGATAAAAAATAAGTGGCACATAGCGTGGCTTTTGCAGTAGCGGCTTGAATAGCGAACATTGAATCAAGTTTCTTCATCATTGCGCTGTCTGCGATGGATATCTAACTCGTCAGTCCTACTATTGCTTCTTCCAATCCTCTTTTTGTTACATCAACCTCAACTCTTGATGATTATCTTGTCTTGAAATGAGCGGTGGGCGATGTGACAATATTAGTATTGTCGGTGGGGTCACTAACTTCGCTGATGGTCTCCTTTGGTATATCCATGGTTTCAAGCAAATATTTCTGAGAAGATCTCGTTGAATTTACACAGGGAAGGATGCAAATATGGCCCCATGGTTGGCGCTAAAATGTTTTTACTAGAAATGGTTCAAACACCAAGGGTACAATGAATGTACTTTACCAATACAGCTAGAAAATAAGTGGAGCTGCACTCAACATAACTGAAAGTAAAAGTACGAAGAAAAACAAAAAGGAGATGAGGTTTTAGAATGGTTCAGCCTTGTGTTAGGACTACATCCACTATGAATGGAGTTTGCATTATCATGATGATGATTACAGGATATATCAGCTCTTGTTCCTTATACATCTTCTTATTCACTCAACATATTCTCACTTTTACATACCAATTTCACTTAGATTCATGAGATATAATGGTAGAATGACAGGATTTATGATGAAGAAGGAAGGATACGCACGAAGGAGGAGGATGTTTTGGATCTTTCACACTTATCAGATTTTGACGGATGCCATGGCCAAATGGATGAAGGATCTTCAGATGATGATGATGATCATGGCTGAAAATGTTTAAGGAATGGCTAAGGATGGAATTTAGTAGCACTTCGTGGTGGCCCGAGATCCCACCTTTTTAGTGGTAACTATGGCTTATTTATAGGTGCGCCACCCTCTCAAGAAATGAATTGGAGTACCTCTTTGTAGGGTATAGATCGCCCATCTTATTAATTACGAACATGCCACTGCTTGGCTGTAGCCAACTGGTGACAGTTGTTTCCAGCTATCCTGTGTGAGCGATTGCATAGGAACGGGTGATGTGTTATCACGTTTGAGGCCTTCGCATATACAACATCTGATTGAAGCGCTCATATCTGATGGTGGACGAGCGGTTGATCAAAACCTATAAAGCTGATATGTGTGTGATTGCTCTAATTGTACTACTAGTGACAGATCAAGGGAAGAGCGAGAGTTCAAGGTTGAACTCTATGAGCGGATGTGAGGTCCATAGGTGGTTTCGTGGTCGAACGACTGTGGAATGGATTGTATGACCAAAGCCGGTTCCCTTCTTTGTCTTGTGCGACCGATTTCTTTAATGCGAGAAAAAGCGACTTTCTTGATATGAGCTACAGAATGTGCAGGCCTTATAGTATTTAGGTATTACCATTCTTAATGTGCAACCTCATTGTATAATCGTGTTGCACTTTATGACTACCTTTTTCTCTCGTGTTCGTGTCGTAGTCCATGTTCGACCTTGTTGCGTATGAACGATCTTGGCATACATGTACGAATCTTGTGAACGCTTGTTCTATGGTTCTACTATGGACTTGATTCTTCGATGCATATATGATCCTTAAGGGATACACATTAATAAACCAATTATTAGACAGAATAATTACAAGAGATTACAATTTTTTTTGAAGCCAGTCCCCCTTTTCTTTTGAGCGAAGAAGGGGTATTTAAAAGTAACACAATATTTGGCCATCTAAGACACGTGTTGTAGGATCCAAAAGAACAGTTGTTGCTGAATGAATCAGTATCTCCTAAAGAATTGGTATTCTCTCTGAATTATCAGCATGAATTGGCACTTGATCCTTCTAACTTGGGTAACTTAAAAGAAAAGATCTGGAACGAGCTTGTCTTCAGGCCAGTTTTTCAGACCTCAACCGAATTCAACACGGTTGATCATGCTTGGCCATATCGGACTCCTTCTGGGCCGCACCTGACGAAGGGAATGAATTGAGACGTCGGGATTTATTAGTTGGTCCAACTCTAGTACTTCAGGTGTGAATCTGCCACATCATCATGTCTTCATGGGTAGTACGAAAGGCCCATCAACACTTTGCCCCCCAAAGTATGGTTCATTAGGAAGCGGGGAGTACTTTGTGATCATGTGTCTTGAACAAATTTTTCCATATCACACGAAGAACTTTACGGGTTGGCTTGATCCGTTCATTTAATGAGTCTTGCAAACCGCATTAAATCCCATCAACCGCTTTGAAATTATAAACAAGTTCAGATAATGATGATGCTTTACTGTCTTCCGTCTCATCGACTGGTCCTTTGCTCCTCAACTTCTTTACACATCAGCTAGGTCAAATCACATCAGCTGAATTTGAATAGCCACTCTTTCTTGTTTTAAAAGAAAAATTCCCTTTATCCTTTTCTTTTTTACTTTTACTAATGCAGAGACTAATTTACTACCCTAAAAGAAGGGCGATCAATAGACACCATCCTCCCCCAAAGTTATTTTCTTCAGGTATGAATCATTTTCCCATACTTAAATATCATTCTTACACAGGATCTTTCATTACCTTGCCATAATTGGAGGTTGATTCGATCCAATGATGGAGTTAATCAGCGCCGGATTGCCGGAGTCAGCGATAATGCGGTTTCCTATGGTTATACCAGTACTTTTTAGGTAGGATTTATTGATGTTAGTTCCACTGATTTGATAGTATCGTGGGTGTAAACAGGGTTTCCCGCCTATTCAAAGCACTTTGTGCATCAGGGTGTCTTCGAACCCTAGGGCACGTGATAGTGCTTGGTAGGATGGTGAAAAGATGTGAGTTTTTGTATAAATTGGACCGTAGTACCTGTGATTCGCCATCTATTGGAATTGCACTGTATAGAGGCCATAACTCCTCTTCTTTTTTTTAGCTTGATAATCACATCATATACCAATGGTTAAAGCACGCAACACCCATAAGCAGAAATCGGACGAAGAATTATCTTTTTCCATCAGGGTGGATAGCACTTCCGAGTCATCAGATCGGTTAGGACCTATTCTTGATAGCGACCCTTGAAGTCAGTTGTCGGATCCACTACCTGTTCCTCCAATAGCGGTCAAGCTAACTGAAGCGATACCCATTCCTATAACACCTGACATGCTTCCAGGCACGGAAATTTCGGAGAACCCTCCAGATGTAGAATTGTCTACGATCACTTATAAACGATTGCAACACTTGATGACAAACCATAATATTTCCTTTAACGACGTTCTAGTCCCTGATAAAACCGACCGACCTCATAACCCTTCGGACAGTTACATGGAGATTTCTCTTCCAATGTGCAACATGGGGGCCATTCCCCCTTTCTCTTCATTTATCAATAACTTCTTATGTCAGATGAATTTAGCTCTGACGCAGTTTCATCCAATCGCTTACGGCAACCTTTTGTCGATTTACAACCTGTATATGAAATACTTGGGTTATCCTCCATCCTTCGATGACCTGGCTTTCCTTTTTCACTTTAAACATAATGAGAAGCAGTCCCCTTCCCTGCTTTATTTTGAGGCTATTCGAGGTTGGAAGATTATTGAATATATCCTGAGCAAGGTGGGCAATGTAAGGCGGGAATGGTTTTAGATTAAAGGGCAGTTGGGGTGCGCCTGACACTGGCTTTGATGCAGTAAGTTTCTACACCATCTGGCACTTTTCATATTAAGATTTCTTATGTTGACCGTTATACTTCATTCTTTCTATAGGGGATGACCCTACAGGGCATGTGGAGGAGGTACTTCAAAAACGCTACGAGCGGCTAATCGAGCTAGATAAGAAGCAGCGGTCATTTTGTGTAACACCCCATGTTTTCTGTGAATGTTAAAGCAACGAATTAAAGAATACTTAATTTTAAAGAGGAAACTAAGGGAAACGGGTTACACCATTGTGTTCGTCTCGGAATTATGCTTGGAATAGAGTCCGAGTTTGTGTAAATCGGACAACGTATGAAGAAGTTATAAGCAGTAGAAGTTTATATACGCGCAAGGAAGTATATATATACACAAAAATCATCTTCAGAACCAAAATAAGTCAAAGACGAGTAAGCGGGAAAGATCCCGCTCGAATGGTATTGACCTCTCTTAAGGTGGGTCGACATAGGTGTCGACCCCCCTTAAGGGGGGTAGACCCCTTCCGAGATCCAGTTCCTATGACGATTTCTGTAACTCTGAGCTGATGTGGCCTTCTATGATTGCCCGGTGATGAATTCTGATGTATTAGGGCTTATGTGTCGTACTGTGATTGGCTGAGTGACACATCTCTTTGGTTTGGATGGCTCTGATTACTCCTAGACTAATCTAAAGGCTAGAGTTAATCCTAGACTTCCATATAATCAACTCAAACCCTAAACCTAAAACTCATAAACACATTCTGTGAAGCCGTCATGCTGTCTCTCTCTGAACTAGCGTAGCCTCCATCTTCTTAATACTAGAATATCTTCTTCAATCAATTAGAAGAACACCAATAGTCTACATTGAAGGAGTAGCTTAACAAATTCAGAAATCAGATTCCAGAATACAAGAACTATTCTTTTTCTGTAAATTCAGTTATATTTCAGATTTAAATATATAAAAGTCATGACTTGAAATAAATCGAATCTAGAACTGTGCCTAATTGTGATTCTGATTCATGTTTATCCTTATGACAAATCTGAAACTAACTATGCCTATGAGACTATTGTGATTTGTATAATTGAACCTATCATATTGTATATTAATTTGGTGACGCTTTTATGTTATGTTATGTACATGTTCATAAACTAAGTCATGTTCATATATGCTTATATGTTTAGATCTACATGCTTGATTTTATGTTATGTTATGTTATGTACATGTTCATAAACTAAGTCATGTTCATTTATGCTTATATGTTTAGATCTACACGCTTGCTTTTATGTTATGTTATGTACATGTTCATAAACTAAGTCATGTTCATATATGCTTATATGTTTAGATCTACACCCTTGCTTTTATATTATGTTATGTACATGTTCATAAACTAAGTCATGTTCATATATGCTTACATGTTTAGATCCAAGTTAATACATATTTTAAGATCTATGTAAATTCCTGTTCATATGCTTAAGATCTATGTTAACTGGATCTAACTCAAGTACAAGTTCACATTGATATGCTTGATTAAGTTTGTATTATTCATGAAAAATTTGTATTACACATGCTTAGTTAGATTCATGTTATTTTGTGCTGTTGGAATGCTACATGTTCCTTTCTTTTCCTTTTTGTTTATGAGTTAGGCTAATTTGCGAGCCTAAAGTTCTAAGAAAATAATGGGAACGAATAATGGGGGGAAACGTTGGGGTAAAACATTAAATTTACATGCTAATGGCATAGATTGGCTCATAATCATGTAAATGATTTATAGCATGAAATCATAAAATTTGTATACCATTAATTATGAGCATAATTTAAATAGTAAATGTGACATAACAACACATGTGGATAATTTACATATAAACTTGACATAAATGACGAATATGTAAATTAAATAAAGGATGAATATGGCTAACCTGAGGTTAGATTGAGTTGTGGTGTAAAACTGCTCGTAACCGCCCGGCACGTCCAGTAACCACAACAACACCTATCTAATGTGAGAGGTTAGTGCATCATTCCCAAGAAAAACCGGAGGTTAGATTGGGTTGTGGTGTAAAACTTCCCAGAACTGCCCGGCACATCCAGTAACTGCAACAACACAGATCTAATGTGAGAGGTTGGTGCATTAATAAATCAATTAATGCTAATGATCAGGACATGTTAAGAATGGTAGGGTTAATCTAACTAAGGAAACACTTAACCAGTACAACATGTTAATTAAATAAATGGTAGGGTTAAGTTAACTAAGGCAACACTTAACCAATACAACATGTTAGTTAAACAAATGGTAGGGTTAAGTTAACTAAGACAAATCTTAACCGATATAACATGATGTATGGTAGGGTTAAGTAACGCAAGAAGGCAACACTTAACCAATATATAACATGATGTATGGTGGGGTTAAGTAACACAAGAAGGAAACACTTAATCGATAAAACATGATGTATGGTAGCCTTAAGTAACACAAGAAGGCAACACTTAACCAATATATAACATGATGTAAGGTAGGGTTAAGTAACACAAGAAGGCAACACTTAACCAATATATACAACATGATGTATGATAGGGTTAAGTAACATAAGAGGGAAACACTTAACCAATATAACATGATGAACGAGTGGGGTTAAGTTAATAGAAAACACTTAAGCAATACAACATGATGTGTGGGTGGGTTAAGTTAACATGAATGGAAAACACTTAACAAATACTACATAAACGAAGAGGATAGGGTTAAGGCAAGATTAACCTATAATACGTATTGACTTGATCAGTGTGAGGGTTAAGTACATCTCGAGTAGGTGGGTCATATTAGTATATAGGCCCACAAGCTTAACCGTTAAATAAACTTGCTTGAATTAGTAGGGGGGTTAAGTACATCTCATGTAGGTGGATAATATTTGTTTATATAGGCCCATAAACTTAACTAGTAGGAAACCTTAGCAATGGGGACCCATTTCAGCCGTAACCCACATAGATGTATCGTGGTACCCTAAACTAGGAAGGGTGGAGCACGATTATTGGGCTAATTATAAGCGGTCAAAATAGCGGCAGGTGGTACATCAGTGTAGGTTCCGACGGTTTACGGGCGTGCACGTACTCCGGAGTGGGAAAAAGTAGGCACTGGGTACCAGTAGTTACACACTGTGCATCTTGAATCGTGTTGGGTTGCTATCATAATGATTGATACACCTTATGGTGAGACCGGCACAGGGTATCTACACGCAAGAGAGGGCCGATTGACATAGACTCATGGAACATTAATACAAGTAGGGAGTCGATCGATAGGGTAGTAAGGGTACAGCTAACATCTTTGTGGCAATTAGGCTGATTGAGGTAAGTTCCTCCTACTAGATGTACACCTGATGGTTACCACAATTGCGGGGATTGGGATCACGTTGTAATATTATCATTTTATACCGATTACTAGTTGGGACACTAGTTAGGCGGTGCAGAGATATAGAAATCAGAATAACAGGGTAGTAGCGAAGCAGAGAAAGAGTAGAATCGCATTCATTTTACCTTGCCTTATCTTGTCTTAAGTTATCTTGTTCTATGGTATTGTCCTATTTTCAGTTTACTCATGTCATGATCCTTTATCTTGTTTACATGCTGAAAAATCACTGGACTTACCAGACTTATGTCTGATCTATTTTATTTCGTCTTCTTTTCTTCCGTTCCCCCCTTCCCCAGATAGTCAGGGAGGGAATAGCTCAGCTTAGTTTGGACCGTTTCCCTTTCCAAGCTTGGAGATTCAATGATGTATGGCTTGGAACCTCTTATCTTTGGTCATGGCTGTGATTGCACTTTAATTTGGGGACTTATGCTACTTTGATAGCAGTTTTTTGCTTCTTATATACTTGGAAGTTTTTGGAATCAAGACAGAAGTTTTATGTAATAATTTTAAGTATGATT
Organism: Allium sativum; assembly: GCA_030737875.1. Lineage (NCBI taxonomy): Eukaryota > Viridiplantae > Streptophyta > Magnoliopsida > Asparagales > Amaryllidaceae > Allium > Allium sativum. The sequence goes on along the minus strand of CM060913.1, from coordinate 544,384,865 downwards.
GAGTCAGTTGTTGTAAAAGCTTGACTGAACTACGTTTCTTAAAAAATGTCTTTATTTTCCGCTGCTTTATTTGTCTGTCTTGTGATTTATCTGCATCTCTTACCTATAACGCATTCCCTTTGTGAGTGATATTAACGGAGACGGGGTGTTTCACTTGGTATTAGAGCTGAAGGTTACTAGATCAGACAAAAGATTTAAAAAATTATTTTCAAAACGATTTTAAAAGAAGCATTTTCTAAAGAAAAGTTTTGTTTTAAAGGCATATTCCCCAAAGCCATATGCATTATCTTTTGATCCTCGGTTTGAATCCTTGTTTTCCTTCTTTAGTGAGTCTCCAGGGCTCCTGGCTTTCTTGGAGGTAACCTCATTGTGTCATGGTTCCGTAGGCTTGATTAGACTACGACACCTGCCAAAGGGAGAAGAAATGCCCAACTTCCATATATAGCCACAGTAGTTTCACCCGTGGCTAATTTTCTTTCAAGCTTTGTAGGGGTTTCCATGCGATGGAGGCAACTTTCAAGAGACTTGTTAACAAGTTACACAAAGATGGAAAAGATGAGAATAAGGGAGTTTGGCTAAGGAACAAAACCCAAGGATGAGAAACTCATGGATATGGACTTGGTTCACGAAGGAGGAAAGAATGGAAAAATCTAAGACAAGAGGAAGTGTCATTATTATGGTACAATGGGTCATACAATTAAGGACAAGGGCAAGAACAAAGGACAGGATTTTCAGGAGGGCAAGTGCATGCTCTCACCGCCAACGTACCTGAGGTAGAGGTAGTAGAGGTTCTGTTAATAAAATCTAGTTTTTCTTTTGATTATCTTATTAGTACTCTTTTTGATTTTAGCGCTTCACATACAGTTATATCTGCTTCCATAGTTGAGTCTCTGCACCTTAGTGCTTGTATAGTAGAAGATCCCATTATTGTCTCAAATCCAATTGGTGGTTCGGCTCATTTATCTTTGGTTTGTAACGATTTGAGAATATCTATGTTAAGCATTGAGTCTAAGTGTATTTCTTATGTTTTTGGTTTCATGGGCTATGGGTTGATTCTAGGCATGGACTGGTTAGCTAGTAATTCTAAAAGGTAGGTAGTTAGACTTTCGACTTGCCTCGGGAATACCCTCGAGATTTCATGTGATCCTAAAGGATCAGTTTGTCTTAACTACCTAGAATCACTTGATGCATCTATCGACAATTTACAATCCGTTGGAGTAGTCCATGAGTACGCAGATGTTTTTGATTAGCTTAGGGGTTTGTCCCCTAAAACGCGAGATAGAATTCCGCATATATCTAGTTGAAAACGCAAAGACAGTTGCATTACCTGTACGACACATGAATCCAAGGCTCAGTAAACAAGTAAAAGAGTTACTTGAAAAATGGTTCATAAGGCGAAGTATTTCTGAATGGGGTGCTCCCGTCGTTTTCGTTACAAAGGCAGATGGTTCACTTCGCTTGTGCATAGATGATATTTTGGAATGAGGAAGAACATTCTTTGCATCTAAGGGAAGTCTTGGATACCCTCCAAGCGCATCAATTTAAGGCGAAGTTCTCCAAAAATGCCGTTTTTGGAGAGAAGAAGTAAGGTTTCTGGGACATGTGGTGTCCAAAGAAGGGATAACAGTAGATCCCGCAAAAGTAGTTGTGGTGCAAGACTGGAAGGTCCCAAGGAATGCAATAGAAGTAAGAAGCTTTCTTGGACTAGCGGGCTAATATAGGAAGTTCATTAAGGACTTTGCGAAGGTATTAGCCCCACTTACAAGATTGACGAAGAAGAATCTAACCTTTGCTCGGGATATTGGTTGTGATATCGCTTTCCAACAATCGAAGAGGGCTCTTACAACGGCCCTAGTTTTGACTTTTACCTTACGGTAGTAAAAGGTTTACGGTATACACAGATGCATGCGGCACAGGACTAAGTGCCATTTTCTGTAAGGGTAAGGTCATAGAGGATGCCTTAAGAAGATAAAGGTTGACTTCAAGTCCTCTTTATGTGAAAAGGAAAAGTTCAGAATACATATTAAACCTTGATTTTAAAACCTTCGGTTAAGTTAGTAGTCGGCATCGCTAGGAGTAAGACCTACTCTTTTGAATTAAATAGGGACTTCACAAAGAAAAGACTCTCAAACAGCTGACGCAATGGATAAATTAAGTAGAGAAGAGACCTCTAGTCACCATAATAAATAAGCTTGCAAGAAGCCATGAGTATGCAGTTATGTTTGAGCACCGCTTATCGTCATCTGATAGAAAGGGTGAATAGGATTTTGGAAGACCTTTTGAGGAAATGTTAGCATGACACGGCAGAAGTTGTAGTGCCAAGTATACTAGAAGAAGAAAAGGTGGATTGAGAGGCACAGTGAAATGAGTTCCAATGCATATTAAGGAAAAAAAATTAAGAAGCTACATAATCGTGAAGTTAAGACAGTCAGAGTAATATGGAGTGAAGCTCAAGAAGATGCGACTTAGAAGACTAAAGACTAGGTATGCGCATCATACCCTTTTTAAGGGTATATCCTTGATCTTTCTTTTTCTGCAAAGTGTATTTGCTAGTCTTTATCTTTTAAGTATATCCTCTCGGTCCAATCCTCGATCCTTAATTAGAAACCAATGTATGTAAACATGTATTTGAAACATGTTATGATTAATGGTTGCAAGTGGTTGCTTGTGGTTGCTCGTGGATGCATATACACTCACAATAGGTACTAGATCGGCTCAGTCACTTTCATATTGCATATGCATATATGTGTATATACATGGATTAAAACTTGATGTGTTATCATATGGATGTTGCATTTGTAAGAATGATTGAGCACTCATGTTGAAGTTATAAAGTACGATTAGGAATAACTGCGTATATAATGGACTCATAGCACTGACATAATTTGCATTAAGGAGGTCAACTGAATCAGTAGGCCGCCTGATTTTTCATTAGATAAGGGCATGTACACACACTATGCATATGATCATGAAAAAATTAGAAATATTTTAAAGGATAATGGATGCTTGTGATGGTTGAGTAGATGGATGTTGAATGTTAGGATACATTCTTCTTAACTTAGAGATTTCAGGGACGAAATCTTTTAAAGGTGGGGAGAATGTAACACCCCATATTTTCTATGAATGTTAAAGTAATGAATTAAAGAATAATTAATTTTAAAATTGGGAATTAAGGGAAACAGGTTATGACATTGCGATTGTCTGGGAATTCTACTTGGGATAGAGTCTGAGTTTGCATAAATCAGACAATGTATAAAGAAGTTATAAGCCATAGAAGTTTATATACGTGCAAGGAAGTATATATACAAAAAATCATCTCCAAAACCAAAATAAGTCAAAGATGAGTGAGCGGGAAAGATCCCACTCAAATGGTGTCGACGCCTCTTAAGGGGGGGTCAACATAGGTGTCAAACCCCCTTAAGAGGGTAGACATAGGTGTCGACTCCCCTTAAGGGGGTAGACCCCTTCCGAGTTCCAGTTCCTACGATGATTTCTGTAGTTTTGAGCTGATGTGGCCTTCTCTGATTGACATGGTGACGAATTCAAATGTATTAGGGCTTATTTGTCATACTGTGATTGGCTGAATGACACATCTCTTTGGTTTGGATGGCTCTGATTACTCCTAGACTGATCTAAAGGATAGAATTAATCCTAGACTTCTATATAATCAACTCAAACCCTAAACCTATAACATATAAACACATTCTATGAAGTCGTCATGCCGTCTCTCTCTGAACTAGCGTAGCCTCCATCTTCTTAAAACTAGAATATCATCTTCAACTAGAAATCAATTAGAAGAACATCAATAGTCTACATCAAAGGAATAACTTAACAAATTCAGAAATCAGATTCCAGAATACAAGAATTGTTCTTTTTCTGTATGTTTATTTATATTTCAGATTTAAATATATAAAAGTCATGACTTGAAATAAATCAAATCTAGAACTATGCCTAATTGTGATTCTGATTCATGTTTATCCTTATGAAAAATCTGAAACTAACCATGCCTATGAGACTATTGTGATTTGTACTATTGAACTTATCATATTGTATATTAATTTTGTGATGCTTTTATGTTATATTATGTACATGTTCATAAACTAAGCCATGTTCATATATGCTTATATGTTTAGATCTACATGCTTGCTATTATGTTATGTTATGTACATGTTCATAAACTAAGTCATGTTCATATATTCTTATATGTTTAGATCTACACCTTGCTTTTATGTTATGTTATGTACATGTACATAAACTAAGTCATGTTCATATATGCTTATATGTTTAGATCTACACGCTTGCTTTTATGTTATGTTATGTAAATGTTCATATATGCTTACATGTTTAGATCCAAGTTAATACATATGTTTAAGATCTATGTAAATTCCTATTCATATGCTTAAGATCTATGTTAATTGGATCTAACTCAAGTACAAGTTAACATTGATATGCTTGATTAAGTTTGTAATGTTCATGAAAAATTTGTATTACACAAGCTTAGTTAGATTCATGTTATTTTGTGCTGTTGGAATGCTACATGAGTTCGGCTAATTTGCGAGCTTAACATTCTATGTAAATAATGCGAATGAATAATGGGGGGAAACGTTGGGGTAAAACATTAAATTTACATTCTAATGGCATAGATTGGCTCATAATTATGTAAGTGATTTATAGCATGAAATGGTAAAATTTGTATACCATTAATTATGAGCATAATTTAAATAGTAAATGTGACATGACAACACTTGTGGATAATTTACATATAAACTTGAAATAAGTGACGAATATGTAAATTAAATAAAGGATGAACATGCGTAACCCGAGGTTAGATTGAGTTGTGGTGCAAAACTACCCGGAACCGCCCGGCACATCCAGTAACTGCAACAACATCTGTCTAATGTGAGAGGTTAGTGCATCATGCCCCATAAAAACCCGAGTTTAGATTGAGTTGTGGTGTAAAACTGCCCGAAACCGCCCGGCACATCCAGTAACCGAAACAACATAGATCAAATGTGAGAGGTTGGTGCATGAATAAATCAATTAATGCTAATGAACATGACATGTTAAGAATGGTAGGGTTAAGTTAACTAAGGCAACACTTAACCAGTACAACATGTTAATTAAACAAATGGTAAGGTCATGTTAACTAAGGCAATAGTCAACCAGTACAACATGTTAATTAAACAAATGGTAGGGTTAAGTTAACTAAGACAACACTTAACCGATATAACATGATGTATGGTAGGGTTAAGTAACACAAGAAGGCAACACTTAACCAATATATAAGATGATGTGTAGTAGGGTAAGTAACACAAGAAGGAAACACTTAACCGATATAACATGATGTATGGTAGCCTTAAGTAATACAAGAAGGCAACACTTAACCAATATATAACATGATGTATGTTAGGGTTAAGTAACACAAGAAGGAAACACTTAACCAATATTTGTAACATGATGTATGATAGGGTTAAGTAACACAAGAGGGCAACACTTAACCAATATAACATGATGAACGAGTGGGGTTAAGTTAATAGAAAATACTTAACTAATACAACATGATGTGTGCGTGGGTTAAGTTAACATGAATGGACAACACTTAACCAATACTACATGAACGAAGCGGATAGGGTTAAGTCAAGCTTAACCAATTGTAACACCCCACCTCCATTAAGGTCACTCACAAAGGGAATGCCTTAACTTTAGTGGAGCGTTTTAAGTGAATATAGAACAGAAAATCACAACAAGACAGATATAAAGCAGTACTTGAAAATTTAAAACTTTATTTCATTGCAGCGGGTAAACCCATATGTTTGATTACATCATCAAAACCATAAACCAAAGTCAAGTACATCATATCCATCTTGATAAAACAAAGTACATAAACTGAAAGACATAATCCCCAACATTAAAATAGCCATAAATAAAGAGAAGCTGAACTTTACTTCAGCGATCCAAGAAACCTTCTAAAAGCAGTCCAAGATCAAGCTCCACTGGTGCTAGCTCCAACCTGAACACCTGGAGGGGGGAAAGGGAAAGAGATGGAAAAAAGGGGGGGTCAGACATAAAGTCTGGCGAGTGTGATAATTCTAACAATATAATTAACAAATTAACTAGGCTAAGGCATAAGTTGGAAAAATAGGGAAATGACCATGAACCATTGAGTATAACAGAGTAAACGAGGAAAGAAGATGTATTACGATATCGTTAAAGCGCACTTAAACTACTATAGGATAATTAATGAACTACACCAACACTATGGGATAATTCCTAAACTGCACCGCCACTAGTATACTGCACCACCACTAGTCACCCTAAGTTTGATCCCGCCTACAGACTTAATAATGATATTGGTAGTTTCGTGCACCCCAAGTGAAGCGACCCGAACTTCCCCGGTCTCCGAAGAGATGAGAAAGAATGAATTACTGTGAGGACAAGACAAATCAGAACGCAAACAGAAGAACATTTCATTGCTTATCACAACAATTCCATCAGATACAAGAATATACAGAGTATAAATGAATAAATTACATTCGATAAATATCAAAGATTAACAATATGTTACATAGCAGCGGAAAATAATACAAAGCACAACTGAAGGTGATATACGGATACAGAGCTTTCCGGATATCGTTCCGGCTGTAAACCAGGATCCTGTGAATATAAATCTGCAAAACCAAAACTACTAGCTGCCCGTGCGTAAAATGAAGGCACCCAGAGTTTAGGTTAAAACAATAAACTCCAGGTCAGTCATGTGACTGGTGTGAGAACTAAAACAATTATTTAAAACTTTACTTTAAAAGAGGGTAATTCAAGGGACCACGCCGTATAACACGGAACGGGTTTCCTCCCAAGAATACCAGTGCATAGAATAAACAGCGCAATGCTTTTTCGAAAAATGAAGCTATTATAAGACCCAGGTCCTATCACACAATGCAACGCAAGCCGGAGGATAGGGTTTTCCCTTATAATAGCAAAACATGCTTGATACGTTTAAAACAAATCATTTGATACTATAATAAGTGTATAGTGTCAAAACAGTTTCAATCATAAATATAAATCATAGACGGCATGGGTACCATATATCATGTCGCCATACTAGTTCTACAATTAAAACCGCAATACACGTATTGGAAATTGGATTTCCATCATGAGTCGAGGCAAGGGGCAAGCTCCTCTCCGCGTTCGAGACACTCTAGCAAATATCCCAGGGTTACGCACTCTGGGCAACCCCTGGATCTTCAAGGCCAGTCCTCACTTACGTTAGAGGATTAATTATGCCTGAACACACGTTTCCCGGTCCTTACAGACCTAAAATCGAGGCGCCTCATTCCAACAACCACATAGGTGAAAAGTATATAAATGTCAGGGCTGGTAAGTCACTGACACCACCAAAGCTAGAAAGAAACGTCGTGCTCTCCCTGCAGTCCGTATCCCGTTTTTAACTCATACCGAGGTGTGAGGCTCGCGAATTCACGTTATACACAAAGCTACGCCACGTAGGCCGTGCTTTGATCATCAACCACAAGACTTTGCTTTTCAATAGAAGCCTTGATCCATGCAACTCAGTATGCCACACAGGCAATTCATGCCATGCGATTGATATCCATCGATATATAACCTCTAAGCTCGTACGTCTCAGAGAAGGGCGTTAAGCAAGATAATAAATTCTCCGCCGCCAAACAGATATATATTTAACAGAAATCAATCAACACAGAATAAAATCCAATGTCATACACACAATCCATTTACAAGTCCGTTCTGGGTCTGAACGAAACCGGAGGTACTTTCCTCGCATATCCATCCATCTCCAAGTACATCTGGATGACCACCAACTATTTCCATCCTCTTGGGTGTACAGCCCAATCAGGATCATCAATAATCACCCAAACAAGGTGAAGACTTCCGATCTTCGACCACCGTCTCCATCTTCGACGTATCGTCGAATCGGTTATTCAGAATGGGTATAAACCCGGCCTTTTCGAACAACCCGCGTATATTAAAAACAAATGTTACACAAACACAACATACGCCTCATTCCAATTCAGAATATTCTTTTATTAACAAAATCACATTTTTAGGGAAAGGTTCCCATTAATTTTATCCAAGATAAATTCTTTCAAATTTATCCTTTAATCTTCCTTTGGATGTCATTTCAAACCAAATTATGGTTTTCCAAACTAGTCGAGATTAGCGAACCGCAACGAAGTAATTATTTATTTTATTTCCCAATCCCAACCTATTCATCCCATGAAGCAAAACTGGTAATACTCCATATCTAATACTATGGTGTTATCGGTAAAATTAATTACCATTTCACGTTCAAATCTAATTAAAGATTTAACTATCGCTTTGGAGCAAAACTGGCGATACTCCATTCTTGCTCATTTCTAAATTTGATAATTTAGATTATAGATTCACATTTCAACCTAATTGCAGATTCGTTAAAACTCCTTTTACTGGGTTAAAGAACTAGTGTTATTTAAAACACAGTTCACGACAAACCCAAATCACATTCTATTTATTATCGGGTTAAAGAACTGGTGTTATTTGAAACACCGTTCACGATAAACCCATTTCAAATCCAATCAAATATATTAGAAATTCCAATTATTTAAAACCCCTTTTTAAATCTAATTTATTTATTTAAAAATAATTGGGTATTAAATTTAGTTCAAAACTAGTTCATTTCGACAAAAATCCATTTTTAACTTTTTTTTTAAATATGGAGTTTTTCATCCCAATTTTTCCCAAATCATTTCTTATGATTTTACACTAATTATTACTATTTTGTAATAATTTTATCAAGGCCCGTACAGTCGATTTCCATCGACGGCCATCGAACTGCACTTACAGCGACCTTTTTCGAATTTGATTTGGACGTATCTCCAAATCCAACCGTTAGATTTCAAATTTATAATATTCGTTAGAAACTCTTTTCGATACGAAACCAACGGTTCCGGTTTTAGGAGAATCCGACGGTCGGATCTCCCGTAATGTCCGTTCGAAATAAATGGTCGAAATCCACGAACTGCCGCGGCGCGGTGCGTTCTATTCAGGCCATTATATTATATATATAATATATATCTTGTCGATTCCTATTTGAAACGAATTTTATAAATAGTTTTTAATTCGTTTCAAAAACAATTTTATCCTTTATTTCAAATTCAAATTAAAATTGAATTTTCTATTCTAAATTCGTTTTTACTTTCATTTCTATTTGATTTCAATTCAAATCGATTTTAATTCGATTCAAATTCATTTTCTTTTCAATTCAATTCAATTCGAATTCGTTATATATTCACTTTAAATTCAATTTCTTTTCTTTTCAATTCGAATGCAAATTGGTTTTATATTCAATTGAAATCAAATTTGTTTTCTATTCAATTTAATTCGAAATCGTTTTATATTCAATTCATTTCGAAATCGTTTTATATTCAATTCATTTCGAAATCGTTTTATATTCAATTCATTTCGAAATCGTTTTATATTCAATTCATTTCGAAATCGTTTTATATTCAATTCATTTCGAAATCGTTTTATATTCAATTCATTTCTGTTTTAAATTCAGAAATGAATATAATCGATATAAATATCGTTCACGTTAAAATAGCGCATCACTAATCAACACGGCTTTATATATTTCAATAATTCCGTTATTCTATTCAACAAATGAATATTTATTCTATTTAATATGTGAATCTATATTTTTGTCAACACACGACTAATCTCAACCAATGAGTATTGTCCACGTGTGACTATTTTTGTTATTTACTATATTTTATGAAAATTAAGGTATCTATCATTTGATATTAAATCAGACTCCAACCGTAAATTAGTAAGAGAACGATTCCCTAAATATTAACCCCGAAGGATGAAACCAACATCAGATCAATATCTAGGAGACCACTCATCTTATCTATTTTTCCAGTTAGTTTCCAATTTTATATATGATAAAGATGTAGATTTTATTGTTAAAATATTTCGTTCAATACATGACTAATCTCAACGGATGAGTACAGTCAACACATGAACCTTTACTTTGTAGTGATAAAGATATAAATTTTATTGTTAAAATATTTCGTTCAACACATGACTAGTCTCAACGGATGAGTACAGTCAACACATGAACCTTTACTTTGTAGTGATAAAGATATAAATTTTATTGTTAAAATATTTCGTTCAACACATGACTAGTCTCAACGGATGAGTACAGTCAACACATGAACCTTTACTTTATAATATTCTTTATTTTCCCGATTGGAATGAGGCCCAATCAATCACCATATAAAGTCAATTATATGGATTTTCATACATCACACGTATATAATAGCATTGAAAAATAATCGACCATCAACCAAAGTGCACTACACTGTATAAGCATCAAATATAGATATCTAACGCTTATAACAGCCTGTCAATCAATCGATCGACATATTTAATCAATCAGGATGAGTGAACTTCAAATTTCATCCCAACACCCATGTGGGGTTTCAAACAATCAAACACAGATTTTAGTTGTGCAGTTGGGCGATGTGTAAAATTTATTGACCCAATCAATATCATTCAAATAGGTGTACATAAACAAACCGTCAGGTTTGTAAATGAATATTTTATTTTGTTCACATTCACGTTAAAAATTATATTTTTAACGATAAAACATTTTATTTCAACACATGAATTTCTATTCAGTTCATTTACAAAATAAAAATGATATTTTTATTTTTCTAACATATTTTAGGAAATTTCGGCGGCATAACGACATGATACTAGAAACGGGACGAGGCCTAGCCTTATCCCCGGTCTAGTGAAGGCCCACGCCATTCACACATCAATCAAATCAATTTAACTTCACCAACAATCAAATTTAAATCAAATCATCTAACTAATTTATGCAACCAAACAAACAAGTCCATGGTCTGTGGACGATTGTGTCGGGTGCTACTAAGCACCGTCTGCATCCTAGTATATATATATAACTAGAAAAGAAATTGAAGAGTGAGAAATTCTCACTAGTAGCTATCCAACTTCATGACACTTCTTTTATAGAAATCTTCGTCGTTCTCGCCTTTTTGTCATCTTCGTTGCTGCACCCACTACATATGTAAAAATCGAATTTTTACTTCACCATTCAATATATAAAAATCAAATTTTTATTACCTCGCTATATGGATAAAAATTCCATTTTCACACCACTACTATATAGATAAAAATTCTATTTTTACCTCGATGTTCCCTATATAAAGATTTCACCTTTTCATTTCTAAAGATTTCGCCCTTATAATGTTAAAAACTCATTACTTTTCTATGATATAAATCAAACTTCTTTTTCCTTTCAAAATCAAATCTTTATAACTCGTTATGGATAATAAAAATTATAACTTCCTTGTTGCAAAAATCTATATTTTTAATTTAAATAAAAAAAATCGATACTCCTTTGAAATAAAATCTATAGTTTTTTTTTGAAATCAAAATCTCGTCTTTATTTTGTTAAAAATCGAAACATCCTCTCCATAAAAATCCAAGCCTTTTCTATATAAAAATTCAAACTTTTTCTATATAAAGATTCGAACTTTATTCGCATTCACAAATATATCTTTATACTTATTAAAATTATATTTTCATATTTTTAAAGTCATATAAAGCTGAAAATAAAGTTTGTATTATAAAAATTCACCTCTTTGTCGTTAAAGGTCGGATCTTTGTCAGCGACAGGTGTGCTGAGCTGCTCGGGAAGGGTTCCAGCGACGGCGTCAGCTTCTGGATCTTCGACGACGGCAATGCGCTCAGGTGGGAGGCGAGGCGACGGATCTGGGGTGTTTCTTGAGCTCGCAGACCTCAAAGGGGGGGGGGTCTTTGGCTGGGTCGGTCGTCGACTGGGGAGGAGGAAACAGGCGGCGTCGGCTGCGGGGTCTGATGGCGGCGGAGGGAGGAAGGGTGCGTCGGGGGGTACGGTTGTGGTAGGGGGTGCGGTTTTCAAGAGGGGGAGGAGCGAGACGCGAGGGCGAGAGGGGGGGGGGTCTGTCGGAGATCGACGGCGACGGGCGAACGATGGGAGGGGGGAGGCTGTCGATCGAGGGTTTTTTTTTCTGATATCGATTTGGAAGGAGGGGGTCCAGAAAGGGATTAAGGGGAAGAGGGAAAGGAAATTTTTTTTATTTAATTATTTTAACTTCAAAAAGTTGACTTTTACATACGACCTCTAAACGAGGCCCACCGCCTGTCGCCCATAGCGTTTTACCCCCATTCCGAACACAATGGGATATGTATCGTAAGCTGATTCGATCGTTTCGATCAGTTTTCGTTAAATTTACATTTAAATCATTATATTAAATTTTAAATGTACATTTCAATTTACCGGGGTCACATATGAACTCGAAAAATTCCAGAAAAATATTATCTAGATTCGTATTGACGATACGGTCCTAACAAAACAAATTTCGTCAAATTCTGAGACCGTTTGAAAAATGGCCAATTTCCAGTCGATTAAAATCAACTAAAACTGGTCAAACACGTTTTCCTTTGTCACGCTCACATATTAAATCGAAAAATTATTAAATTTGGAATCTAGCAATAATTTGACATCACGGATCCAACAAAAGTGGCTTCGTCAAAATCCGAGGTCGTTTGCAAAATTTCCATTTTTAAGGGCATGAATTCCATAGCGACTATTCAGAATTTTCATTTAGACATATCTTTTGATTCCCGCTATGAAATCTTGATTTGTCGGATTCGTTGGAAAAATATTATCAATTAGATCCTATTATTTTTGGTTTCACTAAAATCCGGCTTGTTTTGCACCCGGTACATTCAATTGAAGTTTGAAATCGAATTATCGAACTACCGCGCCATTTTCAATTCTATTTATAATTATATATAATTATTTATATTCTAACGACGACGTATATAAATATATACGTCGAATTCTATTCAAAATAAATTTCTCGTCTATATTATTTAAAATAATTCATTTTAAATGTTCAAAATTCGCTAAAATTGCCAAAATAAAAATTTTAAACTGGTTTAGAATTTCCGGGTTATTACAATCTCCCCCACTTAAAACTTTTCGTCCCCGAAAAGGAACAAAGTCGAAAGTGGTTTGATTAACCAGCTCTACGTTCGATCTGGCTTCCATTCTCCAACTTTTCAGTTTCTGAGAATTTTCAAATTTTCAAAAATTTGGCTAACACCCTAAATTTTCGAAAAATTTCGCCATAACCTCCCCTGCACCGGGAGCCACGGGAAAATCCCGAAATTGCCATATAGGCCTTCTGATCTCAAAAAGAAAAAGAAAAAGCCAATAGGCTCATAAAATCATCATCACCCAAACAAAACAGTAAATTATAGTAAACATGTACCTATTTGTCAGGCAAACAAATTTTATTCTCTGCTCTAGCCTCCTTGCTATGACCTGTTCAATGGATATACATGTATATGCAAGCAAATGCGACTAATTTTCAATATAATTCAATATTTGATTCAATTAGGCTAAATGGTTCAAAATTATCAAACAAATAAACAAACAACACAATCATCAATCAATTAGTGAATTAGAGTTTCAAGTTCATAATTTTGATACATATACAAAAAATCATGTTTTTGATGCCAATCACAACAAAGTGTTCTAGCTATATTAGTTTTGGTTCTCACACCAGTCTAATGGAAATATATAGATATCATACCTTCGAAACACGAAAATAATTACTGATGATGACGCGTCAATCATCAGAATCAGGCCCGTGCGACTAGAGTGTGATTCTATATCTATCCAATATATTAAAACTTCGAATATACGTTCATGACGCGTATATGCAAAATCTTTATATATCGGATTGTCCATATTCAAAATAAATAAATAATCAAATACATAGAAGTGATTTAAATTTTCAAAACAAAAATTGTTTTCATTTGAAAAATATACTCTTCACACTCGTTCTAGGATACTACTGATCCTATCTCTAACGAGTCATTCTAATTGGATATTACTAACCCAATATCTGATGAATTCTTTCGTATGGTTCTAATGTGTCTTGTTCTCGAGCTCTGTAAACCAAAGCTCTGATACCAAATGAAGCGACCCGAACTTCCCCGGTCTCCGAAGAGATGAGAAAGAACGAATTACTGTGAGGACAAGACAAATCAGAACGCAAACAGAAGAACATTTCATTGCTTATCACAACAATTCCATCAGATACAAGAATATACAGAGTATAAATGAATAAATTACATTCGATAAATATCAGAGATTAACAATAAGTTACATAGCAGCGGAAAATAATACAAAGCACAACTGAAGGTGATATACGGATACAGAGCTTTTCGGATATCGTTCCGGCTGTAAACCAGGATCCTGTGAATATAAATCTGCAAAACCAAAACTACTAGCTGCCCGTGCGGAAAATGAGGGCACCCAGAGTTTAGGTTAAAACAATAAACTCCAGGTCAGTCATGTGACTGGTGTGAGAACTAAAACAGTTATTTAAAACTTTACTTTAAAAGAGGGTAATTCAAGGGACCACGCCGTATAACACGGAACGGGTTTCCTCCCAAGAATACCAGTGCATAGAATAAACAGCGCAATGCTTTTTCGAAAAATGAAGCTATTATAAGACCCAGGTCCCATCACACAATGCAACGCAAGCCGGAGGATAGGGTTTTCCCTTATAATAGCCAAACATGCTTGATATGTTTAAAACAAATCATCTGATACTATAATAATTGTATAGTGTCAAAACAGTTTCAATCATAAATATAAATCATAGACGGCATGGGTACCATATATCATGTCGCCATACTAGTTCTACAATTAAAACCGCAATACACGTATTGGAAATTGGATTTCCGGCATGAGTCGAGGCAAGGGGCAAGCTCCTCTCCGCGTTCGAGACACTCTAGCAAATGTCCCAGGGTTACGCACTCTGGGCAACCCCTGGATCTTCAGGGCCGGTCCTCACTTACGTTAGAGGATTAATTATGCCTGAACACACGTTTCCCGATCCTTATAGACCTAAAATCGAGGCGCCTCATTCCAACAACCACATAGGTGAAAAGTATATAAATGTCAGGGCTGGTAAGTCATTGACACCACCAAAGCTAGAAAGAAACGTCGTGCTCTCCCTGCAGTCCGTATCCCGTTTTTAACTCATACCGAGGTGTGAGGCTCGCGAATTCACGTTATACACAAAGCTACGCCACGTAGGCCGTGCTTTGATCATCAACCACAAGACTTTGCTTTTCAACAGAAGCCTTGATCCATGCAACTCAGTATGCCACACAGGCAATTCATGCCATGCGATTGATATCCATCGATATATAACCTCTAAGCTCGTACGTCTCAGAGAAGGACGTTAAGCAAGAGAATAAATTCTCCAACGCCAAACAGATATATATTTAACAGAAATCAATCAACACAGAATAAAATCCAATGTCATACACACAATCCATCTACAAGTCCGTTCTGGGTCTGAACGAAACCGAAGGCACTTTCCTCGCATATCCATCCATCTCCAAGTACATCTGGACAACCACCAACTATTTCCATCCTCTTGGGTGTACAGACCAATCAGGATCATCAGTAATCACCCAAACGAGGTGAAGACTTCCGATCTTCGACCACCGTCTTCATATTCGACTTATCGTCGAATCGGTTATTCAGAATGGGTATAAACCCGGCCTTTCCGAACAACCCGCATATATTAAAAACAAATGTTACACAAACACAACATACGCCTCATTCCAATTCAGAATATTCTTTTATTCCCAAAATCACATTTTTAGGGAAAGGTTCCCATTAATTTTATCCAAGATAAATTCTTTCAAATTTATCCTTTAATCTTCCTTTGGATGTCATTTCAAACCAAATTATGGTTTTCCAAACTAGTCGAGATTAGCGAACCACAACGAAGTAATTATTTATTTTATTTCCCAATCCCAACCTATTCATCCCATAAAGCAAAACTGGTAATACTCCATATCTAATACTATGGTGTTATCGGTAAAATTAGTTACCATTTCACGTTCAAATCTAATTAAAGATTTAACTATCGCTTTGGAGCAAAACTGGCGATACTCCATTCTCGCTCATTTCTAAATTTGATAATTTAGATTATAGATTCACATTTCAACCTAATTGCAGATTCGTTAAAACTCCTTTTAATGGGTTAAAGAACTAGTGTTAATTAAAACACAGTTCACGACAAACCCAAATCACATTCTATTTATTATCGGGTTAAAGAACTGGTGTTATTTGAAACACCGTTCATGATAAACCCATTTCAAATCCAATCAAATATATTAGAAATTCCGATTATTTAATACCCCTTTTTAAATCTAATTTATTTATTTAAAAATAATTGGGTTTTAAATTTAGGTCAAAACTAGTTCATTTCGATAAAAATCCATTTTTATCTTTTTTTTAAATATGGAGTTTTCATCCCAATTTTTTCCAAATCATTTCTTATGATTTTACACTAATTATTACTAGTTTTAATAATTTTATCAAGGCCCGTACAGTCGATTTCCATCAACGGCCATCGGACTGGACTTACAGCGACCTTTTTCGAATTTGATTTGGACATATCTCCAAATCCAACTGTTAGATTTCAAATTTATAATATTCGTTAGAAAGCTCTTTTCGATACGAACCCAACGGTTCCGGTTTTACGAGAATTCGACGGTCGGATCTCCCGTAATGTCCGTTCGAAATAAATGGTCGAAATTCACGAACTACCGCTGCGCGGCGCGTTCTATTCAGGCCATTATATTATATATATAATATATATAATATACATCTCGTCGATTCCTATTTAAAACGAATTTTATAAATAGTTTTTAATTCGTTTCAAAAACAATTTTAACCTTTATTTCAAATTCAAATTAAAATTGAATTTTCTATTCTAAATTCGTTTTTACTTTCATTTCTATTTGATTTCAATTCAAATCGATTTTAATTCGATTCAAATTCATTTTCTTTTCAATTCAATTCAATTCGAATTCTTTATATATTCACTTCAAATTCAATTTCTTTTCTGTTCAATTCGAATGCAAATTGGTTTTATATTCAATTGAAATCAAATTTGTTTTCTATTCAATTTAATTCGAAATCGTTTTATATTCAATTCATTTCGAAATCGTTTTATATTCAATTCATTTCGAAATCGTTTTATATTCAATTCATTTCAAAATCGTTTTATATTCAATTCATTTCGAAATCGTTTTATATTCAATTCATTTCGAAATCGTTTTATATTCAATTCATTTCGAAATCGTTTTATATTCAATTCATTTCTGTTTTAAATTCAGAAACGAATATAATCGATATAAATATCGTTCACGTCAAAATAGCGCATCACTAATCAACACGGCTTTATATATTTCAATAATTCCGTTATTCTATTCAACAAATGAATATTTATTCTATTTAATATGTGAATCTATATTTTTGTCAACACACGACTAATCTCAACCAATGAGTACTATCCACGTGTGACTATTTTTGTTATTTACTATATTTTATGAAAATTAAGGTATCTATCGTTTGATATTAAATCGGACTCCAACCGTAAATTAGTAAGAGAACGATTCCCTAAATATTAATCCCGAAGGCCGAAACCAACATCAGATCAATATCTAGGAGACCACTCATCTTATCTATTTTTCCAGTTAGTTTCCAATTTTATATATGATAAAGATGTAGATTTTATTGTTAAAATATTTCGTTCAACACATGACTAATCTCAACGGATGAGTACAGTCAACACATGAACCTTTACTTTGTAGTGATAAAGATATAAATTTTATTGTTAAAATATTTCGTTCAACACATGACTAGTCTCAACGGATGAGTACAGTCAACACATGAACCTTTACTTTGTAGTGATAATGATATAAATTTTATTGTTAAAATATTTCGTTCAACACATGACTAGTCTCAATGGATGAGTACAGTCAACACATGAACCTTTACTTTATAATATTCTTTATTTTCCCGATTGGAATGAGGCCCAATCAATCACCATATAAAGTCAATTATATGGATTTTCATACATCACACGTATATAATAGCATTGAAAAATAATCGACCATCAACCAAAGTGCACTACACTGTATAAGCATCAAATATAGATATCTAACGCTTATAACAGCCTGTCAATCAATCGATCGACATATTTAATCAATCAGGATGAGTGAACTTCGAATTTCATCCCAACACCCGTGTGGGGTTTCAAACAATCAAACACAGATTTTAGCTGTGCAGTTGGGCGATGTGTAAAATTTATCGACCCAATCAATATCATTCAAATAGGTGTACATAAACAAACCGTCCGGTTTGTAAATGAATATTTTATTTTATTCACATTCACGTTAAAAATTATATTTTTAACGATAAAACATTTTATTTCAACACATGAATTTCTATTTAGTTCATTTACAAAATAAAAATGATATTTTTATTTTTCTAACATATTTTAGGAAATTTCGGCGGCATAACGGCATGATACTAGAAACGGGACGAGGCCTAGCCTTATCCCCGGTCTAGTGAAGGCCCACGCCATTCACACATCAATCAAATCAATTTAACTTCACCAATAATCAAATTTAAATCAAATCATCTAACTAATTTATGCAACAAAACAAACAAGTCCATGGTCTGTGGACGATTGTGTCGGGTGCTACTAAGCACCGTCTGCATCCTAGTATATATATATAACTAGAAAAGAAATTGAAGAGTGAGAAATTCTCACTAATAGCTATCCAACTTCACGACACTTCTTTTATAGAAATCTTCGTCGTTCTCGCCTTTTTGTCATCTTCGTTGCTGTAGCCACTACATATGTAAAAATCGAATTTTTACTTCGCTATTCAATATATAAAAATCAAATTTTTATTACCTCGCTATATGGATAAAAATTCCATTTTCACACCGCTACTATATAGATAAAAATTCTATTTTTACCTCGCTATTCCCTTTATAAAGATTTCGCCTTTTCATTTCTAAAGATTTCGCCCTTATAATGTTAAAAAATCATTACTTTTCTATGATATAAATCAAACTTCTTTTTCCTTTCAAAATCAAATCTTTATAACTCGTTATGGATAATAAAAATTATAACTTCCTTGTTGCAAAAATCTATATTTTTAATTTAAATAAAAAAAATCGATACTCCTTTGAAATAAAATCTATAGTTTTTTTTGAAATCAAAATCTCGTCTTTATTTTGTTAAAAATCGAAACCTCCTCTCCATAAAAATCCAAGCCTTTTCTATATAAAAATTCAAACTTTTTCTATATAAAGATTCGAACTTTATTCGCATTCACAAATATAGCTTTATACTTATTAAAAATTATATTTTCATATTTTTAAAGTCATATAAAGCTGAAAATAAAGTTTGTATTATAAAAATTCACCTCTTTGTCGTTAAAGGTCGGATCTTTGTCAGTGACAGGTGTGCTGAGCTGCTCGGGAAGGGTTCCAGCGACGGCGTCAGCTTCTGGATCTTCGACGACGGCAATGCGCTCAGGTGGGAGGCGAGGCGACGGATCTGGGGTGGTTCTTGAGCTCGCAGACCTCAGAGGGGGGGCTTTGGCTGCGTCGGTCGTCGACTGGGGAGGGGGAAACAGGCGGCGTCGGCGGTAGGGTCTGATGGCGGCGGAGGGAGGATGGGTGCGTCGGGGGGTACGGTTGTGGAAGGGGGTGCGGTTTTCAAGAGGGGGAGGAGGATCGAGACGCGAGGGCGAGAGGGGGGGGGGGGTCTGTCGGAGATCGACGGCGACGGGCGAACGATGGGAGGGGGGAGGCTGTCGATCGAGGGTTTTTTTTTCTGATATCGATTTGGAAGGAGGGGGTCCAGAAAGGGATTAAGGGGAAGAGGGAAAGGAAATTTTTTTTATTTAATTATTTTAACTTCAAAAAGTTGACTTTTACATACGACCTCTAAACGAGGCCCACCGCCTGTCGGCCATAGCGTTTTACCCCTATTCCGAACACAATGGGATATGTATCGTAAGCTGATTCGATCGTTTCGATCAGTTTCCGTTAAATTTACATTTAAATCATTATATTAAATTTTAAATGTACATTTCAATTTACCGGGGTCACATACGAACTCGAAAAATTCCAGAAAAATATTATCTAGATTCGTATTGACGATACGGTCCTAACAAAACTAGTTTCGTCAAATTCTGAGACCGTTTGAAAAATGGCCAATTTCCAGTCGATTAAAATCAACTGAAACTGGTCAAACACGTTTTCCTTTGTCACGCTCACATATTAAATCGAAAAATTATTAAATTTGGAATCTAGCAATAATTTGACATCACGGATCCAACAAAAGTGGTTTCGTCGAAATCCGAGGTCGTTTGCAAAATTCCCATTTTTAAGGGCATGAATTCCATAGCGACTATTCAGAATTTTCATTTCGACATATCTTTTGATTCCCGCTATGAAATTTTGATTTGTCGGATTCGTTGGAAAGATATTATCAATTAGATCCTATTATTTTTGGTTTCACTAAAATCCGGTTTGTTTTGCACCCGGTACATTCAATTGAAGTTTGAAATCGAATTATCGAACTACCGCGCCATTTTCAATTCTATTTATAATTATATATAATTATTTATATTCTAACGACGACGTATATAAATATATACGTCGAATTCTATTCAAAATAAATTTCTCGTCTATATTATTTAAAATAATTCATTTTAAATGTTCAAAATTCACTAAAATTGCCAAAATAAAAATTTTAAACTGGTTCAGAATTTCCGGGTTATTACACCTAGCTACCTTCATAGGTGCCTTCTGCCCCTATCTCCACTAGGTGTACCCACTACCCCCAAGCGATCGGCTCCCTAACTCGTAGATATCCGTGCTGGCCCTACAGTGGGGTGTATCACTCCCCAAAGTGGCAACCCGATACAACAAAGAATGCACGGCTTATACCTACACGATGCAACAACGTTTTACCTACCAGCCCGGGTCCACACACGCATATGAACCCGTTGGACTTGCGTTGCCACCGCTAACCCAGTTTGGCCTCTTACAGTCAAGCCCAGTATGCGTGTCCCGTCCTCGACTTGGGTCGAGCCCACAAAGATACGTATGGGTTACTGGTTGAAACGGGCCCCCATCACTTGACACAAGCTATCCACCTAAGCTTGGTCCCCTCTAGTACATCCCACTTAACCCACTTCTTATTCATGTTTCAATTACACGTTTCTTATTTTGGTTAAGTGTTTCTAATCGTATTTCCAAATGCCACCCAAGGCACCCACTATATTCCACATGCCACCCAAGGCACCCACTTAACCCCCTCATGTCCAACTACATGCTTATCTGGTTAAGTGTTTCTTAATTCAATAAGACCGTAACCTCATAAAGACCTCCCACATTAGACTGGCATTTGTGGCAGCTGGATTTGCCGGGCGGGTCAGGGCAGTCTTACACCACAAAAGAGCCTAGCCTCATGTCTTTACAATTGTTACGTATTTAATTTGTGCCTAAGACCTCTCACATTAGACTGGCATTTGTGGCAGCTGGATTTGCCGGGCGGGTCCGGGCAGTCTTACACCACAAAAGATCCTAACCTCGTGTCTTAGACAATTAATTACTCCTAATTAATCACACCCAATTTGAATTACTTTTCCTATTCAAATTATCAATCAATTCCAAATTTAGCGATGTCCATAATTGACTCAATTATGTCCATCCATTTATGGTATGTAAAATCATACCAATTTCACCATAATTTTATTTCATGCCTTGTAAGGCAAATATGCCAATTAAATATTTTAATATTATTCCCTTTTTCCCCACGTAGTACGTTTGTTCGTTTAACGTAAAAATATACGTTAGACTCGAATAGTCTAACTCATGAAATAAAATAAAGCATCACATATATACATAATTAAAGCATAGATCTAAGATAGGGATGAACTTGCATATGTGATTGATGTTCTACATCTAAAACTTGCATAGGCCAAGATTACAACTTGCATAACAACTTATGTCATGGTTCCAAATTTAAAGGTGTGAACTTGATGAGAAATTGGCCACAAACTTGCATAAACATCATGTATAACATAGATCCAAATCTAAAGGTGTGAACTTGATGAAATTATGGCCACAAACTTGCATAGACAACATATGTCATAAACCTATATCTAAAGGGGTTAAACTTGCATAGGTAATAACATAACATGATTCATGTCCAACTCATAAATTCATATATGTGATTTATACATCACAATAATGGTGTAAACTAATATCTAACATGTAAAGTATCATGTCATAGCCTATCTTTCAATTAAATTCTAACATAAACTAGGTGCCATAATCATGTAAGGTCACTTGTAATTCTACCCAAACTTGTATATGGTTCATGTTTGAATCAACATCTAAACTTTCCTACATATGGATTATCATATGAATCAATACCACAACTAGCATAAGAAATATGATATGTATATAATTACAACATGGATGATAGCAACATAACTTTGCATCACAACATAACATCATAGATATTTCAATTATAATCCCACAACATCATTACAACATATTATCAATACTTCATATCACTTCCATACAAATCCGTGTTATGACTTCATCTAATTAAATTACTAATTATTTTCCTAAGATTATCGAACTCACCACTCAAAAGCAGTCGAATTAGCGCTCCTTTGATGAAGAATCGCTGTTAGGGTTGAGTAGTTCTGATTTGGTTGCTGTTCTATCTCTTTGATTTGGTGGCGGCTGCTCTAAGGCTCAAAGCAACAGCATGACGGCCATAGTCTATGTTTTAATTCTGATTTAGGGTTTGTGTCTAGGGGTCTTTTTGTAGAGTTATAAATTAATTTAAGCCGTCGGATGTTCTTAGGGTTAATCAAAACCATTCAATTATGATAGGGTGATGAGTCAGCCCTAATGACTCAGCAAGGCGTCAGAATGGACTCAACAACACGGGTCAGCCTGAACCAGAAAGCTGTGCAGGCTCCAGCCTCGACCTGGGCGCACTTGGCAGGTGCGCCAGTGTAAATATGTACTGGCGCACTTCCCATGTGCGCCAGTGCATTTTTTTTCTACTTTGCCACCAAACTTCGTTCGTCCATAACTCTTTCATCCGGTACTCGTTTCCCGCAAACTCGGACTCTATCTTCACTAGAATTCCGAGACGAACACAATGGCGCAACCCAATCTCCACAATTCTCACATCTGAGATTTATTATTCTTTAATTTAGTTAATTCGATTATTCAAATATCCGGGGTGTTACATTCTCCCCTCCTTAAAGGATTTCGCCCCCGAAATCTCCAAGTTAAGGAGAATGTATATCCTACCATCCAAACAACCATCTACTCAGCCATCAAACACGGCATCCATTGTCCTTATAAAATTTCTAATGCTGTATGAACATATGAAAGAAGTGTGTATATGTTCCTTATCTAATGCAAAATCAGGCGGTCTACTGATTCAATTGACCTCCTTAATGCAAACCATGATAGTGCCATGCGTCCATTATGTATGCGAAAGAACCCTATCGATACATATTATTCCTACATGTGTGCACAACCATTCACAAAAATGTAACATCCATATGATGGTACAACCATTATTCATCCATTACTTAAATATGTACACACATTTATATGCAATATGCAATATGAAGTGACTGAGCCGATCTAGTGCCTAAAGTGTGTGTATATGCATCCACGAGCAACCACTAGCAAACACTTGCATCCACATGCATCCATCATCCATAACATGTCTCAAACACATGTTTCAACCATAGGACTAACCTATCTAAAGGTCAAGGATACTAGCGAGAGGACATACTAAAGATAAGATAAGTACAAGATAAACGATAAAGGAGGAGTTAAAAGACATACCCTCGAAAAGAAAAGGGTACCACGAACGCATCTTCGCTTCCATCTCCCAAGTAGCGTTGCTCTCATCATCTCCCCATTGCACTTTGACTAGCTTGACCTCTCGATTTCTCAATTTCTTAATCTTCGACCCAAGAATGCGCGTAGGAGCTCGTCGAATCGTCACATCATGCTCGATCTCCACCTCTCTAAGCAAGCTCGGCTCTACCACTTCCGCGGTCTCGTGCAAGCACTTCCTCAAATGTGATACATGGAATACGTCGTGTACAACACTAAGTCTCTCGGGCAACTCCACTCTATACGCCATCCGCCCAATCCTTTCCTTAATAGGAAACAGCCCTACAAACGTTGGGGCTAACTTCCCAATGGACCCAAAGCGAACGACGTTTCGTAATGGAGACACTTTGACAAAGACCACGTCCCCAACCTCAAACTCAAGATCTGACCTCCTCTTGTCCGCATAATATTTCTGTCTATCTTGCGCCGTCTTCATCCTTCTTCGGATCAAATCAATCTTTTCCGAAGTCTCTCTAATCATATCGGGCCCAAGCAAGATCTTATCTGTAGCTTCCCACCAACATGTAGGCGAACGACACGGCCGTCCGTAAAGAGCTTCGAATTGTGCCATGCCAATGCTAGACTGAAAGCTGTTATTATATGCGAATTCTACCAACGGAAAATGTTCCTCCCATGTACCACCGAAATCTAAGACACATAACCTCAACAAGTCCTCTAGAATACGATTCACCCTCTCGGTCTGGCCGTCCGTCTGAGGATGATATGTAGTGCTCAAACATAACTGAGTCCCTACCGCCTCTTGCAAGCTTCTCCAAAATTCGCTAGCGAAAATAGGATTGCGGTCGCTCACTATGCTAGAAGGAATACCATGCAAACGAACTATTTCTCGATTATATAGGAGGCTAACCATGGAGCAGTCCTCTTACTCTTCACGGGAATGAAATGGGCGCTCTTAGTAAGTCTGCCTACCACGAACCAAATACCCGTATTACCCTTCCTCGATCTCGGTAGTTCGTCAATAAAGTCCATCAAGACGCTTTCCCACTTCCATTGTGGGACCTCCAATGGATGAAGCAATCCACCGGGCTTCTTTTGCTCCGCTTTTACTTGTTGGCACACCAAGCATCTAGCGACATACTCAGCCACATCTTTCTTCATGCCGGCCCAAAAGTGAACTTGTCTCATGTCCATGTACATCTTGTCCCCGCCGGGATGGATGGTCATCTTCGAACGATGTGCATCATCAAGAATGGTCTTCCTTAGGTCATCGTCTTTTGGTATACAAAGTCTACCGTCCCTACGTAACCAACCCTTATCATCTAGGGTATACCTACGGAGATGGTTCGATGACTCCCCTCCTTTGAGCTTTTCTACTAACTCAACCAACTGTGGGTCGTCTCTCTGTGCCTTGCCAATCCTTCCCAAAAGCGTAGGTCTAACCTCTAAGGATGCTAGCAAACCGGGTACAAAGTCAATGGAAGGTGTAAAGTCAAACGTAGAAATGAACTCTAAACTTCGTTGCTCGACAAACAACGGACTTAAGGATAACCTTTTTCTACTTAAGGCATCTGCCACTACGTTACCCTTACCAGGGGTATATGCTATCTCGAAGTCGTAGGATGCTAATAACTCCATCCACCTTTGCTGCCTTAAGTTCAAGTCCTTCTGAGAGAATAAGTATTTTAGCGATTTGTGATCAGTGAATAATTCGAATTTCTCGCCAAGAAGATAATGACGCCAAGACTTAAGCGCGAAAACAATAGCGGCCAACTCTAGGTCATGTGTAGGGTAATTTCTTTCATGCACTCTCAACTGCCTTCCACCATAGGCTATTACCCTTCCCTCTTGCATTAGGACTGCGCCTAGTCCTGTCCCACAAGCGTCAGTATAAACGGTAAATGGCTTACTCCCATCTGGCAATACTAAGACTGGGGCTGTGGTCAAAGCTCTCTTTAAACGTTGGAACGCATCATCACAATCTACGTCCCACGTGAAGACTAAGTTCTTCTTTGTCAAGCCTGTTAATGGAGCTGATATTTTTGCGAAGTCTTTGATAAACTTCCTATAGTAGCCAGCCAAACCTAAGAAACTTCTCACCTCGGTAGCATTTTTAGGAACCTTCCAATCTTGGATGGCCACTATCTTCGCGGGATCCACGGCTATCCCTTCTTTGGAAACCACATGCCCTAAGAATCGCACTTCTTTTCTCCAAAAGTGACATTTGGAAAATTTAGCTTTAAGGCTATGCGCTCGAAGAGTCTCCAACACTTCCCTAAGATGTAGGGCATGCTCTTCCTCGCTCTTAGAAAAGATCAAGATGTCATCTACAAAGACCACCACGAATCTATTAAGATACTCCCTAAACACCCTACTCATCAAATCATTGAAGTATGCGGGGGCGTTTGTCAAACCGAAGGGCATCACCAGCCACTCGAAGAAACCGTCTGGAGGTCCTAAAGGCAGCCTTGTCTATGCTATCCTCAGCCACTCTCAACTGATGGAAACCAGTGGCTAAGTCCAACTACGAAAACACTTAGGCGCCTACTAACTGATCGAAAAGATCGTCAATCCTCGGCAGTGGGTGTCTATTCTTCTTAGTAAGTTTATTAAGCTCCCTAAAGTCCACACAAAGTCTAAGGGACCCATCCGCCTTCGTGGAAAATACTACTGGAGCACCCCACTCCGATATACTACATCTGATGAACCCCTTCTCGAGCAATTCTTTCACTTGCTTACGGAGTTCTCTTCTCTCTCTTGAAGCCATGTGGCGCACTGGCAATGCAACTGGCTTTGCGTTGTCCACTAGATATATTCTAAAGTCGATTTCACGTTTTGGGGGCAAACCCCTCACCTCATCGAAGACATCAGCATATTCACGGACTATGGGAACAGAATGTAAATCATCATCGGATGCATCAAGGGATTCTAGGTAACTAAGCATTACTGGACCTCTAGGGTCACAAGAAATATCAAGGGTCTTTCCCGAACGAGTCAATAATCTAACTACCCTTCTTTCACAGTCTAGGATGACCCCATATCTAGCTAGCCAATCCATACCTAGAATTAGACCGTAGCCCATGAAGCCAAGAACAAAAGCGTTGCATTCAAACTCAATGCCCAAGATAAACACTCTCAAATCCCGACAAATCATAGAAAGATGAGCCGAACCATCAATAGGATTTGAGACTACTAAGGGATCGGTAACAAGACTAGTATCTAGGTGCAGTGTTTCAACTAATGATGTAGAGATAAACGAATGCGATGCACCAGAATCGAATAAAGTACGGACAGGATGATCAAACAGAAAAACTAAACTTTCAACGGAAATTTCTCTACCTCGTGCTTGCAGCGGTGGGACATCGAGAACTTGAGCTTGTCCCTTTGTCTGCCCGGGTGCCGTAAGAGCTTGCATCTGTCCTCCCGAGGTAGACCCTGCCATCTGCCCTTTCTTTGGGCAGTCCTTAATAAGATGTCCCGCTTCGCCACAGTGGAAAAAACCGGTCTTCTTCTTCCTACAATCTTTGCTTAGATGGTCGGGTGTTCCACAGTTAAAGCATTTCTTCTTCCCCTTAGCATTATTGCCTTTGCCACCTTTCTTGTTTTGTTGTTGCTGTTGCGACTTCTTTTGATCCCCTTTCTTCTCGGGTGCCTTATTAGCATTGACGCCCTTCTCCTCTTCATGCATGAGTGCCATGTCAACTAACCTCTCAAAGGTAGCCCCCATGGGAATGTGGGTCATAGCTAACCCATGGAGCGGCTCGTTTAAACCCTTAACAAATCTTAGAGCCTTCTTTTCTGGAGTGTTCACCAAGTCTAAGCCAAACCTTGCCAATTGTTTGAATATGTTAACGTACTCTTTCACCGATAAATTCCCTTGCTTTAGTGACAAGAACCTTTCCATGTATAGATTCTCTTCAGCCCGGGAGAGAAACTTCGCCTCAAATCTCTGCCTAAAATTTTGCCATGTATCGAATGGGCGACCCCCATTTGTGACCTCCCACCAAAACGAGGCCTCATCCTTCATCAGCCACGCAGCTAGCTGGACTTTCCTTCCGTCATCCACTTCAAAAATTCCAAAGAATTCTTCCACCTCCTTTAGCCAGTTACGAGCTTCAACAAATGTCTCCGTCCCGTAAAAAGGTTTTCCACCCATAGCTCTAAAGTCCTTACATATATTTGCGAAATTATCGACACGAGGAGGAGGAGGAGGATTTGCTGGACCTGCGGCGGTGGCGGCCCTAGCCTCAAGATATTGACGGAACCAACCGGGCACATGAACGCCCTCTGGTATCTCAGATGCTTCAGACATGCTGAAACGAAAAAGGAAGGATTCAATACAAAAAGGACTGAAGGAAAGATATATGGCTCTTAGGGTTATGCTTTCCAAAATATACTTTTCTTTTGAAAATACTTTCCTTAAATCATACTTTTGAAGGTACTTCTTTATAAAGATTGTTTTGAAAAAATAGTATTTCAAAAATTCATATCTGTTCTGGTAACCTTCAGCTCTGATACCACGTGTAACACCCCACCTCCATTAAGGTCACTCGCAAAGGGAATGCCTTAACTTTAGTGGTGCGTTTTAAGTGAATATAGAACAGAAAATCACAACAAGACAGATATAAAGCAGTACTTGAAAATTTAAAACTTTATTTCATTGCAGCGGATAAACCCATATGTTTGATTACATCATCAAAACCATAAACCAAAGTCAAGTACATCATATCCATCTTGATAAAACAAAGTACATGAACTGAAAGAAATAAACCCCAACATTAAAATAGCCATAAATAAAGAGAAGCTGAACTTTACTTCAGCAGTCCAAGAAATATTCTAAAAGCAGTCCAAGATCAATCTCCACTGGTGCTAGTTCCAACCTGAGCACCTGGAGGGGGGAAAGGGAAAGAGATGGAAAAAAGGGGGGGTCAGACATAAAGTCCGGCGAGTGCGATAATTCTAACAATATAATTAACAAAGTAACTAGGCTAAGGCATAAGTTGGAAAAATAGGTAAATGACCATGAACCATTGAGTATAACAGAGTAAATGAGGAAACAAGATGTATTACGATATCGTTAAAGCGCACCTAAACTACTATAGGATAATTACTGAACTACACCAACACTATGGGATAATTCCTAAACTGCACCGCCACTAGTATACTACACCACCACTAGTCACCCTAAGATTGATCCCGCCTACAGACTTAATGATGATATTGGTAGTTTCGTGCACCCCTAGCTGTCTTCATAGGTGCTGTCTGCCCCTATCTCCACTAGGTGGACCCACTACCCCCAAGCGATCGGCTCCCTAACTCGTAGATACCCGTGCTGGCCCCACAGTGGGGTGTATCACTCCCCAAAATGGCAACCTGATACAGCAAAGAATGCACGGCTTATACCTACACGATGCAACAACGTCTTACCTACCAGCCCGGGTCCACACACGCATATGAACCCGTTGGACTTGCGTTGCCACCGCTAACCCAGTTTGGCCTCTTACAGTCAAGCCCAGTATGCGTGTCCCATCCTCAACTTGGGTCGAGCCCACAAAGATACGTATGGGTTACTGGTTGAAACGGGCCCCCATCACTTGACACAAGCTATCCACCTAAGCTTGGTCCCCTCTAGTACATCCCACTTAACCCACTTCTTATTCATATTTCAATTACACGGTTCATATTTTGGTTAAGTGTTTCTAATCGTATTTCCAAATGCCACCCAAGGCACCCACTAGATTCCACATGCCACCCAAGGCACCCACTTAACCCCCCCATGTCCTACTACATGCTTATCTAGTTAAGTGTTTCTTAATTCATTAAGACCGTAACCTCATAAAGACCTCTCACATTAGACTGGCATTTTGGCAACTGGATTTGTCGGGCGGGTCCGGGCAGTCTTACACCACAAAAGAGCCTAACCTCGTGTCTTTACAATTGTTACGTATTTAGTTTGTGCCTAAGACCTCTCACATTAGACTGGCATTTGTGGCAGCTGGATTTGCCGGGCGGGTCCGGGCAGTCTTACACCACAAAAGAGTCTAACCTCGTGTCATAGACGATTAATTACTCTTAATTAATCACCCCCAATTTGAATAACTTTCCCTATTCAAATTAGCAATCAATTCCAAATTTAGCGATGTCCATAATTGACTCAATTATGTCCATCCATTTATGGTATGTAAAATCATACCAATTTCACCACAATTTTATTTCATGCCTTTTAAGGCAATTATGCCAATTAAGTATTTTAATATTATTCCCTTTTTCCCCACGTAGTACGTTTGTTCGTTTAACGTAAAAATATACGTTAGACTCGAATAGTCTAACTCATGAAATAAAAGAAAGCATCACATATATACATAATTAAAGCAAAGATCTAGGATAGGGGTGAACTTGCATATGTGATTGATGTTCTACATCTAAAACTTGCATAGGCCAAGATTACAACTTGCATAACTACTTATGTCATGGTTCCAAATTTAAAGGTGTGAACTTGATGAGAAATTGGCCACAAACTTGCATAAACATCATGTATAACATAGATCCAAATCTAAAGGTGTGAACTTGATGAAATTATGGCCACAAACTTGCATAGACAACATATGTCATAAACCTATATCTAAAGGGGTTAAACTTGCATAGGTAATAACATAACATGATTCATGTCCAACTCATAAATTCACATATGTGATTTATACATCACAATAATGGTGTAAACTAATATCTAACATGTAAAGTATCATGTCATAGCCTTGCTTTCAGTTAAATTCTCACATAAACTAGGTGCCATAATCATGTAAGGTCACATGTAATTCTACCCAAACTTGTATATGGTTCATGTTTGAATCAACATCTAAACTTTCCTACATATGGATTATCATATGAATCAATACCACAACTAGCATAAGAAATATGATATGTATATAATTACAACATGGATGATAGCAACATAACTTTGCATCACAACATAACATCATAGATATTTCAATCATAATCCCACAACATCATTACAACATACTGTCAATACTTCATATCACATCCATACAAATCTGTGTTATGACTTCATCTAATTAAATTACTAATTATTTTGCTAAGATTATCGAACTCACCACTCAAAAGCAGTCGAATTAGCGCTCCTTTGATGAAGAATCGCTATTAGGGTTGAGTAGTTCTGATTTGGTTGTTGTTCTATCTCTTTGATTAGGTGGCGGTTGCTCTAAGGCTCAAAGCAACAACATGACGGCCATAGTCTATGTTTTAATTCTGATTTAGAGTTTGTGACTAGGGGTCTTTTTATAGAGTTATAAATTAATTTAAGCCGTCGGATGTTCTTAGGGTTAATCAAAACCATTCAATTATGATAGGGTGATGAGTCAGCCCTAATGACTCAGCAACGAGTCAGAATGGACTCAACAACACGGGTCAGCCTGAACCAGAAAGCTGTGCAGGCTCCAGCCTCGGCCTGGGCGCACTTGGCAGGTGCGCCAGTGTAAATATGTACTGGCGCACTTCCCAAGTACGCCAGTGCATTTTTTTCTACTTTGCCACCAAACTTCGTTCGTCCATAACTCTTTCATCCGTTACTCGTTTCCCGCAAAATCGGACTCTATCTTCACTAGAATTCCGAGACGAACACAATGGCGCAACCCAATCTCCACAATTCTCATGTCTGAGATTTATTATTCTTTAATTTAGTTAATTCGATTATTCAAAAATCCGGGGTGTTACACCAATAATACGTATTGACTTGATCATTGGGAGGGTTAAGTACATCTCGTGTAGATGGGTAATATTAGTATATAGGCCCACAAACTTAACCGTTAAATAAACATGCTTGAATCGGTGAGAGGGTTAAGTACATCACGTGTAGGTGGGTAATATTTGTATATATATGCCCACAAACTTAACCAGTAGGAAACCCTAGTAACGGGGACCCATTTCAGCAGTAACTCACATAGATGTATCATGGTACCTGTTAGATCCAAAAATGGCTCTAACACCCAAATTATCTGAATAAGCAGAGATTAATATCTACAATTGCAAGAAAAACACAGAAAATGCACAAGATTTATAATGTTCGACGTTAACGAGCCTACGTCCACTTTATATCTATGATTATACGTAAGATTCAAGTACAACCAATGTTTTCTCTCTCATTCTCACTTTTACAATGGTGATTCACTCAATAATTTCGAGCCAAGACTGATAAGAAATAATTGAATAGC
Organism: Allium sativum; assembly: GCA_030737875.1. Classification (NCBI taxonomy): domain Eukaryota; kingdom Viridiplantae; phylum Streptophyta; class Magnoliopsida; order Asparagales; family Amaryllidaceae; genus Allium; species Allium sativum. The sequence goes on along the minus strand of CM060913.1, from coordinate 544,352,741 downwards.
AGCAATGGTGGAAACAGCACTCTAAATTGACAATCCTGAAAAATGCCAAGCACCGGACTATTTATAGGTGATGTTTGTACGCGAATCATGGTCATACATGGCATAAATCCTGGGGATCTCGGACTGGTTGGTGAGTCGATGTAGAAATGATCAAAATGGCCGTTGTGGATAGATGTCGTGAGATCCGGGCCTTTCGGGTCGTGATAGACCAAGTTCACTCTTTCATTCTTTGGCCGTGAGGATGAGATCATGGAGAGGGATCGGGCCGTGGAGCATTGGCGTGGAGGGATCGGATCGTAGATAGGCGCCATAAACGGGGTAGTATCACGAGTCGAGGAAGGTGAGGTGACCTCAATCGAGTTCCCAAGGTCTCTAATGAGTGAGGCTTTATATTTTCTTTGTGTGTAAACCTTGGTGGATTGGTCCAAGAGCTAGCCAACATTTTGCCCCATCGAAATATGTTTTATCAAGGATGGAACATGCTTTCGAAATTGCTAAATCATTACTTCATGAAATGACACAAATCAATAGTTGTGTTTTTCTGGAACATCGTACTGCTTCAAAGAGTCGCGTTCTTCGACGGGTATAAATATCAAGTTGAATCCTATGATCATTTGGCATCTTTCATCTCTTGAATTCTAGAGGATATCGCAATTATCTCGTCAGGTATGCTTAAAAACTTTTTGTAAGAAATAGTGTTGAATAACTTTCATATTTTCTGTAAATACAGAACTCTTTTTTGTCGATCCATTAGTCACATTAATGTTCGGATCGTCACTTTACACCACGGTTCGTGCTAAATTGTGCAACACATATAGGTAGGGCCGCCCTATATGCCACGGACCTTTGTCTGGAAAGGCCCAAGTCTGAACCATGGTGGGCTCCTCAAAAGCTTCGTGGCCCATCAGGCCTGATTAGCCGCACGAGATAAAAAAGGGGAGGTTAAGGTCTTCTCCTTGGCTATATAAACTGTTTTAACTCCCCTTCTTTTACCTTTTCACTTTCTTCTCCAATTACCTCCGCCTTTCCTTCTTTCCAAAACCATAATTTGACTTTTGCCGAAAACCAAGAATTTCCTACAGTTAAAAGGTAACGGCATTAGGATTGTTTCCCATTTCGTTTAGTTTCTTTTTCGCTCCTCTTTATTTCTGTTGAATTTTCATCGATATGGCGATGGTGATGACAAGGGCGTTGGGTTTAGCGACGGTGGTGATGGGTTCAATTTCGTGGATCTATGAATTGAGAGGAGAAACATGAATGGAGAAGATGTAGAAGAGTAGGGCGTATCGTGGAAGGGGTTACCACTCGGGTCATGGTGACAGTGGGATGGAGGAAAGTGAGATGGAGTTGGTGTCTATACGAATAGCGGATCGGGTCGTGAATCATTGGGGGAGTACTGGATCGTGGAGTCATGGAGTGGAACGGATCAGGGGTCCTTTTCATGAGCCGTTCGAGTAAAGGGGAATTGTCATGAACCAGATCATTCCACGATCATAGCTTATTTCATGATGCTCCCTCACTGGCGTAGCTTATCAACGATCCGACACCCACGATCTGATCCCTGTCCCAAGCACTGGCATCTGTACCGCGACCCGATCCCCAAGACTTCAACGAACCAACTTTATTAACAATCCCATGAATATATTAGCTAAAGAACACTGTGCAATATATATCAATGGACAGTTAGGTTAGAGCCTTCAAGATGAACTTTCCGGTTTGAACAAAAGTATGACTTTACAGTATATTTATTATGCTTATCCAATTCACTTTGTGATTTTATTTTCCAATATTATGCACACTTGCACACACCAGCACTTGCACACGCATAGGGTTCACGGGTAACTGCATCCTAATCCTTCATTTTTACTTTCCAAAACAGCTATGTCACATAGATGTTCCTCAAGAATATCCAAAATGAGAGTAGACCCGGAGTCTTCGAAATTCCACAATGCTGACGTGCTTCCGTCAGGCTCAGACTGGAGTAATTTTGGCTCCGAATATGAGACAGATACAGAATCGAATTCTTTTGGGAGTACATTGCTTGAGAAGGAGGAAGATGACCAAGCTCCTAATGAAATTCCTGGTGTTGAGGAAGTTGAGAAAAAGAAGCTCACTGATTCTGTAGTATCCAAATTAGACGACATAAAGCTTAAGAAAATATGTTTGAGACACGGGATCCCTTGGGATGATGTTAAGACTCCAGGAAGTGAGGATAGACCTCATTCTTCCCCCACCAGGGTACATGACCGTCAATAGGCTAATGTAATGGGTAGGTGCCATTCCTCCATTTCCACCAATCGTTGTTGAGACCTTAAGACGGTTATGCATTGCCCCTATGCAACTTCATCCAAACGCGTACGCGGCTTTATTCACTCTATGTATTGCGTATGCGAAGATTCTACAGACTGAGCTCACATTCAGGGACTTAAAATTCTATTATCTCTTCAAATACTGTTCCACGGTGACTCCAAACTTCACTTTCTTTGAATCGGTGGCCAACATGAAGGTTTTATCGGAGGGTCACACTAATATAGGGGATCCTAAAGCTGATTGGTTCTACATAAAACACTAGGCCGGGTGTGCGAGGAAGTGGTTAAAGTCAAGTAAGCCTTAGGTCTCTATATGCGTGACCTAATTACATAATCAATGCGCTAACATGTTTTTCTCTATGCAGATCATGTTTTCCTGAAAATGGAAGGTTCGGTATATGATGATCGACTATCCCGCCTTCTCAAAATCCAATCCGATATCTTAAAAATCAAGAGATGTATCAGTGACAATAATCTTCACAAGCACCTCCTTTTGGATATGAGGTTTGGGCTTGGTTTAGGTGGTTAGCCTTATTAGTATGTGCTCCTTGCTGCCGGGGAGTATAGCAGCATGCCCCCAGCTGGGGGAGAAGTCCCCACAGTAGCTGCAAAAGTTGTTGAAATTCCTAAAAGTCCTATACCTCTGACCGATCAAGATGACGAGGATTTAAATATGTATAAAGAGGGTGATACTCGGGTCAGTGAGCCAGAAGATAACCCTTCCTCTAAGGAACAGTCTCCCGCTAAGACTCCACCACCACTCGAACCCTCGTTAACAGATGAGCAAATACGTGAGGGTTTAGAAAACATTCACTTGCCGGATGACCTCTACACTTCCGAAGATTTTGGAGGGGAACCATTCTTTCCTATCTCTGAGGTGGAAACCTCCCCTGCAAAAGATAAAGAGACTGCACAGACAAGCCAAGCTTCGGGCCCTGGTCTGTTAGGGGGATTATGCAGACACACACATACACCACATGCACCACTTATCACGACACTTTTACATTAATCATATTCTTTATCTTGATTTCCATTATTATTCTTTGTAGGAAATATGTCTCGTCGTCATTCTTATTATTATTGCGCTCTTCGCGAGAATACTCCCGGGCTTTCTTCCATGTCCGAGCATGACCGCAGTGATAGTCGTGGGAGGGATAGTCAAAGACGTTCTGATTCCTATCAACCTCAGTCTCCGCGCCCCGCTCTCCTTCTAAGCAGGATCTTAGGAAGTCCCACAGTCGCCAATCACTACATGCTGGGGCAAAGAAATTCCTAAGGCTCCGACTCCTCCAAAAGGCTTGCCTGCCCACGGCAAATCTTCTAAAAAGCCCCATGATCCCAAGGGCAAACAGAAAGAACCGAGCAAAGGAAAAGAGCAGGAGAAAACAACTCTTGTTTCTTCGAGTCAACGATAGTTAGATTCCTCTACTATGAAAGAAGTGGCCTTGGCTCCTGACATTAAGGCAAAATTGGAGCGCTTGCAGAAGCAATTTCCTAATCACTATTTTGAGAGGACAATCTTTGTCCCAGACCTAGAGCCGGTTCCTGAGAATTGGGATGACGAAGTTGTGTGACGCGTCGTCCACGTAGCCAAATAGTATAGGGTAATGTAAAAACATGCTAAGAATCTTTTCGATGCGATCCGTACCTTAGAGACGGATGCAGCTTGGTTGAGGGTAAAAATTGATAATGATACCGGGGCTAGGAATAAAGCAATAAAAGATCTTGAGGATACATAGGCCCTTCTTGCGATAGCTCAGCGGGATGCTAACAACTTTAAGGCTGAGCTAGAAAATGCCTAGAAGCGCTTCCATCTCGAACTTGATTCAAATAGTCAAGAGTGCGTGGCCTTGAAGAAGGAGGTAGAGGACCTAAAACTTTCTAATGCTGAATTGAAATGCTTCACAAGATTGATTCACTACAGAGAGGACTGCTTGGGGAAAGGAGAGGACGAGCTTAAACGATAGGCTCACTCATGCCGAGGAGCGAGTAGCTCTTTCCAAGAGTAATGTCAATACTGCTCTTGAGTCGACCTCCGCTGCTACTGTTAATCTTGTTGCAGCCGAGAAAGAAATAGGAGAGTTTGAGGAGCTGCTTATGTACTTTTTTGCTCAGGTTATCTGCACCTGAGACATCTCCTTGATCCAAGATTATAATATAACTCTGGCTAATGTTTGGGATATGATAATCGATGGAGAGAAACAGTGGTTAGGGGTTAATGAGATCGACGAAAGCAAACCTATGGAAACTTTCCTTAAGGGTAGAGAGCCTGAGGCCTTGGCAGAAGATAGACGTATGATTTAAGAGGCCATGGATAAAGAAAAAACTGATCTCAAGGGAAAAACCAAAATCGATGAGGGATTCAGTTCAGCACCGGAGCTTAAAACTTCTGAAGTCAAGGAATACAATCCCGATGATCCCTTGATCTCCGAAATTCCAGTCCCTCCTACCGTTGGGGATTCCACTGCTGCTTCAGTTGAAGGATCAGCGAAAGGTATCTCCGCATTTTCTCCATAGTTTATCAAAACTATTATAACTTGTCATCACTATGCTGAGCAATCCATTGAAGGGACCACGCTTTCTCCCAAACTAATGATTATTGCTTCTCATAATATAGGTGTCAGATCTACCGAGAACGTTACAGAGAAGTCGACGGATGTCGAGAAGGTTGGTGTGCCTCTAGTCACTGAGGTCACTCCTGAAGATCCAAAGCAGCCCGAAACTGAGATAACTAAGGAAACCATTATAGTTTCAAGCAAGGGTGCCCCAAAGGATGCTGAAATTATTGGGGCATTGGATGATATTGAAGACGGCCACAAGGATGAAGAGGAGGAGGTAGACATCATGGGAGAAACCAAAGATCCTGAGCATGAGACTTTGGCCGAGATGAAAGAGGGGAGGGGTAAGCAGTTGGCTTTGAAAAGAAAGGAACAAGAGCCTCTAAATGTGCCTCCTATCACTGCTGCTAATCCCAAAACAGGGTTGATCATAAAGTTCCCCACTAAGTCAATAACTTCGCAGCTTGCAAGCCAATCTACCAACCTTCTAGTGGATCCTCCTTCTGACAAAAAAGATGAGAAAAAAGCATGATAAATCCGATGTTGACAAGGAGGAGGAGACGGGGAAGAAAAAGAAGGAGAAGAGGCTGAGGTCGTCCCCGAAGCCCAAATAGTGCTAGTTTAATTATGCCTTTCTTTTTAGTATTTCTGCTGGCCTTATTATGTAGCTGCGAGTATGGCCCTCGCCTTTTGCTTAGTTTTATTTTTCAAATCCACACTTTGTAAATTAACATCTGTTTCTTTTGTATCATCGCATACCTACAAATTTATCATATCTGCACAGTTTATCATTCTAAATCACAGACATTAAATATAATCATAAGTAATGTTGACAATCGCAACTAGCGTTGAAGTCATAGATGATAATCATTGAAAATTTCGTGTGCTATGTAAATGTGAAGTATACACAAATGCGAAGTGTTGTATGAATATGCCCACAATCAATCATCATTATAATGCCTGGCCAAAGCTTATTGAGGATTGATTAGAGTCACACTTTGTTTGCCCCCCATGTCCAGAAATGAGGGTGTTGGGCTCAACTTTTATTCTTGTTCCCGATCCTACAGTGGGATAGGAGCCCTTAAGTGGCATTTAGTTGAAACGCCTTTATACTCTCCTGTCGTATGCCCAGGATAGAGTTTGAACTCAACTTTCAGTTTGTTCCCCGATCCTTCAGCGGGGTAGGAGTTCTTTTGCGGCGTCGAGTCTCCAGTGCCTTTATACTCTCCTGTCGAATACCAAGGGTAGAGTGTTAGTCGAAATGGTCTTTAAAATCATGGTACACCTTCATGTCTCGTGGACAATTTGTTTCCTTGTCCTATGTACTTCTTCTTAGGTCTTGAGAAGTAGAGCTTCGATGATTATGTCGTTTACTTTATCGCCTTCTCAATACCCTGCATATTGTTAGTAATTACATAGTTTATGATAATTCACGAGTAAAAATATAGTAAGTAAAGGTGCGATAAAATTAAACGGCACACGATATTTTATAGTGGTTCGGTCGAATCATGACCTACGTCCACTTTATAATCTTTTGTTCATATAACTGGACTGTTCTAGGCAAGTCAAGCTGTAACACCCCACCTCCGTTAAGGTCACTCACAAAGGGAATGCCTTAACTTTGGTGGAGCATTTTAGTAAACAGAACAGAAACTTACAAGACAGATAAAACAGTACTTGAAAAATTTTAACTTTATTACAGCGGAAACAGAAATTAATATGGTTACATCCTTTCAATTTCAGAATTCAAGTACAAAATATCAGTCTTGTACAAAAGCCTTCAAAATGCATGGTTTAAAATCATAATCCCCATGGAACGGAAGCTATACAGAGCCAAGCCATACTTTAAGCAAAGAGAAATCCGGGTCAAGCTAAAGTATTTCCCTCCTTGGATAACCTGGGGGGGGGGGGGAACGGAAGAAAGGAGGCGAAACAACAAGGGTCAGACAAAAAGTCTGGCAAGTCCAGTGACTTTCAGCATATGAACAGATAATAATAATATGATATGAACATAAAACTGGATGTGAGATAACTGTAACAGATGTAGCAGATATAACAGAAAAACAGAATGATATAAACTATGGTTTTACACTTCTCTGCACTAATACTAGTATAGCAGAATTAGGTGCCACCCTAATGTCTAAATTGAAGCAGGAACGGGTACAGAATACTTTAACAGAAACAGAATGCCAATAATGGGCCTTTACTACCCGATCAGAAACAGACAGAAGCAGAAACAGATTAATCCCTACGGAAACAGAATGTAGAATTAGGTGTACACTAGTAATGGGCCTTTACCACCCGAACAGACGGTACCACGCAGAACCAAACAGGTGTTACCACCCAACAGAAAATAACGGTACCAACAGAAACAGACAGAACTAAGTGTACCCAAAAACCCTAACCCAAGCGATCGGCTCCCTAATACATAAATATCCTGTGTCGGCCCCACAGTAGGGTGTATCACTCCCTAAAGTGACAACCAATTGGCACAGACCTATTTACAGATGTCACGGCGTCTTACATCCTCAGAGGCAGACCGGGATCCATGCACGCACATGACCCGGTTGGAACGCACCATCAACACCCCTCGCCATTATCAGAATGAACAACTTATAATTAGTTCAGTAAGCGTGCCCGGACCCTACCTACTGTTGGGTCAAAGTTTTGATACCAGAAAGGGTTACTGACTAATATGGGTCCCAAACAACAGATGACACAAGTAATTCCCCTCCTAACCTTGTGTCCCCAGACTAACAGATCTCAGATTAACTTGTTTACAAGTTCAGACATACAGAATTCAGATTTACTAGTTCACAGATTAAGTTAACAAGTTTTCAAACTAACAGATCAGATGTACAGATTTTTCAGATTTGTCTAACTTTGTATTGGGCCTACAGATTCATGGACGGGTTTACTACACCTATTAACCCAGTTGGTTTAACCCTATTTTCCCCCAATACGTTTTAGACGTCATTCTTATCTTAGATTTGCATTAATTAATTATTAATGCCCAGACCTCTCACATTAGGTCGCTAGCTTGTGGCCGCTGGATGGGCCTGGCGGTTCTGGGCAGACTTCTGCCACAAGCCAGACCTAACCTCGTGTCTTAAGCAGGTTATGACTAACTTCTCACATTAGAACCTATTGTTTGCGACCACTGGATGTGCCGGGCGGTTCAGGGCAGAATTACGCCGCAAACTCATTCTAACCTCGAGTTAGCCATATTTATCTTTGCGGCCAATTAATTAATAATTTACCGTTTATGCGCACGCCCAATATATATGCCAATTCAGATTATATCAATAACAGGATGATTATATCAACATAGCAGATAACAGATTTTATATGACTTAACGGATTTAACAGATTTAGCAACTTAGCAGATTTTGGCATATAACAGGTTAGGCATTTCAATCGACAAATTTAACAGATTATGCATTTCAATCTAATTAGCAGTCTAGGCAATATAACAAAACTAGTAGTTTAGGCAACTTAGCAAATTAGCAGATTTAGCAAATTTAATATTTCTAAAGGTTCTATTTACATGCCTTGCCTAATCATAAATTGGCTTAAATTCATATGCCTACATAATTGTCATGACTCACAACATATACTCCATGTTTGCATAAGCGCAGAATATGGACATAATTTTCCATATAACATATGTTCCAATTTTTGTTAAACTAGCCTTTATACATATAAATTGTACCAAATATAACCATTAATTTCAATGCATACCATATATCCAAAAATCCCTATTTAGGTGTAATCACAATAATAGATATCCTAATTAATGTAAATCTTTACACCTAATCTTCTTCTTTTTAAGTCATGAATCATTATGCAAACTATACCCAACAATCTTTAAATCATATCTTCTAAAAATCCGATCTTGACTTTTATATGCATTTTGTCCAAAGTCTCAAATCATATGTAATCATACAATGGTTCCTCTTTTCTTCTATCATAGAATATGCATAGATCAAAATCTAGTTTACAACATATGCTCATTAATTACAGATCTAAATTACAACATAACTATGCATACAACATGCATAAATTATATGTTCATAGTCAAATTTATGCATATATCTAATATATTTTATGCCTCAGACCTAAAGTCATACATTCAATTTAGTCTTGTCAAATTTCGCATCATTCATCCCAAAATTTGCGTTCATACGTTCATCTCTTATGAGATTAGGCACAGGCTCGTGGTAGCCTGGCTATAGAAACAGAAAAGAAGAAAAGGGATACAGAACAGTCACAGAAAAACAGATCTGACAGAAGAGAATATATATACAATCTCAGATTCAGAATTAAAAACATATCAAAATTATTATTATCGTTTATAGCGGAAAATAACTGTACTTGCCTTGATTGGATTAAAGAAAGAACTTTAGTTGTTACAGAATTGTTGCAGAAGCTTTTATCTCAAATTTGAATTTAGGATGATGTTGATTGACTTCTAGTTTTGATTCTAGCAGAGTAGCGACGCCATTTTTATTTTTAATTAGAAGAAGAGAGCAATGGAGGCTAGAGGATTGTGTTAGAGACTTAGGTTAGGTAGAGTCTAGGGCCGTTTTTATAGAGTTTATGAACTGATTAGGACCATCGATGTTGCTTGGATTGATCGTAGCCATTCATTCGAAAGAGAGACCAATTAGAGCCTGCCACCTAGCCCTAATGACAAAGCATGCTTCTGAAAATCGACCAACATAGACTAGGCCAGCCAGGGTGGACTGGGTTCGACCTGGGTCTGGACCAGGTCGACAGCCCTGTCGACAGCCCTGTCGACCTGGCTAGACCAGGTCGACAGCCCAGTCGACCTGGGTGCATTAGGCGGGAATTTTTCCGCCCTGGCCAATTGGGCCCGATTTTTAATTTTAAACTTAATTCAGAAACTTCCGGAGGCTATATCTTCTTCATACGGACTTCGTTTTTCGAAAACTCGGACTCTATTTCGCGTATTTTTCCGAGACGAACGCAATGGCGTATCCCGTTTCCCTTAGTTCTTTGATTTCAAATTAATTATACTTTAATTTATGACTTTCACGGTTATAGAATACACGGGGTGTTACATTCTCCCCCACTTAAAAGGATTTCGTCCCCGAAATCTTCAAGTTAAGAAGAATGTGTCCTACCATCCAATCACCCATCTACTCAACCATCATCCACAAGCATCCATTGTCCTTAGAAAACTTCTAATGTTGTATGAACATATGCAAAAGTGTGTGTATATGTTCCTTATCTAATGCAAAGATCAGGCGGTCTACTGATTCAGTTGACCTCCTTAATGCGAATTATGTCAGTGCCATGAGTCCAACATGTATGCAATAGAATTCTGATGATATATATTATTTCTATATGAGTGCACAATCATTCACTCAAATGCAACATCCATGTGCTGAATCAACCATTTTGCATCCACAAGAATTGAAAAATGCAGTATGAGAGTGTTTTCGAGCCTATCTAGTGCCTAGTGTGTGTATATGCATCCACGGGCAACCACTAGCAACCACTTGCATCCACTTGCAACCATCAAACATAACATGTCTCAAACACATGTTTACACCCATTAATTTCAACCTAAAGTTCAAATATTCGATCGATAGGATACAGTCGAATGATGGAAGCAAGTACAGATAGAACGAAAATTTGGTTCCCATTAGACATGGGTCCTAAGTATCGGCCCCAAAGACCGAAACCAACATCAAATTGACACCCAGAGGATTACCTTCTTTTGTGTTTCCTTTTTGGGCCCCGCTTTCTTATTCTGTGGTTCTTCCTTCTTTATCTCTTTCGGGCCCTTACCTTCCTCGTGCAGTAGTGCCATATCCACCAATTTCTCGTAAGTTGCTCCCATGGGTACATGGGTCATGGCTAGGCTGTGCAGTGGCTCATTCAATCCTTTAACAAAGCGGAGAGCCTTTTTATGCTGAGTGTTGACTAAATCCAATCCGAATCTTGCTAGTTGGTTGAACTGGTTGACGTATTCCTTGACCGTCATACTTCCTTGCTTAAGAGACAAGAACTTTTCTAATTGTAAACTTCGTTCAGCTTGCGAGAGGAATTTTTTCTCAAACCTTGTTCTGAAATCCATCCATGTCTCAACCGGCCTCTCGGCGTTAGTGACTTCCCACCAGTAGGAAGCTTCGTCTTTGAGCAGCCATACTACCAACTGTACCTTCTGCCTATCGTCCACCTCGAAGATAACGAATAGATCCTCAGTTTCTTTGAGCCAATTCCTTTCTTCTACGAATGATTCAGTTCCTTTGAAATCCTTCCCACCCATGGCCCTAAAATCTCTACAGATCTTTGAGAAAGCAATTGCACGAGGAGGGGGTGGAAGAGGGGGATCATTTGCTGGACCTGCAGCGGCGGTCCTAGCCTCAAGATATTGACGAAACCAACCGGGTACATGAACACCCTCTGGTATCTCAGATGCTTCAGACATGCTGAAATGAAAAAGGAAGGGTTCAATACAAAAAGGACTGAAAGAAAGATATATGGCTCTTGGGGATTATGTTTTTCAAAATAAGCTTTATTTTTTTGAAAATACTTCCTTTCAAGACCTTTTTTTTTTTTTGAAAATAATTTTCAAAACTTTTTATAAATTCTGGTAACCTTCAGCTCTGATACCAAGTGTAAAACCCCACCTCCGTTAAGGTCACTCACAAAGGGAATGCCTTAACTTTGGTGGAGCATTTTAGTAAACATAACAGAAACTTACAAGACAGATAAAACAGTACTTGAAAATTTTTAACTTTATTACAGCGGAAACAGAAATTAATATGGTTACATCCTTTCAATTTCAGAATTCAAGTACAAAATATCAGTCTTGTACAAAAGCCTTCAAAATGCATGGTTTAAAATCATAATCCCCATGGAACGGAAGCTATACAGAGCCAAGCCATACTTTAAGCACTTCAAGCAAAGAGAAATCCGGGTCAAGCTAAAGTATTTCCCTCCTTGGATAACCTGGGGGGGGGGAAACGGAAGAAAGGAGGCGAAACAACAAGGGTCAGACAAAAAGTCTGGCAAGTCTAGTGACTTTCAGCATATGAACAGATAATAATAATATGATATGAACATAAAACTGGATGTGAGATAACTGTAACAGGTGTAGCAGATATAACAGAAAAAGAGAATGATATAAACTATTGTTTTACACTTCTCTGCACTAATACTAGTATAGCAGAATTAGGTGCCACCCTAATGTCTAAATTGAAGCAGGAACGGGTACAGAATACTTTAACAGAAACAGAATGCCAATAATGGGCCTTTACTACCGGATCAGAAACAGACAGAAGCAGAAACAGATTAATCCCTACGGAAACAGAATGTAGAATTAGGTGTACACTAGTAATGGGCCTTTACCACCCGAACAGACGGTACCACGCAGAACCAGACAGGTGTTACCACCCAACAGAAACAGACGGCACCAACAGAAACAGACAGAACTAAGTGTACCCTAAAACCCTACCCCAAGCGATCGGCTCCCTAATACATAAATATCCTGTGTCGGCCCCACAGTAGGGTGTATCACTCCCTAAAGTGACAACCAATTGGCACAGACCTATTTACAGATGTCACGGCGTCTTACATCCTCAGAGGCAGACCGGGATCCATGCACGCACATGACCCGGTTGGAACGCACCATCAACACCCCTCGCCATTATCAGAATGAACCACTTATAATTAGTTCAGTAAGCGTGCCCGGTCCCTACCTACTGTTGGGTCAAAGTTTTGATACCAGAAAGGGTTACTAACTAATATGGGTCCCAAACAACAGATGACACAAGTAATTCCCCTCCTAACCTTGTGTCCCCAGACTAACAGATCTCAGATTAACTTGTTTACAAGTTCAGACATACAGAATTCAGATTTACTAGTTCACAGATTAAGTTAACAAGTTTTCAGACTAACAGATCAGATGTACAGATTTTTCAGATTTGTCTAACTTTGTATTGGGCCTACAGATTCATGGACGGGTTTACTACACCTATTAACCCAGTTGGTTTAACCCTATTTTCCCCCAATACGTTTTAGACGTCATTCTTATCTTAGATTTGCATTAATTAATTATTAATGCCCAGACCTCTCACATTAGGTCGCTAGCTTGTGGCCGCTGGATGGGCCTGGCGGTTCTGGGCAGACTTCTGCCACAAGCCAGACCTAACCTCGTGTCTTAAGCAGGTTATGACTAACTTCTCACATTAGAACCTATTGTTTGCGACCACTGGATGTGCCGGGCGGTTCAGGGCAGAATTACGCCGCAAACTCATTCTAACCTCGAGTTAGCCATATTTATCTTTGCGGCCAATTAATTAATAATTTACCGTTTATGCGCACGCCCAATATATATGCCAATTCAGATTATATCAATAACAGGATGATTATATCAACATAGCAGATAACAGATTTTATATGACTTAACGGATTTAACAGATTTAGCAACTTAGCAGATTTTGGCATATAACAGGTTAGGCATTTCAACCGACAAATTTAACAGATTATGCATTTCAATCTAATTAGCAGTCTAGGCAATATAACAAAACTAGTAGTTTAGGCAACTTAGCAAATTAGCAGATTTAGCAAATTTAATATTTCTAAAGGTTCTATTTACATGCCTTGCCTAATCATAAATTGGCTTAAATTCATATGCCTACATAATTGTCATGACTCACAACATATACTCCATGTTTGCATAAGCGCAGAATATGGACATAATTTTCCATATAACATATGTTCCAATTTTTGTTAAACTAGCCTTTATACATATAAATTGTACCAAATATAACCATTAATTTCAATGCATACCATATATCCAAAAATCCCTATTTAGGTGTAATCACAATAATAGATATCCTAATTAATGTAAATCTTTACACCTAATCTTCTTCTTTTTAAGTCATGAATCATTATGCAAACTATACCCAACAATCTTTAAATCATATCTTCTAAAAATCCGATCTTGACTTTTATATGCATTTTGTCCAAAGTCTCAAATCATATGTAATCATACAATGGTTCCTCTTTTCTTCTATCATAGAATATGCATAGATCCAAATCTAGTTTACAACATATGCTCATTAATTACAGATCTAAATTACAACATAACTATGCATACAACATGCATAAATTATATGTTCATAGTCAAATTTATGCATATGTCTAATATATTTTATGCCTCAGACCTAAAGTCATACATTCAATTTAGTCTTGTCAAATTTCGCATCATTCATCCCAAAATTTGCGTTCATACGTTCATCTCTTATGAGATTAGGCACAGGCTCGTGGTAGCCTGGCTATAGAAACAGAAAAGAAGAAAAGGGATACAGAACAGTCACAGAAAAACAGATATGACAGAAGAGAATATATATACAATCTCAGATTCAGAATTAAAAACATATCAAAATTATTATTATCGTTTATAGTGGAAAATAACTGTACTTGCCTTGATTGGATTAAAGAAAGAACTTTAGTTGTTACAGAGTTGTTGCAGAAGCTTTTATCTCAAATTTGAATTTAGGATGATGTTGATTGACTTCTAGTTTTGATTCTAGCAGAGTAGTGACGCCATTTTTATTTTTAATTAGAAGAAGAGAGCAATGGAGGCTAGAGGATTGTGTTAGAGACTTAGGTTAGGTAGAGTCTAGGGCCGTTTTTATAGAGTTTATGAACTGATTAGGACCATCGATGTTGCTTGGATTGATCGTAGCCATTCATTCGAAAGAGAGACCAATTAGAGCCTGCCACCTAGCCCTAATGACAAAGCATGCTTCTGAAAATCAACCAACATAGACTAGGCCAGCCAGGGTGGACTGGGTTCGACCTGGGTCTGGACCAGGTCGACAGCCCTGTCGACAGCCCTGTCGACCTGGCTAGACCAGGTCGACAGCCCAGTCGACCTGGGTGCATTAGGCGGGAATTTTCCCGCCCTGGCCAATTGGGCCCGATTTTTAATTTTAAACTTAATTCAGAAACTTCCGGAGGCTATATCTTCTTCATACGGACTCCGTTTTTCGAAAACTCGGACTCTATTTCGCGTATTTTTCCGAGACGAACGCAATGGCATATCCCGTTTCCCTTAGTTCTTTGATTTCAAATTAATTATACTTTAATTTATGACTTTCACAGTTATAGAATACACGGGGTGTTACACAAGCCTTATTACATGGTCCTACAAACAAAAGAATAAGAACGACATTTTTCATGTCAAATAGTGCCGCAAATGCTGGGCATTCCATGCTCTGGGGATTTCCATTCCGTCCACGGTCGCTAGCTTGAAGGATCCATTATCAAACCTCCGTAGGATGGCATAGGGCCCTTCCCACTTTGGTCCCAAATGCATTGGGGGTGGAAAGACACGCTTTAGAAACAAGTCCCCGGGATCAAAGGTTCGAGCTCGGACTCTTTTGTCGTAATACCGAGCAACTTGCTGCTTGTGCCTCAAGGCACATAGGTCCGCTTCATCTCTCTTTTCCTCTACCATATCCAGGGATTCGAGAAGCAGCTTGTTATTAGTCATTGGGTCATAATAAGTGATCCTGTGGGATGGTACTTCTAGCTCTACCTGGATGGTTGCTTCCGACCCGAAAGCAAGGGAGAAAGGAGTATGCCCGGTAGATGATTTGAAAGTTGTTCGGTAGGCCCACAGAGCCAAAGATAGCTCATCGACTCACATGGCCTTAGCCCACTTCAGTCGCTTCTTAAAAATGGACTTGATTACTTTGTTTGCTGCTTCTACCTACCCATTTGACTGTGGGTGTGCCGCAGCCGTGAACCTCTTCTAGATATGGTATCTTTGACAAAAATCTCGGAACTCAGAGCTATCGAATTGGATTCCGTTATCATTTATGAAAACTTTTGGGATTCCAAACCAACATCTGATATTTCTCACGACGAATTCTTGGTTGAAATCATTGTCAACGCTTCTGCTTCAACACATTTTGTAAAGTAATCAATGGCCACTATAGCAAACTTTGCTCCACCCTTCGCTAGGGCGAGACTTCCGATGATATCAACTCCCCACACCGCGAAAGGCCACAGACTCAACATTGTCTTTAATTAGTTAGGAGGTGCCCTGGAGATCTTTGAGAATTTCTGGCATGCGTTGCAGTGTCGAGCTTACTTAGCTGCATCCTTATTTACAGTGGGTCAAAAATACCCATATCGCAGTATCCTCTTTGCCAGTGTTTGTCCTCCAGTGTGGTCACCGCAATCTCCTTCGTGAATTTCTTTTAATGCCCTTTCTATATCATCATGGGCTATACACCGGAGGAGCGGCATCGAGAATCCTTGCCAATATAGAACTTCACCTTGCATGACATATCGCGAAGCTTTCCGAATCATGGCACGTCTCTCACTTTTCTTGATTGGGAGTGTCCCATTGACTAGGAAATTCTTCAAGGGTGTCATCCATGATTCCCTTTTCGGCTCAGTCTCCAGCACATGATCAATTTCCATCTGATCGATGCTTGGAGTCTGAAGTGCTTCTACCGGGACCATCTCCGTGTCCTCGAGGTTCTTAGAACTGGCCATTTTGGCTAGCTTATTGGCCCTCTGATTTTCCGATCGAGGGATGTGTGTAATGCTTTAATGTTTTAAGCTACTCAGCATTTCCTTTACTTTCTTTAGATATGACACCAATCTCGGCCCTTTAGCTTGGAATTCTCCATTGACCTGATTCATAACTATCTTCGAATCACAGAAGATACCCAGCTTTGTTATCCCAACTCTTTGGCAAGCCTAAGCCTGTCGATCAGGGCTTTATATTCCGAATCATTATTCATGGCATGGAACTCCAACCTCAGAGCATAATATATTGATCGTTTTTCGGAGGTTTCCAATACAATTCCTTCACCTGATCTTCTATCATTCCTGGCTCCGTTGGTCTATAGTCTCCATGCTTTAGGGTCAAGGAGTTGCTTTGGGGTATCAATTTCTTCACTCACTTCATTATCTTTAGGGATGGTAAATTCTGCTATAAAGTCTGCCAGTACTTGCCCCTTTATCAATCTTCTGGGCTGGAAGTTTAGGTCAAACTGACTCAATTCAATATTCCATTTTAATAGCCTTCCCAATGCCTTGGGTTTTTGCAATACTTGTCTTAGTAGATTATCCGTATATACAGTAATGGGATGAGCCGGAAAATAGTGACGAAGTTTCCTTGATGCGATTAGCAGGCTATATGCAAGATTTTTCTATCTTTGGATAATTTTGCTTTGCGACCGCTAATTTCTTGCTTACAAAATACACGGGCCTTTGAACTTTATCCTCTTCTCTTACCAAGGCTGAACTTATGGCGTAGGACGATACTACAAAGTATATGAACAAATCCTCATGATCCACTAGCTTAGACAGTATCGGGGTTTTTTCCAAATGATCCAATAGGTTCTGAAATGCTTCCACACAATCAAGAGTCCATTTAAAGTTGCGCTTGCCTCGCTTGATCAGATGAAGAATGGGATGCATTTATCTGTAGCTTTGGAGATGAATCTACTCAACGCATCTACTTTTCCAGCGAGACTCTGCACATCTTTGATTTGCCTTGGTTCCTGAATGTTTCAGATTGCTGTAATCTGATCTGGATTGATCTCAATTCCACGTGAACTAACAATAAAACCTAAAAACTTCCTAGAAGCAACTCCAAACGAACACTTCAAAGGGTTGAGCTTCATTCCATATCGCCTGAGTATATCGAACATTTCAGCTAGATCAGCAGTGTGATTCATTGACTGTCTAGACTTTACTAGCATATCATCTACGTATACCGCCATCGTTTTCCCGATCTAGTTATAAAACATTCTATTTACCAGCCTTTGGTAAGTCGCTCCGGTGTTCTTTAAGCCGAAAGGCATCACCATGTAATAGTATAATCCCAAATCTGTGATAAAGCTGGTATGTTCCTGATCCGGAACATGCATGGGGATTTGATTATATCCAGAATAAGCATCCATAAAGGAGAGGAGCTCGTGTCCTGCCGTTGAATCCACTAAATGGTCAATTCTGGGAAGTCGAAAGCTATCCTTCGGGCGATCCTTGTCCAAGTCGGAGAAATCGATACATGTACGCCATTTTCCATTGGCCTTTTTTACCAAAACCGGGTTTGAAATCCAGTCCGGGTAAGTTGAGTCTTTAACAAACCCGTTGCTCCTCAATTTCTCAACTTATTCTTTTAAGGAAGCTGACCTCTCTGGGCCCAACATTCGCCTTTTCTGCTTGATAGGTGGATGCTTTGGATTAATGCTCAGCGAATGACGCATGATTGATGGAGATATGCCACATATATCAGCGTGGGTCCAGGCGAACACATCCGGGTTGGCCTTCAGAAAGTTTGTCAGTTCCTTTGCTCGAACAGGGTCCAACTGGGACCCTATCTTTAAGACCCTTGCTGGGTAATTATTATCGATTGGAACATCCTCAGTTGTTTCGTTAGGAGTTGCCATTCTGCCCTCAGGTTCTTTGTTCTCTCTGGGATCTATATCCTTGGGTAGTTCCTTTGGCGGCTCCCTTAGAATTGTCTTTAATTGCTATGCTGTATTCTCCTTTGCAGGTGGAGAAGTATCCTTTGGGTCGATATTTAATCCCTTGAATAAAAATTTCAATTCTGCTATATAACAAGCTCTTCCTGCGACTTGATTGCCCCTAACTACTCCCACTCCCGCATTTGTCAGGAATTTTAACAATAGGCACCAGGGCGTGATACAGGCCCTGAATTCTGCTAGGGCCGTTCGGCCCTGGAAAGCGTTATAAGGCGACTCAATATCCAACACTACAAATGTGAGGATTCTCACTCTCCAGTGATCTTCCTCTCCCAGAGTGACTGGCAAATCTACATATCCGATCAGGGATGTTGAGGCTCCATTGAAGCCACGTATCCATCCATCACAGGGCTTCAAGTCTTTCGATTCCAATTGCATCTGATCGAATGCTTTTTTGAAGATTATATTTACCGAACTTCCATTATCCACCAAAACTTTGTGGACTAATGCGGGGCCAATATTTGTGGTGAT
The DNA here is from genome assembly GCA_030737875.1 of Allium sativum. NCBI lineage: Eukaryota > Viridiplantae > Streptophyta > Magnoliopsida > Asparagales > Amaryllidaceae > Allium > Allium sativum. Next base: position 544,333,850 of record CM060913.1, on the reverse strand, counting down.
CACTAGAGGGTCCCTAGTGGGGAAATGAATTCCAACGTTATCTCTGTCATGAAAGACGACATCATCGGACATAGTTTTTTGCTGTTTCACCAGGGCTACCACTTCAGGAATACTGCACTCCCCTACTTCATGATGTTTGGTTGCATTTACATATTGGTCCATTGCCCTAAATTTGTGTCCAGCAGGATGAGGTCCTCCTACTATAGAGTTAATGACAATGTTCTTTCCTTTCTGTTGAGCGGTAGGTCTAGTGGCAGGTTGATTCTGATTCGGGGGTTGTCCAGCTTGCCCCCTGTCTCTCGGCGTAATCTTATACTCGTCCAACTTTCCCTCATGAAGTAACTTCTCAACAACATCCCTCAAATGTCAGCATTCATTGGTGGAGTGTTCGTGGGTTAGATGGAAAAGACAGAACTTCCCCGACTCTCGTTCTTTCTGTGTAGAATCCCTAGGTGGGGGCCTCTTATACTGGAGGACGTTGTAAGTACCCATAAAGACATTTTCTAAGGTATCATTTAATGGTGTTGAAACTCATAAATGGCCGGTATCGAGGCCTCTTCTGTAAGTTATTTCCTTGATTCCTCCTCTTTTTACCGTTCCCAGATTGACGGTCATTCCCCAGGTTTTTATTCCCTACGTTCACTTCCATCTTTCCAGAGCTATCCCTAGTTTGTTTGATATCCACATTACTCTATATATCTTTCTTGTCAGTGGCCTTCCTCTTTCGGTTGGCGTAGATTTATTCTTGATGCAGGCGGATGTTGACCTTTTCATAAAATATTTCCTTGGTCAGCGGTGGCTTGCCAGCCAAGTATCTTCTAAACTCTGTGTCTTATCCACTCCATCGATCAAGGCCATCAAAACAGTTTGTTCGTAGGTATCTCTAACCTCCGTGACTGCTAGATTAAAGCAATCTAGATAGGATCTCAAAGATTCGTCCGGTCATTGCTTAATGAGGGATAATTCGATGACATTCCTAGATCTCTGAGTATGCAGCCGGAACTAATTCACGAACTATTCACTTAATTCCCTGAAACTGGAGTTCGATCGTGCTGGCAAACTAGTAAACCACATTAATGTCTTATCCTCCAGAAATATCGGGAATGCCTCACACTTCATAGTGTCGGAGGCGGCAGCTGCATTCATGTACCATAAATATCTCATTAGGTGTTGGACTGGATCCGCCCTTCCTTCATAACGGTTCATAGGTGGCATGTTAAATTTCCTTGGGAATCGAAGCTCTAATATGTCATCCGTGAAGGGTGTATGGCTGTAGCCTATACCCCAATCTTCATTCCTTTGTCCGCGACTTTCTACCTGTTGAGACAAGATTTAGATCAATGCCAACATATAAAGGTGCAATGAAGATCATTTCATAGAGCTAAGGTTTTTTTCCTTTGAGTCGTGTTAGAAATATGTTAAAATCTATCCTCAAAGTATAACACGAATGCACAAAACTTCATTGTTGAAATCTGTATATTTAAGGAATTGAAAAGTCACAGAAAAAGCCCAAACGGTCCAGGCTCCGACCGGGAAAGAGTGCAGAGTGATATAGAATAGGGACCGAGGTGCTCCGGTCCACGGTCGACCGCCCAAAAAAGAACCGATCGACCGGTTTTACTGTGTTTGCACATAAAGGCTATTTTATTGATTCTTTAAATTTCTAGAAACTTAACCAGTCGACCGGTGATTTTCAACCAGTCGACCGGTTCCGAACAACAAGCTTTTTTATGAAGGGTTGCTTCCATTCATCAAGAGTTTTCTCTTCAATTTTTAATGGAAACAGATGCAATCTTTTGTAGAAACTCTTCATGAAGGAATGCAACTATTCTACACTATAAATAGACTTGAAATCATACTTTCAAATCACCGATTCTTGCTCTAAATTCCGATCTTACTTTCTAAATATTCTTGCATTCTAAAAGCTCTCAAATATTTCAATTGCTTATTGAATCATTGAAATTATTTCATATCTCTTGATTCAATAAGTAATATACTTCCTTAAATCTACGCATTCAAAGTATATACTTGAGGATCAGATTATAGGAGGGTTGTACTTAAACTGTTGACTATCCGTGTTGAATCAAGAACACAAAGCAGAAGTCATATCCATTGTATCAGTTGAAGTCCTGTGTGTGATCATGCAAGTGTTAAAGTCCTGTTTGTGATAAGGCAAGTGTTGAAGTCCTCGTGTTGTTAGAGGCATGAAATCCCGTTCGGCTGCTCGGGTGTTGTGAACCTGTTCCTCCGGGTGAAGCGAGGTTGTCGATTACTGAAAATCTAGAGAGAGGTCTGGGAATGGACGTAGGACAGTGCTCCGAACCAGTATAAAAAGCTCTGGTGTGATTTTTCAATTTTTACTGCATTTACTATTTTGTGATTTGCTATTACATTATACTTGAATATTGTTCATCATATTACACGATCCCCGTGTGTGTATTATACTTGTCAAGCACACGCACACACTATCATTTGGTATTAGAGCCTGGCGTTCTAGAGATCTCAACAACATCCTAGAACAAATGGCTATAAAGAGATCTAGTCAGGGAATTAAAAAATGGAAGAGCAACAAAGCAGAATCAGGAGAGCAAGGAAACAAGTGTCTCATGGCTAAAGTCAGATCACAATCGGTATGTGAAGATTCGTTATATAACGATCTTTTGTTAGACCATGAAAATTTATTGAAACTCAATACAGTTGTTTTAGCTATGTCAAAAAATTACAAGCAAGAAAATTCCAAATTAAAAGAAGAAAACAATTTTTTAGCAAAACAAGCAAAATGTTTTGAAAATACCTTAGAAAAGCTTGTTTCTCAAAAAGATTTCCTTCAAAAAGAAAATGAGCGACTAGAAGATATAAACAATGTTCTTTTAAAGGAAATCGATCTCTTGCAAAATAGAAATAAATCACTAGAAGATTCTTTAAATAATTCTAGTTCTTTAATTTCATCTCTTGAAAAAGAGAATGAAGCTCTAACTAAAAAGAATTTGGAATTATCTAAAGAATGTGAGTTCTTAAAGGTTAATAATAATATTTTGCAAAAAGCAATTTTTAAATAAAAAGAAAATGTTGAAAAATTACAATCATCTTTATATAATTCAGAATCTCAAATTAGTTGTCTCGAAAATGAGAATAGAACTTTAGAAAGGAAGAATTCTGAATTAAATAAGGATATTAATAAAGTTTCTTTTGAAAATATCAATCGCGACTGTGGAATCAAATGTACAAATAAGTTTGCAAACTTTAATAAAGGTCAAAATGATTTAAACATGATTTTATCTAGATCTCGACCTTTACATGACAAAAGTGGTATAGGATATAATAAAACCAACCAGCGAAATAGTACTAGATATGCTTTTATGTACAATAAGAATATCACTGCTAGTACTAATGCGTATCCAAAACCCAATTATTATATAAATTTGAATACTTCTATGACAAACGGTATTTATAATAAATATAGAAGTATGAAAAGGAGTATCACTAGAGATTACTTAAGTATTTGGGTTCCTGTAAGTTGGAAAAATAGAGAAAAATATATCGATGACTATTTTGATTCAGTGGTTAATAATGAAAATTTTATCTTTAAAGGTTCCATTAAACCCTCTTGGGTATGGTTACCTTCCATCTAACCCATGGACCCAAATAAAGCAAGTGGGTACCAAAACTATATATCTTATACTTTTTGCAGGTACACCACAATAAAGAGAAGGTTATTCAACATTTCTGAATATCGTTGAAAACTCAGCTTATCAAAAAAATCACATGATTCAATATCCCCTAAAGGTGCTATAATTGTTTGTATTCTCTACTACTCTCGATTACTGTGCTTATTATGGTATTTATTCTTTTCAATCGATGACAAAGGAGGAGAAATATTTTCTCTTATGATTATTCATATCATTCATGTTACATATACTATCATTTAAAATTTTGTGCTTAACGTGGTTATAGTATATGTGATCTAACATTTGTTAATGCAGGAATCAAAAGGTAAGATTATTTATATTATGAACTAACAAATATTGCAGAAATTCAGGGGGAGCTTTATATTTAGAGGGAGAAAATCCAAGGTGTTTTCATCAATCAAAAAGGGGGAGAATGTTGAGACAAGATTTTGATCAATGCCAACATATAAAGGTGCAATGAAGATCATTTCATAGAGCTAAGGTTTTTTTTACTTTGAGTCGTGTTAGAAATATGTTAAAATCTATCCTCAAAGTATAACACGAATGCACAAAACTTCGTTGCTGAAATCTGTATATTTGAGGAATTGAAAAGTCACAGAAAAAGCCCAAACGGTCCAGGCTCCGACCGGGAAAGAGTGCAGAGTGATATAGACTATGGACCGAGGTACTCTGGTCCATAGCCAGAAAACGGTCGACCGCCCAAAAAAGGACCAGTCGACCGGTTTTATTGTGTTTGCACATAACGGCTATTTTTTTTATTCTTTAAATTTCTAGAAACTTAACCAGTCAACCGGTGATTTTCAACCAGTCGACCGGTTCCAAACAGCAAGCTTTTTTATGAAGGGTTTCTTCCATTCATCAAGAGTTTTCTCTTCAATTTTCAATGGAAACGGATGCAATCTTTTGTAGAAACTCTGCATGAAGGAATGCAACTATTCTACACTATAAATAGACTTGAAATCATACTTTCAAATCACCGATTCTTGCTCTAAATTCTGATCTTACTTTCTAAATATTCTTGCATTCTAAAAGCTCTCAAATATTTCAATTTCTTATTGAATCATTGAAATTATTTCATATGTCTTGATTCAATAAGTAATATACTTCCTTAAATCTATGCATTCAAAGTATATACTTGAGGATCAGATTATAGGAGGGTTGTACTCAAACTGTTGACTATCCGTGTTGAATCAAGAACACAAAGCAGAAGTCAAAACCATTGTATCAGTTGAAGTCCTATGTGTGATCAGGCAAGTGTTGAAGTCTTGTGTGTGATCAGGCAAGTGTTGAAGTCCTCGTGTTGTTAAAGGCGTGAAATCCCGTTCGGCTGCTTGGGTGTTGTGAACCTGTTCCTCTGGGTGAAGCGAGGTTGTTGATTAGTGAAAATCCAGAGAGAGTTCTGGGACTGGACGTAGGACAGTGCTTCGAACCAGTATAAAAAGCCCTGGTATGATTTTTTCCATTTTTACTTCATTTACTATTCTGTGATTTGCTATTACTTTATACTTGAATATTGTTCGGCATATTACACGATCCCCGTGTGTGTATTATACTTGTCAAGTACACACACACACTTTCACTACCATCATTTGTCTGATCATGGCTTCGACATCTGCATGGGTCAGGGTAGATTTAGGATCAGCACTTCTTGCCCTACAGTCCCCTCCAGCATTTCTTTGACATGCTGCTGTAATGTCCGGGGCCTGAGAAGAACTCCCTTACCCCTATTGCCACGGTCAATCATGCGATGAGCGGGAGGAATGGGTTGATTCTGAGCAGGGTCAACGATGTCTCCATTCCTAGGTGGTAGAGCAGGCTCATTTAAGTTACAGTTATTAGTTCCCTGATTAAGTTCCTCTTCTTCTCGAGAAGGAAGTGACCCAAATCGAAGCTGCTCTATGTTCTCAGCCCTTTCTAATGGGGGCCATCGCCGGTTTCTTCGAGGCTCTTCGGCCAAGGATGAGTATTCTGGGGTAAAAGGATGGACTGGTGGGGGTGTCCACTACCTTCGGAGATCATCAATACGCTTGTCCAAGGCAGTGATATTCTGTTGCTACAAGGAGCTTTCTTGTCTTTGTGCTGCCAACTCAACATTCATCCTATTCAACATTTCAGTGATGCAAGAGAGATCTCCTTCAGTAGCTGGGGCAGAGGGGTTGAACTGGTCATCAACATCCTCTCTTATATGCAAGGAACCCGAGCCAGGTCGAGCAGAAGTACCAGCATGAGTGGAACAAGCCATAATTTCCTTCCCAGGTCAAGTAGTGGTCTGATTATCATTTCGGGTCGTGGTCGCCCTATGCTGATGGCTCGTGGTACCCTCTTGGCGTCTGCTCGTGGTGGTCCCCTGAGGTCAGGTCATGGTAATGCTAGTAAGGGGATGGAGGCATTGTCCTGGGATTGGGTCATTACACCCTCAGCCACTCGAGTCGTGTTGCCACCACCGGGTCAGGTCGCATCCTCCTCACCATGATCCGGAGAGTCCACGTCGACCTGCTCTCGAATGCTATCTTCGTGAGCTTCGTTCGTAGCTTCACCGGCTTGCGAAGCTCGCGCTTCCTTGGATTTCTTTCCAGCTATAATACTTTTAGTTTGTTGAGTTCTTCAAAAATCAAAACAGTGAAGGTGTGGACTATCTTCTTCGGACTTGACTTTCGAAACAGTAGAGCAATAACCCAAATTCAATTCTCAGTGAAAGCACTGGCTCTAACACCCAAATTATCTGAATAAGCAGAGACTAATACCTAGAATTACAAGAAAAACACAGAAAAAGCATAAGATTTATAGTGGTTCGGCGTTAACGAGCCTACTTCCACTTTATATCCATGATTATATGTAAGATTCAAGACAACCAAAGATTTCTCTCTCAATCTCACTTTTATAATGGTGATTCACTCAATAATTTCGAGCTAAGACTGATAAGAAATAATAGAATAGCAGCAATGGTGGAAACAAAACTCCAAACTACCAAAAGATTCTGAAAAATGCCAAGCGCTCGGCTATTTACAGGTGATGTTTGCAGGCGGGTCGTGGTCGTACGTGGCACAAATTCCGAGGATCTCGAATTGGTTCGTGAGCGGATGTAGAAATGGTCAAAATGGCCATTGTGGACAAATGTCACGAGATCTGGGCCTTTCGGGTCGTGATAGACCAAGTTCTCGCTTTCATTCTTTGGCCGTGAGGATGAGATCGTAGAGAGGGATCAGGCCGTGGAGCATTGGCATGGAGGGATCAGATCGCGGATAGGCACCACGAACGGGGTAGTATCACGAGTCGAGGAAGGTGAGATGACCACGATTGAGTTCCCGAGGGCTCTGATGAGTAAGGCTTTATATTTTCTTTGTGTGTAAACCTTGGTGGCTTGGTCAAAAAGCTAGCCAACAGTACCCTGAACTAGGCAGGGTGGGGCACGATTACTAGGCTGATTATAAGCAGTCAAAATAGCGGCAGGGGGTACATCAGTGTAGGTTCCAACGGTTTACGGGCGTGCACGTACTCCAGAGTGGGAAAAAGCAGGCAACGGGTACCAGTAGTTACACGCTGTGCATCTTGAATCATGTCGGGTTGCTATCATAAGGATTGATACACCTTATGGTGGGACCAACAAAGGGTATCTACACGCAAGAGAGGGCCGATTGACACAGACACATGGAACATTAATACAAATAGGGAGCCGATCGATAGGGTAGTAAGGATACATCTAACATCTTCGTGGAAATTAGGTTGGTTGAGGTAAGATCCTCCTACTAGATGTACACCTGAAGGCTACCACAATTGCGGGGATTAGGATCACGTTGTAATATTATCATTTTATACCGATTACTAGTTGGGACACTAGTTAGGCGGTGCAGAAATATAGAAATCGGAATAACAGGGTAGTAGCAAAGCGGAGAAAGAGTAGAAGCGCATTCAGTTTACCTTGCCTTATCTTGCCTAAAATTATCTTGTTTTACAGTATTGTCCTAATTTCAGTTTATTCAAGTCATGATCCTTAATCTTGTTTACATGCTGAAAAATCACTGGACTTGCCAGACTTATGTCTGACCTATTTTCTTTCGTCTTCTTTTCTTCCGTTGACCCCTCCCCCCAGGTTGTCGGGGAGGGAATAGCTCAACTAAGTTTGGATCGTTTCTCTTTCCAAGCTTGGAGATTCTATGATGTATGGCTTGGAACCTCTTATCTTTGGCCATGGCTGTGATTGCACTTTAATTTGGGGACTTATGCTACTTTGTTATGTTTTATGCTTCTTATATACTTGGAAGTTTTTGGAATCAAGACAGAGGTTTTATGTAATACTTTTAAGCATGATTGAGTCCATTGTTGTAAAAGCTTGACTGAACTATGTTGCTTATAAAATGTCTTTATTTTCCGCTGCTTTATTTGTCTGTCTTGTGATTTATCTGCATCTCTTATCTATAACACTTCACTGAAGTTAATGCATTCGATTTGTGAGTGATATTAACGGAGGTGGGGTGTTTCATTTTGAAAATGTCTAACTGATGAGAATTTACACCAATATGCTCTCCTTGACCAAAATAGGTCAATCGGCTTGATGAAAGAGGGGTCCGAATCAGCAGCATCGAACCAGGATATGGTGCCCCCAGTCAAGAAGAAATCGGGAGATGCACAAATGACTCGCTCGACCGGGGGATCTTCTGCTCATCCCTCGCCTGGGAGGAAAAAGAAATCTGGTCCAAAGAAGCCTGTTTTCAAAAGGCAGTCTGAGAGGCTGAGCGCCGAGAAGCCAAGTGTAGAAAGGTCGAAAATCAACAAAGAGAGAAAGTTCCTACCAAGAAAACCCCAAAAATAGTGCGAGGAGAGCCAAAAAAGAGTATCTTACTGAGACTTGGTGAAGAGATTCTGAGGTCAGGAGAGACTCTACTATGGCCCATGATCTGCAGGAGGAGCCTGGTGCATCCCCCCTCCAAGCTTAGAAAAACTACAAATGCATGACATCTTCCTTCCACCACAAAGATTAGACCCAAATCCATTTTTTGCCAACCAATATGAGGGAATGTCCTTCCAAGCTAATCAGAAAGGTATCGAAGTATGATTACCTCCTCGGTGTGAGGTTTATTCACGTCACAATATTATGTTTCTTACGCATAAATTGAAGGTTGTTCGTCTCACTCACAGCTTTTGTTTTCTTTGTAGAGGACATTGACGAAGAGTTTTAAGATGAACTTTTCGCCTCTTTTTTGACGGACGCTAGGCCGCACGACCCACTTTGTTGCATGTTGGGGGAGGAAACAATGATAGGGATGAAAACAGTAAGAGGGAGGAGGAGACGAGGGCAAAGGATGCGAAGAGAGAGAACAATAGTGAGAGAAGGAGAGAAGAAAAGGAGAAAGAAAAAGAGAAGGAGAAAGAGAGAGGGAGAGAGAGTGAGTGAAGGAAAGAGAGAGAAAGAGGAAGGATTGACCCAGGATCATGGCAAATAGAAGAAAAAACGCTTGAGGAAACATGATCAAGCATCGAGAGATATGGAAGAGTCGGGGGGCATGTCCAAAAATAAGAAAGGGGATAAATCCCCCAAGCCCAAGAGATCGGAGGAAGCCGAACACTCTCGGGCGGTGCTGAGTCACCCCAGGCCTCCGATCCGGCCTTCTTCCATTGATCGAGTCCAAGAGTTGGAATGGGATTTCCCAGACCTTATCTTTCAAGGGATCAATCATGCCCCCGAGTTACAGCCATTATCGCGCAACATTCGCCATCGTATGCGCAACAACTCGAATACGCTCTTTCCCAATATGACAAAATGCGCAAGTATGCTGGGCGAGTAAGTGGAGTGTTGAAGGAAAGACTAGACGAAATTGTCGGTCTAAAAAGAGACATTGCGAGCAACAAGAAAAACTTTGGATTTCTTGAGAAGAAAATTAAGGGCCAGGAGCTACAAGCAGCGACAGACAAGGAAAGACATGGAAAAGAAATCGCGGACCTGAACATCCAGGTCCGACAGAGAGGTCCGGAATTGTAACAACCCATATTTTTACAACATGTTAAAACAAGAAATCAAGGCAGAATTAAATTTTAAAGTCAGAATCAGGGGAAACGGGTTATTCCATTGCGTTCGTCTCGAAATTTTACATGAAATAGAGTCCGAGTTTTCGAAAATCGGAGTCCGGATGAAGATGTTATGGCATGTACAAGTTTCAGCAGTTTTCAGGCAGCACTGGACCAGGGGGTTGACCATAGGGTCGACCTACCCCCTCCCCCCCCAGGTTGACTATAGGGTCGACCTACCCCCCAGGTCAACCATAGTGTCGACTCCCCCTTATAGGTCGACCTGGTCGGCCTGGTTTGACCCATAACTCATTTTTGAAGCCTGAGACGTGTTTTGACAGTCCGGATTGATTCTAGGGTTAATCTAAGGGCCTAAACTAGTTGCTACACCTATAAAAACACCCTTAGACCTAACCTAATTCATATCAAATCATTCTTACACTATTATGCTGTTGAACTCCCTCTTGAACCATGGCCGTCGCCCCCAAATTAAAGCTTAAGTATTCAAACTCAAATCAATTCGAAGAACAAGGCTTCAACAATGGTTCAAACAATAAATCAACACTACTACAACGTTCTACAACAAATTCAGTTCCTAATTCACTAGCTATGCTCTGTAAGTTCTAGTTGTTTTTAGATTTAAACATTTAATTATAATGTGGCCATGGAATAAAGTGGAATTGGACTTAAGTATGTTTATCGATTCTGATCTATTTCTGTTGCTCCTTTAATCTTGTGTTTTGGGACTTGTCTATCTTTATGCTCATGACAAGTTTATGATCTATTCAGCAGTTTTCTTGATTCATAATGACGTTATCATCAAGTTGAAATATTTATGAATATGATGATGTTTTCCTCTGATCTCATTTTTATTCAATTTCTATCTCCCCCAATTTATTTTCTTTCATGAACCTTGGTCAATTTCGGACCTTGGCCTAAAATCGCGATTTGCGTACGATATGTATACGGGGGAATTATGGGATTATTGCCTATATGAATATGATGTAATAATTGGCAACATGAAATTGGATATTATCATTGTATTTGCAAGTTTGGGCGTGATCTGCAAATTTTGGTATAATCTTGTTATGAAAAATTTGCATAAATATTATATACATGGAATTTGGCACAAATATGATCTATGTAATGTAACATGAGATTTGGTATATATAACATGTAAATAATTTTGCATAAACATGTATTATGAACTTGGGAAACAGGCATGTACTGTAATAAAAAGATTATAGTTTGGGATAACTACATCATGAATCATGATTTGGGTTTATTTGGTATGAAACTTGATACATGTAATTTTGGCTAGAATTTAACATGGTAAAATGGCATAAAATTGGCATACATGTAAAACAACATGAATTGAACATATGTAAATTTGGTAGGAATTGGACATATGTAAAATTGACATGTAATCTAGAACTTGGGCATATGTTAATTATAGTAGAAACATATATGATAATTTATGACTTGGAGAAAGTTTAATATGAAAGTGCCTAAGTTGGGTTTTGGGTAGTTGGCATGTATTGTAAATAAAAGGCTATAACTTGGCATAACCTTATAGTGAATTATGATAATAATTTGGGAATACGTTTTGGGGCAAAAACGTGAATCATGAACATTTCTATATGTTAAACGCATGAACTGATATTGGGGTTTTGGGTGGAATACGACTATTAATGAACTTTTGACACGAGGTTAGACTCGGTTTGTGGTGTAAATCTGCCCGGAACCGCCCGGCAAATCCAGTAGCCACAAAGTGTCAGTCTAATGTGAGAGGTTGAAGGCCAAATTGTAGGCGTAACGGTTTATGACACGAGGTTAGACCCAGTTTGTGGTGTAAATCTGCCCGGAACCGCCCGGCAAATCCAGTGGCCACAAAGTGCATGGTCTAATGTGAGAGGTCATGATTCGTTCATCATAACGAATGAATTAAGGAATACTAACCATAATAAGACGTGGATATGGTTAGGGGGTTAGGTGGGATGACATGGAAATTTGACATGTGAATATGGACCTAACCGGTATGAGTTAAGAACATGTATAACTTATAAATGTGGGCTTAACCAACATAACTGTTAATCAGACCAATGGGTGGGCTAAGTAGCATAGCTAGGCTAATGACACTTGACCGTTATAACATGACTAGCGGATAGGTTGGGCTAACTTGAATAGGTTGATAACACCCAATCGGTATAACCTGATGTGTGGTGGGGTTAAGTAAACACACGAAGGTAACACTTAACCATTATAATATGACTGGTGGATGGGGTTAAGTTAACATGCACTTAACCAATATAACGTGATGTGTGGTAAGGTTAAGTAACAACAGAGGGTAACACTTAATCGTCACAACATGATAAGTAGGTGGGCTAAGTCAATGTACACTTAACCAATATGACATGACATGCGGTGGGGTAAAGTTAACAGAAAGGAGAACACTTAGCCAGTATAACAAGGCATGCAGTAGGATTAAGTAACACAAGGAACAACACTTAACCGATATAACATGTTGTGTGGTAGGGTTAAGTAAAACAAGAGAAAAAACTTAACCAACTTAACGTAATGGACGGAGAGGGTTAAGTACATATCGAGTTGGTGGGTAATATTAGTAAATATAGGCCCACAAACTTAACCATTAATAAGCACGCTTGAATTGGTGGGTTAAGTACATCACGGAAAGGTGGGTAATATCTGCATATATAGGCCCACACACTTAACCAGTAGGAAACCCTAGTAACGGGGACCCATTTCAGCAGTAACCCAAATCAGGTATCAACGGTACCCTGAAACTAGGTAGGGTGGGGCGCGATTACTGGGCTGATTGTAAGCAGTCAAAGCGACGGCGGTGGGTGCAACAATGTAGGTTCTAACGGAGTGCGGGCGTGCACACAATTCGGAGCAGACAAACAGGGCACTGGGGGCACTAGTAGTATAACCTATGCCTTCTAGAACTGCGTCGGGCCGCCACCATGGGTCTTGATACACCCCATGGTGGGACCAGCATAGGTATCTACAATCATTGGTGGCCGTATGGCATACATAGGTAGCATAATCCCTAGGTTGGACCTAGGTGGCATAAACCCTAAATCCGAGAAGCGTTCAATAGGTAGCATAATCCCTAGGTTGGACCTAGGTGGCATAAATCCTGGTTGAATCTAGGAAGCGCTCGATAGAAAACCCTAGATTAGATCTAGGTAATAAATAATAGATGTACACGTGAAAGCAACCTTAATTGCGGGGATCGGGATCACGTTATGATTTTATCATTTTATATTGATTACTAGTTGGGACGCTAATTAGGTGGTGCAGAGCAAATAAATATCATGTTAATGGTGAAGCAGAGAAATCTTGCGATGCTTGATAGAAATTGTAACACCCCGTGTATTCTATAGCTGTGAAATTAACAAATTAAAGTATAATTAATTCAAAATCAAAGAACTAAGGGAAAAAGGTTATGCCATTGCGTTCTTCTTGAAATTCTGCTTGAGATAGAGTCTGAGTTTGCGTAAATTGGACTCCGTATGAAAAAGATATCCTTAAATTAAAAATTGCAGCAAAACATGAAAAAAGAGGAATGAGAAAAGAATAATGTTTAGCATTGTTCTAACTTTTGTAAGCAAAAGACTTAGTAGCTCATTTGGTTGGAACACATGACTTGCATACAAGAGGTATAGAGTTCGATCCCCGCCAGCGCCTTATTTTTGTTTTAGGGGAATGGCTTAAAATAGCCTAGTGTGAATGCAGTTCAAAAAAGTGGTTTAGTGTGAAAATGGGTAATTGGGAAGATAGATAAAAAGAAAAAAAAAGAAATATTTATGCCATGGTTATATGAACAAATTTAACTATACTTATGCCATGCTTATGTTTGATATTATGCCATGCTTATGTTTGACATTATGCCATGTTTATGCTAGAAGTATTTATGCCATGCTTATGTTTGACATTATGCCATGCTTATGCTAGAAATATTTATGCCATGCTTATGTTTGACATTATGCCTAAATAAAAATATAGGTTCATGTGTCAATAATGATATCTCAATTACAAGTTCACATGCTTTGATTCATGTCACCTATGCTTTATGACCAAAGTATATGTCACTACTATGCAAGTACAGTTACTTTCCGCTATAAACGTTAATTATAATTTTGATATGTTTTTAATTCTGAATCTGAGATTGTATATATGCTAAAACATGGAATTGCATGTAATTGGGATAGTAATTATGCCATAATTCAAAATGGGGGATTATGATTTTAAACTATGCATTTTGAAGGCTTTTGTACAAGACTGATATTTTGTACTTGAATTCTGAAATTGAAAGGATGTAACCATATTAATTTCTGTTTCCGCTGTAATAAAGTTAATTTTTTTTTTCAAGTACTGTTTTATCTGTCTTGTAAGTTTCTGTTCTGTTTACTTATATCTATCTTTTGATCCTCTGCTTGAATCCTTGTTTCCTTCTTTCTTGAGTCTCTGGGGCTCCCGGTTTTCTGGGGGGTAACCTCATCAAAGGGCAAAGTAGTGCCCGACTTCCATCGATAGCTGTAGTAGTTTCACCTGCGGCTAGTTTTCTTTAGAGCTTTGAAGGATTTTTCCGGGCGATGGAGGCAGCTTTCGAGGGATTGGTCAACATGTTACACAAGGATAGTAAAGATGAGAATGATGAGGTTTGGCTAAGGAGCACAACCCAAAAGATGAGAAACTCATATAGACTTAGTTCACAATGGAGGCAAAAGGGAAACACAAAAGAAGGAAGGAAAGATTGAAGATAAGGAGGAGGAAAGTGTTTTACTTATGGAAGCTCGACTCATCTGAATAAGGATTACCGAAAGAGGAAGGGGAGGGTGCTTGCTTCAACTGTGGGGAGATGGGACACTTCACTAGGGACTGCCCGAAGAGACGAGGACAGGGAGGGCAGGCGAACACTCTTGAAGCTAGTGGCTAGGATAGGAATAGGGAAAAAATTTCTATAGTAGGTTTAATTTCTTTATCTGATTATGGAGTTAAGACTTTTTCTGATTCTGGTATTTTGGTTTTGTAATCGATACTCTGCACTTTAATACTAGTATTATTTCTGAATTCCGCTATAGACTCAGACCCATAAGGGTTATGGATCATCTGTTTGAGATTGGGGTTTGAGGGATATCTGTGTTAGGAGTCAAGTATGGCGCATACATTCTGAGTTTTCGTGGGGTATGATTTTATCATGCTTAGCTTCCTAAGAATTATTAGGGAACCTGATCTGTACCAGTAGTCTGTAAATATCTAAATACTTTTGATAGGATTTCCAGTTTTGACATTGTCTAAAGAAGGTAATCCTCTGGGTGTCAATTTGATGTTGGTTTCGGTCTTTGGGGCCGATACTTAGGACCCATGTCTAATGGGAACCAAATTTTCGTTCTATCTGTACTCGCTTCCATCATTCGACTGTATCCTATCGATCGAATCTTCGAACTTTAGGTAGAAACTAATGGGTGTAAACATGTGTTTGAGACATGTTATGTTTGATGGTTGCAAGTGGATGCAAGTGGTTGCTAGTGGTTGCCCGTGGATGCATATACACACACTAGGCACTAGATCGGCTCGAAAACACTCTCATACTGCATATGGATGAGTGAGCATTTTTCAATTCTTGTGGATGCAAAATGGTTGATTCAGTACATGGATGTTGCGTTTGAGTGAATGGTTGTGCACTCATATAGAAATAATATATATCATCAGAATTCTATTGCATACATGTTGGACTCATGGCACTGACATAATTCGCATTAAGGAGGTCAACTGAATCAGTAGACCGCCTGATTTTTGCATTAGGTAAGGAACATATACACACACTTTTGCATATGTTCATACAACATTAGAAGTTTTCTAAGGACAATGGATGCTTGTGGATGATGGTTGAGTAGATGGGTGATTGGATGGTAGGACACATTCTTCTTAACTTGAAGATTTCGGGGACGAAATCCTTTTAAGTGGGGGAGAATGTAACACCCCGTGTATTCTATAGCTGTGAAATTAACAAATTAAAGTATAATTAATTCGAAATCAAAGAACTAAGGGAAATATGTTATGCCATTGCGTTCTTCTTGAAATTCTGCTTGAGATAGAGTCTGAGTTTGCGTAAATTGGACTCCGTATGAAAAAGATATCCTTAAGTTAAAAATTGCAGCAAAACATGAAAAAAGAGGAATGAGAAAAGAATAATGTTTAGCATTGTTCTAACTTTTGTAAGCAAAAGACTTAGTAGCTCATTTGGTTGGAACACATGACTTGCATACAAGAGGTACAGAGTTCGATCCCCGCCAGCGCCTTATTTTTGTTTTAGGGGAATGGCTTAAAATAGCCTAGTGTGAATGCAGTTCAAAAAAGTGGTTTAGTGTGAAAATGGGTAATTGGGAAGATAGATAAAAAGAAAAAAAAAGAAATATTTATGCCATGGCTATATGAACAAATTTAACTATACTTATGCCATGCTTATGTTTGATATTATGCCATGCTTATGTTTGACATTATGCCATGTTTATGCTAGAAGTATTTATGCCATGCTTATGTTTGACATTATGCCATGCTTATGCTAGAAATATTTATGCCATGCTTATGTTTGACATTATGCCTAAATAAAAATATAGGTTCATGTGTCAATAATGATATCTCAATTACAAGTTCACATGCTTTGATTCATGTCACCTATGCTTTATGACCAAAGTATATGTCACTACTATGCAAGTACACCAGTTTCTATTTTGTATTCCCAATGTCATATTGCAAGTTCATACGCTCACCTTCCCCTTTTTGTGTATGTAATCACGCCATAAGCCTCCCCTTTTCGCATGGCTAAATTGGGCTTTAAAAGGCTAAGCCCAAAATATATAAACGGACGTGTTAAACGGGGGAAAATAACGTTGGGTTAAAATTAATTAATGAATGAAAATATAAAATAGAAGGGCCCAAGTTCAAGTATGGGTTGGGCCCATGATTGGTGTAACCTTTACACCATTAACTTAATAATGGGCCGCAAATATTTACATATAAGAAATAAAGAAGAATGACAAGATATGTAAATGTAGAAAATACGATGTGTTTAACCCGAGGTTGGATTGAGTTGTGATGTAAACCTGCCCGGAACCGCCCGGCTGTCCAGTAGTCACAACAATACCTATCCAATGTGGGAGGTTAAACATGGAGCCCAATAAGGACCCGAGGTTAGACTGAGTTGTGGCGTAAGACTGCCCGGAACCAACCGGCAACAGGCAGCCACAACAATACCTGTCTAATGTGAGAGGTCAGGGCCTTAATAAGACAATTAAGGCTGAGTCAGGATTGTTAGGATTAAGTGAACTAAAGACTTAATCAAAATGGAACATGCTAAACTAAACGGACTGGTGGGGTTAGGTTAGGAAACACTTAACCAACTTAGCATGTTGGCTAGAGATAGAAAACCTAGTAACGGGGGACCCTTTTCAGCAGTAACCCTAGAAGGTGTATCAGGATACCCTGAAACTAGGCAGGGTGGGGCACGATTACTGGGCTGATTGTAAGAGGTCAAATCGACGGCGGTGGTGTAGCAGTGTAGGTTCTAACGGAGTGCGGGCGTGCACACACTCCGGCGCAGAAAAATAAGGCACTGGACACCAGTAGCATACCTGTGCACTCTAAGGTTGTGTCCTGCCGCCACTATGGGACTTGATACACCCCATGGTGGGACCAACATAGGTAACTACGACATCGGGGGCCGTAAGACACATGTAACTATGCGAGTAGGAGCCGATCATCATAGGATGGATCACTTCACCCTGATTATGGGGTGCCAATTGGAAACTAGTTAAATGGGTTCAGAGATTAACATGGGGTACGATAGTATATTCGACCCTAGACAACTTGATCAAGTTTATTGTGCTTGCCCACTTCTTGTTTATACTTATCATACCCAGTTCTTTATTCATAGACAAAATAGTACTAGACTTACTCAGGCTTTATGTCTGACTCTACTTTTCTTTCGTCTTCTTCCTTCCGTTTCCCCCCCCCAGGTCCACAGGGAGGGAACACAGCAGCTTAACCAACCTTAACATCCAGCTTGAAGAAGAGAAATGTATTGCTTGGACTTTCCTGTTTTGAACTATGGCTTTGGACAATCCACTATGGGGCTTTTGCAGTTTATCTATGTTTTACTTATGCTTCTTTAAATAATGTACTCAAGACAGATTATGAAAGTGTTATGTTATGTTTTTGGAAAGGATGTTGTTGTAACACGTATTTGACTTTATGAAATAAAAGTTTGTTGTTCTTCCGCTGTTTACAAATATGTGTTCTTATATCTGTCTTGTATATCTGTGACTTGTACTTATAAACCTCCACCAAAATTAGGGCATTCCCTTTGAGAGTGACCCTAACGGAGGTGGGGTGTTTCAAAAATCTTGCGAAACTATACCTAGTTCATCTTGAATGGGAACCTTGCAATGTTATACATGACAGAAATCCTATGATGTTATTCTTAGTTATCGTGCCTGTAGCTTATCTTGTCATCATGCTTATGTTTACTTTCAGTTTATTCATGCCATGTTATCTTTACTTGTTTTTATGCTGAAAGTCACTAGGACTTACTCAGTCTTTATGACTGACCCATTTTGTTTCGCCCCTTTTTCTTCCGTTCCCCCCCCCCCCCCCAAGTTCACAGGGTAAGAATACAGCTTAGTTCGGATCTTACTAAGCTCCAAGGCTCTTTCATGAAGGCTTGGATTGCTCTTGGCTATGGCTTGCTTTGCTTTAGTGGGGAATACTATAATTTATTTTTGTGCTTCTTTGTTTTTGAGCAAGACAAATATTTTAGCTATGTTATTGGGTATTGGAAGTTGATGGGCTTTTATTGTAAACAGTTATATTTAATAAATGATTTGAAGTACTTCCACTTTACTTTCCGCTGTTTTATATATGTCTGTCTTGTAATATTTATGTTCCAGTACCCATAATGCTCCACTGAAGTTAAGGCATTACCTTTGTGAGTGACCTTAACGGATGTGGGGTGTTACATTTGGTATCAGAGCAGAAGGTTACCAGACTGGGCAAAAGTTTTCAAAAACCTTCTGTACTAGTTTTCAAAACGTTTACAAAGAAGCATTTTTCTAAAGAAAAGTTTTGTTTATGAAAGGCATATTCCCCAAAGCCATATGCACTATCTTTTGATTCTCTCCTTGAGTCTCTTATCTCTTTCTTTTTCACCATAGTTTATAGGTATGCGACACATGTCGGAGGGCAAAGTAGTGTCCAACCTCCATCTGTAGCCGTAGTAGTTTTACTTGCGACTAATCTTATCTCAAGCTTTGTAGGGTTGCCATGCGATGGAAGTAGCTTTCGAGAAACTTTTCAACAAGCTATACAAGGATAGTAGGAACGAGGATAAAGAACACAAGTCTAAGGATGAGAAACTTGTTGGTATGGCTTAATCCACGAAGAGGAAAAAGGCGAAAGGAAAGAGGCCAAGTGAAAGAATAATAAAAACCCATGACAAGAGAGAATATCTTTAATATGGTAAAAAGGGTCATGTAATTAAGTATTATAGGATAAGGACAACGACAAAGAACAAGATCGTCGAGAGGACAATTGTATGCTTTCACTACTAGCATACCTAAGAGAGGTGGTAACGTTTCTGTTAAAAGTTTAGTTTTTCTTTTCTATCATACCGTGGGAACTTTGTTTTTGGTACATCGCATCCTTTTAATTCTGCTTCGATAGTGGAAGTCTCTGCACCTTAGTACTAGCGTAGTAGAGGATCCCGTTTTTGTCTCCAATCCTGTAAGGGAATCGACTCATTTATTCATGACTTGTTTGGATTTGGGAATGTCTATGCTAAGTGTTGAGTTTAGAAGTAATCCTTATGTTTTTTTTGGGCTATGGGTTGATTCTAGGGATGGAGTGGTTATCCAGTAATGGTGTCATTCTTGAGTATGAAAAGAGGGTAGTTAGATTCTTGACTTGCCTTGGTAATGCCCTCGAAGTCTAGTGTAACCCTTAGGGTTTTGCCATGCTTAGTTACCTAGAATCCCTTGATACATTTATTGATCCGCTCTAGTAGTGTTCGCCACTAAGGCGAGTGGTTCATTTCGCTTATGCATGAGTCATAGAAAATCACCTTAGTAACTGCATTTGGCAACATAGTTGGCATTTGTTTGTTTTCATGAGATAGTTCTTCTGCTGGAATACCTTATAACAAGTAAACGAGATCTAGGATTCACTAGTGAATTTTGGAAAGCTTGCATGAAACCATGAGTATGCAGTTATGTTTAAGCCGAGTATACTAGAAAAAGAATAAGGGAAAGTGGAACGAGAGGCGACAGTGAAATGAGTTCTAACTCATATTTTGGAAATAGGAATTAAGAAGCTAAGAAATTATAAAGTTAAAGACGGACAAAGCACAATGGAGTTAAGCTCAAGGAAATTTGACTTAGAAGATTGAAGAGTAAGCACGCGCATCATATCCCTTTTTAAGAGTATATCCTTGATCCCTCTTTTCCTGTAGAGCTTACTTATATGCTATCTTTTAAGTATAACCTCTCGGTCCTATTCTCAATCCTATTTCTGTTGCAAACCCCATAGGGAGTATGACTTATCTGTTAGTAATACATGTTGGGGCTTGAGGGTGTCCATTGGGTTGACTAAACTTTTTTGGGATTTATAGGATATGGGCTGGTGCTTAGGGAGTTCTTCTCCTATTCAGTATATATGTGACGTAGATTTCCAGCTTTGACATCGCCTGATGGGCACAAAGTTTTTACTTGTTTCTATCATTCGGCTATATCTTTAGGTAGGAACAATTGGGTGAAACATGTGTTTGAGACATGTTATGATTGATGGTTGCAAGTGGTTGCAAGTGGTCGCAAGTGGTTGCTCGTGGTTGCATAACACACATTAGGCACTAGATCGGCTCAGACACATTTTCATATTGCATATGCATGAGTGTTTATACTTGTTTATGGATGAGATTGAATGTGTTATCATGTGGATGTTGCATATGGATGGATGTTTGTGCACACATATAATGTTTATGTGATTAGGAATATTTGCATACATGTTGGACTCATGGCACTAAACATATTTTGCATTAAGAAGATCAATCAGTCCTGATCATTTGCATTAGATAAGGAACATATACACACACTTTCTGCATATGTTCATACAACATTAGAAATCTCTTAAGGACAATGGATGCCTGTGATTGATGATTGAGTAGATGGATGATTGGATGGTAGGACACATTCTTCTTAACTTGAAGATTTCGGGGACGAAATCCTTTAAGGAGGGGAGAATGTAACAACCCGTATTTTTATAACATTTTAAAACAAGAAATCAAGGCAGAATTAAATTTTAAATTCAGAATCAGGGGAAACGGGTTATGCCATTGCGTTCGTCTCGAAATTTTACATGAAATAGAGTCCGAGCTTTCGAAAATCGGAGTCTGGATGAAGAAGTTATGGCCTGTACAAGTTTCAGCAGTTTTCAGGCAGCACTGGACCAAGCGGTCGACCATAGGGTCGACCTACCCCCCTCCCCCCCAGGTTGACCATAGGGTCGACCTACCCCCCAGGTCGACCATAGTGTCGACCTCCCCCCTACAGGTCGACTTGGTCAGCCTGGTTTGACCCAAAACTCATTTTTGAAGCCTAAGACGTGTTTTGATAGTCCGGATTGATTCTAGGGTTAATCTAAGGGCCTAAACTAGTTTCTACACCTATAAAAACAACCTTAGACCTAACCTAATTCATATCAAATCATTCTTACACTATTATGCTACTGAACTCCCTCTTGAACCATGCCCGCAGCCCCCAAATTAAAGCTTAAGTATTCAAACTCAAATCAATTCGAAGAACAAGGCTTTAACATTGGTTCAAACAATGAATCAACACTACTACAAGGTTCTACAACAAATTCAGTTCCTAATTCACTAGCCATGCTCTGTAAGTGCTATTAGTTTTTAGATTTAAACATTTAATTATAATGTGGCCATGGAATAAAGTGAAATTAGATTTAAGTATGTTTATCGATTCTGATCTATTTCTGTTGCTCCTTTAATCTTGTGTTTTGGGACTTGTCTATCTTTATGCTCATGACAAGTTTATGATCTATTCAGCAGTTTTCTTGATTCGTAATGAGTTATCATCAAGTTGTAATATTTATGCCTATGATGATGTTTTCCTCTGATCTCATTTTTATTCAATTTCTATCTCCCCCAATTTATTTTCTTTCATGAACCTTGGTCAATTTCGGACCTTGGCCTAAAATCGCGATTTGCGTACGATATGTATACGGGGGAATTATGGGATTATTGCCTATATAAATATGATGTAATAATTGGCAACATGAAATTGGATATTATCATTGTATTTGCAAGTTTGGGCGTGATCTGTAAATTTTGGTATAATCTTGTTTTGAAAAATTTGCATAAATATTATATACATGGAATTTGGCACAAATAGGATCTATGTAATGTAACATGAGATTTGGTATATATAACATGTAAATAATTTGGCATAAACATGTATTATGAACTTGGCCAACTGACATGTACGGTAATAAAAAGATTATAGTTTGGGATAACTACATCATGAATCATGATTTGGGTTTATTGGGTATGAAACTTGATACATGTAATTTTGGCTAGAACTTGACATGGTAAAATGGCATAAAATTGGCATACATGTAAAAAACGGCATGAATTGAACATATGTAAATTTGGTAGGAATTGGGCATATGTAAAATTGACATGTAATCTAGAACTTGGGCATATGTTAATTATAGTAGAAACATATATGATAATTTACGACTTGGAGAAAATTTAATATGAACGCGCCTAAGTTGGGTTTTGGGTAGTTGGCATGTATTGTAAATAAAAGGCTATAACTTGGCATAACCTTATAGTGAATTATGATAATAATTTGGGAATACGTTTTGGGGGCAAAAACGTGAATCATGAATATTTCTATATGTTAAACGCATGAACTGATATTGGGGTTTTGGGTGGAATACGACTATTAATGAACCTTTGACACGAGGTTAGACTCGGTTTGTGGTGTAAATCTGCCCGGAACCGCCCGGCAAATCCAGTAGCCACAAAGTGTCAGTCTAATGTGAGAGTTTGAAGTCCAAATTGTAGGCGTAACGGTTTATGACACGAGGTTAGACCCAGTTTGTGGTGTAAATATTCCCGGAACCGTCCGACAAATCCAGTGGCCACAAAGTGCACGGTCTAATGTGAGAGGTCGTGACTCGTTCATCATAACGAATGAATTAAGGAATACTAACCATAATAAGACGTGGGTATGGTTAGGGGGTTAGGTGGGATGACATGGAAATTTGAAATGTGAATATGGACCTAACCGGTATGAGTTAAGAACATGTAAAACTTATAAATGTGGGCTTAACCAACATAACTGTTAATCAGACCAATGGGTGGGTTAAGTAACATAGCTAGGCTAATGATACTTGACCGTTATAACATGACAAGCTGATGGGTTGGGCTAACTTGAATAGGTTGATAACACCCAATCGGTATAACCTAATGCGTGGTGGGGTTAAGTAAAAACACGAGGGTAACACTTAACCATTATAATATGACTGGTGGATGGGGTTAAGTTAACATGCACTTAACCAATATAACGTGATGCGTGGTAAGGTTAAGTAACAACAGAGGGTAACACTTAATCATCACAACATGATAAGTAGGTGGGCTAAGTCATTGTACACTTAACCAATATGACATGACATGCGGTGGGGTTAAGTTAACACAAAGGAGAACACTTAGCCAGTATAACAAGTCTCGCGGTAGGGTTAAGTAACACAAGGAACAACACTTAACCGATATAACATGATGTGTGGTAGGGTTAAGTAAAACAAGAGAAAACACTTAACCAACTTAACATAATGGACGGAGAGGGTTAAGTACATATCGGGTTGGTGGGTAATATTAGTAAATATAGGCCCACAAACTTAACCATTAATAAGCACTCTTGAATCAGTGGGTTAAGTACATCACGGGAAGGTGGGTAATATCTGCATATATAGGCCCACACACTTAACCAGTAGGAAACCATAGTAACGGGGAACCATTTCAGCAGTAACCCAAATCAGATATCAACGGTACCCTGAAACTAGGCAGGGTGGGGCACAATTATTGGGCTGATTATAAGCGGTCAAGGCAATGGTGTTGGGTGCAACAATGTAGATTATAACGGAGTGCGGGTGTGCACACACTTTGGAGTAGACAAACAGGGCACTGGGGGCACTAGTAGTATAACCTATGCCTTCTAGAATTGCGTCGGGCCGCCACCATGGGTCTTGGTGCACCCCATGGTGGGACCAGCATAGGTATCTACAATCGTTGGTCGCCGTATGACACACATAGGTAGCATAATCCCTAGGTTGGACCTAGGTGGCATAAACCCTAAATCCGAGAAGCGTTCAATAGGTTGCATAATCCCTAGGTTGGACCTAGATGGCATAAATCCTGGTTGAATCTTGGAAGCGCTCGATAGAAAACCCTAGATTAGATCTAGGTAATAAATAATAGATGTACACGTGAAAGCAACCTTAATTGTGGGGATCGGGATCACGTTATGATTTTATCATTTTATATTGATTACTAGTTGGGACGCTAGTTAGGTGGTGCAGAGAAAATAGATATCATTTTAATGGTAAAGCAGAGAAATCTTGCGTTGCTTGATAAAAATCTTTTCGAAACTATACTTAGTTCATCTTGAATGGGAACCTTACAATGTTATACATGACAGAAATCCTATGATGTTATTCTTAGTTATCGTGCCTGTAGCTTATCTTGTCATCATGCTTATGTTTACTTTCAGTTAATTCATGCCATGTTATCTTTACCTGTTTTTATGCTGAAAGTCACAAGGACTTACTCAGTCTTTATGACTGACCCATTTTGTTTCGCCCCTTTTTCATCCGTCCCCCCCCCCCCAAGTTCACAGGGTGGGAATACAACTTAGTTCGGATCTTACCAAGCTCCAAGGCTCTTTCATGAAGGCTTAGATTGCTCTTGGCTTTGGCTTGCTTTGCTTTAGTGGGAATACTATAATTTATTTTTGTGCTTCTTTGTTTTTGAGCAAGACAGATATTTTAGCTACGTGATTGGGTATTGGAAATTGATGGGCCTTTTGTGAGTGACCTTAACGGATGTGGGGTGTTACAGGAATGAGATTCAATGAGAGGAGAGATCGATTCTTTGAAGGGGTTAGGGCTCGATTGGATCTTGAAATATAGAATCTTAAAGCCACCCTTCATTCGTCTGAGCTAGCCAAAAATTAGGACGAAGAAAATGTTGTTGCAACAATTGAGTCTGCTAACAACCTGAAACTTCAATATGACATCGATATTGAGGCCATTTAAGCCGAGAATGGTCAGAAGAAAGTTGAGCTGAAATAAGAGCATGCTCGTCGGACTCTTTTTTTTTTGGCTAGCTTTCTTCGTCATAGGTATTTGTCATGGGTGCTAGGGTATTCCAGGCTATTGAGCGATACATGGAAGATAGTTTTGTGGGAAGAGAGTAAAGCAGCAAAGGGGAAGCCAGTGGACGAGACATTATTGATGCCCAAATTTTAAATGACAAGGAACAAGCAATCGTAGCAGAGGCGAGGAGTCGAGAAAAAAGTGCGGCAGAAGCAGAACGCCGCAGAATTAAGGGGAAGTCGGTCTCCAAGAGTGAGGTTGGTAGCAGTCGACCCAAGGCACCCACTACTTTCGCACATGTGGCTGTGGAAAAGGATTCCTCATCTTCTCCTTCAACCGAGCCAGTCAAATTTGCAGGAGAGAAGCTGATCTATCCCAATGTTGGAGGTAAACTATTTCACTACTCCTGAGTTTACCTATTCCACCCTGACCTTGAGTGTTTTTCTCTTTTTTGGCAGAAGTCTTATTGGTGAGGGAGAGAGGCAGCGCCGAGTACACAAACAAGGCCCCAAGAGAAGAATAGTATAGCATCGTCAGAGAACGAGGACATCGGGATCACCAGGGAGTCTAAGAGAGAGGATCGTCCGTCCCTGGCAGAGATCAATGCCTGAAACGATAAGGAAATTTCTACTGCGAAGCCCGAGCTGTCCGACGTCCCTTTGAGTATTAAACCTATTCGAGCCATACCCCCGACCATTCTTTCTTCAATCATAACACCGACTTCCATGGATACCATTAATCCACAAGCCTTAGCACCGACTTCTCGCTCTTTCGGGAGCATGCTTGGGGGGTCGAGACGTATGTTGAACACCGAGGAAGCACTGGAGATGATCAGGCAAAAAGAGCTGGCGGAAATGATTGTTCAAGGACTCATGCCACCTCCATCTTAGAAATTCTCTTGTTGTATTTTCCTTTAAGTCCCTCTGGAAAGTTTCATGTGAGTGCGACCCTCGCACTTTTATAATCATCAAACTTATATTTCTGGAGACGATGTTTGAATTGTACCTGTCATGCAGTAATATTTTGTAATCATGTTGTGGCATATTAAATGAAAATCTACATGTTTTGCAAGTACTTAGAATCTACATGCAAAAAATGTCATATGAATTTCTTGTCTTGTTTTGGATATTGAGGATGATTGCACGCTACCCTAGTCGGGAGTATTCATTAATCCTCCCATCCCTAGTGTCGGGATAGGTTGTTCGAGTAGAGGGCTCTCCAGTCATACTCAAGTGGATCTAGACTTGATCAGGGGTCGGGTTTAATCGAGTAGGAGCACTTTTAGTCCTTTATACTCATCCTTTAGTCGACAAAGTTTAGAGTTTTTTAGGGATCGAGCGGTCTTTCATCAGGGTGCACCATTCACGCTCTTTCGTCGTTTATGCTCACCCTCAAGTCATGAGGTTAAGAGTTGAATGCCGATAGTCAGTTAGTATGTTTGAATAGGCGTCAATCTTAATTTGGGCCAATCAAAGTAAAAGTTGAAGAACCTGGTCGTTCTATCAATGTTCGGAATTGGTACAATCGATATGGTTGAGTGCTTATTCTTCTAATTGGGTCGGCCTGTTTTGTCCTGCCCGTTCTGGTAGAGCATTGGGGCGTAAGCATTGGTTGGTCAAGTTACAACCCTTGGCTTTTACGGCAATAACAGAGCAAAAATGGAGATTTTTATTCATACTCTATTGCAATTAATTAAAGATTGGCTATTACCAAGATAAAAACAAATGAACTAATAAAAATTCTTTAGAAAATTCTTAGGAAAGATAAAGTTGTAAATGCTCTGCATTCCATGCTCTTTGAAATGGTTCTCCGTCAACAGTTGTTAGCCTTAAGCTTCCATTATTGAGTTTTCATTGAATGATGAAGGTTCCTTCCCACCTACGGCCCATGTGGATGCGGATTGGGAAGATTCGTTTCAAAACAAGATCACCTACCTCGAAAGTCTTTGGTTGGACCTTTTTATTGTAGTACTTGGCGACCCTTTCCCTATGGGATAACGCACAGAAGTTTGCCTCTTCTCTTTTTTCATTAATCATATCTAACGATGTCAAGAGAAGTGCTTTATTATACAAGGGATCGTAGTAAGTCATCTGATGAGATGGAACTTCAAGCTCTATCACGAGAACTGCTTCCGAACCATAGGATAAGGCGAAGGGAGTATGACCTGTAGCGGTCTTATGGGTGGTACGATATGCTCACAGGGCCAGAGGAAATTCGTCGACCCATTTTCCTTTAGCTCGTTATAACTGTTTTTCCAAAATGGTTTAGTTGATCTTATTAACCTCCTCGACCTGACCATTGGACTGGGGATGTGCAACTGCGGTATATTTCTTTTCGATATGATACTTCTCACAAAAATATCTGAACTCTAGGCTATCGAACTGAGTTCCATTGTCTGTAATAATGGTTTGGGGTACCCCATATCGGCATATAGTGTTTCTGATGATAAGTTGATGACCTTCGTTGTGATCATAGTCATCTGTTCGGCCTCTGCCCATTTTGCAAAGTAGTCTACCGCCACGATCGCATATCTGGTACCCCCTTCGAAATAGGCAAAGTTCCCATAATATCTATTCCCCAGACACCGAATGGACAAGGACTAGCCATTTAAATTATCTTGTTGGGGGAGCTCGTGGGATATGCGGGAACTTCTCACATTTGTCACATCTTTTGGAATAATTAGTAGCGTCTTTGTTGACAGTCAGCCAGAAATATCCATAGCGTAATATCTTCCTGGTTAGGGTTTGCCCCCTGTATGCACTTCATAATCTCATTCATGCACTTCTTTTAGTATACTCTTGATATCATCATTGGCCACACGCCTAAACATGGGGACTGAGAATCCTCTTCTATATAGGTGGCATTATTGAATAATGTACCTGGAAGCTTGTCGCACTAAAGCTCGTTTTTCGTTCTTCCTTTCGGGTAACATGTTGTGGAGGAGGATATTTTTAATGGGAGTCATCCATGATTCTCCTTCGGGTTTAACATCAACCTGGTCGACTTCCATCCGCTCGATACTTGGTACACTCAAGGTTTCTACAGGAACCAGTTCTATCTTGCCCGGGTGGTCTGAACTAGCTAGTTTTGCCAACCTATCTGCCTTCTAGTTCTCCCCCCTAAGAACATGGGAAATGCTACATCGGTTGAAACTTTGCAAAAATTTCATGACTTCTTTAAGGTAAGAGGTTAGCCGATCTCCCTTGGTGAGAAATTCCATTCAAACTTGGCAAACCACAAGTTGTGAATCACAAAAAATCTCAAGCAATGTTATCTTCAAGTCTCTCGTGAGTTTAAGCCCGGCAATCAAGGCCTCATACTCGGAATCATTATTGGTTGCTAGAAAGTCTAACCTCAAAGCATAGTAAATCGACCATCCCTCGAGCGATAGCAATACTATGCCGGCTCCCGAGCGCCGTTTGTTTTAGGTTCCATCCGTGTATAGCTTTTAACGACTGGTTTAAGTCCAGCCTTCGTGGGATCGGGACCGTCGCTTTGATCTTCATCATGCGGGGTAGTAAATTCTACTATGAAATCAGCTAAGGCCTGTCTCCAGATCGATTTATGTGGGACGAAATCAAGTTGAACTTTCTCAATTCAATGTTCCATTTTAGTAGCCTCTCACTTGCATCGGGTCATTGCAAGACTTGCCAAAGGTGTTGGTCGGTAAATATCTTAATTGTATAGGCTTGAAAATAGTGTCGAAGCTTCCTTGACAAAATCAATAAGCTATAAGCGAGTTTTTTGATTTTCGGATAATTACGCTCGGCTCCCGTCAATTTTTTGCTTACATAGTAAATCGGTCATTGTACTCGTTCCTCTTTATGGATAAGGACCGAGCTAATTGAATGTGCAGATACTGCTAAATAATCAAATAAGTCTTCATGGTCGATAGGCTTAGAGAAAATAGGAGGTTTTCCAAATGATCGATCATATCCTGGAAAGGATCGACCAGTCGGGCATCCAGGCAAAGTTTCACTTCCCTCTTTTAATTAACCTAAAGAAGGGTAGGCACTTATCAGTTGCTTTCGAAATGAACCGACCCATTGCTTCTACCTTACCCGCTAGACTTTGAACATCCTTGATAGGTTGAGGTTCCTGGATTCCCTTAATGGCCGAAATCTGGTCAGGATTAATTTCGATTCCACGGGAACTCACAATAAAACCTAGGAACTTGCCCGAAGCCACTCAAAAAGAACATTTTAAGGGATTTAGTTTCATGCTATACTCCCAGAGAATGCCAAACATCCTCGAGAGATCATTCCATGCTCGAACGATTGTTTTGACTTTATTAACATATCGCCCACGTATACCTCCATTGTTTTTCCTATCTGGTCGTGGAACATCCGATCGACTAGCCTTTGATAGGTCGCCCCTGCGTTCTTCGGGCTGAAGGGTATGACCATGTAACAGTATATCCCAAGATCGGTGATGAAATTGGGATGTTCCTGATTGGGAACATGAATAGCAATCTGGTTGTACCCTAAGTATGCATCCATAAACGAAAGTAGCTCATGCCCGGTGTTCGAGTCAGCCAACTGATCAATCTTAGGCAATGGGAAGCTGTCCTTAGCGCAAGCTTTATTTAAGTCGGAAAAATCAATGCAGGTTCTCCACTTCCCATTAGCTTTCTTCACAAGTACCAGGTTTTCTATCCAGTCAGGATAAGTCGAATTCCGAATAAACTCATTGGCTTGCAGCTTCCCAAATGCTTCTTTCAAGGCTGCTGACCTATCAGGGCTAAGCATTCGCCTCTTCTGCTTTATCAGAGTATATTTTGGGTTGATGCTGAGGGAATGACTTTTAAAAGAAGGTGAAATCCCACACATGTCTGCGTGGGTCCATGTAAACACGTCCAGGTTTGCTTGGAGGAACTCAGCTAGTTCCCTCGTTCTGAGGGAATCAAGGTGGGATCCAATATTTAGGACCTTGGTGGGGTCGTTCTCATCGATCAAAATTTCTACTGTAGCCTCATTCAGGGCTGCCTTTCTGCACCCCGACTCATTGTCCTCACGTGGGTCAATGTCTTCGACTTCACAAATGAACGGTCCTGGTCGGGGCATTCTCTGTAATTGCTATGCTTTTTTCCCCTCTTCGGGGGGAGAGGATTCTTCAAACACTTTGCTACCACCACTTTGTAATTCCTTCCATTACGCCAAGTATCAAGCTCGACCTATTACTTGGTCTCCTCGTAACGTTCCAGTTCCACTATAAGTGGGACTTCAAAAGAAAGCACCAGAAGGGCGATGTATGCCCTAAATACCAACAGGGCGGGTCGCCCCAAAAAGGCATTATAGTGCGAGTTGATATTCATCACAAGAAATGGAAAAATCTTGACTCCCCGACGATCTCCATCTCCCAATTCTACAGTCAGCTTGACCTGGCCGATGGGCTCGGTGGAAGACCCATTGAAACCACGTATCTGGCCGTCATACGGTACCAAATCCTTTAACTCCAATTTCATTTGGTCATAGGCTTGTTTGAACAGGATGTTCAATGAGCTCCAGTTGTCGACCGGAACCTTTCGGACCGTGGCTGGCCCAATAATGGCAGTTATTACAAGCAGGTCGATTGTCGGGACTTTTATTCCGACCGATTCCCGATTATGGAAGTCAATATCGCCCCCTATTGTTATTCTTTGTTTAATGGGACTTGTGGCTTCATGGGGATTTGTTTATTCAGCATCAAAGTGTTTTGCAGAGTTGATGTTTTGCTCCATGGCTCTAATGCTACGACCTACCGTATGTGGTCCTCCAACAATGGCCTTAATAATAATCCCCTTTCCTTTCTCCTGGGGGTTGCGCGAGATTCACCTTGGTTCTATTTAGGCACCATCGTCCCTTGCCCCCTGTCCCTCAGAGCCGCCTTGTACTCATCAAGCTTTCCTTCTCGAATCAACTTTTCAACGATGTCCCTTAGATGTCGACATTCGTTAGTCGTATGCCCGTAAATATCATGGATAAGCAATATTTCCCGGCCACCTGTTCTTTCTCCGTGGGCTCTCGCGGGGGCGGTTTCTTATATTGCACCTTACTACAGGTATCGAGATAGATATTCTCCAATGTTTTATTCAACGCCGTGTATGCGTCAAATACCTAGAACTGAGGGTGTTTTCGAGTGCTACCCCTCTGTCTCGAACTACCATTTGGTCTCTTGTGATCCTTCGTTACTTCGCTTGCCTCTATTTTCAACATTTACTTCCACTTTCCCTGAGTTATCCCTAGATTGTTTGACTGCGGCATTGTTTTGGGTTGACAGAACAAATGTATTTTTCAACCCATCCTCCTCTTCTAGTTGTGCATCTTCTTGCCTTAGTCGGATGTGGGCATTTTCATAAAAAGCCTCAATCGTGGTTGGTGTCTTTCCAATCAAGTATTTTCCGAACTCTGTTCGCTTGTCAATGCCATCGACCATGGCCCTAAAAATAGTTTCATGGTTGGGGTGATAACTTTAGTAGAACCCCGATTAAATCGATTAAGATAATTCCTCACGGATTCACCTCTTCCCGGCTTAACTGCTGAGAGAGCCATAACATGCTTTGATTTGGTAGCGTGGAGGCAGAACTGAGCCAGAAAATTTTCACTCAAATCTTTAAAGCAAGCTCGAGGGCAGGCGTACAAACCACATACACTACAACAATAACACCATATTACAACTTTAATTTTACAACGATGGTAAAATCACCGTTGTAATAAATGTTTTTTTACAACTTTTTTCCAGAAACTTATTTTTAACAACTGTGTTATTTTGATAGTTGTAATAAAAGCCTATCATAACTTTTATTTTTTGACTGTTGTAATATATGAGTACACTATAACAAAAATACCATCTTAATAATTAATAAAAATTCAATAATTAATAAAAATATTAATACACAATAACTATTGTTTAATAATGATAATAAATAGTTTATTTGAAAATATGTAATAACTAATATTAATAATTTCTTTTCGCAATATAATAATTAATAAATATGTATTATTATTAGAAATTAAAAATAAATAAATAAAAATTAGTTTTTAATAATGAATAATTAATTTAAGTAATCAATAAATAAGAAGTAAGAATCACTTATTAAGAAGTAATAATTAAATAATTACTTTTAGTTATTTTAACGTTAAACTCATACTTGCTTAAGTTGCTTAACGCTAAACTAATTAAGAAGTAAATTAAGATGTTTATAAAATAATTAAAATTTATGAAAACTTTCTTTTGCAAAATTTTAATGTTAAACTCTCTTTATTATTTGGAATGAATGAACTTTAAAGTCGAAGTGAAATATTTGTGTGGCTTAATTGTAGAATTGATTTAATTGTTATGAGTGGTTAATCAATCAAATAGTTATCTACAATATAAAAAACCATTGATACATTAATAGTCCGCTCTCAGTATTAATTAAAACAAAAGTTACCAGGCTCGAAATTTAGAAGGGAAAAAAGCGGCAAGTAAAAATTTTAGCGGGCCGCGCCTTCCAATTCCCCAAAATCCGAAGTCGTTCTCCCCTAATTTGTTTCACCTCGCCAGGTTAATGTTTAGTCAAGATTTTTCCTCACCGCCTTCCAGTTCCCTAAAATCACTAATTGTTCTCCCCCATTTTATTTCACTTCGCCAGGTTAATCTTCAATTAAGATTTTTCTTCACCGCCTTCGAGTTCCCCAAAACCCCTAGTCGTTCTCCCCCAATTCAACGTAGGGTTTCACGAAAGGTGAGGGAAACATCTTAGTTGGGCGCATCACATGACTGACGTGACTTTGGATGTCGACGATTGTGAAGATTCGAATTAGACACGATTCTGAGGCTGCGAAGCCTCTAAGACTTCAAATGGAAGTGATTGTAGTAGAGTAGCGATTTGCGCTGAGTTGAACTTGGAGACGAGGCTTGCGTTTTGGTTGTCGGTGGTCAGGTAAAGTTGATGTCACAGGTGAGGTTATCAATTGAATTAGCTTGATTTCTTGAAATTTTTCTTCAATTTCCTTATGTTATCAATTGAACAGGATAATGGATCTTAATGGCTCAATGAGGATTTCCACTTTTATGTGGATGTTTAATATTCTGTTGCTATTAACTTCGAAAGTAAATGGATTTCCTGTGCCAGACATTAGTATCAAAAGCTACGGCCAATGGAGTAGGTATTTTTTCTTTGCTATGAAGATTGATTCATATTTGTTTATATGGTATATTCTTCAACATACAACCTTTGTTTTTTCGCAGTTTTCTTAGATGGAAGTGCACCGGCCTATCACTTTGCACTTGGTTTTGGTTCTGGTGTAAACAATTGGTTAATTCACATGGAGGTAACATAAGCTTTGGAATGCATTTTGCATGGCTAAGGGATGTTATCTTCATTTAACGTCATATTGTTCATTTTGAAAATGTTCTATTATGATGTAACCATATCTCATGTTCTGTCAAAATTACAATTTTGATTTACCTACCTTTGTTTTCTAATATTTGAGTTAGGTAATATTTACGTAGACTTTGCAGTCTAATACTGATTATAGTTTAACCTCAAAACATCACAACCTATAATAGATAAACAGGTGCCCTACATTTCAATTTTTTGATTTTTTTTCTCGGCTAAGTTCCTCTTCTGAGTTACTAGCATTTTCTTTTTCTTTTTCGGTGTAACTTAGTGGTGCAACATTATATGTCTACTTATGTTTTGATCTGTTAACAGAATTACTTCTGGTGGAGTTCAAAATGGTTGTCAGTTGAGGTATTCTTTCAGCAATCTTTTAACAGCTTCTAGTTAAATGGTTTTGGATAGCCCAAGTAGATAATCAGAGGAGCTTGCCTAAGTTAATGAAAATTATTGCATCAATATTCCACAGAGTAATTAAGTAAATAGGATGACAATAGCTCCATCGTTTTAAGTAAAGAGGATGACAGTAACCACTCAAATTCTCATTTAATCTTTCTCTACGAATCTGAATTCAACAGAGTAATTAACGTACCCATTTATTTTATTGATGTCTTGCTCTATTCATTAAAATAGTTATTTTATTACCGTTTGTGGAATGGTTGGTTTATATGTTTTATTTTTTATTGACAATCTCCATAAATTTAGCTTTGTAATTGTGGTCATTTAGGATAAGAATTGTTCCTTGGAAGAGCACGCTGGACTTGTCAAGGACTCATCAACAAAAGAGTTCTTGGAAGAGCACGCTGAAGTGGTGCTCCGGAAAAATTTGGAGAACTTGTACGCAAGTGGAGCCAACCTTTTATTTGTTTTGGTTATGTTTATTGCTTAAGATATTTCAGTCCTGGTTCACTATTTGTTGAGTATATTTCATTTATGTATCATTAATGCCATGATATTTACCTTGTAAAAAACTACTCTCAAACGTTCCTTGTAAAAAATGTATATTTTGTATCCTCCTTATCTGTTTTGGCAGTGTTTTTAACATTGACTGAAAACAATCTCAAAGGGTTAGCAAAAATGAAGTGAATATATTTAGCATATTTAGTGTATTGTTTGTTTCAGCTCCAAAAGACATTTTTTTTAAAACGCAACTATAAATCACAACGGTGATAAAGAGTCGTAGGAAATATTATTACAATGGTGCATAAATGTTGTAATAAAGTTTATTACAACGGTGGAAAAAAGTTGTAAAATATACATATTACAACGGTGTTGCAACGGTGCAAAAAAGTTGTAAAAGATTTTAGTCTTTTACAACTTCTTTATACACGATGGTTAGCCCAACGTTGTAAAATGTATATTACAACGTTTTTCCGCCATTGTCATAGGGTCATTTTGTTGTAGTGATAAGTACTATCCTACTTAGAAAGATTGGAAAAACCTTGCACTTGATAGTGTCGGGGGCCACCGCAACTTCCATGTGCCAGGAATATCTCATCAGATGCTGCTGTTGGTCAGAGGTTCCATCGTACTGGTTTATTTGGGGCATATTAAATCTCCTGGGGAACTCCGCTTGTAAAATGTCATCAGTAAACGGTGTATGGCTTCGGTCTACCCCCAATCTTAATTCCTATGTCCGCGACTGTTGTTCATAATCGGTCGTACTATCGCTGCCAGATTTGGTGGAACGACCGTGTCTGGGTCGACTTCCTCAACAGACTGATCTATTTGGGCCCTTTCATCAGGAAATGCCATCCGACAGTCCTTCTTCCTCCTCATATTCCTTGATCAATCACAAGATTCCGAGGGGGATAAATAGGGTCTCGATCACCCGAGCAGCATCTTTATTCGCAAGAGGGGACGCCTCCCGATTCTGCGTGGCTATAGGATCAACAATTTCCACCTCGGCTTGGTCAGCTTGCGCTTGGTTTCCTTCCCTAGTGGGTCTTGACGTCTCTCAAGACACAGCTAACAGAAATTTTCAGCTCTTTCTAATGGGCACCGAGACCAATTCGGGTCTTTGTTTTCCCCAGATGAGGAGGATCCTTCTGAAACTTGATCTAGTTGAGGTGGAGGGAGCTAATGGTCTCGAACCTCTTGGGCTTGGTTTTTGAGCTCCTCTCATTGTCTCGCCATGCGAGTCATTTCTTGCCGCATCTCGGCATTCTCTTGAGCATAAGCTTTTAAGGCATCCGCAGTTTCCTTAAGTCGATCTATCACAGCCATAAACTCATCTCGGGTGGCGAAAGCAGAAGAAGTCTATCCCGGGGGGTAGTGCGGGCTAATCTGGAGCAGTTTCAGGGGCAATCGACCCACCAGCTTCTTCTGTAAACGTTCCTACCTGTGGATATTTTCCAGTATTGCGTACTGATTTTCCAGCCATAGCCAAATCAATGTAGAAATGAAATTAAGATTTTCGTCTCAGACTTGGTGATCCGAAAGTGCAACAAAGAAATCTGGACTAATCTGAGAATGTCAGCTCTCAGTTAAAGCATCAAAATGCTTACACCATATATTGGCACAACACCCTAAGAAAAGATTGTGTAGAGAATCAATGAAGAATAATAATAGTAAAAAGATAAAAACAAGGAAGGTCACACACAAATTTATAGTTGTTCAGTGTTAACGAGCCAACATCCACTTTATAATCTCTCTATATAATAATCCAATTATCAGACAGAATAATTACAAGAGATTACAATTTTTTTTGAAGCCAGTCTCCTTTTCTTTTGAGCTAAAAAGGGGTATTTATAAGTAAAACGGTATTTGGCCATCTAGGACACGTGTTGTAGGATCCGAAAGAATAGTCGTTGCTGAATGAATTGGTATCTCCTAAAGAATTGGTATTCTCTCTTAATTATCAGCGTGAATTGGCATTGGATCCTTCTAACTTGGGTAACTTAAAAGAAAAGATCTAGAATGAGCTTCAGGCCAGTTTTCCGGACCTCAATGAATGAAACACGACTGATCATGCATGGTCATATCAGACTTCTTGGGCCGCGCCTGACGAGGGGAATGAAATGAGACATCGGGCTTTATTGATTGGTCCTACTCGAGTACTTCGCATGTGAATCTGCCACATCATTATGCCTTGATGGGTGGTCCGAAAGGCCCATCAACATTAACATAATCTCCAAATAAAATTAGTTAACACAAAAATTACCTAATCCAGGAGGTGGTGGGGGATATGGTTGTCCGCCTTTTTTAACAAGAAGTAAAAGAGTGGCAAAAAAAGTGGCAAATGTCATGATATAATTTGTATGCATTCTTTTTTACGTAATAAGTTGAGAATCATCTTTGCAAATGTTAGGATATCGTTAACAAGGGTGATGGTCAAAATTTATAACGATAAGAATGGGTCAATCTTTGCATTTTTCAGCAAATAGTTGGGTCATCAATCTTTGCGTTTCATATTAAAACAGTTGCCTATCTTTGTTTTTCCTCAAGAATTTCATTATTCTCATTTGATACGGATAGGAATAAGATATCGCTCTACTTAATTATTCTCGTTTGATACAGATAGAAATATATTAAATAAATCTAATATGGCAGTACAGATAGAAAAACAAAAACAGAGCTATGGCTCAAAACTGTAACTCAAGTCAAAATAATTGAAAAATTCTACTTCAGTATTCAAAATTAACAACAATTTATTTAATTATTTGTTTAGTCTACTAATCCATCTATATAAACAACTCTATTTCACGTACCTAAGCATCACATCTGAAATACTTTTTTTTTAACATCATAAGCTCTCTGGAACGTTGTTAAATTAATTTTTTACTACATAAATTTGAAATGGGAAAACACAAGGGTTCTTATCATGTTCTTCGTAGCTATTGTGTACTTCAATTTTATGCAGGTTGCTCAAGGTCACACAATGTCACCTTCTCTTACAATTGTCGGCAAGGCAATTGATTAAGGAATTGCATATGTTATTATGCTAATTGCACTTGTTGTTACATATCTTATGCATAGAAGAAAATGCCTACATCTGGTGGTTTATATATAACATAATCTCCAAATAGAACGAGTTAACAAAAAAGTTACCTAATCCAGGAGGTGGTGAGGGATATGGCTATCCACATATCTTAACAAGAAGTAAAAGAGTAGCAAAAAGAGTGGCAAATGTCATGATATAATTTGTATTCATTTTTTTTATATGTCATAAGTTGAGAATCATCTTTGCAAATGTTACGATACCGTTAACATGGGTAACGGTCCAAATTTATTACGATAAGAATGGGTCCATCTCTGTATTTTTTCAGAAGATAGTTGGGCCATCAATCTTTGTGTTTCCTTAATAATTTCATTCTTCTCGTTTGATACCGATAGAAATAAGATACCGCTCTGCTTCATTATTCTCGTTTAATACAGATAGAAGTATATTAAACAAATCTAAAATGGCAATACAGAGAGAAAAACAAAAACAGAACTACAGATCAGAACTGTAACTCATGTAAAAATAATTGACAAATTCCACTTCAGTATTCAAAATTAACACCCATTTATTTCATTATGTGTTTAGTCCGCTAATCCATCTATATAAACAATGCTATTTCACGTACCTAAGCATCACATCTGAAATACTATTTTTTTTTAACATCACAAGCTCCCTGGCACGCTGTTAATTTAAGTTTTTACCACGTAAATTTAAAATGGGAAAACACAAGGGTTTTTTATCACGTTCTTCGTAGCTTTTGTGTACTCTCATTTTATGCAGGTTGCTCAAGGTAACACAGTGTCACCTTCTCTTATGATTGACAGCAAGGCAATTGATCAAGAAATTGCATATGTTCTTATGCTAATTGCACTTCTTGTTACATATCTTATGCATTAAAGAAAACGCCTACATCTAGTGGTCTATGTGTTTAACAAAATCTCCAAATAGATTGAGTTAACAAAAAAATTACCTAATCCAGTAGGTAGTGTAGGATACGGCTGTCCACCTATCTTAACAAGAAGTAAAAGAGTGGCGAATGTCATGATATAATTTGTATGCATTTATTTGTATGTAATAAGTTGAGAATCATCTTTGCAAATGTTATGATATCGTTAACAAGGGTAATGGTCCAAATTTATTACGATAAGAATGGGTCAATCTTTGCATTTTTCAGAAGATAGTTGGGTCAACAATTTTTGCATTTCATATTAAAACAGTTGTCAATCTTTGTGTTTCCTTAAGAATTTCATTCTTCTCGTTTGATACAGATAGAAATAAGATACCGCTCTACTTCATTATTTTCGTTTAATACAGATAAAAATATATTAAACAAATCTAATGTAACACCCCACCTCCGCCAGGGTGGCTCTTGCAAGCACTCTGACTTTGGAGGGGCGTTTGAATCAGGTAAACATGCATAATGATATATCAAGGCAGAACAAGAACATATGTATATATGTAAACAGAGTAAATAAGATAAGTAAAACAGCGGAAGATTTCAAACTATTTCAAAACAAGTTTGGTACAACATAATGTCAACTTTCCAAATACACCAGTCTAGATAAAAACAACATCACTGAAAAACTGAAATACATAAGTACTATCCCCAAAATAAGTGATAACCATAGCTGGCTTCATGTCAAGACCGTACATGAGCTAAAATCCCACAAGCAAGTGATCAGAAATCCAAGCTAAGCTCCAATATTCCCACCCTGAGAACCTGGGGGGGGGGGGGGGGGAACGGAAGAAAAGAAGCGAAAGGAAAACGGGTCAGTCAAAAAGACTGAGTAAGCCCTACTACAATCAATGTAAACTGATAAAGTTAACTGGCATGAGAAGCAGGGATGAACATAAGGATAACAACATACTAGCATGATGATTAACTAACAAGGTAGATAAAGGTGTCATCGCATAATCAGGTTTAAGGTTTTTGCACCACAGGTGTACTAGCAAACTAACATGACTTGAATAAACAAGTATTGATCCCTTGGCCCAAGCTTTGGCCCAATAACATGAAGTGACCCTAATACGCGGTCCAACCAAACGGTCTAGTCGATCGGCTCCCTATAAGCCTAACTCGTCACGTGTTGGTGTCAATACGGCCCAAACATAATTGTAGTCAGACTGTGCAGGGTCTCCCGTCGGGTGTATCAAGCCCTAGGGTGTCAACCCCTGGACACCATAAACATAAGTGCACAGTCTCGATCTACTGGTACCCGTGCATGTTTTCCCCGGCTTCGGACTATGTGCACGACCATAGTCCGCCCGGAACTACACCGGCGTACCACTCTGCCGTCGTTTTTGGTCACTTACCTCAAGTCCAGTAATCGTGCCCCCACCCTAGCCTAGTCCCTAGGGTCTTAATGATACAAACTTGGGATTACTGCTGGAGTGGACCCCCATTGCTAGGATTTTCTAGTGGGTTAAGTACGGTTTAACCCTCTTGCTAATCATGGATTAACTTGGTTAAGTGTAACGATGAGTTCACGAATTAACCCTGATTAATCTACCAAGCCCAAATTGGTTAAGTATTAAGTGGACCATGACTTAACCCTAATCATGAGGCATTAATTAATTTAATGTGCCTTAACCTCTCACATTAGACCTTGTTGTGGTTACTAGTTAAGCCGGGCGGGTCCGGGTAGCTTTACACCACAACTTGGTCTAACCTCGGGTTCAAGGTACAACATGACCAACTTCTCTCATTGGGTCCTATTGTTTGTAGCAACTAGTTAAGCCGGTCGGTTCCGGGTAGTTTTACGCTACAAACTCAACCCAACCTCGAGTTGGTCACACTTATATATTCTAAATGTCATGTCCATCATGTTTCCAAAACATGTTACAAGTTTTCAAGAATTTGGGTAGACCTAACTTAATAGGTAAATTCCCAATGGGTAGACCTAACTTAATAGGTAATTTCCCAATCTTATGTTTTTATGTCTTTTAAGTTTACCCAACCCCAAACGCAATCCCATCGCTTACATATCGCAATAGCGCATAAAGGATAGAAAGAGGGAACTTGGCATAATCATGACATAAAGGTGTTGAAGCCACAAGTTTAACATGGTGGCATATGAAATGTACATATATTCATATACTTGCATATTACATTTTTAGGCCTCAAAAGCATGCATATAACCAAACTTAGCGTATTGGTGATACATGGTGATAAATGACATGTAGAAATGGCCATAAGTTCGCATTTAGCCTCACATGCAAGTTATCATAAGAGATATGATAAATTACATGTTGCCAAAATGCAACCTTTAGCATAAAGCTTGGAGCTTTAAGCTCATAAACCCAAGATATGCTTGCATAACATGATAGCATGAGTAAGATGATCAACCCAAACTTGCATACATAACATGGCAACTTGCATATCATAACATAGCAAACTTGCATACATAACATGATAGACTTGCATAACACATCATAGTAAACTTGCATATCATAATGATCAAACACAACTTGCATCATTCATTAACTTTAGAGTTTAAATATGAAAGTAGAAAAGGGCTTACAATGCTTATGAAGACACAAATATATTAATAGATTGAGCCAAGCCCTTATGAAATCAAATAAACCCAATATGAAAGCTCCAAATCAATAAAAACCCTTGCTTTATGATGTAAATACGGAAACTTGACTTGAATGCAAGCTAATAACTCTCATACAAGCTTGAAAACACTTGTATGCATGGAAAATCTCTCATAGAAATGACTTGGAAATTTTATGAAGAGAGTGGAGGCCATGAGAGGAATGATTTTGCCATAGTTTAGTTACTAGAATGAATAATGATGATTTAGGGTTAGGTTAGGGGCTTATTTATAGAGATTAGGATTAGTTTCAACCTTAGGATTAAACCCTAATTCCAATCTCAGCCCTTAAAACCGAATCTGGCCCCCAAACTCAACACAACTTCAAAATGGTGCACCAGGCAAAACTGCCCGGCTGAACCCAGTCGACAGCCAAGTCGACAGGGCTGTCGACTTGGGTCCAACCAAGTCGACTCCCAAGTCGACAGGGCTGTCGACTTGGGTGCTTTGGCGGGAATTTTCCCGCCTGGCCCAATCTGACCCTAATTTCCAAATTCAAACTTGAATTTGAAATCTGTTTTTACTTTGAATTTTTCTGAAAACTTCGTTGGGCCTTAATCGGGTCATACGGACTCCGATTTTCGAAAACTCGGACTCTATTTCGCGTATTTTTCCTAGACGAACGCAATGGCATAGCCCGTTTCCCTTGATTCAGATTTATAAATTAAATTCTGCCTCGATTTACGTTATAACAGGTTATTGAAAATACGGGTTGTTACATTCTCCCCTCCTTAAAGGATTTCGTCCCCGAAATCTTCAAGTTAGGAAGAACGTATCCTACCATCCAACATCCATCTACTCAAAACATCATCCACGAGCAATCATTGTCCTTACAAGATTCTAAATGTTGTATGAACATATGCAAAGGTGTGTGTGTATGTACTTATCTAATGCAAATATCATCAATGCAAATTATGTTAGTGAAATGAATCCATATGTATGCAATTCCTAACATAATGTATAACATCTATATGTGTGCACATAACATACATCCATATGCAACATCCATGTGATAACACAAAAATTTTCATCCATGAATAAGCATAAACACTCATGCATATGCAATATGAGGAGTGTGTGAGCTGATCTAGTGCCTAATGTGTATAATGCATCCACGAGTAACCACTTGCAAACACTTGCAACCACTTGCAACCATCAAGCATAACATGTTTCAAACACATGTTTCATCCAAAGGGTTTCTACCTAAGGTTCTCACGACAAGATTAACATGATAACAAGATAAACAAGACAAACATGGATAGCAAAAGAAAGATATGCTACAAAGAGATCGGGAAGATAAGCAAGATATACTCCTTTTCGATTACAAGAAATCCCTTCCTAACTTAACCCCAATCCTATAAAAGCCCAAAAGGTTTAGTCAACCTAACGGACCCCTTCAAACCCTGACATGTATTACTAACCGATGAGTCATACCTCTCGACAGAAATAGGACCGAGAATGGGACCGAGAGGATATACGTAAAAAGGATAACATGCGAGTAAGTTTCACCGGAAAACAAGGATCAAGGATATACTCTTAGAAAGAGATATGATGCGCGTATCTAGCCTTCAGTCTTCTAAGTCACGTTTCCTTGAGCTTAACTCCACTGTGCTTTGACCGTCTTTTACCTCATGATTCCTTGGCTTCTTAATTCTTATTTCCAAATATGAGTTGAAACCCATTTCATTGTCGCCTCTCGTCTTCCTCTTTCACTTACCCTTCTATCATTCTTGGCTTAAACATAACTATGACCTCATGGTTTCATGCAAGCTCTCCAAAATTCACCAGTGAATCCTGGATCTCGTTTACTTACCATAAAGTATTCCACGCAGCAGAACTTTTCTTGGAAAATACTTTATACTTGGTTTTGAAAATAGTTTTCCAAAAGTTTCAAAAACCTTTCTGTTCCTTCTCGTAAACCATATGCTCTGATACCAAATGTAACACCCCACCTCCGCCAGGGTGGCTCTTGCAAGCACTCTGACTTTGGAGGGGCGTTTGAATCAGGTAAACATGCATAATGATATATCAAGGCAGAACAAGAACATAAGTATATATGTAAACAGAGTAAATAAGATAAGTAAAACAGCGAAAGATTTCAAACTATTTTAAAACAAGTTTGGTACAACATAATGTCAACTTTCCAAATACACCAGTCTAGATAAAAACAACATCACTGAAAAACTGAAATACATAAGTACTATCCCCAAAATAAGTGATAACCATAGCTAGCTTCATGTCAAGACCGTACATGAGCTAAAATCCCACAAGCAAGTGATCAGAAATCCAAGCTAAGCTCCAATATTCCCACCCTGAGAACCTGGGGGGGGGGGGGGGGGTGGGAACGGAAGAAAAGAGGCGAAAGGAAAACAGGTCAGTCAAAAAGACTGAGTAAACCCTACTACAATCAATGTAAACTGATAAAGTTAACTGGCATGAGAAGCAGGGATGAACATAAGGATAACAACATACTAGCATGATGATTAACTAACAAGGTAGATAAAGGTGTCATCGCATAATCA
The DNA here is from genome assembly GCA_030737875.1 of Allium sativum. Classification (NCBI taxonomy): domain Eukaryota; kingdom Viridiplantae; phylum Streptophyta; class Magnoliopsida; order Asparagales; family Amaryllidaceae; genus Allium; species Allium sativum. The sequence continues at coordinate 544,290,264 of CM060913.1, read as the reverse complement.
GGTTTAAGGTTTTTGCACCACAGGTGTACTAGCAAACTAACATGACTTGAATAAACAAGTATTGATCCCTTGGCCCAAGCTTTGGCCCAATAACATGAAGTGATCCTAATACGCGGTCCAACCAAACGGTCTAGTCGATCGGCTCCCTATAAGCCTAACTCGTCACGTGTTGGTGTCAATACGGCCCAAACATAATTGTAGTCAGACTGTGCAGGGTCTCCCGTCGGGTGTATCAAGCCCTAGGGTGTCAACCCCTGGACACCATAAACATAAGTGCACAGTCTCGATCTACTGGTACCCGTGCATGTTTTCCCCGGCTTCGGACTATGTGCACGGCCATAGTCCGCCCGGAACTACACCAGCGTACCACTCTGCCGTCGTTTTTGGTCACTTACCTCAAGTCCAGTAATCGTGCCCCCACCCTAGCCTAGTCCCTAGGGTCTTAATGATACAAACTTGGGATTATTGCTGGAGTGGACCCCCATTGCTAGGATTTTCTAGCGGGTTAAGTACGGTTTAACCCTCTTGCTAATCATGGATTAACTTGGTTAAGTGTAACGATGAGTTCACGACTTAACCCTGATTAATCTACCAAGCCCAAATTGGTTAAGTATTAAGTGGACCATGACTTAACCCTAATCATGAGGCATTAATTAATTTAATGTGCCTTAACCTCTCACATTAGACCTTGTTGTGGTTACTAGTTAAGCCGGGCGGGTCCGGGTAGCTTTACACCACAACTTGGTCTAACCTCGGGTTCAAGGTACAACATGACCAACTTCTCACATTGGGTCCTATTGTTTGTAGCAACTAGTTAAGCCGGTCGGTTCCGGGTAGTTTTACGCTACAAACTCAACCCAACCTCGAGTTGGTCTAAGTGTCATGTCCATCATGTTTCCAAAACATGTTACAAGTTTACAAGAATTTGGGTAGACCTAACTTAATAGGTAAATTCCCAATGGGTAGACCTAACTTAATAGGTAAATTCCCAATCTTATGTTTTTATGTCTTTTAAGTTTACCCAACCCCAAACGCAATCCCATCGCTTACATATCGCAATAGCGCATAAAGGATAGAAAGAGGGAACTTGGCATAATCATGACATAAAGGTGTTGAAGCCACAAGTTTAACATGGTGGCATATGAAATGTACATATGTTCATATACTTGCATATTACATTTTTAGGCCTCAAAAGCATGCATAAAACCAAACTTAGCATATTGGTGATACATGGTGATAAATGACATGTAGAAATGGCCATAAGTTCGCATTTAGCCTCACATGCAAGTTATCATAAGAGATATGATAACTTACATGTTGCCAAAATGCAACCTTTAACATAAAGCTTGGAGCTTTAAGCTCATAAACCCAAGATAAGCTTGCATAACATGATAGCATGAGTAAGATGATCAACCCAAACTTGCATACATAACATGGCAACTTGCATGTCATAACATAGCAAACTTGCATACATAACATGATAGACTTGCATAACACATCATAGTAAACTTGCATATCATAATGATCAAACACAACTTGCATCATTAATTAACTTTAGAGTTTAAATATGAAAGTAGAAAAGGGCTTACAATGCTTATGAAGACACAAATATATTAATAGATTGAGCCAAGCCCTTATGAAATCAAATAAACCCAATATGAAAGCTCCAAATCAATAAAAACCCTTGCTTTATGATGTAAATATGGAAACTTGACTTGAATGCAAGCTAATAACTCTCATACAAGCTTGAAAACACTTGTATGCATGGAAAATATCTCATAGAAATGACTTGGAAATTTTATGAAGAGAGTGGAGGCCATGAGAGGAATGATTTTGCCATAGTTTAGTTACTAGAATGAATAATGATGATTTAGGGTTAGGTTAGGGGCTTATTTATAGAGATTAGGATTAGTTTCAACCTTAGGATTAAACCCTAATTCCAATCTCAGCCCTTAAAACCGAATCTGGCCCCCAAACTCAACACAACTTCAAAATGGTGCACCAGGCAAAACTGCCCGGCTGAACCCAGTCGACAGCCAAGTCGACAGGGCTGTCGACTTGGGTCTAACCAAGTCGACAGGGCTGTCGACTTGGGTGCTTTGGCGGGAATTTTCCCGCCTGGCCCAATCTGACCCTAATTTCCAAATTCAAACTTGAATTTGAAATCTGTTTTTACTTTGAATTTTTCTGAAAACTTCGTTGGGCCTTAATCGAGTCATACGGACTCCGATTTTCGAAAACTCGTACTCTATTTCGCGTATTTTTCCGAGACGAACGCAATGGCATAGCCCGTTTCCCTTGATTCAGATTTATAAATTAAATTCTGCCTCGATTTACGTTATAAAAGGTTATTGAAAATACGGGTTGTTACATCTAATATGGCAGTATTAAAAGAAAAACATAAACAGAGATACAGATAAGACCTGTAACTCAAGTCAAAATAATTGACAAATTCTACTTCAGTATTCAAAATTAACACCCATTAATTTCATTATGTGTTTAGTCTGCTAATCCATCTATATAAACAATGCTATTTCACGTACCTAAGCATTACATCTGAAATATTTTTTTTATATCACAAGCTCCTTGGCACGCTGTTAATTTAATTTATTACTAAATAAATTTAAAATGGGAAAACACAAGAGTTCTTATCATGTTCTTTGTAGATTTTGTGTACTCTCATTTTATGAAGGTTGCTCAAGGTCACACAATGTCACCTTCTCTTACGATTGACAGCAAGACAATTGATCAAGGAATTGCATATGTTCTTATGCGAATTGCACTTTACATATCTTATGCATTGAAGAAAACGCATACATCTAGTGGTTTATGTATTTAACATAATCTCCAAATAGAATGAGTTAACAAAAAAATAACCTTATCCCAAAGGTGGTAGGGGATATGGCTGTCCACCATCTTAACAAGAAGTAAATTTGTATGCATTTTTTTGTATGTAATAATTTAAGAATCATCTTTGTAAATGTTACGATATCGTTAACAAGGGTGATGGTCCAAATTCATAACGATAAGAATGGGTCAGTCTTCGTGTTTTTTAGAAGATAGTTGGGTCATCAATCTTTGCATTTCATAATAAAACAGCTGTCAATCTTTGCATTTCCTCAAGAATTTCATTATTTACATTTGATATAGACAGAAGTAAGATACCTCTCTACTTTATTATTCTCGTTTGATACAGAGAGAAATATATTAAATAAATATAATTTGGCAATACATAGAGGAAAACATAAAAAGAGCTACAGATCAGAACTGTAACTCAAGTTAGAATAATTGATAAATTCTACTTCAGTATTCAAAATTAACACACATTTATATTATTATTTGTTTAGTCTGCTAATCCATCTATATAAGCAGTGCTATTTCACGTATCTAAGCATGACATCTGAAATACTTTTTCTTTAACATCACAAGCTCTCTGGCACGCTATTAAATTAATTTTTTACTGCATAAATTTAAAACAGGAAAACATAAGAGTTCTTATCATGTTCTTCGAAGCTTTTTTGAACTCTCATTTTATGTAGGTTGCATAAGGTCACACAATGTCACCTTCTCTAACAATTGACAGCAAAGAAATTGATCAAGGCACTTCAAGTTACATATCTTGTGCATTTAAAAAAATGTGTAACGGTCTGCCTTTTCGACCGCTCCAAGTCGGTAATTAAACCAACTCGAAACATTCTAAACGACAGATTGTTATTTAGCTTATAGGGTTTATACAGAGAATACACACAGAATCGCAGATAGAAAAACAACAATATCTCACAGCGGAAGCATTTATACAAAATATCAGAGTTTACAAAATTTTATATACAGCGGAAGAATTAAAATATACAGTGCATGATTTTTAAATGAATAAAGATTTATGGCTTGTCAAGCGAGCACGCGTAAGCATCTTGCGTCTTCACGTTCCTCTCCAGTTTGCGAGCCGCATATCTAAAATCTGCAATGCTCATATCCGACCTGAGCGTTCCATGCGAAACACAAAACACTCGAGTCAGGATTAAACTTATTTTCAAGTCCGTCACTTCAAAATAAATACATAAATATAATTTGTTTAATCATAAAAATATACTAAATGATTCGGGGACATTAACCGTGAAACTGCCCAAAAAGGATAAACATCACAAAGCAACGCAACAAGTGTGTACGTTTCATACGTGAACTATAAAACAAGCAGCAAAAGAAGTAGCAAACCCATTTACCCATTGGTAATGACATAGGTAATGACATTGGTAATGACATAGGTTATACAAAAAAGGCACAAATATAATAGTTCATGAATTGTGACAGTCAAAGTGTATAGCAGCCTATGATATGCGTGTATACCATTTTACCCTTGACCCATTAACGTAACTTGCACAACAGGGATATGTAAATATTTATATCTATGTAAAGCAGACCGATCAACTTCATCCTTACTTTTGTGCCCCGAAAAGAAAATCATATATTTAGAAGGACAAAATAAGTTATGAACGCAATAGGACATGCTCAACAACAGCCTACAAGCTAGTGACTTATTCCACGTGCTAATAGTACTTCCATTGAAATTAAAGAACAAAGCAACTTGGAATCATGAGAAAACACCAAGTTACACATAAGAGAGCATGGAAAATATAAGTCACATATAAATGTAAGTTTGAAAATTTTAAAATATCAATGATCTGGACTTGTGCAATGAAGCTAAAACGACACAGCAGTGGAAATTGATGTACTGTCTATACTGGATTTTTTTTTTCATGTCATCTTATTCTAGTTGCTTATACTGGAAAGAAACTAAAATGACACAGCAGTGAAATAAGTTTAATCCTGACTCGAGTGTTTTGTGTTTTGCATGGAACGCTCGAGTCAGATATGAGCATTGCAGATTTTAGATATGCTACTTGCAAACTGGAGAGGAACATGAAGACGCAAGACGCTTACGCGCGCTCGCTCGATAAGCCCTAATTCTTTATTCATTTAAAAATCATGCACTTTATATTTTAATTCTTCCGCTGTGTATAAAATTTTGTAAATTCTGGTATTTTGTATAAAATGCTTCCTCTATGAGATGTTTTTCTATCTGTGATTCTGTGTGTATTCTCTGTTTAAACCCTATGAGCTAAATAACAAACTATCATTTAGAATGTTTCGAGTTGGTTTAATTGCCGACTTGGAGCGGTCGAAAAGGCGGATCGTTACAAAATGCCTACATCTAGTGGATTATGTATTTAACCTAATCTCCAAATAGAATGAGTTAACAGAAAAATTACCTAATCCAGGAGGTGGTGGGGGATATTGTTGTCCATCTGTCTTAACAAGAAGTAAAAGAGTGGCAAAAAAGTGTTAAATGTCATGATATAATTTGTTTGCATTTTTTTGTATGTAATAAGATGAGACCTATGTGTAGTAATGGACTAATTTATATGGAAACTTAAGCTCATCAATCTTTACGTTTATTCTTAAATCAAGTTCATCGATCTTTACATTGTTATGAAGCTGAAAATTTTGGATTTTTTAAAATACTGTAGGGAAAGAAGAAATCGGATTGGAGAAGAAAGTGGGAGGAAACAGATACGAAAATAGGTTGTCTACATGATTTTGTGCTTGGGCTTTTCAATATATTAAAAAAGGAAGAAAAAAAGTGCCAGTGGAAAGGGGAAGATAGAAGCGGTGGACATGTAGTATTTGTTTCAGGATGGTTTTGGATGACTAAAACAAAGAAGAGGTATTACAGCGCACTAATTATGCATTAATGGTAACTAAGAATGAAAAAGGATGCAATATTTTTTGTATTTCACTGCAGTCCTAGCAATATGTTACAATCAGTTAGAAGTCTTTGCATATCTTGTGCATTGAATAAAATGCCTACATCTAGTGGTGTATGTATTTAACATAATCTCCAAATAAAATGAGTTAACAGAAAAATTACCTAATCTAAGAGGTGGTGGGGGATATGGTTGTCCACATATCTTAACAAGAATTAAAAGAGTGGAAAAAAGAGTGGAAAATGTCATGACATAATTTGTATGCATTTTTTTTTGTATGTAATAAGTTAAGAGTCATCTTTGCAAATGTTACGATATCGTTAACAAGGGTAATGATCCAAATTTATAATGATAATAATAGATCAATCTTTGCGTTTTTCATAAGAAAGTTGGGTCATCAATCTTTGAGTGTAAAATTAAAATAGTTGTCGATCTTTGCCTTTATTAAGAATTTCATTCTTCTCGTCTGATACACATAGAAATAAAATACCGTTCTACTTCATTATCCTCGTTTGATACACATAGAAATATATTAAACAAATCTAATATGGTAATATAGAGAGAGAAACATAAACAGAGCTATAGATCAGAACTGTAACTCAAGTTTAAATAACAGACAAATTCTACTTCAGTATTCAAAATTAACACTCATTTATTTTATTATTTGTTTAGTCTCCTAATCTATCAACATAAATAGCGCTATTTCATGTAACTAAGCATCACTTCTGAAATACTTTTTCTTTAACATCACAAGCTCTCTGTTACGTTGTTAAATTAATTTTTTTACTACACAAATTTAAAATGGGAAAACACAAGAGTTCTTATTATGTTCTTCGTAGCTTTTGTGTGCTCTCAATTTATGCAGGTTGCCCAAGGTCACACAATGTCACCTTCTCTTACAATTGACAACAAGTCAATTGATTAAGGAATTGCATATGTTCTTATGCTAATTGAACTTCTAGTTACATATTTTGTGCATTGAAGAAAACGCCTACATTTAATGGTTTATGTATTTAACATTATATACAAATAGAATGAGTTAAGAGAAAAATTACCTAATCCAAGAGGTGGTGGTGGATATGGCTTTCCACATACCTTAACAAGAAGTAAAAGAGTGGCATATCTCATGATATAATTTGTATGCATTTTTTGTATGTAACAATAAGTTGAGAATTATTTCTGCAAATGTTACGATATCATTAACAAGGGTAATGGTTCCACTTAATTACGATAAGAATGGATCTATCTTTGTATTTTTCAGAAGATAGCTGGTTCATCAATCTTTGCGTTTTATATTAAAGCAGTTTTCAATCTTTGCGTTTCCTCAAGAATTTCATTATTCTCGTTTGATATAGATAGATATAACTTACCGCTCAATTGGACCATTCTCATTTGATACAAATAGAAATATATTAAACAAATTTAATATGGCAATACAAAGATAAAAACATAAACAGGGCTACTGATCAGAACTATAACTCAAGTCAAAATAATTGACAAATTCTACTTAAGTATTCAAAATTAACACTCCTGCTAATCCATCTATATAAACAGTGTTATTTCACATTCCTAAGCATCACATCTGAAATACTTTTTCTTTAACATCACAAGCTCTTTGGCAAGCTGTTAAATTAATTTTTTACTACATAAATTAAAATGGGAAAACAAAATAGTTCTTATCGTATTCTTCGTAGCTTAACAAGAAGTAAAAGAGTGGCAAAATAAGTGGCAAATGTCATGATATGTTTTGTATGCATTTTAGGTATGTAATAAGTTGAGAGCTATCTGTAGTAGTGAACTAATTTATAAGGAAACTTAAGCACAACAATCTTTACGTTGTTGTGGAGATGAAAAGTTTGCCTTTGGTAAAGTACTTTAAGGAAAGAAGAAATTGGATTAGAGAAGAAAGTCAGAGGAGACGGTTACAAAGATGGGTTGTCTACACGATTTTGGGTTTGGGCCTTTCAATATATAAAAATAAGAAAAAAAAAGTGCCAGCGGAAAGGGGAAGATAGAAGTTGTGTTAGGTAGTACTTGTTTCAGGAAGGTTACGAATCACTAATAATAAACGCACTAACTACATGTTAGCGGTAACTAAAAACGAAAAATGATGTAGTATTTTTGTATTTCACAACAGTCCTAGCAATATGTTACAACCAGTAAGAAGTCTTTGCTTATATTATGCATTGAAGAAAACGCCTACATCTAATGGTGTGTGTATATAACATAATCTCCAAATAGAATAAGTTAGCATAAAAATTACCTAATATAAGAGGTGGTGGATATTATTGTCCACCTATCTTAACAAGATGTAAAAAGTGCAATAAAGAGTGGCAAATGTTATGATATAATTTGTGTGCATTTTTTTGTATGTAATAAGTTGAGAATAATCTCTGCAAATGTTATGATATCGTTAACAAAGGTAATGGTCCAAATTTATAACGATAAGAATGGGTCAATGTTTGCATTTTTCAGAAGATAGTTAGGTTATCAATATTTGCGTTTCATATTAAACAGTTGTTAATCATTGCGTTTCCTTAAGAATTTAATTCTTCTCATTTGATACAGATAGAAATAAAATACCGTTCTACTTCATTATTCCCGTTTGATACAGATAGAAATTTATTAAACAAATCTAATATGGTATTATAAAGAGTAAAACATAAACAGAGCTGTAGATCAGAACTGTAACTCAAGTCAAAATAGTTAACAAATTCTACTTCAGTATTCAAAATTAACACTGATTTATTTTATTATTTATTTATAGTGTTAATTCATCAATATAAACAGCGCTCCTTCACGTGCTAAAGAATTACATTTGAAATACTTTTTCTTTAACATTACAATCTTTCTGGTACGCTGTTAAATTAATTTTTTTACTACACAAATTCAAGATGGGAAAACACAAGAGTTCTTATCATGTTCTTCGTATGTTTTGTGTACTCTCATTTTATGCAGGTTGCTCAAGGTCACACAATGTCACCTTCTCTTACGATTGACAACAAGGCAATTGATCAAGGAATTACATATGTTCTTATGCTAATTGCACTTCTAGTTACATATCTTGTGCATTGAAGAAAACGCCTACGTCTATTGGTTTATGTATTTAATCTAATCACCCAATAGAATGAGTTAACATAAAATTTACCTAATCCAGGAGGTGGTGGGAGACATGGCTGTCCACTATCTTAACAAGAAATAAAAGAGTGGCAAATGTCATGATATAATTTTTATGCATTTTTTGTATGTAATAAGTAGAGAATCATATTTGCGAATGTTACGATATCGTTAACAAGGGTGATGTTCCAAATTTATAATGATAAGAATGGGTCAATCTTTGCATTTTCAGTAGATAGTTGGGTCATCAATCTTTGCATTTTTATATTAAAACAGTTGTCAATCTGTGTGCTTCTCAAGAATTTCATTATTCTTGTTTGATGCAGATAGAAATAAGATACCGCTCTATTTCATTATTCTCGTTTGATACAGATTGAAATATGTTAAACAAATCTAATATGGCAATACATATAGAAAAACATAAACAGAGCTATAGATCAGAACTGTAACTCAAGTCAAAATAATAGACAAATTCTACTTCAGTATTCAAAATTAACACTCATTTATTTTATTATTTGATTAGTCTGCTAATCCATCTATATAAACAACGCTATTTCACGTACGTAAGCATCACATCTGAAATACTTTTTTTAACATCACTAGCTCTCTAGCACACTGTTAAATTAATTTTTACTACATAAATTTAAAATAGGAAAACACAAGAGTTCTTATCGCGTTATTTGTATCTTTTGTGCACTCTAATTTTATACAGGTTGCTCAAGGTCACACAATATCACCTTCTCTTACGATTGACAGCAAGGCAATTGATCAAGTAATTGCATACGTTGGTATGCTAATTGCACTTCTAGTTATATATCTTATCCATTGAAGAAAATGCCTACATCTAGTGGTTTATGTATTTAACATAATCTCCAAATATAACGAGTTAATAGAAAATTTACCTTATCCAAGAGGTGGTGGGGGATATTGCTGTCCACCTATCTTAACAAGAAGTAAAAGAGTGGCAAATATCATGATATAATTTGTATGCATTTTTTTTGTATGCAATAATTTGAGAATCATCTTTGCAAATGTTACAATATTGTTTACAAGGTTAATGGTTCAAATTTCTAACGATAAGAATGGGTCAATCTTTGCGTTTTTCAGAAGATAGTCGGGTCATCAATCTTTGCGTTTCATATTAAAACAGTTTTAAATCTTTGCGTTTCCTTAAGAATTTCATTCTTCTCGTTTGATACAGATAGAAATAAGATACCGCTCTACTTCATTATTCTCGTTTAATATAGATAGAAATATATTAAACAAATCTAATATGACAATGCTTAGAGAAAAACAAAAATAGAGCTACAGATCAGAACTGTAAATCAACTCAAAACAATTGACAAATTCTACTTCAGTATTCAAAATTAACACCCATTTATTTTATTATTTGTTTAGTCTGCTAATCCATCTATATAAACAGCGCTATTTCACATACGTAAGCATCACATATAAATACTTTTTCTTTAACATCACAAGCTCCCTGGGACGCTGTTAAATTAATTTTTTTACTACATAAAATTAAAATGGGAAAACACAAGAGTTCTTATCATGTTCTTCATAGCTTTTGTGTACTCTCATTTTATGCAGGTTGCTCCAAGTCTTACAATGTCACCTTCTCTTACAATTGACTGCAAGACAATTGATCAAGGATTTGCATATGTTCTTATGCTAATTGAACTTTGTAACGACCCGAAAATCTGAACCAATTTAAAATTTTTAAATTGGCTAAAATAGTGGATTTTAAATATTTAAAATAAATATTTAAAATAATAGCAATGAAAAGGGAGTTTGAATCGACGTTTGAAAACGAATATAATTAATTCTAATTATAAACAAGGCCTGAAATGGCGCGGTAGTTTCAAAATTTGAATTCAAACTTCGAATGACTGTACCTGGTGCAAAACAAAACGGATTTGAGTGAAACCATCTATTAGTGAATACCTTTCTAATGAATCTTAAAAATCGAAGTTTCATAGCGGGATGCAAAAGATATGGCCAAATAAATTTTCAAAAAGGTCGCTATGGAAATTATATAGCTCGTGAAATTGGCCATTTTGCAAACGATCTCGGAATTCGACGAAACCACTTTTGTTGGATCCGGGATGTGAAGTTATTGCTAGATTTCAAATTTCATAATTTTTGAAGCTAGTATGTGAGCGTGGCAAAGGAAAACGTGTTTTGGTCAATTATAGTTAAATTGGATCGACCAGAAATGGGCCTTTTTGCAAACGGTCTCAGAATTCGACGAAACTAGTTTTGTTGGGACCATATCGTCAAAACATAGCCAGATTTATTTTTTTGGAATTTTTCAAATTAGTTTGTGGCCCCGACAAATGGAAATGTACGTTTAAAATCGAATATTGAATGTTATATATTTTAAGTTGAATGAGAACTGACTGAAACAGTCGAATGGGCCTACGGAACATATCCCATTGTGTTCGGAATGGGGGTAAAACACTGGGGACGACAGTCGTTGGGTTTCGTGGGTGAAAGAGGGTATTTTCAAAATTTAAAAATATATAAATAAAAAAATTCATTAGTCCAACTCAGCTTTCTCTCTCCTCGTTTCTCTCCAAAACCCCCAGATCACGAACGGCGCTCGAAGTTCCAACCTTCCCCCTCATTTTCCGATCGATCCAGGAAGAATTATCCCCACCTCTAGTTAGGGATTTTGTAGAGCTTCGAATCCTCTTCAAATCCATAGCAACCTCACCCCCTATCGTTCCGCCTCTCTCGAGAACCATGCCCAGAAAGCCGCCGTGTTTCGAGCTCCGCCGCTGCCACCAGGTTGCATCGCGCCCAACCCCACCACCACGCGTGGGAAGCTGCTTCGAAGCCCTACGGCATGGTACAACTCGATTTCCACCTAGTGCTACGGATTGGGATTAAAATCAAAACCTAGTTTTGAACATGTTCAGAGAGGTATGACAGTATATTATTTAAACTGTTTCAACACTTTAAAACCGTTGCAAACTTGTAAAAATCATATCTTTTTCATTTCTTGATGAAATTCGATGAAACAGGAAACATCGTGACCGCGTGGACGTCTTCTACATTTTAGAAGAGACCGCATATTTTTCTGAGCCTTCTGCTATTTTTGGTGGAGTGGAACCCAATGTGAGATTTCTAATTTATAAACTATATGGAAAACGACGATGTATAAATTATATAATCGATGTTTGAGTTATATAAGCGTTGTACACCTCTTGTATAAGCATTGTATAAGTTGTACGTTCGATGTATGAGTTGTATATGCGTTGTAAAAATTATATATGTGTTGAAATAGAAGTGAAATGCTATATATATATATATATATATATATATATGCCCCTCGTCCACAAACCATGGACGATATTTATTGGTTGTGATTGGTGTAAAAATTGATTGATAGCGAATGGTTGATTGGAATTGTTTGTGGTTGTTATTGATTGATTGTGGTTGAAAAATACCCGTTTGTGGTTGAGAAATATTTGATTGAAACCACATAGGATTAGTTTGTGGAAATGAAATAAATATACATGCCGCCTGCGTGCGAACTAGATGCATGATTGCCCATTGTCAACAACCACGAGGTTTTAAGGTAGAGCGAGGAGCCTTACTAGGGACGGTCCCGGTTTTAACTACCCTGCCGTTATGCTGCCGAAATTTTGAATAATATTCATGTGTTAGAATTATTTTCCTGTGTTGATATTTTATTCGTCTGTTGAATAGAAAACCTTCATGTGTCGAATAGAAATTCATTCGTTGAATCATATTCATGTGTTGAATGGTAATCGTGTTTTGAATAAATTGTTTTAACAATAAAAATCACATTTTTACTCTATATAAACAAACTATAGAAAACCTTCATGTGTTGAATCAATATTCATTCGTCGAATTGAAATTCATGTGTTGAATAGTATTCGTGTTTTAAATATAAAATTCACCTTTTTATCGATATATATAAACTATAGAAAACCTTCATGTGTTGAATCGAAATTCATTCGTTGAATTGAAATTCATGTGTTGAGTGGTATTCATATTTTGAAAGAAATTGTTTTATAATAAAAATCGTATTTTCATCATCTATATGAACCATATAAAATAGTCGTGTTTTGAAATATATTGTTATACATTAAAAATCACATTTTTATTATATACATGAATTGTTAAAAATAGTGAAGTGTTGAAATAGAAGACAGTTAGATAAAAATATAATTTTTATCAAATGTATGAAAAGAATATAGCTTTGAAATCGAAGAATCAATATATATATATATAAATAGAATTAAAATATATCGAATAACGAAGCTGCAGTTCGTATTTTGAAGCCGTGATTTCAAACGATTGTACCAGGAGATCCGACCATCGGATTTTCCTAAAACCGCAACCGTTGGTGTCGCTTTGGAAATATCTTTCCAACGGCACCAACTTTGTAAAAATCCAACGGTTGGATTGTCTGGAATGTTTAAGTCAAATCTAAAGAAAAACAGTGCCAGAATCGATTATATATATATATATATATAATTATATTAAATCGAATAACGACGCTGCAGTTCGTATTTTGAAATGGAAACTTCAAACGATTATACGGGGAGATCCGTCCGTCGGAATTTCCCGAAACTGGAACCGTTGGATTTTTTTTGAAAAGATCTTTCTAATGATGTAAATTTTGTGAAGATCCAAAGGTTAAATTTTTAGATATGTGTAAATCAAATATGAAGAAAAACAGCACCACGGCCTCGTTATGGCTCAAAGCGTCGTTTTGAATAAATTGGCTATTTTAAAATAAATAAAAATAGCGATAAATCATTATAAACGATATGGATGTGAAATTTAGAAACTAACTAAAGGTTGGCTAAGTCGATTGGTTTCTTGGGTATTGATCTGATGTTGGTTTCGGCCTTCGGGGTTAATATATGGGAAATCGTTCTCTTACTGATCGACGATTAGTGACTAATGAATTGAAATGATGCGTAGTAGGGTTTGTATAGCACTTGTTTTTTATATACACGAGTTGCTCAAAAAGACCGGGTTTATCCCACTCTAAATAACTGAATCGACGATAAGAAATCGAAGATAAAGACGGTGGTCGAAGACCGGAGATCTTCACCTCGTTTGGATGGTAACCGAGGTCCTGATTGGGAGGCATCCCGAAATATAGATAATGAGTGGTGATCGTCCAGACCTACGTGGTGATCGATGGGTTTGCGAGGTATATAGTGCCTCCGGTTTTGTTCAGACCCAGAATGGACTTGCAAATGGACAGTTTGTCTGACACTGGAATTTATTCTGTGTGATTGATAGCCATCAGTTGCATGGTGTGAATTGCTTATGTGGCATGCTAAGATGCAGTGATCAGGGCTTCTGTTGAAAAGCAAAGTCTTGTGGTGATGATCAAAGCACCGCCTGTATGGCGTAGCTTTGTGTATAACGTGAATTCGCGAGCCTCACCCCCCGGTATGAACCAGAAACGGGAGAGGACATCAGGGAGGGCCTGCGTTACTTCCTAGTTAGAAGTGGCGTCAGTGGTTTTACATGCCCTGACGAGTTTGACTTATGTGGTTGTTGTTGTTGTGAGGCGCCTCGGTTATATCGGTCGATCCGGGACCAATGGAGTCATTCGTTGGCTCATTTACGCCCCAAAGGGCGGGGAAACGCAGTGTCCAGGAATCTTAATCCACATCGGTGGACCAGCCCTGACGATCCAAGGGTCACTCGAGCTCTGATCCTGAGACTCGGGCTAGGCAGTCTCGAAGTCGGCAAGGACTATCTTTTGCCTTGGTTCATGACGGAAATCCAATTTCCAAATACGACATCGTGCAGTTTTGATTGTATATATATATATATATATATATGGCGACATGATATATGGTACCCTTGCCATCTATGATTGACAGTTATGATTGAAATTGTTTTTGAAATATATAAACACTAGTAATAATATCAAATGCTTTTGTTTTATTCGTATCAAGCATATTTTGGCCATTATAAGGTAAAACTCTATCCTCCGGTTTGCGTTGCATTGTGTGATGGGAACTGAGTCTTATAATGTCTTCATTTTTATAAAAAGCATTGCGTTGTTTCAAAGAATGATTTGTTTTTAAAGCACTAGCGATCCGATGGAGTAAACCCGTTCCACGAAAGTGGCATGGTCCTATGATTTGCCATATTTTAAATGTGTTGAGTAGATTTCTCATACCAGTCCCATGACTGACTCGTAGTTTATTTCACTTTCAAACTCGGGTGCCCTTTTTCTACACGGGCAGCCTTGTATTTAGGTTTTAGCTGGCTTTCTCTGGATAGCTGGAGTTGAAGATGGATTCTATCATTTATCTCTTTTTATGTTGTTCAGCTCCTATTGTACATTATGTTTGTTTTTCCGCTGTAGACATATTTGTATAGCTGAACTGTATTTATACTAAGTATGATCCTGTATACTGTGTAACTCTGATGATTACGTTTAACTAGTATATTCTATTGTTCATTATCTGGTGTATTTATTTAATTCTGCTCTGCGGTTATCTGTTTATGTGTTATATTCCAAGGATTACCCTTGCCACCGTCAATACGGGGTTTGGGGTCGTCACATTTGGTATCAGAGCTTTGGTTAAGCTTAGTTCTGGAATATAACATATTAACGAACTCGTCAGAAATAGAACCAGTAGTGTTCTAGGATGGGTAACTCGTTACAGATAGGATCAGTAATATCCTAGTATGAGTAGCAGAATGAAATAACACCTAGATAGACACATTTACATTCAAGTATTTGTCTCTTGTCTTAAAAAAAAATCTTTTCTGTGACCTGACACTTGATCTGCTATTTGCGGAAGTACTAGAAAATGAGTGCCAGAAACAGAAGGGGTAGTACTAACCCGGATATTGAAGCTCTATTCATGAAATATAGAAATCTGGGTGGAAAACCCTTCTCGGGTGAAGAATCTATTATGAGAACACAAGCTTGGATTCATTCGGCTAAGAAAATCATTGAAGGATTAAAGCTGAAGGATGACCAGAAAAGATTACGGGCCTCCTGGGCACTCAAAGACGAAGCTTTGTTCTTGTGGGATTCAGTTATTAAGAATAATCCAGAAGGTGATATCACCTGGGATAGATTCAAAGTGATTTTCCTGGAAAGATTTACTCCTTCAGAAGCAATTGAGCGACTATGTGATGAATTTTCTTATCTGATACAAGGAGATATGACCATTCCCGAGTATCATAAGAAATTCAATGAACTTTCTCACTTTGCCCCTCATCTAATTGAAAATCCGAAGAGAAAGAATTTGAGATTTATCAACGGGCTTCAAAGAAAATATCAGAATAGTGTAATGAGGAATGTGAAGCTCCCCTTTTCTGAAATGATATAAATGGCTTATCAGTACGAGGATCTCGACAAGAAAGGTATGTTACAGTACGAAGAGGAAGTCATCTCTAGTAATAAAATTGAGTCTGAAACTGATCGTCCTGAAGCCAATACAATGTCTGAGGTCAGTAAGAAGCCTGAAGTAAACCGGAAAAGGGCTAGATCTGAAAAAGAACCAGCAACTATGGCCATATGCAGTAACTGCCATAAACAGGGGCATTTGACCAGGAATTGTAAACCCTCGAAGAAGCTAAAGAAAGATAAAACTAAATCCGGTAAGAAGTTTCGAGAGAATAGAAAGTGCAGTCAATGCCATCAGACCGGTCATCTTTCAAAGGCCTGCCCGCTATTCAGGAAACCTGAAGCAGTACATGTAAATGAAATGGCAGAAGTGCCTGCATCTTCGTCTGCTCAGGAAAAGGCTGATGTTTTAGAAGGCACGCTTAATGTCAAAAACATTCCACTTAAATTGTTGTTTGATACAGGCGCGTCGTGAAGCTTCATTGCTAAGAATGCAGTTAAGAAACTGGATTTGAATTTGAAGAAGCTCAAAGAACCAATGACTGTCCAGAATCCGGATGGGGGTTCCATCGTTCTCAGTTGGGTTTGTGCAGTACCTGTCTCTTTTTCCTGCTATAAATTCTCTACTATCTCTATCGTCATGAATTTTACTGAATTCGATCTTATTCTGGGATTGGATTGGCTAACCAAATATGAAGCTAAGGTTAGATGCGCCGAGAGAGTTGTTAGGGCAAAGATTAAATCAGGGAATTATATAACCATTCCCTGTGAAGGTCAGAATGCTAATAGAAAAAACTTTTGGGTAGCTTTGGATGTTTCTCTTACTCAAATAGAAAATATCCCTGAAGTCACAGAGAATATTCCCGACCTAGTGAAAGATATTCCTGTCGTCAAAAATTATGCGGATGTGTTTGAAGAAGTTGTTCGCTTACCTCCGTAGAGAGAAATTGATTTCAAAATTGCTTTAATTCCAAATGCAAGGCCGGTAGTTCACGCTATTTGAAGAAAGTCCTTGAAATAGAAAGAGGAATTAGACAATCAAACACGACAGCTCGTATGGAAGGGTCTGATCAGGCCTATTTCTCTGATTGGGGTGCAGCAGTGGTGTTTGTCCCAAAATCCGACGGTACTCTACGGCTATGTGTGGAATATCGTGATTTGAACAAGCAAACAATAAAAAACAAATATCCATTGTCGCGAATCGATGACTTATTGGATTGTCTGAATGGAGCACAAATATTTTCAACGATGGACCTAGCTACAGGCTTCCATCAACTTCGAATTGCCGAAGAATGTGTTCCTATGACAGCATTCAAAGGTCCCGACTTATTCTATGAGTGGTCAGTAATGCCGTTCGGCTTATGTAACGCTCCAGCATACTTCGTCGATTTGATGAATAGAGTGTTCAAAGGAGTTTTGAATAAATTTGTTCTGGTTTTTATTGACGATATTCTAATCTTCTCTAAATCAAAGGCCGAACATGAAAAGGATTTGGAACAGGTTCTGGAAATCCTCAGAAGGAATGTATTAAAAGCCAAACTATCCAAATGTATATTCTGGCAAGATGAAGTAAAAATTTTGGGCCATGTCGTATCAAAAGAAGGAATTGCTGTGGATCCAAGTAAAATCACAGCTATTCAGAATTGGAAACAACCCAATACTCCTACAAAAGTCCGCAGTTTTCTCGGATTGGCTAGTTATTACCGAAAGTTCGTTAAAAACTTTTCGAAGATATCTGGTCACTTAATGAAGCTTACAAAGAAGCACTCAAAATTTAAATGGACTCCAGAAAGTGAGGAGGCTTTTGAAGAGCTAAAGTTAAGATTAACTACTACTCCAGTGTTAACCATTATCGATGGCAATCAGGATTTAAAAGTCTGGACCGATGCTTCTAGAGAAGGCCTTGGCGCAGTGTTAATGCAAAAAGGTCAAGTGATCGCTTATGCTAGCCGTCAGCTGAAGCCGCATGAGAAAAACTACGTCACTCATGATCTTGAGTTATTGGCTATAGTATTCTCTTTGAAAATCTGGAGACATTATCTTTTGGGTGAGAGATTTGAACTGTTTACAGATCACCAGTCGCTAAAGTATCTGTTCACCCAGAAGGACTTGAATCTGAGGCAGCAACGTTGGCTGGAGTTTCTTGCAGCATATGACTTTGAGATTATATACACTCCAGGGAAAGCCAATGTCGTGGCCGATGCGTTAAGACGAAAGAATGAAATGATCGCCAGTTTTATTATCACGACTTCATTGATAGATAAAATATCTGCTTTTCAGAAGGATGATCATTTCATTCAGAAGATCAGGGAGATAATTCAAAAGGGCGAACCCTCGAGTTTCCAAGTTGATAATGAGGGGATTCTAAGGCTAAAAGGTCGAATTTGTGTTCCTAACATTCCTGAGCTCCGAAAGGATGTACTGGATGATCGCCACAAGTCAAAACTTAGTATCCATCCGGGAGTAAGAAAAATGTATAATGACATCAAGCGCACTTTCTGGTGGAAGTCGATGAAGAGGGACATTTCTTTATATGTTAGCCGATGCCCTACTTGCCAGCTAGTCAAAAGCGACTAACAGAAACTGGCTGGATTATTGCAACCGCTAGACGTTCTTGGTTGGAAGTGGGAACATATTTCCATGGACTTCGTAGATGGTCCACCCAGAACCAGAAAAGGGAATGACAGTATTTTGGTGATCGTAGATCGCTTCACAAAGACCGCCCATTTCATACCTGTCAGATCAAACAGAATTGCTCAGAGTCTGGCGCAGATATACTTCAGGGAAATTGTAAGGCTACATGGAGTGCCGCTCAGTATAGTTAGTGATAGAGATACAATATTTACTAACAAATTCTGGGAGGCATTTCAAGTAGAGCTGGGAACAAAGCTGAACTTGAGCACCGCCTATCATCCTCAGACAGATGGTCAGACTGAGAGGGTGAATCGTATACTGGAAGATCTGTTGCGGGCTTGTGTTCTAGATTTCGGTGGATCATGGGAAGACCATCTGCATTTGGCTGAATTCTCATATAATAACAGCGACCAGGTGAGCCTGACAATGTCGCCATTCGAAGCATTATATGGTAGACCGTGTCGATCCCCTGCTTGTTAGGTCGAACCCGGAAATAGACTTGTATTGGGACCTGATATGATCCGAGAAGCTACCGACAAAGTCGATTTTATCAAGAAACGATTACTTGCTGCTCAAAGCCGACAAAAGAGCTATGCCGATAGGAGATGAAGAGATATATCATTTGCTGTTGGCGACTATGTATATCTGAAAGTATCGCCGATGAGAGGAGTTATCCGGTTCGGTAAAACAGGGAAGTTGGCGCCCAAATTCATTGGTCCGTTTCCTATTCTAGAACGGATCGGAACTCTCGCTTATAGGGTTAAATTGCCTGATTGGTTGCCTAGAGTTCATGATGTATTTCACATATCTCAACTTCGAAAGCACGTTCATGATCCAGATTTGATCGTGGAAGAAGCAGCCCAACAGGATATTGAAATTACTCCCGAATTAGCTGTGAGAAGAGAGCCGCTCAAGATCATCGGCAAAGAAACCAAAGAGCTGAGGAACAAGAAAGTTCACTTAGTCAAAGTGCAATGGAGTGGGGATCCGCGAGATTGTACTTGGGAAACTGAGGAGAGCATTCAGAAAGCCTATCCTAAGTGTCGAGTAGATATCTCTGATTGACTCCGGTGCAAGGTACATTTACTATACTTTGCATTACTAATTAGTTCCCTACTCTGTTGTTATTTTCTTTCCATGGATGTGCACTTTTAATTCTATAGTCTGAATGATTTTAAAAGAGTATAGAAATTAATTTGTATGATTTTGAAAAGTTAAAAACAATTTGATTGTTGTTTGTGTTATGTGATAGTAAATTTGATTAATTAAAATTGTTGAAACAATAGTTAATTTAATCAATAATAGAATAATGGTAGAATTTATTCATTTAAATCACACATTGAACTGATTATAAAATAGATAGAAATATATACTTGTGCATTATATATGTTTGAACAGGTAAATGGATAGCTGTTGAGTAAAGATTTTATTTGCGTGCCCGACAAATAGGTAAACCTTAATGAGTTGGATGCGAAATATTATTATATCAACTCCTGTGAATGCCATTGGATGCGGAGTGCTAGTTGTTCTGTGTGAAATAATAAATGTCGCCATAGGATAGTAACAATTAATTTTGAACTACATTACATGGCATACTTCTGAAGATAGGCATACTTCATCATATACCACATAAGCATTTGGAGCTTGTGTGACGAGGTGGGAGATTTACCATACGAGCGAGAGGCTTGTATGGCGATGACTATATTTTACAGGTTGAACTGATGACTGATATGGACTATTTAAATTATAATGATAAAATTGCCAGAGTAATAAAAACCCCACACGGGTCTAGGGTTGACAATAATCACGTCTCTCTAGTTATTAGATACGACACATGGACTATTTATTTCCCACACGGGATGAGGTGACGAGGATTTATCCTCTGGAGCAATTAAAATACACACTCCCTCAGGCTTTGACAGGGTGACGAGAATTTATTCTCTGGAGTTATTATCTATACACGCTCCCCTGTAAACACCAGAATATAGCACTATAAATATGTGTATGCTTATTAGGATTTATTGGGTACCTAATACGGCCCAATAAATTTCCAAACCTCGCCCCGTACAAAGGAGGTTATGGCGAAATTTTTCGAAAATTCCGGGTGTTAGCCAAATTTTTGAAGAATTCGAAAATTATCAGAAACTGAAAAGTTGGAGAATGGAAGACAGATTGAACGTAGAGTTGATTAATCAAACCACTTTCGACTTTGTTCCTTTTCGAGGACGAAAAGTTTTAAGTGGGGGAGATTGCAACGACCCGGAAAATCTGAACCAATTTAAAAAAATTTAATTGGCTAAAATAGTGGACTTTAAATATTTAAAATAAATATTTTAAATAATAGCAATGAAAAGGGAGTTTGAATCGACGTTTGAAAACTAATATAATTAATTCTAATTATAAACAAGGCCTGAAATGGCGCGATAGTTTCAAAATTTGAATTCAAACTTCGAATGACTATACCGGGTGCAAAACAAAACGGATTTGAGTGAAACCAAAAATATTTAAATCTGTTAGTGAATACCTTTCTAACGAATCTGAAAAATCGAAGTTTCATAGCGGGATGCAAAATATATGGCCAAATGAATTTTCAGAAAGGTCGCTATGGAAATTATATAGCCCGTGAAATTGGCCATTTTGCAAACGACCTCGGAATTCGACG
This sequence comes from Allium sativum, assembly GCA_030737875.1. Classification (NCBI taxonomy): domain Eukaryota; kingdom Viridiplantae; phylum Streptophyta; class Magnoliopsida; order Asparagales; family Amaryllidaceae; genus Allium; species Allium sativum. The sequence continues at coordinate 544,268,720 of CM060913.1, read as the reverse complement.
AAACCACTTTTGTTGGATCCGAGATGTGAAGTTATTGATAGGTTTCAAATTTCATAATTTTTGAAGCTAGTATGTGAGCTGGCAAAGGAAAACATGTTTTGGTCAATTACAGTTAAATTAGATCGACCAGAAATGGGCCTTTTTGCAAACAGTCTCAGAGTTCGATGAAACTAGTTTTGTTGGGACCGTATTGTCAAAACATAGCTAGATTTATTTTTCTGGAATTTTTCGAATCAGTTTGTGGCCCCGGCAAATTGAAATGTACGTTCAAATCGAATATTGAATGTTATATATTTTAAGTTGAATGAAAACTAACTGAAACAGTCGAATGGGCCTACGGAACATATCCCATTGTGTTCGGAATAGGGGTAAAACGCTACGGATGACTGTCGTTGGGTTTGGATTGGTGTTCATGGGTGAAAGAGGGTATTTTCGAAATTTAAAAATATATAAAAAAATTCATTAGTCCAACTCATCTTTCTCTCTCCTTGTTTCTCTCCGAAACCCCCAGATCGCGAACGGCGCTCGAAGTTCCAACCTTCCCCCTCATTTTTCGATTGATCCAGGAAGAATTAGCCCCACCTCCAGTAAGGGATTTTGTAGAGCTTCGAATCCTCTTCAAATCCATAACAACCTCACCCTCTATCGTTCCGCCTCCCTCGAGAACCGTGCCCAGAAAGCCGCCGTGTTTTGAGCTCCGCCGCTGCCAACAGGGTGCATCGCGCCTGACCCCACCACCACGCATGGGAAGCAGCTTTGAAGCCCTACGGCGTGGTACAACTCGATTTCCACCTAGTGCTACGGATTGCGATTAAAATAAAAACCAAGTTTTGAACAGGTTTAGAGAGGTACGTCAGTATATTATTTAAAATGTTTCGACACTTTAAAACCGTTGCAAACTTATAAAAATCATATCTTTTTCGTTTCTTGACGAAATTCGATGAAACAGGAAACATCGTGACCGTGTGGACGTCTTCTACATTCTAGAAGAGATCGCATATTTTTCTGAGCCTTCTACTATTTTAGGTGGAGTGGAACCCAACGTAAGATTTCTAATTTATAAACTATATGGAAAACGACGATGTATAAATTATATAATCGATGTATGAGTTATATAAGCGTTGTACACCTCTTGTATAAGCGTTGTATAAGTTGTATGTTCGATGTATGAGTTGTATATACGTTGTAAAAATTATATATGTGTTGAAATAGAAGTGAAATGCTATATATATACGCCCCTCGTCCACAAACCATGGATGATATTTATTGGTTGTGATTGGTGTGAAAATTGATTGATAGCGAATGGTTGATTGGAATTGTTTGTGGTTGAAAAATACCCGTTTGTGGTTGAGAAATATTTGGTTGAAATCAAATAGGATTAGTTTGTGGAAATGAAATAAATATACATGCCGCCTGCGTGCGAACTAGATGCATGATTCCCCATTGTCAAAAACAGCGAGGTTTTAAGGTAGAGCGAGGAGCCGTACTAGGGACGGTCCCGGTTTTAACTACCCTGCCGTTATGCTGCCAAAATTTTGAATAATATTCATGTGTTAGAATTATTTTCCGGTGTTGAAATTATATTCGTCTATTGAATAGAAAACCTTCATGTGTTGAATAGAAATTCATTCATTGAATCATATTCATGTGTTGAATGGTAATTGTGTTTTGAATAAATTATTTTAACAATAAAAATCACATTTTTACTCTATATATACAAACTATAGAAAACCTTCATGTGTTGAATCGATATTCATTTGTTGAATTGAAATTCATGTGTTGAATGGTACTCGTGTTTTAAATATAAAAATCACCTTTTTATCGATATATATAAACTATAGAAAACTTTCATGTGTTGAATCGAAATTCATTCGTTGAATTGAAATTCATGTGTTGAACGGTATTCATATTTTGAAAGAAATTTTTTTATAATAAAAATCGTATTTTCATCATCTATATGAACCATATAAAATAGCCGTGTTTTGAAATATATTGCTTTACATTAAAAATCACATTTTTATTATATACATGAATTGTTAAAAATAGTGAAGTGTTGAAATAGAAGACAGTTAGATAAAAATATAATTTTTATCAAATGTATGAAAAGAATATAGCTTTGAAATCGAAGAATCGATATATATATAAATAGAATTGAAATATATCGAATAACGAAGCTGCAGTTCGTATTTTGAAACCGTGATTTCAAACGATTATACCGGGAGATCCTACCATCGGATTTTCCCGAAACCACAACCGTTGGGTTCGCTTTGGAAATATCTTTCCAACGGCACCAACTTTGTAAAAATCCAACGGTTGGATTGTCTGGAATGTTTAATTCAAATCTAAAGAAAAACAGCGCCAGAATCTATTATATTTATATATATATAATTATAATTATATTAAATCGAATAACGACGCTGTAGTTCGTATTTTGAAATCGAAACTTCAAACGATTATACCGGGAGATCCGACCGTCGGAATTTCCCGAAACTGGAACCGTTGGATTCGTTTTGAAAAGATCTTTCTAATGATGTAAATTTTGTGAAGATCCAACGGCTAGATTTTCAGATATATGCAAATCAAATCTGAAGAAAACAGCACCACGGCCGCGTTATGGCCCGAAGCGTCGTTTTGAATAAATTGGCTATTTTAAAATAAATAAAAATAGCAATAAATCATTATAAAATATTATAAACGATATGGATGTGAAATTTAGAAACTAACTGAAGGTTGGCTAAGTCGAATGGTTTCTTGGGTATTGATCTGATGTTAGTTTCGGCCTTCGGGGTTAATATCTGGGAAATCGTTCTCTTACTGATTGACGATTAGTGACTAATGAATTGAAATGATGCGTAGTAGTGTTCGTATAGCACTTGTTTATTATATATGCGAGTTTCTCAGAAAGACCGGGTTTATCCCATTCTGAATAACTGAATCGACGATAAGAAATCAAAGATAAAGACGGCGGTCGAAGACTGAAGATCTTCACCTCGTTTGGATGGTAACCGAGGTCCTGATTGGGAGGCATCCCGAAATATGGATAATGAGTGGTGATCGTCCAGACATACGTGGTGATCGATGGGTTTGCGAGGTATATAGTGCCTCCGGTTTCGTTCAGACCCAGAACTGACTTGCAAATGGACAGTGTGTCTGACATTGTAATTTATTCTGTATGATTGATAGCCATCAGTTGCACGATGTGAATTGCCTGTGTGGCATGCTAAGATGCAGTGATAAGGGCTTTTGTTGAAAAGCAAAGTCTTGTGGTGATGATCAAAGCACCGCCTGTGTGGCGTAGCTTTGTGTATAATGTGAATTCGCGAGCCTCACCCCCCGGTATGAACTAGAAACGGGAGAGGACATCAGGGAGGGCCTGCGTTTCTACCTAGCTAGAAGTGGCGTCAGTGGTTTTACATGCCCTGACGAGTTTGACTTATGTGGTTGTTGCTATTGCGAGGCGCCTCGGTAATATCGGTCGATCCGGGACCGATGGAGTTATTCGTTGGCTCATTTACGCCCCAAAGGGCGGGGAAACGCAGTGTCCAGGAATTTAATCCACATCGGTGGACCGACCCTAACGATCCAAGGGTCACTCGAGCTCTTATCCTGAAACTCGGGATAGGCAGTCTCGAAGTCGGCAAGAACTATCTTTTGCCTTGGTTCATGACAGAAATCCAATTTCCAAATACGACATCGTGCGGTTTCGATTGTATATATACATATATATATATATGGCGACATGATATATGTTACCCATGCCGTCTATGATTGATAGTTATGATTGAAATTGTTTTTGAAACATATAAACACTAGTAATAATATCAAATGCTTTTGTTTTATTCGTATCAAGCATATTTTGGCCATTATAAGGTAAAACTCTATCCTCCGGTTTGCGTTGCATTGTGTGATGGGAACTGGGTCTTATAATGGCTTCATTTTTATAAAAAGCATTGCGATGTTTCAAAGAATGATTTGTTTTTAAAGCACTGGTGATCCGATGGAGTAAACCCGTTCCACGAAAGTGGCGTGGTCCTGTGATTAGCCATATTTTAAACGAGTTGAGTAGATTTCTCATACCAGTCCCATGACTGACTCGTAGTTTGTTTCACTTTCAAACTCGGGTGCCCTTTTTCTACACGGGCAACCTTGTATTCAGGTTTTAGCTAGCTTTCTTTGGATAGCTGGAGATGAAGATGGATTCTATCATTTATCTCTTTTTATGTTGTTCAGATCCTATTGTACATTATGTTTGTTTTTCCGCTGTAGACATATTTGTATAGCTGAACTGTATTTGTACTAAGTATGATCCTGTATACTGTGTAACTCTGATGATTACGTTTATCCAATATATTCTATTGTTCATTATCTGGTGTATTTATTTAATTCTGCTCTGCGGTTATCTGTTTATGTGTTATATTCCAAGGATTACCCTTGCCACCGTCAGTACGGGGTTTGGGGTCGTCACAAACTTCTAGTTACTGAAAAGTCGACGTGTATGACTTAAGCAGGATCTATATGGATATAGTCGAAATGTAGAAGATATGTTAACTTGTTTATATGCAATAATTACCCAGGTAAAAGCTAAGTTATAGAGATATATGACAAAACAAAATAAATGCGATAAATAAAGTAAAGTGACACCAGGAATTTTATCTGGTTCGGACTTCCCATCCTACGTTCAGTCCCAAAGCTCTTCTTCTTAATTCACTAACAACACCCTCGTTTAACCCAGAGGAATAGGTCAGTACACCCGAGCCCCAACAACCTCTCGCCTGAGCAACTACACAGGTCTTCAACAATAACAAGTATTTGACTTCTTCTTTGTGTTCTTGAATCGACATGGATAGTCAACGGTTTAAGTACAACTTTCCTATAATTTGATCCTTGAGTATATGATTTGAATGAGAAGATTTAGGATGAAAATTGCTTGTTGAGTCAAGTGATAATAAATCAATTCAAGGATTCAACAAGCATTTGAATTTGGAGAGTTTTTTATTTGTAAAGAATGTAAATTCAAAGAATGTATAGAATAGAATAGTAATTTGTAAAATTGGTGATTGTAAAACATGTTTGAAGTTGTTTTTATAATAGTACAAGAGTAGCATTCCTTTATGAAGAGTTTATATAAAATCTTATGTCATTTCCATTAATTATCAAAGAGGAATCTCTTCATGAAAGATGGTGACTCTTTATAAAATAGTTTCTGGGTCGAATCAGTTGACTGGTTAAAAATCAACAGTTGAGTGGTTGAATCAAATCGTATATATAAATCTTTTTAAAACTAGCCGTTACATACAAAGACTAGTCGATTGGTCCTTTTTCTGCCAGTCGACTGACCAGTTTTTATATATTCCTGCCATTTTAAAGGCTTATAATTATATATATATATATATATATATATATATAACTTTGTTTTGCACATTCGTATATACTTGAGGATAGATTTTAACATAATTCTAAAATGACTCAATATATATATATATATATATATATATATTTAAAACCTTATCTCTATGAATGATTTCCATTTCAACTTAATTTGTTGGCATCGATCAAAATCTTGTTATCAACATTCTTCCCCTTTTTGATTGATGATAACACTTTGGATTTTCTCCCCCTGAATGTTTAGCTCCCTCTGAATTTCTGCAATATTTTGTTAATTCATGATTTTTATGACCTTACCGTTTGATTCTTACAGCAAAATATGTTAGCACAAATTTTCCAATAGCATGGAATCATAAGAATATATTAGCATGGAACCATAAGAATGGTATATAACATAGATAGCATGAGAAATATTTCTCCCCCTTTATCATTGATTAAAAAGAAATTAATACATTATAAGCACAAAATAATCAAATAACATTTTAGAGACATTTGAAAGATACAGTTCCTACGTCTTGTCGGAGTCTAATAAAAGAATTCTCTAAAAGGGGTTTAGTAAAGATATCAGCAATTTGATTTTCCAAGTTAACAAATTCTAAATTAATTGTTTGTTTTTCAATATTATCTCTTAAGAAGTGATGTCTGATATCAATGTGTTTAGTTCTGGAACGGTTTACCGGATTCTTAGATAAAGTTATTACGCTTGTATTGCCACAATAAATTATGGAATTTGACAAATTTACATTGAAATCTTTTAGTGTTTGCTGCATGTATATTACCTTAGCACAAACTAGTGCAGCAGATATGTATTCAGCTTCGCATGTTGATAATGAAATGCAACTTTGTTTCTTGCTGAACCAAGATATAAGCGAGTTACTGATAAAGTGACATGTTCCACTTGTACTCTTATAATCCATCCGTGACCCTCGAAAATCAGCACATCTATATAAAACTAATTCAAGGGAACATTCTTTTGGATAGAAGAGTCCAAAATCTTTAGTACTACTAAGATATCATAATATTTGTTTAACGACTCTCAAATGTGATTCTTTTGGATTAGCTTGAAAATGATCACATAAGCAAGCACTCATCATAATATCCGATCTACATGCAGTTAAATACGGAAATTAACCTACCATACTTCAATATAGCTTTTGATTGACACTTTTACCATTTTCATATTTATCTAAATGTGTCGTCGTACTCAGTGGTGTATGTTTACTAGATATGTTTTCCATTCCAAAACGTTTTATTAAATTAGTACAATATTTTTCTTGATTTATGAGAATTCCATTAGATAATTGCTTAATTTGCAAACCTAGAAAGTAAGATAGTTCTCCCATGTGTGACATTTCAAATTCATTATTATTGAAAATTCTTGACATAATTGATCATTTGTTGATCCAAAGCTGATGTCGTCTACAAATATTTGAACTATTAGAATATCTTTATTGTCTTTCTTAATAAATAGTGTTTGATCAACCTTTCCAATTTGAAATCCTAAATCTAACAAGTAGGTTTTGAAACATTCATACCAAGCACGAGGTGCTTGTTTCAAACCATATAATGCCTTTTTCAAGTTATAAACATGATTAGGATACTTTCCATGAGCAAATAGTGGAGGTTGTTCAAGATATACTCGTTCTTTAATATAACCATTTAAGGAAGCGCTTTTAACATCCATCTGATATTGTAATGACCCGCATTGGCAGAGGTATTATAATTAATTTATTTAATTATATAAATAGTGATATAGTGAATTAAATGGTGGTTTAATTAAATAATGGTGAATATTTAATTAAAATAATAAATTAAATAATATATTTAATTCTGGAATAATCAGAATTGGCTGAAATGACGATATGGTGTGAACCGGATCATCTATGATATTTAATTCAGCTTGGTATTTAATTTGAATAACGAATATATTATATAAACGACAGTTTGAACGTAGAATTATAATATAATTAAAATCGAGCTTGAAATGGCGCTGCAGTTCGTAATTTGGCGATTTGAACTTCAACTGAATATACCGGATTTCTGTGAAACAAGAAACGTGTGGAGCTGGTGGAGTATATCTTTCTAGTGGAAGAGAAAAATCGGGATTTCGTCGTGCAGATTTTGATTTATGTCCAAATCAAATTTTAGAAAAGTCGTTGTGGAATTCCTTTATATTTTAAAAAGGACTTATCTATATTTTAAAAAGGAATTTCATTTTAAATTGAATATCGATTTAATCGGGATTTGAAATATCGAGTTATAAATCCCAGTAGAGCTGTATGGTATTCTACTATGAATATATATGATAATATAAATTTATTTATATTTAACTTAATTATATTTAAATATATTTATATATTTAAATGGGTCATTCAGAGCTTTAAAATAGCCTGTTTTGCAAACGAAGTAAGAATTCGATGAAACTAATTTTGTTGGATCCGCAATGTCAAATAGTTGCTAGATTTCCAGTTTCGTGATTTTTGAGTCACTTTGTGGCCGTACGGATTTTTAGAGTGAAAAATAGTCAATCTTTTGACGGTTAAAAATACGTTGTGTGAGCATACGAAGTCGGAATTCGACAAAACCAGTTTCGTTGGGACCGTAATGTCGAACTCTAGTTGCATGCCAGTTTTCATGATTTTAGATATCATGTGTGTTCGTAGGGATTTTTAGAGTGTTGAAACCAATATAAAATGAATATTTAAAACAAAAATATCTGAGTATGTGTGATCCAAAACTATCCACATAGTCATGCTTTCATACAAATATCGTCCCATTATATAATCTCTCTTTCAAGCCGCCGCTCAGAATCAAAATGTGAAAGAATCCTCAAGTGGAAAAATCAAATGAAATTCAAAGAAAAATCCATAAATCTATATACATATATATTCGAAATTGTTATGCTATCCTCTTTGTTCTGGTATCAAATTTGTTGGATGCGGTCATGGTTCGTCGAGCTCGAGTTTGGGCTGTAGGAACTAGGGTTCTAGAAATCGGGGTATGTAAGCGATTTCGCTCGTTTATGTTATTAGTTTTGGATTCGAGTGGAGTTGTAGTGTCGTTCTAAAAAACTTGGACGGATTTGATGAGTTTTGAGTTCGGTAGGTTCACTGTAGTCTTCGGTTGAAGGGCGACGACAGAACTGAAGGGGGGGGCTCGAGTTCAGTAAGGTGGGGATAGTTGCGCGGGGACCGAGAAGTGGAGGACGTTGGGGTTTTCGGTTGGGGGAACGATCGAGTGAAGGAGGAGCAGTAGGGTTGGGAAGGTTTGAAAATGGCGTGCGGTTTATTACTGGAGCGTGAGGAGGATAGGGAAGAAGAGGTAGTTCCGGTTGGGCTTTAAGGGTGGATGGGCCGTTGGTGATTTAGAAGTGTAAGGGCCTAAGAGATTTTAATTTAAGTTTTATTTAAATTCAAAGAATGTATTCAAACTTATAAATCATATAACTTCATCATACGTTATCAGAATTGGGCAAAACAAGATCCGTTGGGATCGTATGGACGGACACTACCCAATGGAACTAACTGGGAGTGGATTGGGGCTCGTATGAATTTATGACGAAATAAACTGTTTGATTCAAATCAAATAACAGTTTATCGTTCTTTAACGATGAACTGCCAAAGTGAGTAAATCTCACTAACGCTGAACTGTTTATAATTTCATGTTGTATTTTTAGAACTGTTAAATATTGGTTGATTGACTGTGTGTTGACTGTTTGATTGAACTGCTAGTCAGTTAGTTGAATTTCTATATTGATTCTGTTTAACAGAGTATATCATATGGAACTGAAAGTGATGTTGATTTTATTGTGTAACATCTGTGGATGTAGGGAAACAGGTTGAATGAATCCGACTGGATTCCTCAACAGTTATTTTATTGTTTTTCATACATTTTGATATATGATGTGAATTATAACCTGTTGTTGATTGTGTGTATATGAACGATATTGGACATCGTAATTTGATATGTTAAACACCATAACATACCGAAATGTTGAAAAGGGAATTTCAAAGTGAATATTGAAAATAAACTATTTATAAATTCAAAGGATTTTATAAAAGAGAAATTATTTAGAAAATAAACAAAAGATTTTTTAAAGGAAATGGAATAAAAGGAAATAGAATAAAGGAATATCTATTTAGAAAATAAATAGAAAAAAGGAATATTTACTTGGAAATTAAATAGGATTATAAAAGGAAGTTGACGAGATATAAAAGAGTTAATCGAATTTAGTTAATCGAATATAGTTATTCAAGATAGAGTTAAAAACAGACCTAGTTATTCGAATTAAAGTTAATCAAATAAAGTTAATCGAATAGAGGTAAGAAATAGAGTTAAACAAGATTAGAAACTGACTAGAGATTAGTTAAGTTGAATAGTTTTCTGAGTATTGATCTCATGTTGGTTTCGGCCTTCGGGGTTTATACTTAGAGAGTTGTTCTCTTATTAGTTTACAGTTAGAGTCTGATAGTTGTGGGATGGTAGTGATTGATGATTGATTGATAGAATTTCCATCTGGAAATAATATCGTTGTTTGCACACGTGTTTTCATTTGATAGTTAACTCACAGACTATCGAAGTTTTGACCATTTTAACGTTGTTGATATGGAGAGACCGGTTGGATTATTATCCAAAGAACCACTCTGTATTGTTATAAGCGTTGCGAATCATATATGCCAAAGATAATTGAAGACGGAGTAAAGTGCAAGGGCTATTGTATAAGTCTTAGATAACAGTGCCTAAGATGGATGTACTGAATAGTGCCTTCGGTTCATCCTGTTCCTGGATGAATTGTATGGACGGATGTCTGACAGAGTATTTCTGGACGATCACGTATATTGATTTCTCCAACCGTACCAAGAGTGGAAGCGGAGAAGGAAACTTCTTTTAGTTAACACATAATGTATGGTTGAGGACATCAATCGGTGATTTGATGGATTGGACGATGTGGCATTCAAGGTGAATCTGGTGTGATGATAAAGCGTAGCTTCTAGCCTCACATCCGGTAAATGACAGAAATCGGGCTGGCAGCATGGCTAAGTCGGTCGCTCCAAAGTAGGGTGTATAATCACCTGATCTAGTTTCATTTACTTCTAAAAGTATATTGTTGATGTTGTCCCATTCTGGAAACGACTGCTGATCCCAACCGTTGGTGATATACATTCGATATACTCAAGCGAAATTAGTAGTCGGTCATGTGTGGTCGGGTTGCAAGATGTTCTTATTGAACCCGGTGTATTCCTTTCTAGAGGTACACTAGCGAAAGGTGGTTCCATACCTTTTCATAGTTGGAAATCCATTACCCAATACGTGCTTGCGGTTTTGATTGTATACTATATATGTAGAATGTGAGATGAAAGTGTTTCTGCTAGATGATTATTATAATGTGGTTGATAGACATTATTATAATATCAAAAGGTTTTTGATATAAAGATAATTTGGATTCTCATAAGGGAAAAAACCCATTCCGTTATACGGCGTGGTCTTATGAGATATCGTTTACTTGTTCAAACTGTTTTAAACTGTTTTACTCATACCAGTCCTATGGCTGACCTGGAGTTTATTTTGTTGTTTTCCCTAAACTCTTGGGTGCCCAATTTTGTACGGGCAGTCAAGTAGTCAGGATTTACAGACATACTGGAAGAGCTTGAAGCAGGAGGCTTCAGGATTATACAGTTATAGTTATTTCCACTGTGTTGTAAGTGTTGTACTTTGATAATGATGTATATTCAAGTACAGATGTTTGTTTCAAGTTATGTTATATATATTATATGTTATTCGTTCCGCTGTAAGGTTCGTGTTACTCTGATGTTGTGTTCTTCTTCTTCTATTCTAAGTTTCTATCTTATCCTTCCTCACCCTCTGTTTTCTTTCTATAAATTTCCTAATTTTCAGTTTAATTTGGGGTTGGACTTGTGTTTTTGGTCATCTCAAATTGGACTGGATTTTCGGGTCATTACAATTGGTATCAGAGCTTAAGTTAAGAATTACCTTGGCTCTATGGCGTGACTCGGTAGAGATGGGGTTAGTAATACCCCAGATTGAGTTTGAGTGTATATATACGAGTGAATGTATTTTTTATTTGATATAAAAAATTGTTTTATATTATGGAGATTTATTGGTTGAGTCGTTTATGAGTTCTGGTCGATCAGTTTGATCCACTGTATCGGTAGGAGTTTATAAACACTCGAATACGATGGGTCGACATGATATGTTTTGAAAAGAGGGTAAACGAATTAATTTTGCCCCAAATTATATTTTGATATAGTGGATATATTGGTTGTTATTATAATCGAGTAAGATTATAAATTAAATGGTTATGTAAATAACCAATCAGAATTCATATAAGTGAAATACGTGAAATCAGATGAGTTGAATCTGAATTTTAAACCAGAAATTGAATTAAAATTCTGGAAAATTAGATAAGTGTTTGTAAATGGATTTGGAGTAAAAATAAGGAAAATTTAAGATCCTGGAAGATTTTAAATTGTTTTACAAGCAGTGTGAATTATATTTTGAAATGAATTTCAAAGTGGAAATGTTTAGAAATGGTTTTATAGTATTGAACTCACTTCGATTGCTGGAAAATAGATTCTGATGATGACAGCTGCATCATCAGTATTCATTTTCGAGTTGTAAGTGATGAATTACTACCAGAGATACTGTTTTGAATTTGTTTTGGGAAAGACAAGTTGTGTTGAATTTCTAAATGGGATTTATAATATAGAATTTGATATATAGAATTTGATATATATAATTTGAATATATAGAATTTGAATATAGAAATTCAAATGGGGTTTATTATATAGAATTTGAATAGAATTTGATATATAGAATTGAATAATAGAATTTGATATATAGGATTTGAATAATAGAAGTGATATAAAATTTGAATAGAAATTGAATAGAATTAACTAAGTCGAAGAGGAATTAGTTAATCGAGTTTTGAATTTGAAGTTGAACTTTGAAAGGTGAATTGGATTTGTAAATGGATATTCGAAATCGAATATAGAACTTAAATTTGAAATTTGGATTCAAATTAGTTAATAAGCAAGTTAAAATATATTTGAACATGTCATGTTCAAATATAAAAGTGAAATAGACTAAGGAGTTAATTAACAAATTAATTAACGAATTGAGTTAAAATGATCAGGTATAGTTAAAATAGATTGGGCAGGTATAAATATACATGAGATAGGTATAGATAAGGTATGAAGGTATATAAATAAAATGCTCGACAAAAAGGTTTGTATTTAATTCATATATGAGATTTTATGCGCCGTATCGGCTAGCCGCTTGGCTTTTTCATTTTCTTTTGGATTGGTGAGGGCCATGGGAGGCTATTTGAAATATCCCGATGCTCCTAGTACAAAGTAGGTTATGGCGAATTTTTCCGAGAATTTAAGGAGTTAGAATACTTTTAAGATAATTTGATAGTTAGAAATCAACATATCGATATATATATAGAAGTCAATAAGGAAACGAACTTAGAAATAGAATAGTAAAATCAAAAAGGAAGACTAAGAATAAAATCTAGTAATAATAGAAAGAGGAAGTGTATACGTGTTTAAAAGTGAATAAGTAGTTGTATGGTTTTGATTATTCGAGTAAGTAGTCATATCTGTTTTGACGTTATAAATGTTATTCAGTCAAGGTCTGAGAGGTAGTTATACCCCCAACTCGATTGATTTCATTATTAACAAATAAATAGTAAGATTTCAGGCTCGAAGATCAAGGTTGAATAAGAGTTAGTTGAATTTAGTATTTGGGTTGTCGTAACGATGTTTTACACAACATCCGTTTTAACCCAAATAAGTGTAAGCTTGGAAATATAATAAAGAATATTTCCTAAGTATAGAAGTAAACGAGATCGAAAAAGAGATAAGTAATTGGAATATTTTCTAGTTATAAATAGCTATATTTTCTAAAGTTTAGAAAATAAAGGAAGGAAATATTCGGAAATGTTTTCCAAATAACATAGAAGGACAATATGGTCATTGAAAATATTTTGGTTAACAAATATTGATAAAGAAATAGAGAAGTGATTTAACTAATGGAATATTAATATTCAAACAGCTTTCCCTGGGAGTCTTTAAACAGTTTACTCTTTTCAAAAATCAAAATTTCCTTTTGATAAAGAAATAGAGAAGTGATTTAACTAATGGAATATTAATTAAGGGCTCAGTGCCATGTTCAAAAGGAAATTTTGATTTTTGAAAAGAGTAAACTGTTTAAAGACTCCCAGGGAAAGCTGTTTGAATTAAAAACAAATTTAACAGAAATTTGTGAAAGCAAAATTGAATTAAAGTAAAGCTAGTAAAGTGGTAACTGAGATTGAATTAGAATGATATCAAGACAAATTGGATTGTGAGATTCAAATCTGAAGTGTAATATGATAATAAAGTTAAGAGTTGGGAATCAAGAAGAAACTCGAGTTGAAATGATATTTGGCTCAGATATAAGCGAATGGTTGTGTCGTGGATAAAAGCAGATTGGGATTTGATTGGTATAACAATGGTATATGCTGAGTTGATAGCATATGGAAGTGATAGAGTTGATATGCCCGACAAAAAGGTACAAGTTTATATTTCATATGGTATGAGATTTTGATGAGCCGAATTGGCAAGCCGCTTGGCTGTTTGATTTTCTTTTGGGTTGGAGATGGCCCAGAGAGGCAAGTTGGAGTTTGAGCTATTAACCAGTACAACAGAGGTGCTGGCGAAATTTTTCGAAAAATTAAGGCGTTCGGAAATTTTCAGGATTTTTGAAAATTTTTGTTTATAAGAATGAATAAATAATTTAATTGAAATTAAATTGGTTTAGTTGAAACTGAAGCTAAGAAATCAACAAATAAGTTCTAACCAGTCGATAGGGTCGTCCTCTACCTTAGCAATATCGAGGACGAAATTATTTTAAGTGGGGAAGATTGTAATGACCAGCACTGGCAGAGGTATTATAATTAATTAATTTAGTTATATAAATAGTGATATAGTGAATTAAATGGTGGTTTAATTAAATAATGGTGAATATTTAATTAAAATAATAAATTAAATAATAAATTAAATAATATATTTAATTCTGAAATAATTAGAATTGGTTGAAATGACGATATGGTGTGAACCGGATCATCTGTGATATTTAATTCAGCATGGAATTTAAATTGAATAACGAATATATTATATAAACGACATTTTGAACGTAGAATTATAATATAATTAAAATCGAGCTTGAAATGGCGTTGCAGTTCGTAATTTGGCAATTTGAACTTCAACTGAATGTACAGGATTCGTTTTAAGCCGGATTTCTATGAAACATGAAACGTGTGGAGCTGGCAGAGTATATCTTTCTAGTGGAAGAGAAAAATCGGGATTTCGTCGTGTAGATTTTGATTTACGTCCAAATCAAATTTTAGAAAAGTCGCTGTGGAATTCCTTTATACTTTATAAAGGAATTAATTATATTTTAAAAAGGAATTTCATTTTTAATCGAATATCGATTTAATCGGGATTTGAAATATCGAATTATAAAATCCCAGTAGAGCTGTACGGTATTCCACTGTGAATATATATGATAATATAAATTTATTTATATTTAATTTAATTATATTTAACTTAATTATATTTAAATATATTTATATATTTAAATGGGTCATTCAGAGCTTTAAAAATAGCCGGTTTTGCAAACGAAGTCGGAATTCGACGAAACTAATTTTCTTGGATCCGCAATGTATTCTAGATTTCCAGTTTCATGATTTTTAGAGTCACTGTGTGGCCTTACGGATTTTTAGAGTGAAAAATAGTCAGTATTTTGACGGTTAAAAATACGCTGTGTGAGCATACGACGTCGGAATTCGACGAAACCGGTTTCGTTGGGACCGTAATGTCGAACTCTAGTTGCATGCCAGTTTTCATGATTTTTAGGTATCATGTGTGTTCGTAGGGATTTTTAGAGTGTTGAAACCAATATAAAATGAATATTTAAAACAAAAATATCTATGTGTGATCCAAAACTATCCACATAGTCATGCTTTCAGCCACACATACAAATACCGTCCCATTATATAATCTCTCTTTCAAGCCGCCGCTCAGAATCAAAACGTGAAAGAATCCTCAAGTGGAAAAATCAAATGAAATTCAAAGAAAAATCCATAAATCTATATACATATATATTCGTAATTGTTATGCAATCCTCTTTGTTCTGGTATCAAATTTGTTGGGTGCGGTCAAGGTTCGTCGAGCTCGAGTTTGGGCAGTAGGAACTAGGGTTCCATAAATCGGGGTATGTAAGCGATTTCGCTCGTTTATATTATTAGTTTTGGATTCGAGTGGAGTTGTAGTGTCGTTCTACAAAACTTGGATGGATTTGATGAGTTTTGAGTTCAGTAGGTTCACTGTAGTCTTCGGTTGAAGGGCGACGACGGAACTGAAGGGGGGGGGCTCGAGTTCAGTAAGGTGGGGATGGTTGCGCGGGGACCGAGAAGTGAAGGACGTTGGTGTTTTCGGTTGGGGGAACGGTCGAGTGAAGGAGGAGCATTAGGGTTGGGAAGGTTTGAAAATGGCGTGCGGTTTATTGCTGGAGCGTGAGGAGGATGGGGAAGAAAAGGTAGTTCAGGTTGGGCTTCAAGGGTGGATGGGCCGTTGGTGATTCAGAAGGGTAAGGGCCTAAGAGATTTTAATTTAAGTTTTATTTAAATTCAAAGAATGTATTCAAACTTATAAATCGTATAACTTCATCATACGTTATCAGAATTGGGCAAAACAAGATCCGTTGGGATCGTATGGACAAACACTACCCAACGGAACTGACTGGGAGTGGATTGGGGCTCGTATGAATTTATGACGAAATAAACTATTTGATTCAAATCAAACAACAGTTTATCGTTCTTTAACGATGAACTGCCAAAGTGAGTAAATCTCACTAACCCTGAACATTTTATAATTTCATGTTGTATTTTTAGAACTATTAAATATTAGTTGATTGACTATGTGTTGACTGTTTGATTGAACTGCTAGTCCGTTAGTTGAATTTCTATATTGATTCTGTTTAACAGAATATATCATACATAACTGAAAGTGATGTTGATTTTATTGTGTAACATCTGTGGATGCAGGGAAACAGGTTGGAGGAATCCGACTGGATTCCTCAACAGTTATTTTATTGTTTTTCATATATTTTGATATATGATGTGAATTATAACCTATTGTTGATTGTGTGTGTATGAACGATATTGGACATCGTAATTTGATATGTTATACACCATAACATATCGAAATGTTGAAAAGGGAATTTCAAAGTGAATATTGAAAATAAACTATTTATTAAATCAAAGGATTTTTTAAAAGAGAAATTATTTAGAAAATAAATAGAAGATTTGTTTTTAAGGAAATAGAATAAAGGAAAATCTATTTATAAAATAAATAGAAAAAAGGAATATTTAGTTGGAACCTAAATAGGATTATAAAAGGAAGTTGATGAGATATAAAAGAGTTAATCGAATTTAGTTAATCGAATATAGTTATTCAAGATATAGTTAAAAACAGACATAGTTATTCGAATTAAAGTTAATCGAATAGAGGTAAGAAATAGAGTTAAAAAGATTAGAAACTGACTAGAGATTAGTTAAGTTGAATAGTTTTCTGAGTATCGATCTGATCTTGGTTTCGGCCTTCGGGGTTTATACTTAGAGAACTGTTCTCTTATTAATTTACAGTTAGAGTCTAATAGTTGTGGGATGGTAGTGATTGATGATTGATTGATAGAATTTCTATCTGGAAATAATATCGTTGTTTGCACACGTGTTTTCATTTGATAGTTAACTCACAGACTATCGAAGTTTTGACCATTTTAACGTTGTTAATATGGAAAGACCGGTTGGATTATCATCCAAAGAACCACTCTATATTGGCATAAGCGTTGTGAATCATATATGCCAAAGATCATTGAAGACGGAGTAAAGTGCAAGGGCTATTGTATAAGTCTTAGATAACAGTGTCTAAGATGGATGTACTGAATAGTGCCTTCGGTTCATCCTGCTCCTGCATGACTTGTATGGACGGATGTCTGACAGAGTATTTCCGGATGATCACGTATATTGATTTCTCCAACCGCACCAAGAGTGGAATCGGAGAAGGAAACTTCTTTTAATTAACACATAATGTTTGGTTGAGGACGTCAATTGGGGATTTGATGGATTTGACGATGTGGCATTCAAAGTGAATCTGGTGTGATGATAAAGCGTAGCTTCTAGCCTCACATCCGGTAAATGACAGAAATTGGGCTGGCGGCATGGCTAAGTCGGTCGCTCCGAAGTAGGGTGTATAATCACCTGATCTAGAGTTTCATTTACTTCTAAATATCTATTGTTGATGTTGTCCCATTCGGGAAACGGTTGCTGATCCCAACCGTTGGTGATATACATTCGAGACACTCAAGCGAAATGAGTGGTCGGTCATGTGTGGCCGGGTTGCAAGATTTTCTTGTTGAACCCAGTGTATTCCTTTCTAGAGGCACACTAGCGAAAGGTAGTTCCATACCTTGTCTTAGTTGGAAATCCATTACCCAATACGTGCTTGCGGTTTTGATTGTATACTATATATGTAGAACATGAGATGAAAGTGTTTCTTCTAGATGATTATTATATTGTGGTTGATAGACATTATTATAATATCAAAAGGTTTTTGATATAAAGATAATTTGGATTCTCATAAGGGAAAAAACCCGTTCCGTTATACGGTGTGGTCTTATGAGATATCGTTTACTTGTTCAAACTGTTTTAATCTGTTTTACTCATACCAGTCCCATGACTGACCCAGAGTTTATTTTGTTGTTTTCCCTAAGCTCTTGGGTGCCCAATTTTGTACGGGCAGTCAAGTAGTCAGGATTTACAGATATACTGGAAGAGCTTGGAGCATGAGGCTTCAGGATTATATAGCTATAGTTATTTCCATTGTGTTGTAAGTGTTGTACTTTGATAATGATGTATATTCAAGTACAGATGTATGTTTCAGGTTATGTTATATATATTATATGTTATTCGTTCCGCTGTGAGGTTCGTGTTACTCTGATGTTGTGTTCTTCTTCTTCTTCTATTCTAAGTTTCTATCTTATCTTTCCTCACCCTCTGTTTTCTTTCTATAAATTTCCTGATTTTCAGTTTAATTTGGGGTTGGACTTGTGTTTTTGCTCAGCTCAAATTGGACCGGATTTTCGGGTCATTACAGATATAGTTTAAGGTTATGATGACAAGCGTATGCTAATAGTATTCGGATTGCTTCTAGTCATGCGACTGGAGCAAAATTTTCTTCATAATCTATACCTTCTTCTCGATTGTAACCTTGTGCAACAAGTCTAGCTTTACTTATAGTGATATTACCCAATTCATCTGCTTTATTTTTGTAAACCCATTTTGTTCCAAAAACAGCTTGATCGGTTGGTCTTGGAACTAATTTCCCTACTTCGTTACGCTCAAATTGATTTAATTCTTCTTGCATTGCAATTATCCAATTTTTATCTGTAGATGCTTCTTTAGGATTTTTGGGTTCGATATTTGATAAGAAGCCTTCTTGTCCTTATGTTTGAAGTTATTTCTCCAATAATATTTTGAGTTGAATGGTCTCGTAATATTCTTGGTGGAGATCGAAGTTCATTAATAGGAACATTTTGATTATTAATGTTATCTTGAGTTTCTATAGTATTATTCTCTATGTTATTATGAACTATGTTTTCATCTTCTCTAAATGTATCAATATCATCATCATGTGAAGAATTATTTTTCATTGTATCTAAATTAAATGAATTTTGAATAACATTTTCGTCAAACGACACATGAAGTGATTCTTCTATTTTACTGGTTCTCTTATTGAAAATATGATAAGCCTTGCTATGCTTAGAATATCCTAAGAATATTCCTTTGTAAGATTTTGAGTCAAATTTCCCAAGTTGATCTTTTGTATTTAAAATGAAGCCTTTTGAACCAAAAACTTTAAAATAGGATAAATTTGGTTTTCTACCAGTAAAAAGCTCGTATGGAGTACTTTTAGTAAGAGGTTGAATGGAAACACGATTCATAACATAACAAGCTGTTGCGACTGCTTCAGCCCAAAAATGTTTTGGTAGTGTACTTCCATTTAATAACGTTATTGCACATTCTTGTAAAGTACTATTTTTACATTCTACAACTCCATTTTGTTGTGGAGTTCTAAGAAAAGAGAAATTATGAAAAATTCCTTTCTTTTGACAAAACAAATCAAATTTCTTATTTTCAAATTCTCCTCAATGATCACTTCGTATGTCTTTATTTTTAAATCAGTTAAATTTTGAATTTGTTTGACGAAATTCTTAAAGATAACAAAAGTATCACTTTTATTCTTTAAAAACATAATCCAAGTATATCTTGAAAAATCATAAACAATTATAAAAACATATCTGCTATGATTTATGGATTGAACTTGAGTTCGTCCAAATAAATCCATGTGTAGTAATTCAAGTGGTTGTAAAGTTGATATAAACTTTTTAGATTTAAAACAAGATTAGCATCGAATAAATTTTCAGTTTTGAATTTTATTTTGGGTAATCCTCTTACAAGATTATTTTTACATATCTTATTGATGGTTTTAAAAATAATATAGCAAAATCATTTGTGTCATAACGAGGGATCATTGTCTTTGGTTAATAAACACATACTTAGGTTATTATTAACTGCCATATTTAAAATATAGATATTCTTGTCCCGATTTCCTTCAAAAATAAGATTTTGATTTGAATAAAAAAAATACTACATTTATTTTCAGAAAATGATATTTTAAAACCTTTATCGTATAATTGACTAATACTTAATAAATTGTGTTTTAAGTTCTTAACTAATAAAACATCCGAAACAAGAGGAGAATTAGATGTACCATAATTGCTCACATCGCCTTTGTCGATGATGTATCCTTTGGAATTATCTCTAAACGTGGCAGTAACTCATTTTGAGTAAATGATATTTGATAGCATTTCCTTGTCCACTGTCATATGTTTTGAGCAACCACTTTCTAGCATCCATTTTCCTCTGTTTTTGTTGAGTGGGACCTACAAAAAATAATTAAAAGATTTCATTAGTACCCACTTCCTCCGTTAGGGTCCTAAGGGCTAAGTCTTAGGAAGCCAAACCCAAGAGGTCTTAGGTTCCTTTTTGAAAAAAATAATTATTATTATTATAATGAACAGAATCTAAAAAGTTTTTAATATATTTATTCTAATAACAACATTATTTGCCTTTGTAATCCATATACTAATATTATTCGAATATTTTTTCTTAGTAGAAATATTTAATTTACTACTAGAAATTTTCGGTTTAATACTAGAATTCTTTAAACTGGATTTTTGTAATTAATTTCTTTATCATACCCAAGTCCTTTTTTACTAAAAGCCGGTTGAGAAGTTTTTAATATTTTTGATACTCTCTACCCTTGTTAAAATTATTTACATTATTAGAAATACTTTCTAACTTGATTTTTAAACTAGAATTTTCTAACTCTATGATCTTAAATTTATTATTTAATTCATGATTTTCGTAAACCAATAAATCATTATTATTCTTTAGAGTCTCGATTTTTTGACTCAACATAGAAACTTAAGAATTTGCTATCGAAAGAGATTCTTGTAATTTTCTAGTTTTTTCTTCTAAAATTTCTCTTTCATCTTTTCAAAGATCTCTCTCAAATTCTGCTTTACTTTTATCTTCGTTATCTTGTTTAAACTTTTGCTTAAGCTTTTTTCTGGACTCTGAGATTTCAGTATTAATTTCTACTAATTCATCAAAAGTAAAATCACTTACATCATTATCCTTAGCCATGAAGCATATGTTTGCTTGCTCACTATCACTTTCGCTATCAATTTTAGAAGACAAATCTGAGTTATCCCAAGTGACAGAAAATGCTCGTCTATTTGATTTCTCATTTTTGTGATTCTTCTTTAATTTTAGGCAATTCTTTTGATAGTGTCCAGTCTTGTGACAGTTGAAGCACTCGACTAGAGTAGGGTCGGTTTCTTTTGATGAGTTCTTCTTTACATTTTTGCTTTGGCCTTTTCTGTATTTTAGAAATTTTCAAAAATTCTTAGCAAAAATGCGATATCTTCTTCATCTGAATCTTCTTTTTTAGCATGGAAAGCTAGTTTTTTCTTATCATGTACCTGTGCTTTCTTTACACGCAAATTTACTTCATAAGACATTAGATTATCGATCAATTCTTTCGATTTTATAGCATAGCAGAGAGATCATTAGCTTCTTCGACTGCTAGTACTATTCCCTCCCATTCGTCCGTTAAATAATTCAAAATTTTTGACACTATATCAAAGTCTGAATACTTTTCTCCTAATCCTAGCAAAGAGTGATAAATGTTTTGAAATCGTGAATACATATCATTTATGGATTCATTTTCACTCATCTAAAAATTTTGAAACTAATTCTTATGCAGTGATATTTTGCTACGTTTAACTTTGTTAGTACCTTCATGAGTAATTTTAAGTGTTTTCCAGATTTAATATGCAGTGTTACACATACAAATCCGATTGAACTCATTTCTATTTAAAGCACAATGCAACTTGTTCATAGCCTTAGCATTGGCACTAGCCTCTGCTTTTTCATATGCAGACCATTCTGTGAATAGTTTAGTAGGTTGTATGTACTCTTTTTGTGTGATATTCCATGCATCAAAGCTATTTGCTTGCATATAAATCCTCATTCGAGTAGCCCAATAACTATAGTTCATGCCATTAAAGAAAGGTGGTCTAGCAGTTGATTGGCCTTCAGTATATCCAGTGTTATTGCTAGTACTAGTGTTATTATCCATATTATCTAAATATCAAATAATTGTTTTATGGTTATGTGATGAACTTGCTCTGATACCAAATGAAAAGTCGATGTGTATGACTTAAGCAGGATCTATATGGATATAGCGGAAAGGTAGATGATATGCTAACTTGTTAATATACAATAATTACGCAGGTAAAAGATAAGCTATAGAGATATATCACAAAACAAAATAAATGCGATAAATAAAGTAAAGTGACACCAGGAATTTTATACTGGTTTGGACTTCCCGTCCTACATGCAGTCCCGAAGCTCCTCTTCAGAATTCACTAACAATGCTCTCTCTTAACTCGAAGGAATAGATTAGTACACCTGAGCCCCAATAAGGATGCCTCTCGCCTGAGCAACTACACAGGTCTTCAAAAATTACAAGTATTTGACTTCTGTTTTGTGTTCTTGAATTAACACGGATAGTCAACGGTTTAAGTACAACCTTCCTATAATCTGATCCTGGAGTATATGATTTGAATGCAAATATTTGGAAAGAAAATTGCTTGTTAAATCAAGTGATGTTAAATTAATTCAAGGATTCAACAAGTATTTAATTTTGGAGAGCTTTTTATTTCTAAAGAATGTAAATTCAGAGAATGGAGATAATAGAATAGTAATTCGTGAAATCGATGATTATAAAACATGTCTGAAGTTGTTTATATAATAGTATAAGAGTAGCATTCCTTCATGAAGAGTTTTTGTAAAAAGTTATGTCCATTTCCATTGATTATTGAAGAGGAATCTCTTCATGAAAGATGGTGACACTTCATAAAATAGTTTTTGGGTTTAATCAGTCGACTGGTTAAAACTCATCAGTCGGCTAGTTGAATTAAATCGTATGTATAAAAAAATTCAAAACTAAATGTTATATACAAAAATAATTTGACCAGTCGACTGGTCCTTTTTCTACCAGTCGACTGGTAGACCAGTTTTTGTATATTCCCGGCATTTTAAAGTCTTATAATTATATATACGTATTACTTTGCTTTGCACATTCGTGTATACTTGAGGATAGATTTTAACATAACTCTAACACGACTTAATATGTGTGTGTGTATATATATATATATATAAAGCCTTATCTCTATGCATGATTTCCATTTCAACTTCATTTGTTGGCATCGATCAAAATCTTGTTATCAACAGTTACATATCTTGTGCATTGAAGAAAGCGCCTACATATAGTGGTTTATGTATTTAACATAATCTCCAAATAGAATGAGTTAACAGAAAAATTACCTAATCCAGGAGGTGGTGAGGGATATAGTTGTCCACCTATCTTAACAAGAAGTAAAAGAGTGGCAAAAAGAGTGGCAAAGGGCATGATATAATTTGTATGCATTTTTTTATATGTAATATGTCGAGAATTATCTTTGCAAATGTTACGATATCATTAAAAAAGGTAATGGTCCAAATTTATAACAATAAGAATGGGTCAATCTTTGCGCTTTTCAGAAGATAGTTGGGTCATCGATCTTTGCGCTTCATATTAAAACAGTTTTCAATCTTTGTGTTTCCTCAAGAATTTCATTATTTTCATTTGATATAGATAGAAATAAGATGCCGCTCTTCTTCATTATTCTCGTTAGATACAAATAGAAATATATTAAATAAATCTAATATGGAAATATAGAGAGAAAAACATAAACATATCTACAGATCAGAACTGTAACTCAAGTCAAAATAATTGACATATTCTACTTCAGTATTAAAAATTAACACCCATTTATTTTATTATTTGTTTAGTCTGCTAATTCATCTATATAAATAGCGTTATTTCACGTACCTAAGCATCAAATCTAAAATACTTTTTCTTTAACATCACAAGATCTCTTGCACACTGTTAATTTAATTTTTTACAACATAAATTTGAAATAGGAAAACACAAGAGTTCTTATCATGTTCTTCGTAGCTTTTGTGTACTCTCATTTTATGTAGGTTGCTCAAGGACAAACAATGTCACCTTCTCTTACGATCGACAGCAAGGCAATTTACCAAGGAATTGCATATGTTCTTAGGCTAATTGCACTTCTAGTTACATTACTTTTGCATTGAAGAAAATGCCTACATCTAGTGGTTTATGTATTTAACATAATCTCTAAATAGATAGAGTTAAAAGAAAAATTTCCTAATCAAGGAGGTGGTGGGGGATATGGCTGTCCGTTTATCTTAACAAGAAGTAAAAAAACTGACAAAAACAATGGCAAATGTCATGATATAATTTGTATGCATTTTTTGTATGTAATTAGTTGAGCACTATCTGCAGTAATGGACTAATTTATAAGGAAACTTAAGCTCATTAATCTTTGCATTTATTCTTAAATTAAGTTCATCAATCTTTGCGTTGTTGTGGAGCTGAAAAGTTTGGCTTTGGTAAAATACTGTAAGGAAAGAAGAAATTGGATTGGATAAGAAAGTGGGAGGAAATGGTTACAAAGATGGGTTGTCTACACGACTTTGGGCTTGGGCCTTTTAATATATAAAAAAATAAAAATAAACGTGCTAGTGGAAAGGGGAAGATAGAAGCGGTGGACAGGTGGTATTTATTTTAGGAAGGTTTCGGATGACTAAAACAACAAAGAGGTATTAAAGCGCACTAACTACGTGTTAATGCTAACTAAAAACGAAAAAAGATGCGGTATTTTTGTATTTCACTTCAGTCCTAGCAATATGTTATAATCCATAAGAAGTCAGAACATAGAAGTAGTACTCAAACATTGTGTCTGCATTAAAAAAGACGCACTTAGTTGAAACCAGGAGCGGAAGGAAAAGCAGTAAGGGAGTTAGGAAGAAAAGTACCTTATTTTTTAAAAATTACAGTACACGTAGTGGTAGCAGAAGGAATATATAATGGCTATATGACATAAAAACATTTGGGTTGGAAAAATGAACACAATGTACGAATAGTTAAATACTAGTTTACATGCAGTGGAAATTTGTTGTAAACATCATAAAATTTAAAGTTTAAATGGATATTAAAACGATTAAAGCCATGCAGGTGTAAATTTGTAGAATGGTTCATTGCCAGTCAGTTGACTTTGCGTTTCTTTGGGTTGCATTTGCTCCTACAGCTTTGTCCAATATCCATAGTGTCTGTAGGTTCTTGCATGAACGTTATTAACCTTAGGATTGATTTGTAGTGCAATTAAAATAAATTTATAGTGGATGAAAATATAGGATTGAGTAATTTTATTTTTTACTTTGGGTTACATATCATAAAATTGATAATGCGGTGACTTAGAAAGCGTAGTCGGCAAAGTGCACTAATTATAAGGTGGTAGTATAGGTTAACGTAGCGTACATTAATAACAATGCCTGTGGATTTATGTGTTGTAAGCGAAGAAGCAGGAGGGTTTTTAGTGCGGTCATCGACAAATGGTTCTTCAGTAACCTGGATTGCCACCAGTGTAAGAATGCAAAAAGTGTAGGTGTAATATGAGTAGAACGCAGTACGTATTCTGTTTCCGTACCTTCTGTCTGTTGGGTTGGTAAAGGCCCATTAGTTGGGTGGTAAAGGCCCATTATTAGTATTTTGTTTCCGTACTTTCTGTCTGTTGGGGTGGTAAAGGCCCATTAGTTGGGTGGTAAAGGCCCATTATTAGTATTTTGTTTCCATACCTTCTGTCTGTTGGGGTAGTAAAGGCCCACTATTATTATTCTGCTTCTGTACCTTCTATCTGCTCGGGTGGTAAAGGCCCATTACTAGCATTCTGTTTCTGTAGAGATTATTCTATTTCTATTTCAGTTTAGACATTAGGGTAACAGCTAATCCTGTTATACTAGTATTAGTGTAGAGAAGTGGAAACTAAGTAAGAAGCTTAGCTTAGCCTATATCATTCTGTTTCTTCTGTTAACCTGCTATTCCTTTTACGGTTATCTATCATCCAGCTTTATTTACATGTCATGATACTATCATCTGTTTATATGCTGAAAGTCACTGGAGTCACCAGACTTATATCTGACGTAGTTTGTTTTGCCTCTTTTCTTTCTGTTTCCCCCCAGGTTTTCAGGGTGGAAACATAGGAGCTTGATTCAGATTCTCTCTGCTTGAAGTGTTTGAAGTATTGCTTGGCTTTGGGTCTATCTTTCCATGGCAGTTTATATTGGGGATTATGGCTTTAAAAACTATGCATTCTGAAGGCTTTTGTACAAGACCGATATTTATGTACTTGAATTCCGATATTGTGATTTTGAAAGATGTAACCAAACTTATTTATGTTTCTGTTGTAATAAAGTTATAAATTTTTCAAGTACTACTTCATCTATCTTGTAAATTTCTGTTCTGTCTACTAAAAACGCTCCACCAAAGTTAAGGCATTCCCTTTGCGAGTGACCTTAACGGAGGTGGGGTGTTACATATAATGTACGCCAACTCAGCGTGGATAAGTTCCTGTTTTCTATTACAAGTAATAAATAAATTAAATATAATTAGGTTGATTAATATATATTATTAAGGTTAAATTTTATTTAAATTATATATTAAAAGTTGTAATAACAATAACTTGTCAGTATGTTTGGTGAAATAAAAGGCGACGGAATTGTATCATTGAAGCGTACTACACTCTTGAGCAAGTTCGGAAAATATTGGAAGCAACTAAGTTTTCGTTTGATTTTAAATGACTGTTTAAAATTAAACAAAATAATGCATGGACCATCAATCGAAATAAAGGTGAGTTAACTCTCACACCTTCTGGAATCCTATAACATGATTAAATTCATATAATTAAATTAAACCATTGACAACATAAATTGGATGCCTTCGATTTGTTGATTGAATGCTTGACGTTAATTATATTATCATCATTTAATACATTGAACTAAATTTATATGATGCTATGAAATATTATAATGATCTGTGATGCAGTGAAGAACAAATTAGAGGGATCCGAACTGAGTCCTCAAATATTATGTACGTTGTTTGTTTTTATATTATTTATATATGAACTGATTGAACTCCAATAACATTGTAACCCTGTTTGGATGTTGACATTGAATTGTAATTCAACAGTTGTTGTGATTTGAATGTATAGATGGTATTGTTTGAGAGATCGATAACGAATGGCCTAGAATCAAAATTTTGGTTTAATCATTGATTTAGCGTTAGGCGAATTAACGAAGTTAAGTTATAAATTTTATTTTATAACTGGAACGAGATTTTTCATTATATTTTATATGTTATGCTGATGTTTTAAAAATCAATCGACGTTTATAAATGAATTTATTAAAAATATTACATAATGATGATATAACAAGGATTTGACGTTTAAATTAGTTTTATAAGAAAATGAAGTTGTAATCAACCTACGGGTTAATATATTGAAATAATTATTTTAAGAAAATGATTAAGCAATATTATAAGGTTAATTTTATTATTCTAATAAGAAGGGGTTTAAAGCTATCAATGAGTCAAGTAAAATAGTTGTAATCGAGGAAGATTTCAAAAGTAAAGATATGGGTTATAAAACCAAGTTTTGAATGAAAAATTAGATTTGAGTTTTGAGTTATGAACTACTATCTATCTCGAGTTAAGAACGTTGTCAACTAAGTTCTAAGAGCTAAATAAAATACCCTAACTTGGGCGACTTTACTATTATCAAGGGATGGTATTAGTTTATGACGGAAAGGGGTTGTTTATGTCAATTATATGGCACTGTTTTTAGATAATGGAAAAAAATATGTTTTGAATACACTTCTTCTAAGTAATTTATAATCGGTAATTATTTTCCGAAGAATTGTGAAAAGGTAATATTGGTTTAGGAATGAAATAATTATTTGAAATTAATATTTCCATAAATAATCTACATTAAATTTTGATAATCTTCAAAGTAAAGTTGGTAAAGCCATTTGATTTATATAATAAATAAGATATTTGATATTTTCTGGCCGTATAAGAATTAGTAATTGGTTTTACACCATTGAGTTAATTATATATCGATACTTCCAAATTAATGGAATACAAAGGAGTTTTGAGAATATTAAGTAAAATTTGGAAGATGAGGGAAATAGAAAGAGTTTTTATGGAAATGGGATGACATTTTCGAAGTAAAGAAAAACAAATAGGAGATTTGTAAGTGCATATATTCCTAAGGGTTAAGAATATGGTTTTATTGTGATAAGTGAAATCGATTTTTTGATAAGGCGTGAAATCGATTTTAAATCGATATAACTATTTCAAAGTGTATTAATGATTGATCTTGAATAATAAGATTTGAGCTACCAATGTACCTGATAATACTAGTTTGAATTGATAGTTTAAACACCGACTATCAATGAAATATTATTGGACCTTTTTTACGTGTTGTTTCTAAGAGACCAAGATGGGAACTAGACCCAAAACCACTTCGAATCAATGTAGCACTCGAAACTAATCTGTAGGTAAAAATGGAGCGTTGAATACCATAGGTGTTCAAAAAATAGAAGAATAATCTAAAATCTCTAGCTGATCCTTTAGATATATTGTGGTTCTGTCGTGGTTGGAATCTATGGATTGCAAGAACTTCTCGATACTGATCCTTTAGGCGATTCCTAGGATGCGGTAGCAGAGTGCTTTTGGTTCATCCTGTTCCTAGATGACTTGTATGGACGAATGCCAAACAGAGTATTTCCAAAGGATTCATGTATGTTGATTTCTTCAAACATATTTCTGTTGGTGGCAGAGAAGACACCTTCTCTTGGCTTAACACCCAAGGTATTTTTGTGGATGTCAATTAGTGATTTTCTAGAGGATCTGACGATGTGGCATTCAAAGTGAATAGTGATCAGATGTTTTAAAAGGTAAACGTGGCCTCAAGCCTCATCAACCGGGAAATGACAAAAATCAGGAAGGAAGCATGACTAGTTGGGTCATACCCAAGCAGGGTGTATCGTCACAATCTAGAGAAAATTTATATTTGTTCTTCTTTCGCTTCTGCATCTCCTGGGAAGTATGATGGCTCATAGAACCAAACGGTGACTATACACTCGCTACACTCAAGCTAAATGGGTAGGCGGTCATGTGTGGTCGGGTTGCAAGATGTTCTTGTTAAACCCAGTGTATACCCTCTAGAGTACACTGATTGAAAGGTGGTCCCATACCTTGTCATAGTTGCAATCCATTCTCCAATAAGCGCCTTGCAGATCTATTCTTGTGTTGCGGGCGCTTCTGTGTCCGTAGAAGGAGCGGTTTGTGTAGTGGCCGGGATATCTAAGGACTGAGCTGTTAGGATTTTCCGGCTGAGGCTGAAGAGATGATCATTGCATTCTTTGGTCTTTTCCATCATGAGCGGACTCGACAGCAGGTTTAGCAAAGGAACCTAAAGCTCGTCGAAGTCGAAATGACAAGGTGTGACAAAGGCGCAAATCCGAGTAATCTCGGTGAAAGCACCAAATGTTGACGGGAAAAGGTGTCAACACCCAAGATTCCAATTTCTAGGAATTATCGTTTTGGTTGTGTAGACAAATGCAAAAAAGCGGTAAATAACACAAGAGATTTATGGTGGTTTGGCCTCGAGAGAGGCCTATGTCTACTTTGAAGAGTCATTGGAATATTATTTATCACAAAGGATTACAAGGTTGAGACTATCTCATGACATCTCATTACATTCATTTTCGAGTCATATGGAATCATAATCATCATACGCAAAGTATTCGAGAAAAAGACAATTTAGTCCTTCTTCTTCCTCAAAGAGGAAATGCCATTAAAGATGCTCTTGAAACTCTTTAGAGGTTCCAAGTGATGGAATTCCAACCCTTTGAAGTGTGTGGCCAAGGGGTATTTATATGAGAGAGTATAGGTATGAGTAGGTAGGAGTAGGTAGAAATAGGTGACCACACCCATAATTTTGAACCCCATATTCATGACCTTTGGAATTTCGAACCCCCCTAGCACACACAATCACGACATTTCGAACCCCTCCTAGGGGTACGAAATTCGAACCCCTTCGAATTTCGTACCTGAGTGGTTCGAATTTCTACCCCTTCCGGTACGAATTTCGCACTCAGCAGGGTTCGAAATTCGTCCCCTGAGAGGTACGAAGACTACTTTGGCGGGTGCTCGGGGATTCGAGACTTGGGCTCGCGACTCCTAGAGGTTCAAAGCTTTGGTTTGGAAGTATGTTAGGGAAGCTGTGAGGTTTCCATTGGCGCGATCCCTCTTCAACCTGTTTCCTTCACTCCTGGGCGGCTCTTTCGGCTTCAGCTCCACGCGATACGTTGAGTCGAGCGTGTCTCATGTACTTTTGAAAACCAGACTAAAAAGCCGGTTAACATTTGCCCCCCAAAGTACATCTTGTCATGACCTGATGTGCTTTGCATTGGTTGAGGTAGTAGTCGAGTTGTCGACTGGTCCTATAAACTAAAGAAAGACATGTGTTAGTTGTTTGGTTCATTCTACGTGGAATTGCGAACGAGTTGTCATTGGATGCGGCGATGTATTCACGTCGCTAAATACTCGCAGTGCATTGCCTCTGTGTGTTTGCGGTGATCGGCACGCGTGAGCGTGATACACGTTCGGACGAGTGTAATGTCATTGGCATAAATGATTATTTTGGCATGGGTACAAAATTCGAAACTTCATACCCTAGGGGTGCGAAATTTTGAACCCGGAAGGTCCGAAACTTCGTACCTTGGAGGTGCGAAATTTCGAACACAGGAGGTTCTAAATTTCTAACCCAGGGGATTTGAAATGTCGGAGATACCAAGGGACATTTCTTTTTCTTTATAAATAGGCCCCCACTCCATTTCTCTTCTTCCTTTATTTCGAATTGACCTCCATTAACACCCGAGCTCCAAGCTTTCTTCACTCAGGAATTTCGCACGAAAATTAGGTGGGTCTCGAGGGCTTTGGAGGCGCGTGTGGAGGATAGGACGGCGCTGGGAGGCAAGCGCCAAGGGGAAACTTCGAACCCCGATGGGTTCGAGTTCTCGAGCCTCGCTGGGCTCGAGCCTTTGAACGCTGATGGGGTTCGAGCTTTCAAACCTCCGGTGTTTGAGCATTCAAATCACGATGGGGTTCGAGTTCTCGAGCCTCGCTGGGGATCAAGCCTTCAACCCCCGATGGGGTTCGAGCATTCGAACCCCTTGGGGGTTCGAGCATTTGAACCCCGAATCAGGGTTCGAGCTTTCGAACCCCAAGCGGGGTTTCGAGTCTTCGAGCCTCAAGTGGGGTGCGTTTTCACGATTGGTCCCGCTACTCTGATCCTTCGTTCTTTCGCATCGCCTATGTAAATGTATTACTGCATACACTATGACTTTCCACATAGGATAGATCATATATTTGAACCGTAACTAAATTGTTGGACTGCTTTGAGCTTCTTCTGTGTATCCTGATTTTGTGTAACACCGCACACGCATGTTAGTTTTTTCCAGCACGATGGGTAAAGGTTATTCTACTTCGATGTCTAACACTAGTGTGTTAAGTATAGCTAGCGATGCAGACAAGATGAAAAACATGAAAGACCCCGGAAGCCAAGGCTTCCACGCCTTTTCCACATATGTATGATTCTACCAATAGTGGTAGCTCGAATGGCAGCGAGCTTGAGACTAGTGAAGGATCTACTCCTTCCCAACCGGCCAGTTTATTTGAAGTGTTCGAACACGGAGAACAAACAGAGAGACAACATTCTCCTATCATACACGAGGAGGTCGAGAATGTTGATATTATAAGTGGGGATGCACCGGAAGCTCCGATTGTCCCAGATATGCTTCTAGATGAAGTTATTTTGGAAAATCCGATAGACTCGGTACCATCGCGCATGGATGCTACAACAGTTAAGAAAATGGCATTGCAGTTCAACATACCGGAGGATGAACTCTGTGCACCCGGAGAGGGTGGCTGGGCTCACGTGTCGCCCGAGGGTTTTACTGCTTGGAACAAGAAAGCTTGTTTTGTTGGGTGTGTGCCCCCAGCCAATGAATTTATTCGGGACATGTTATGCTATTTCCGCCATGCACCATCACAAATACATCTGAATGCTTATTCTTCACTCCTAGGCACCTATGTTCTCTACCATGAGTATTTGCATTTGGAACCCAGCGGAGAGGATATTCGGTACTTTTTCCATCTTAGGTGAATGGTTAACACGTCGCCCTCTCAATGGTTCCTAGAAGCATCATTTGCCATCAATTTTTTTGTTGGGAAGTGGGCCAAGTTGTCAGTGTTCAAACATGAGTGGTTCTTTGTGCGTTGTCCTCCTGGATTTGCAAGGAGGTGGATAGAAGGAAGTAAGTGTCCTCGAACTTCGTTCTTTACTATACAGTTTTTGGACCCCATGTCTCACTATCTGCCATGTTTGATCTCGGAAGGGTATCCCGAGGCGCCCACCGGTGATGAGTACCAGCAACGCCTTAATGCTTTGCGAGCGATTCCTGTAGAGTTTCATAAAACTGATACTATGACAAGTCACGATCGTCTTCGACGCGCCGGGTTGCTTTCGGGAAATTGGGCTATAATCAGGCCTGCGGTTGCGAGTAGTGTGCCGAAAGAGAAGGTGGTGAAAGGTCTCGCGGCTTCTATTAGAAGAGAAAGCTACCCTCTGCTGGTCTAAAACCGAAAAAGGCTGTCAAGTTCCAAGGAGATGCCGATGGAGATGGGGCTCATGGTGAAGAGGTCGTGGCTGGAGATGAGGACCCGTTGAGCGCTCTCGTCCCGCCTCCAACATGAAAGGCGGGGGTAAGGGCATCGATCCGGCCACTGTCTCCAGTGACTTCTTCTGGAACCGTTGCCTCGCTCGAGGATGAGGGCCAGTTCAATGACTTGAATAAACTTGACCTAGAATTATCCCCGTGGCCAGTTACGGCAAGCATGGAAGAGCTAGATCTTGCTGCGGAGGGGTTATTTCCTTTGAGCGGACCACAATCTGGTTTGTGGAGAGAACACTTTGGGCATACACCCATAAACACTGCATGGTAAAGAGGTTCGTCTGAGCGTGCGATTTGACTGAATTTTGATTAAATCCTTTGGCAAGTGATATTGCTGGAGGGCGCAGAGGACGAGGTTATGGATACAGAGATCGCTGACACCCCAGGAACACTTTCTTCGAGGGCTTTAGAAGGGGAACCAGTTTATACGACACTCCAGCCCAGCCAGATCAACGTAGTGAACATCAAAGTAGAAATCGATCTCGGCGATCTCTAATTCCACCCCCTCATCCTCCGATTCGAGTGCCTAAGGGAGATTCTCGACTTAAATTAGGTGGTTTCAAGCACCTGTCTTTGACAGCTCCTTTACCTGTAGTACCTTTGGCTCATATTTCAAATACCAAAGGGAGAGAGTCATCGTTCGGCCAACCAAGACCAAAGAGGACGATTGTATCTAGGACGCAAGGATTAATGGAACCTTAGAGATAAGAGCTATCTGGGGAGGAATGGAGGGCATGGTAGAAAAAGACCTTCCCGCGACACAACTTTGATGAGCTGGCAGTCCTTCCTAACCTCCGTCCACCTCCTGCTAGGGACTTTGGGGAGGTATAGATGCATGTGAAGACAACATATCACCAGGCCAATGAGCTTACTGGTTATTCCTTTCATCTTTTGGAGATGATTAGGAGGAAAACCTTGGAGCTCACTAACCAGAGGCTGAGCATTGATGCTGAGCGGACCATCGTCGGCCAATTGAACATAAAAATAGGTGAGTTTGCTTTTTTATACTGTAGGCGTACTGTTGCTCATTTTTGCGCCTTTGAATACTAACTCGTGGGTCTCTTCATTGCAACGGAGATGAAGCAAGCGTACGAGACACTCAAGAGAGAGGATGATCATTCCCGCTCCTATTTCGCAGAGACCATAGCTGATCTAACCACCGAGAACACGACCCTAAAGAGGGGAAAGTCCGAGGTGGATAAAACATATGCCGATCTGGAAAGGGATAACGCGAGAGTCACCCAGCTCCAAAATAACAATAATGCTTTGAGAGCAGAGAATGAAAGCTTGAAGAGGCAGCTTGAGGAGATGAAGAAGGTGAAGGAAAATGCGGAGGCCAATAATAGAGACATGTTGAGCATAGTCGATGGACTGACGGAAGAACATCTAATGGAGGCTGAGCAATTAAGGGAGCAGTTGGAAAATACGGAATTCTAGGTAGAATCGTCCTTGGTGGAGCATATCTGAAATATGTATGTTAAGGTTCTGAGATTCCATGGAATTTCGTGGGTCAACGATTACTCCCGTGAACTAGCTCAGACCTGGGAGAGGTTGGTCCCATATGAAGCTTATTTGCGCTAAGTAGATGTGTGCACTTTGGATGGATGCCAACTTGTGATTGACCTCTTGACCGATGAGGAGCGTTCAAAGCTAGAGGAGGGGAAGAAGTTGCTGCTAGAGGATGCTGAGACAGAGAGGCTGGCGAAGCTCACCTCTGAAAAGGGGTAGTCCGCCATGATTGAGAGTGTGGTGGTTGCGGAGACATTTGGAGATGGAAGCTCTTATCGGCCGTTGGCCCCTGAATCTGCTATGGCAAACGAGCCCACATCCTTGGCTCGGGTTTCAAACGAGTAAAACTCCGAGCATCCGGAGCTAGGAGAAACCAGATTTACCATACTTGCCACAACGAGCACCCTTCCCGTCCTTTCTAGATCATCCCTGACCGGAGGTAAATTCCTTTTGCTATGTATCCCCTAGGTTGACGTGGTTACTGAATTTACGGACTAAAAGTTTGTGTTTTTACTATGCAGCCATTCCAGGATTGACCATGACATCGGGCTCTGCCCCCGTGATCCCACAAGTGCCCGAATCTGGGCCACGACCTCCGGGAATGCAATTTGGAGAAGGCAGGGATCAGTTGGACACCTACTCGGATATAAGGATAACGTCCATCCTTTATGAAGACCTTATCGAGGAAGGAGAGGTGGTTTACAGGAAAAGTGCCTACGCCAGAGGCCTAGTGGAAGACGATGTGCCTTTGATAGCGGCTATGGTGGAGGCCCAAAAAGCCCAAATGGTGGCTAAGAATGAAGAGATAGAGGAGAAGGGAAAGCAAGATGAGGCTGCCAAATAGATGGTCCTAATGAAGACCAGACAAGAGGCTAAGAGGAGCGCCACTGAGATGACTGAGCAGAGGAAGGCTGATAAGGAAGCAGAAAAGAAGAGGGCTGCTAATGAGGCCTGGAAGAAAAAGGAGGATAGCGAAGCCTGATGGAGGGCCACCAAGACCCTTAAGAAAACCAAGGTTAACGATACTATGACGCATACCGGAGAAGAGTGATGTTGTGATAGCCCTTGCTACAGGAAATGCCCCCAGCCCTATGCCGCATACCATCCCTACTTATATTACAGAAATCTTGAGTGGCGACGGTGCAGATGAGGGGCGCCTCTCGCCTTCTCATGAGTTGTCTACTCCTGTGAAGGGTCGAGGTGTAACAACCCGGAATTTGGGCCAATTTAAAATTTTCATTTTAGAGATTTTAGGGGTGTTTAAATATTTAAAATAAATTATTTCAAATTAAAATGAATGGAAATTTATTTTGAGCAAAGTTAATGCAAATATATTCAAATAAATTGCATAAAGAATTAGAAATAGGAAGGTAGTTTGAAAAGTCAAACTTGAACTTTGACTAACTATCCAGGGCGCAGAATAAACCGGATTTTGATGAAACGAAAAATATTTAAATCTGTTAATGAATATCTTTCTAACGAATCTGAGAAATCGAAGTTTCATAGCGGGAATCAAAAGTTATGGCCAAATGAATTTTCAGAAAGGTCGATATAGAAAATATATTGCCCTTGAAAATCGACATTTTGCATACGACCTCGGAATTCGTCGAAACCACTTTTGTTGGATCCGGAATGTAAAATTATTGCTAGGTTTCAAATTTCATGATTTTTGAAGCTAGTATGTGAGCGTGGCAAAAGAAACTGTGTTTTGTTAGTTTTGGTCAAAATTAATTGACTGAAAAATAGCCATTTTTCAAACAGTCTCAGAATTCGACGAAATAAATTTTTTTGGGGTCGTATTGTCATAAGAAAGCCAAAAATAATTTTTCTGGATTTTTCTGACTTCGTATGTGACCCCGGTAAAATTAGAAAGTACGTTCGAATTTAAAAATAAAAGAATTAATTTGAAAATAATAGAAACATGCTTTTAACTTCAGAATTGGACTTCGGCAATAGCGCCATTGCGTTCAGAAGGCGTCAAAACCTATTGTTCGACAGTTGTTGAGCGCGAATTGGAGTTCGAACGAGGAAACCCTATTTTCCGGAATTAAATAAATAAATAAATTAAACAAAAAATACGTGGCAATACACGTATAAATACAGTTCCATACATCGTCTTCTTCCCCGATGCGTGAAACCCATAGCCGTCCCCTCTTCAAACCTTCTCTCCTCCTTCTCTCCCAATCCATAGAGAATTAGACCACCCCGCAGTTGAGTTTTTCGAAGCCCTCTTCTTCCTCTTCGACCCCGTACCAAAATTGTCCCTCCCCGAAGCCTATAGCCACCGCACCACCTTGTCGAACCCGCCGCCGTTCGTGCCCTCCCGCCGCCACCAGGTGCAACCGCACCCCCCCCCCCCCCCAGACGCCAGGCGCACGTGCGCCTCTCGTAGCCGCTCCACCTCCCGCAAACCGCTCCTCAAACCATTGATCCAATCTCCCGATTTTCTGAATTGAAGTTTTGAACAAAACTGAAATAATATGGTATGAATAATCTCAGTTTTGCCACGCTTTTAAGCGTTACAGCTGCAGTTGTTGAAAGTTAATTTTGTTCAAATTTTGATAATTAACACATACGAAACCCAAACTGAAAAATTTCGGATTGTGCAAGACCGTGACAGCAAATAAAGGTTGTTGAAATCAAGTGCGACCATTTTCTGAATTTTTGGATTTTTCTATTCGCTTTAATCAAGGTGAGAATTTATTTTTAAATAAATTTAATTAATTTGAATGTTATTCTTGCGTATGAGAAGTTGAAAATCAAAAATAAATGGATCGATGATGGATGTTAATATAAGTTGCAGATCTGAATTGTTGCGATGTTATGATATTAGATCTGAAATTTTAAGTGTTAGATGTGAAATTTCCTCATTCAAAATTAATTAAATAAATAATTACTTTGTTGTTACGCTGTAATCCCATGGTTAATCTTCAGATCTATTTTGTATAGATATGATTGATGATATTGCTATGTTGCTATGTTAGATAATTGTAAATCTATATGTATTCATCACATGAATGTTATCACACAAAGTCGAACCTTATACTTGGTGTTTTGTAATGATGTTGAAATTGAACCGTTATGTTAATGCATTGAAATTGAACGATGAAATAAAGATGACATTTTTATATATTATTTTAATGTAAAGATGAACAATGAAATAAAGATGATATTTTTATATAATATTTTAATGTAAAGATGAACGATGAAATAAAGATGACATTTTTATATATTATTTTAATGTAAAGATGAACGATGAAATAAAGATGACATTTTTATATATTAATTTAATGTAAAGATGAACGATGAAATAAAGACGACATTTTTATTTATTATTTTAATGTAAAGATGAACGATGAAATAAAGATGACATTTTTATATATTATTTTAATGTAAAGAGGAACGATGAAATAAAGATTGACATTTTTATATATTATTTTAATGTAAAGATGAACGATGAAATAAAGATGACATTTTTATATATTATTTTAATGTAAAGATGAACGATGAAATAAAGATGACATTTTTATATATTATTTTAATGTAAAGATGAACGATGAAATAAAGATGACATTTTTATATGTTATTTTAATGTAAAGAGGAACGATAAAATATAAATGGCATTTTTAGATGTGATTATAATAAAGAATTTCACTGTATGAAAAGTATACATTTTTATTAATGTAAATAAATAGAAATTTCATCGTATGTCAAAATTTACATTTTTATATGTAAATTATAAAGTGAATTAATATTGTATGTTAAAAATTACATTTTTCTTTGTAATTAAAATGTGAGTTAGATGTAGTGGTTGTATTGTGATTAAAAATTATATTTTTACAATGTAAATTAGATGTAGCGTTTGCATTGTGATTAAAAATTATATTTTTAAAATGTGAATTAGATGTAGTGTTTGCATTGTAATTAAAAATTATATTTTTACAATGTAAATTAGATGTAGTGTTTGCATTGTAATTAAAAATCATGTTTTACAATGTGAATTAAGAGTAGAGTTTGCATTGTCATTAAAAATTATATTTTTATATATAATTTAAAGGTAGGATTTTAAGTGTATCAAAATTTACATTTTCAATGTAAGTAGAAGAATGAAGTCAGGATGCGGTAATAGTATTTTCATTTTCAAATGAATTTAAAATTTGGTGAGTGTCGGTAGTTGTGTAGAGCGTTGTTTTAATCAAACGACGTTATTACGATTCAATGATTATATATATATATAATTAAAATTAAACGAATAGGGCGTGGTAGTTCGCGTTTTGAAATCGTACTTTTAAACGACTATACAAGAAGATACGACCATCGGATTTTCTTGAAAATGAAACCGTTAGGACCGTCTTGGAAAAATCTTTCCAACGACATATATTACGTTAAGATCCAATGGTTAGATTCTGAGAAATGTGAAAATCAAAATTGTTTGAATGCAGCGCCATAGTCGCCCATGGACTTAAGGCGTCGTTATATTAAAATTTAATTATTTAAATAATTAATGTAGGAATGAATCGTTAATAAAAGTAATTATTAATGTATAAGAAGGATTTTAAAATATATATATATATATATATATATATACGAGGATTATTTGGAAAGACCGAGTTCTCTCATTCTAAATAATCAAACGACGTTATTTGAAGTATAAAGATGGTGAATGAAGACCGTAAATCTTCCCTCGAATGGACAACGATCGAGGCCTTGATTTGACTTGCTCCCAATTCAAAGGTCACGGTCATTACCCAAACGTACGTGTTGATTTCACGGGTTTGGTTTTCGCTCAGACCCAGAGCATAAGCTACTAAAAGGATTGTGTGTCTGACATCATACTCTATCAAATATCATGTTATTAATCTTTTTTCGAATGTATGGATGTTTGGTGGCGGGGAATTTATTCTCTTGCTTAACACCCATTCATATATTTCGGCAAAGGGTTGGTAGTACGGTATGGACTGATGAAGTGGCATGCTAAGATGCATATGATCAAGGTTTTGTTGAAAAGCAGGCCTTGTGGGACGATCAAAGCATAGCCTGTTAGGCATAGCTTTGTGTACAACGTGACTTCGCGAGCCTCACACACCGACGGAGTCTGAAACGGGAGAAAGGACCGCAGGGAGAGCAGCACGTTTCTTTCTAGCTAGAAGTGGTGATTGGGTTTTAACACGGCCCAACATTTTACTTATGTGGATGATGGAATGAGGAGCCTCGGATGATAGGTCCTATAGGACTGGGAAACATGTGTTCAAGAATAACTAATCCGCAACTCGTATGGTGGATCGGGCCTGCAGCTTTCCAAGGGTTCACTATGGGGGATCCTGAGACATTAGCTAGAGGGTCTCGAATCGGTAGGAGCTCCTCCCCAGCCTTGACTCATGATGGAAACCAAAATCCAAATATGCCCCTACGAATTTGATCGTATTACTAGTATGGAGGCATAGTAGTATGGGATACTATTCTTCCTAGGATTTCTACATTTACTTTGAAATGTTTTAATATATATTAATAATAATATTAAACTCGTATTTGCCGTATTTAGCATGTTTAATCACTATAAGGTAAAACCCTATCCTCTGGTTTGTATTGCATTGTGTGATGGGACCTGGGTCTTATGGTGATTCCATTTTTCTAAAAATCATAACATTATTGTACGTTTTATTTATCATTTATTCTGACACTTTTATGCACGGCAATCCATTAGAGTAAACCCGTTCCGCATTAGCGGCGTGGTCTTTGGATTTGCCCTATTAATAGTGACTTATTAGTTAAGAATTCTCACACCAGTCCCACGACTGACCCGCTGTTTGTTTCCACCTTTTTGCAAACTCGGGTGCCCTCTTTTCTACACGGGCAGCCATGTGAACAGGTTTATTCTACGCTTAGAGTTTTTTCAGTTGGAGTTGCTTACTATCTTGCTTGGATTTGGTTGTGGAGAGGTGATGGCTAGAAGCTTTAAGACACTTATCTTTCGCCGCTTTTGCATTTTCTCTTTCTTTTCATTTCAGACATTAAACTTGGTTTATTCCGCGTTGTTTAAGTTGGAGTTGGAACTTATTTCTTTTCTGCAAACTTGATGTAATAATGTAGAATTATGTGACTGTGGATTTTCTGTGATTGATGACATTATATTTCCGCTGCTATGATGTTGTTACTCTATGAATTTCCTATGCTATTTTGTATCCGTGATATGTATTATTGTATTTATGTTGTATTCCAAATGATTATTCCTTACTTTCATGCCGTGGAAGTTTGGGGTCATCACAGTTGGTATCAGAGCCAGGTTAAACTTAGCTTTGGGATATAACATATTTATGATAATTCGTTTACATAGAATCAAAATATTCTGTGGAGAACATTTCATGTGAATACATAATAGCTGTAACACCCTGTAATTCTATAACACTAAGATTCACGAATAAAGGCAGAATTAAATTTTAAAATCAAAATCAAGGGAAATGGGCTGCGCCATTACGTTCATCTCGGAATTCTGCATGAAAACGATCCGAGTTTGCATATATCGGAGTCCGTATGAGGAAGATATGGCCTCCGGAAGATTCAGTGAAGTTCAAATTTCAAAACAGGTCAGAAAACAAGTTCAAAATTCAAAATCGGACCCAGATTGGGCTGGGCGGGAATTTTCCCGCCCAAGGCACCCAGGTCGACTGGGTAGTTGACCTGGGGCACCCAGGTCGACTGGGTAGTCGACCTGGGGGTCGACCCCCCCTGCTTTTTCCAGTTTTCTGAACCTGGTTCGTTCTGATGAATTTGGTCACGTTTTCTGCCTAGGTTCGTCTGCCTAATCCTATATAAACAGCCTTAGTCACCTTCTCTATTCACAATTCTTTTCTATCCTTATGCCGCCTCAGAGAAAATATATAAATAAATAATATATAAAATAAATCAAGATGAGGAAATGCTGCTAAAGACTTTCAAGAAGAGGTTCAAGTCAAGCTAGGATTTCAAGTGAAGATTCAAACGACTGCAACGACTGTTTTTCTACGAATCTAATCTAATCTTTGTAAGTCAGTTATTTTTAGATTTGAATGTTTTCTCTATTCGTGACATGAAATTAAAGAAATAAAAGAATATGCCAAATCTTTCTATTCGAATATGTGCCTATATCTTTGGACCAAATTAAGAACTGTTACGATTCGATGACCAATAAGGCCTTGCCTATGACCATGAACATTGCCTATGACTATGAACATTGCCTATGACTATGAACATTGCCTATGACTGTGACCGTGACTATGAGAATTATTTCCTTTAACTGCGAACACAAGCCTGTGCCTTTGATTAGGAAGCATAACCTATTGCCTATGACATAAATTGGACAACTGTGATTAAACACCTATGACTCATGACTAGGAAAGTGTTGCTTAAGTTTTGTGATTATGAAATTGGGTCTAAACCCAATTATCTATTCTGTCTATTCTTGGTTTTCTCTGGTTTTAGATCTTGGGAATTTACCTATTAAGTTAGGACTACCCATGTTTATCTATTCTGTCTATTCTTGGTTTTCTTTGGTTTTAGACCTTGGGAATTTACCTATTAAGTTAGGTCTACCCATGTTCTTGAACCTATACTATTCAACCCTTTTCATGTCGTAATTTTACCATATCTATATGCCTGTGAATTGTCATCTTATGCCAATGGTTATGCCCATTCTTTCATGGAATTTTGGCTCATTCCCTTCTATCCACGAATCTAGCTTTATTTATGATCTAGGTTGAATCATGATTATACGAACGATGGGAATACCTTTTTGGGAAAAACAGGAAATTGACTAAACTTGGAAATTGGCATAATTTGGGAACATGCATTATAACATGACTATTAAGATGAAAACTAGAATAATAAGTCTAGTTTCGACATGAACTGGAATTAGAATATTAAATCATAATTGGGTGGATAAATTAAGCATGATAAGTATATTAGCATAATTGGGTGTAAATGGTAAATGGTTAAATGAGCCACAAAATAGGTAGTTGGTATGCAAATTAAGTTTTGGGCATAAACGGTGAACTAGAATATGAAATCTAGTTTGGCAAAAACTGTAAACTAGAATATAAAACTGGCATAAACTGTAAATGGGGGTGTTGGATCTAAATCGCTATAAACTGTAAGATAGGCAAATCAAGATTTGGTCCTAGAATACAAGTCCATTAGTAGGCATGGCAAATGTATAGTGTATAGGCCAAATTTATTTTAAAAAGGGAAAATGGACTTTGAGGATAAGTGGTTAAACTTTGAGGATAAACTGTTAACAATTTATTTATATACAAAGAAAAGGTTTATTAACGACATCTCTTTTAATAACACACCAGAAAGTTCTAGGGTGACAGAGAGGATAGTGTCTAGGCTTGGGTTTGGAAAATACAAGTTTCCTGCTCCCCCTGGCTATCCCTAACTGATCCGATGGACGGGATGGTTACTTTCAAAACCTGATTTGAAAATTAAACAAAACCCTTTGAACTTAGAAAACACGAATATGCCTAACCCGAGGTTAGACTGAGTTGCGATGTAAACCTGCCCGGAACCAACCGGCACATCCAGTATTCGCAACAATATCTGTCTAATGTGATTGGTCGTGGCTTTAATATATTTAATTAAAGCTAGAACAAGAATGTAGGGTTAAGTTAACTAAGACACTTAACCAATTCAACAAGATAACCAAGCCGATGGGTGGGGTTAGATTCATACAGACACTTAACACAGTTAAGCTAGAATGGGAGGGTTAAGTCCATAGGAACACTTAACCAACTTAACACAGTCAAGCTAGAATGGGAAGGCTAAGTCCATAGGGACACTTAACCAAACTTATGGTAACAAGACTAGATTTGTAAGGGTTAAGTAACTAAGAAAAAACTTAGCCAAATTAACATGTTAACTAGACTAGAAGGTGGGGTTAAGTAAAGTTACTACACTTAGCCAAATTAACATGTTAACTAGACTAGAGGTTGGGGTTAGGTAAATACACTTAGCCAATTTGATATGTTAGCTGGGCTAGACCGTAGGGTTAAGTAAGCTTGAACACTTAACCATCGGATTGTGATAAAGGAATAGGGTTAAGTCTAAAACATGAAGGGATAATACTTAACCATTAGTAATAACATGTCAGTTAAAACAGACGGGCAAGGAACACTTAACCAATACAGGATGAATAGGTACGGTTAAGTAATAAGAAATACTTAACCAATATAACTTGGTTTGTGGTAGGGTTAAGTCATCATGAATTACTGATAACACTTAACCAGTTTAACAGGATGGATGAAGAGGGTTAAGTTCGCTTGAATTGACTAATGACACTTAACTAATCCAAATTGACGGGAAAGAGAACTAAGTAGTAAACCTTAGTTAAGAAAACAACGATTCTGGAAACTAAGTGGTAAATCTTAGTTAGTAAAACTAAGTAGTAATTCTTAGTATAACACGGGAAGGAGCGAATGTCCGTCTGAGTAAAAAGGAGGCTCCAATGAATTGGGTTACGAAGCCCGAGGCTTCGAGGGGACGTGAGGGTACTCTTGGTATCCCTCTGTGAGGCTACAGATGATCCTCCTGGGCTCACAGAGGTTAAGGTCTGCGTAGAAGAACCAGGGGTATGCCTTGGTTGCAATATATGGCAAGCTAAAGACTAGGATGGACCAGCTTGATTCGGCGAGAAAACGGTAGCCCTGTGATAGCAACTCGTCGTCTACCATCCATCTTGAGTCAATCGAGATACGTGAAGCGGAAAGGCGGAGAACTCCAAAAGACTATATACTTGCTATCTAGTTATGGGTGAGGATGGCCATAGGATAGTGGGGCACCGGGGGCCTGCGTATAGTTCTCATTTTTCAAGGTGTGCCTTTCATTAGTTGAGGGAGGGGTCAAGTGGGACCATAGCCACTGGAATAAAAACAGACCTTAGCATCTGTAT
Organism: Allium sativum; assembly: GCA_030737875.1. Lineage (NCBI taxonomy): Eukaryota > Viridiplantae > Streptophyta > Magnoliopsida > Asparagales > Amaryllidaceae > Allium > Allium sativum. Next base: position 544,224,444 of record CM060913.1, on the reverse strand, counting down.
CGGCAGATATCTGAAAGCTCCCGACCGAGTTCTGTATTCCTTGATTTGCCCTGCCGTAGGACTCGGGCTGCACATTACAGGACATGTGTATCTAGACAAGCGATAGCGATTCGCGATACATGCGTGGGGAAGTATAGGAACATATACCACTCTAGGTAGTGTGTCCTACACTTGGGGGCATCGTTCGACAGGTAGCATAATCTCTAGTTGAACTACGTGGCATAAACCCTGAATCCGAGAAGCGTTCAGCAGATAGCGTAAACTCTAGTTGAATCTAGAAAAGGAACTTGATAGAAAACCATAGATTAGATCTAGGTAACAAATAATAAATGTATGCCTGAAGGCAATGGAAACTACAGGGATTGGGATCACGTTATCGTTACTAGTTGGGACACTAGTTAGGCGGTGCAGAGATATAGAAACCAGTATAACAAGGAAATAGCGAACCGGCGAAAGTATTAGAGCATATCTAGTTTATCTTTGCTTAGCATATCTTGTGTTAATCTTGTCTAATCTTGCAAACCCTATCATCATGGTGTTATCTTGTATTCAGTTAATTCATGTCGTTTTGTTTTCCCATGTTCACATGCTAGAAGTTACTGAACTTACTCAGGCTTTATGTCTGACTCTGTTTTTCTTTCGTCTTCTTTTCTTCCGCCCCCCCCCCCCCAGGTAGTAAAGGAGGGAACAGTATAGCTCAGGTTAAGGTGGACTGTCACTCTTTCCCAGCTTGAAGATTTTTCGAAGTTTGCTTGCATTCTCTTTTCAGATGCTATGGCTGGCTCTTGCTAAAGTTGGGGAATATTAATGTTGTTTTATGCTTCTTTATTTTGTAAGACAGATGATACTCTGATATTGTAAAGAAATCATTGTACAAACTATTTTATCAATAAAGCGAAGTTTTATTTTCCGCTGTTTAATTTCTGTCTGTCTTGTAATTTATCTGCATCTTTTACCCTAAATGCTCCACAGAACTTAGTGTATTCCCTTTGTGAGTGACACTAACGGATGTGGGGTGTTACCCATGGTATTAGAGCTGAAGGTTACCGGATCAGATAAAGGATTTGAAAAATTATTTTCAAAATAGTTTTAAAAGAAGCATTTTCAAAAGAAAAGATTTGTTTTAAAAGGCATATTCCCCAAAGCCATACGCACAATCTTCTCTTCCTCTGTTTGAATTCTTGTCTCCTTCTTTCTTGAGTCTCTAGGGCTCCTGGCTTTCTGGGAGGTAACCTCATCGAAGGGCGAAGTAGTGCCCGACTTCCATCTATAACCGTAGTAGTTTCACCTGCGGCTAGTTTTCTTTCAAGCTTATAGGGTTTTCTGTACGATGGAAGCAACTTTCGAAATATTTGTCAACATGGTTACACACGGAAGGGGATGAGGAGTTTAGCTAGGGAGCACAACCCTAGGATGAGAAATTCATGGATGTAGATTTAGCTCACGAAGGAGGTAGAAATTATAGAACCTAAGACAAGAGGAAGTATCTTTACTATGGTGTGATAGGGCATATAATTAAGGATAGGGGCAAGAATGAGGAACAAGATTTTTAGAAGGGCAAGTACATACTTTCACCACCAAGCGTACCTAGGAGAAGGGTAGTAAAGTTCAGTTGGAAGAGTCTAGTTTTTGCTGTTCGTACTCTTTCCTTTGGTTTTAGCGCTTCGCATTTGTTCATATCCACTTCCATAGTTTAGTCTCTGCACCATAGTACTTGTATAGTAGAAAGATCCAACTAGAGTCTCAAATCCAATTGATGGTCCGACCAGTTTATTTTGGTTAGTAGGGATTTGAGAATAGCTATCAAGTTTGCTTATATCATCTCACGTAGATCGTCTAAATTCAGAGGAGGTATTCCTTGGGTGCTTGTCTGATATTGGTTTAGGCCTTTGGGGCTTGTACTTGAAGAATGTCGAGTTCGACTAGGATGGTTTTGCGTGAGAGATGAATAGTTGTGGCAGGCACTCTAAAAAGCACGTAGTAACCTTTCGACCCTTATAGTTATGGCACGGCGGATAAGAGGGAGACCTCTAATCATCTTAGTATATATACTTGGTACCGTGACTGACATCTATTTATTTTGGAAATGGAGATCAGGAACTTCACAATCGTGAAGTTAAATTAGTTAAGATACAGTGGAGTAAAGCTCAAGAAGGCTAGATACTAGCATCATACCCTTTTCCTTAAGGGTGCATCCTTGATTTCTTTGGTAGGAGCTTTACGCATAATTGTTTCTCTCTTTCCAAAGTATATCCTCTAGGTCGTATCCTCGATCCTTAGGTAGAAGCCAATGGATGTAAACATGTGTTTGAAACATGTTATGGTTGGTGGTTGCAAGTGGTTGCTAATGGTTGCTCGTGGATGCATATGCATATGTATTAGGCACTAGATCAGTTCGGACGCTTTCATGTTGCATTTACAGATATGTATTTGTTTGTAAGTTGAACTTGATATGTTATCATATGGATGTTGCATATGGATGAATGGCTATGCACGCATGTAGTATTTACATAACTAGGGATGCTTGCATACATGATTGGACGCATGGCACTGACATGATTCGTATTAAGGAAGTCAACTAAATCAGTAGACCGCCTGATTTTGCATTAGATAAAGACATATACACACACTATGCATATGAACATGAAAGCATTAGAAATCTTTTAAGGATAGTGAATGCCTGTGATTGAATGGTTGAGTAGATGGGTGATTGGATGGTAGGACACATTCTTCCTAACTTGAAGATTTCGGGGAAAAATCCTTTTAAGTGGGGGAGAATGTAACACCCTGTAATTCTGTAACACTAAGATTCACGAATAAGAACAGAATTAATTTTTAAAATCAAAATCAAGGGAAACGGATTGTGCCATTGCGTTCGTCTCGGAATTCTGCATGAAAACGAGTCCGAGTTTGCGTAAATCGGAGTGCGTATGAGGAAGATATGGCCTTCGGAAGATTCAGCGAAGTTCAAATTTCAAAACAGGTCAGAAAACAAGTTCAAAATTCAAAATCGGACCCAGATTGGACTGGGCGGGAATTTTCCTGCCCAAGGCACCCAGGTCGACTGGGTAGTCGACCTGTGGGCACCCAGGTCGACTAGGTAGTTGACCTAGGTCACCCAGGTCGACTGGGTAGTCGACCTGGGGGTCGACCCCCCTGCTTTTTCCTGTTTTCTGAACCTGGTTCGTTCTGATGAATTTGGTCACGTTTTCTGCTTAGGTTCGTCCGCCTAATCCTATATAAACAGCCTTTGTCTCCTTCTCTATTCACAATTCTTTTCTATCCTTATGCCGCCTCTGAGAAAATATATAAATAAATAATATATAAAATAAATCAAGACGAGGAAATGCTGCTAATGACTTTCAAGAAGAGGTTCAAGTCAAGCTAGGATTTCAGGTGAAGATTCAAACGACTGCAACGACTGTTTTTCTACGAATCTAATCTAATCTCTGTAAGTCAGTTATTTTTATATTTGAACGTTTTCTCTATTTGTGACATGAAATTAAAGGAATAAAAGAATATGACAAAACTTTCTATTCGAATCTATGCCTATATCTTTGGACCAAATTAAGAACTGTTATGATTCGATGACCAATTAGGCCTTGCCTATGACCATGAACATTGCCTATGACTATGAACATTGCATATGACTATGAATATTGCCTATGACTGTGACCATGACTATGAGAATTATTTCCTTTAACTGCGAACACAAGCCTATGCCTTTGATTAGGAAGCATAAACTATTGCCTGTGACATAAATTGGACAACTGTGATTAAACACCTATGACTCATGACTAGGAAAGTGTTGCTTAAGTTTTGTGATTATGAAATTGGGTCTAAACCCAATTATCTATTCTGTCTATTCTTGGTTTTCTCTGGTTTTAGATCTTGGGAATTTACCTATTAAGTTAGGTCTACCCATGTTTATCTATTCTGTCTATTCTTGGTTTTCTTTGGTTTTAGATCTTGGGAATTTACCTATTAAGTTAGGTCTACCCATGTTCTTGAACCTATACTATTCAACCCTTTTCATGTCGTAATTTTACCATATCTATATGCCTGTGAATTGTCATCTTATGCCAATTGTTATGCCCGTTCTTTCATGGCATTTTGGCTCATTCCCTTCTATCCACGAATCTATCTTTATTTATGATCTAGGTTGAATCATAATTATACGAACGATGGGAATACGTTTTGGGGAAAAACGGGAAATTGGCTAAACTTGGAAATTGGCATAATTTGGGAACATGCATTATAGCATGACTATTAAGATGAAAACTAGAATAATAAGTCTAGTTTTGACATGAACTAGAATTAGAATATTAAATCAGAATTGGGTGGCTAAATTAAGCTTGATAAGTATATTAGCATAATTGGGCGTAAATGGTAAATGGTTAAATGGGCCACAAAATAGGTAGTTGGTATGCAAATTAAGTTTTGGGCATAAACGGTGAACTAGAATATGAAATTTAGTTTGGCAAAAACTGTAAACTATAATATAAAATCGAGTTTTGGCATAAACTGTAAATGGGGGTGTTGTATCAAAATCGCTATAAACTGTAAGATAGGCAAATCAAGATTTGGGCCTAGAATACAAGTCCATTAGTAGGCATGGCAAATGTAAGGGTATAGGCCAAATTTATTTTAAAAAGGGAAAATGGACTTTGAGGATAAGTGGTTAAACTTTGAGGATAAACTGTTAACAATTTATTTATATACAAAGAAAAGGTTTATTAACGACATCTCTTTTAATAACACACCAGAAAGTTCTAGGGTGACAGAGAGGATAGTGTCTAGGCTTGGGTTTGGAAAATACAAGTTTCCTGCTCTCCCTGGCTATCCCTAACTGATCCGACGGACGGGATGGTTACTTTCAAAACCTGATTTGAAAATTAATCAAAACCCTTTGAACTTAGAAAACACGAATATGCCTAACCCGAGGTTAGACTGAGTTGCGATGTAAACCTGCCCGGAACCAACCGGCACATCCAGTATTCGCAACAATATCTGTCTAATGTGAGTGGTCGCGGATTTAATCTATTTAATTAAAGCTATAACAAGAATGGTAGGGTTAAGTTAACTAAGACACTTAACCAATTCAACAAGATAACCAAGCCGATGGGTGGGGTTAGGTTCATACAGACACTTAACACAGTTAAGCTAGAATGGGAGGGTTAAGTCCATAGGAACACTTAACCAACTTAACACAGTCAAGCTAGAATGGGAAGGCTAAGTCCATAGGGACACTTAACCAAACTTATGGTAACAAGACCAGATTTGTAGGGATTAAGTAACTAAGAAAACACTTAGCCAAATTAACATGTTAACTAGACTAGAAGGTGGGGTTAAGTAAAGTTAATACGCTTAGCCAAATTAACATGTTAACTAGACTAGAAGTTGGGGTTAGGTAAATACACTTAGCCAATTTGATATGTTAGCTGGGCTAGACCGTAGGGTTAAGTAAGCTTGAACACTTAACCATCGGATTGTGATAAAGGAATAGGGTTAAGTCTAAAACATGAAGGGATAATACTTAACCATTAATAATAACATGTCAGTTAAAACAGACGGGCAAGGAACACTTAACCAATACAGGATGAATGGGTAGGGTTAAGTAATAAGAAATACTTAACCAATATAACTTGGTTTGTGGTAGGGTTAAGTCATCATGAATTACTGATAACACTTAACCAGTTTAACAGGATGGATGAAGAGGGTTAAGTTCGCTTGAATTGACTAATGACACTTAACCAATCCAAATTGACAGGAAAGAGAACTAAGTAGTAAACCTTAGTTAAGAAAACAACGATTCTGGAAACTAAGTGGTAAATCTTAGTTAGTAAAACTTAGTAGTAATTCTTAGTATAACACGGGAAGGAGTGAATGTCCGTCTGAGTAAAAAGGAGGCTCCAACGAATTGGGTTACGAAGCCCGAGGCTTCGAGGGGACGTGAGGGTACTCTTGGTATCCCTCTGTGAGGCTGCAGATGATCCTCCTGGGCTCACAGAGGTTAAGGTCTGCGTAGAAGAACCAGGGGTATGCCTTGGTTGCAATATATGGCAACCTAAAGACTAGGATGGACCGGTGTGATTCGGTGAGAAAACGGTAGCCCTGTGATAGCAACTCGTCATCTACCATCCATCTTGAGTCAATCGAGATATGTGAAGCGAAAAGGCGGAGAACTCCAAAAGACCATATACTTGCTATCTAGTTATGGGTGAGGAGGGCCATAGGATAGTGGGGCACCGGGGGCCTGCGTATAGTTCTCATTTTTCAAGGTGTGCCTTTCATTAGTTGAGGGAGGGGTCAAGTGGGACCATAGCCACTAGAATAAAAACAGACCTTAGCATCTACATCGGCAGATATCTGAAAGCTCCCGACCGAGTTCTGTATTCCTTGATTTGCCCTGCCATAGGACTCGGGCTGCACATTACAGGACATGTGCGTCTAGACAAGCGATAACAATTCGTGATACATGCGTGGGGAAGTATAGGAACATATACCACTTTAGGTAGTGTGTCCTACACTTGGGGGCATCGTTCGACAGGTAGCATAATCCCTAGTTGAACTACGTGGCATAAACCCTGAATCCGAGAAGCGTTCACCAGATAGCGTGAACTCTAGTTGAATCTAGAAGGCACTTGATAGAAAACCATAGATTAGATCTAGGTAACAAATAATAAATGTATGCCTGAAGGCAATGGAAACTACAGGGATTGGGATCACGTTATCATTACTAGTTGGGACACTAGTTAGGCGGTGCAGAGATATAGAAACCAGTATAACAAGGAAATAACGAAGCGGCGAAAGTATTAGAGCATATCCAGTTTATCTTAGCTTAGAATATCTTGTGTTAATCTTGTCTAATCTTGCCAACCCTATCATCATGGTGTTATCTTGTATTCAGTTAATTCATGTCGTTTTGTTTTCCCATGTTCACATGCTAGAAGTTACTGAACTTACTCAGGCATTATGTCTGACTCTGTTTTTCTTTCGTCTTCTTTTCTTCCGTTCCCCCCCCCCCAGGTAGTAAAGGAGGGAATAGTATAGCTCAGGTTAAGTTGGACTGTCACTCTTTCCCAGCTTGAAGATTTGTCGAAGTTTGCTTGGATTCTCTTTTCAGATGCTATGGCTGGCTCTTACTAAATTTGGGGAATATAAATGTTGTTTTTTGCTTCTTTATTTTGTAAGACAGATGATACTCTGATATTGTAAAGAAATCATTGTACAAACTATTTTATCAATAAAGCAAAGTTTTATTTTTCGCTGTTTAATTTCTGTCTGTCTTGTAATTTACCTGCATCTTTTACCCTAAATGCTCCACAGAACTTAGTGCATTCCCTTTGTGAGTGACACTAACGGATGTGGGGTGTTACAATAGTCAGTCATTCTATCATTATCTTTTATCCGTCCTTTTATCTTGATCAACTCTTCAAATCACCATTATAGTTGTTCTGACTCTTTCCTTAATTGTACAGAACTAACTAGAAATGAGTACCGCTGTCGCTAGAGCCGCTAGAGCAAGGAGGCAGAATGCCGCTGGAACCGAGGAGGCTATTGTTCAGCAACCACCACCACCGCAGCCCTTTGATTTAGATAAGATGGAAAAGAAGTACAAGAACCTGGGAGGGGTGCCATTCAAGGGTACTGAGACTGTGACACAAGCTCAAGCTTGGCTGAGGATCTGTGTAAAGATTTTTGGAGGATTAGAGCTGGAGGATCATTGGAAAAGACTAGTGGCTTCATGGCTGTTACAGGAGGAAGCTCAAAATTGGTGGGACACTGTCACGGTTGGAGGGATTGCAGACAATATGACTTGGACGAGGTTTAAGGAGCTTTTCAATGACAAATATATTCCAAGGCAGGAGGTAGAGAAACTACATGATGAGTTCGCCAATCTGAAGCAAGGCGACAAGACCATTTCAGAATATGTACGAAGATTTGAAGACCTTTCCCGCTATGCCCCTGAATTGGTTCAAGATGATTTTCAAAAGAATAAGAGGTTCATAAATGGGCTTGCGAGGAAGTATATTGATAGAGCCACTGCCCACATCGACCTCTCTTTCAATAGGCTGGTGGAGTTCGCTTGTCGTTATGAGGAAAATGATAGGAAGAATTCTCAACAAGACAGGGAAAGGAGCTTAGCCAACAACAAGAGGAAGCAAACTGAGAAGAAGACTGTAGGAAACAATTCTGGAGCTGCTAAGGGGCACGATAAGTCGAAGGTGCAATGCTACAACTGCCAAAAATTTGGGCACTACAGCAAGGACTGCAGGAATCCTAAGAAGGCCCGAAGCGACGACACCAAGGAATGCTACAATTGCCACAAGAAGGGTCATATCAAGCCAAACTGTCCGCTGTTGAATGGAGCGCAGGTAGCACATGTGTATGAAGGGGCTAGTGCACCATCTTCTTCCGCTCCTACTTCTTCCGAAGGTGCAGGTAAGCCTGATGTTTTAGATGGTACCATTTCTGTTAAAAATATCCCTGTTACTGCCTTATTTGATACGGGTGCATCGAGAAGCTTTATTTCTAGCAATGCGGTCCAGAAATTGAAGCTAAAGCAAAGAAGTTTTAAAGAACCACTAAATGTTCACAACCGTGTAGGAGGTTCTACCACTCTAGATTTATTTTGTAAAGTGCCAATATCTTACTCCTATTTCAAATTTCCATTTAACTTGATCATTATGAATTTCTCCGAGTTTGATATCATCCTCGGTCTTGATTGGCTGACCAAATATGACGCTGAAGTATTATGTTCAGAAAGAGTGGTTAAGGTGAACACAGGTTTCGGAAACACTGTCGCTATACCTTGCCATAGGCCAAAATCTGACAGAAAGGCATTCTGGTCTTCCCTAGAGATCACTCCCATTTCCTTAGAAAATATTCCCATGGTCAAAGACTACGCGGATGTATTTGAAGAAGTGGACAGCCTACCCCCACGAAGGGAAATAGATTTCAGGATAGATTTTGTTCCTAATGCAAGACCTGTAGTTCATGCTATCAGAAGGATGACGCCTAAAGAAAAGGAAGAATTGCAAACCCAAACTAAGCAGCTTCTGTGGAAGGGACTCATCCGACCTAGCTTTTCAAATTGGGGTGCAGCTGTGGTGTTTGTCCCCAAATCGGACGGTACTCTAAGACTTTGTGTCGATTACTGCGATCTTAACAAACAAACATTGAAGAACAAATACCCCTTGCCCCGCATAAATGATTTGATTTTCCAATTGAATGGAGCCAAGGTGTTTTCGAAGATGGACCTAGCCACCGGTTTCCACCAACTCCGCATTTATGCAATGCTCTAGCCTACTTTGTTGACTTGATGAGTAGGGTCTTCAGGGAGGTCCTAAATAAATTCGTCCTAGTCTTCATTGATGATATTCTAATCTATTCTAAAACTAAGGAGGAGCATGAAGGGCATTTAAGGGAAGTGTTGGAAATTCTGCGATGAAATGTTCTAAAAGCAAAGTTTTCCAAATGCACATTTTGGCAAGAGGAAATAAAATTCTTGGGCCATGTTGTGTCTAAAGAAGGAATCGCAGTTGATCCAAGTAAAATTGCTGCCATTCGAGATTGGAAGCAGCCCAGTACACCCACTGAAGTAAGAAGCTTCCTAGGTTTAGCCAGATATTATAGGAAATTTGTCGAAGGTTTCGACAAGCTGTCTTGCCCATTAACAAAGCTTACCAAGAAGCATGCCAAGTTCAATTGGACATCGGATTGTGAGGAGGCATTCTAAAAGCTAAAGGTGAGTTTGACCACTGCTGTGACGACAAAGAATTTCGCTCGGTCCGAACCAGTCGCTAAACCGACCCAGACCGTTCGAAACGCCCTATCGTTTGAGAACACGACAAAATAGAATGCATACAGAAGAACATTTCATTGTATATTACAACAATGCATCAGATTACAAGAATATACAGAGTATAAATGAATATTACACAGAAATATCAGAGATTTAAATTACATTTAAATACATAGCAGCGGAAAATAATACAATACACAACTAGAAGGAGATATACGGATACAAAGCTTTCCGGATATCGTTCCAGCTGTAAACCAGGATCCTGTGAATATAAATCTGCAAAACCAAAACTACTAGCTGCCCGTGTCAAAATAAGGGCACCCAGAGTTTAGGTTAAAACAATAAACTCCAGGTCAGTCATGGGACTGGTGTGAGAACTAAAACAGTTAATCTTTATTTTTAATGTTCGGTAAATCAAGGGACCACGCCGTATAACACGGAACGGGTTTCCTCCCAAGAGTACCAGTGCATAAAACAACAGCGCAATGCTAAATAAAGAAAAATGAAGCTATTATAAGACCCAGGTCCTATCATACAATGCAACGCAAGCCGGGGGATAGGGTTTTTACCTTATAATAGCCAAGAATGCTTGATACGTTTAAAACAAATCATTTGATACTATTATAAGTGCATAGTGTATAAAACAACTTCAAATCATAAGTATCAATCATAGGCGGCATGAGCGCCCCATCCCACTATGTCGCCATACTAGGCTCTACAAATAAAACCGCAAAGTCACGTATTTTGAAATTGGATTTCCATCTATGAACCGAGGCAAAAGATAGTCCTCAACCGATTCGTGACTCTCTAGCCCGAGCCACAGGATCAGAACGCATCAACCCTTTAGATCGTCAGGGCCGGTCCACCGATGTGGATTATTATGCCTGAACACTACGTTTCCCCACCCTATGGGGTGTAAGTGAGCCAACTAAATGACTCCATCGGTTCGAGAACGACCGATCAATCCGAGGCGCCTCGCAACAGCAACAACCACATAAGTCAAACTCGTCAGGGCGTGTAAAACCACTGACGCCACTTCTAGCTAGAAAGAAACGTAAGTCCTCCCTGATGTCCTCTCCCGTTTTTGGTTCATACCGGGTGTGAAACACGCGAGGTAAACGTTACACAAAGCTACGCCACAAAGGCCTTGCTTTGATCATCACCACAAGACTTTGCTTTTCAACAGAAGCCTCGATCAATTGCCACTTAGGCATGCCACACAGGCAATTCACTCCATGCGTTTGATATCCATCAATATATAACCCCTGAGCTCGTACGTCTCAGAGAAGGGCGTTAAGCAAGAGAATAAATTCTCCGCCGCCAGACAGATATATATTTAATAGAGATCAATCACACGGACTAAAATCCAATGTCAGACACACAGTCCATTTACAAGTCCGTTCTGGGGCTGAACGAAACCGGAGGCACCTAGTACCCTGCATATCCATCGATCTCCAAGTACGTCTGGACGATCACTAACTGTTTCCATCTTCTTGGGTGTACAGCCCAATCAAGATCATCAGTTATCACCCAAACGACGTGAAGACCTCCGGTCTTCAACCATCGTCTTCGTCTTCGACTTATCGTCGTATCAGTTATTCAGAATGGGATAAACCCGGTCTTTCCGAATAACTCGCGTATATATTTAAATAAGTGTTACACAAACACAACATACGCCTCATTCCAATTCATCAGTCACTAACCGTAAATTAATCAAGAGAATAATTCCCCAAACATTAACCCCGAAGGCCGAAACCAACATCAAATCAATATCCAGAAAACCATTCTGCTTGGCTAACCGACAGTTAGTTTCTAAATTTCACATTCATAGGGAAAGGTTCCCATAAATTTCATCAAAGATAAATTCTTTAAAATTTATTCTTTAATCTATTTTTGAATATCAATTCAAACTAGTCGGGATTAGCGAACCTTACCGAAGTAATCATTTGTTTTAATTTCCCAATCCCAACCTATTCATCCCATGAAGTAAAACTGGTTATACTTCATATCTAACACCACGGTGTTATCGGTAAATTCAATTACCATTTCACGTTTAAATCTAATTAAAGATTTAACTATCGCCTGGAGCAAAACTGGTGCTACTCCATTCTCGATCATTTCAATCTAATTAAAGATTCATTAAAACTCCACTTAGTTTTAATCTTTAACTGGGTTAAAGAATCAGTGTCATTTAAAACACAGTTCACGATAAACCCAAAATCCCATTCATTAATTATCGGGTTAAAGAACTAGTGTTATTTAAAACACTGTCCACGATAAACCCAAAAATCAATATCTATTCAGTTCCAATTAAATATTATTTAATTGGCACACTTCATTAAATTTAAATAAAAAGATTTAATCTTTTCTCAACTGGGTTCAAGAACAGTGTTAGTGAAGACACCATTCACGACAAACCCAAATCACATTTGATATTCAATACAAGGCTCTGAATAGAAAATATATCGGCTTATATTCAATATCAAATTCTACGACTAACAAATGTCGTATTGGAAATAACGATATAAATATATATCTTTCAAATTTCCATAACAACATATGTATAATCACGAATTCCAACATCGAAATATTCCGAAGACAATTTCGATTCAAATCCACTCCAATGCAATCATTGGAAATTCTGGTTATTTTTAAAACCCTTTTCAAATTCAATTTATTTCTTTAGAAATAAATAGAATTATATTTCTAGTTCAAAACTAGTTCATTTCGATAAAAATCTATTTTTATCTTTTCAAATTTGGAGTTTTTCATCCCAAATCTTCACAAATCATTTCTTATGATTTTACACAAATTATTACTATTTTTAATAATTTTATCAAGGCCCGTACAGTCGATTTCCATCAACGGTCATCGAACTGCACTTACAGCGACCTTTTTCGAATTTGATTTGGACGTATCTCCAAATCCAACCGTTAGATTTCATTTTTCTGACATTCGTTAGAAAGCTCTTTTCGATACGAACCCAACGGTTCCGGTTTTAGGAGAATCCGACGGTCGGATCTCCCGTAATGTCCTTTTGAAATAAATGGTCGAAATTCACGAACTGCCGCGGCGCGGCGCGTTCTATTCAGGCCATTATATTATATATATAATATATATAATATATATTTCGTCGATTTCTATTTAAAACGAATTATATAAATAGTTTTAAATTCGTTTCAAAAGCAATTTCAACTTCCATTTCAATTCAAAGCAAAATTGAATTCTTCTTTATAAATTCGTTTCAAAGTTCATTTCTATTCAATTCAAATTTCAATTCAATTTGAATTCATTTCAATTCGCTTTCAATTCAATTTGAATTTGTTTTCAATTCAATTCATTTCGAAATCGTTTTCAATTCAATTCATTTCGAAATCGTTTTCAATTCAATTCGTTTCGAAATCGTTTTCAATTCAATTCGTTTCGAAATCGTTTTCAATTCAATTCGTTTCGAAATCGTTTTCAATTCAATTCGTTTCGAAATCGTTTTCAATTCAATTCGTTTCGAAATCGTTTTCAATTCAATTGGTTTCGAAATCGTTTTCAATTCAATTGGTTTCGAAATCGTTTTCAATTCAATTCATTTCGAAATCTTTTTCAATTCAATTCATTTCGAAATCGTTTTCAATTCAATTCATTTCGAAATCGTTTTCAATTCAATTCATTTCGAAATCGTTTTCAATTCAATTCGTTTCGAAATCGTTTTCAATTCAATTCGTTTCGAAATCATTTTCAATTCAATTCCTTTCGAAATCGTTTTCAATTCAATTCGTTTCGAAATCGTTTTCAATTCAATTCATTTCGAAATCGTTTTCAATTCAATTCATTTCGAAATCGTTTTCAATTCAATTCATTTCGAAATCGTTTTCAATTCAATTCATTTCGAAATCGTTTTCAATTCAATTCGTTTCGAAATCGTTTTCAATTCAATTCGTTTCGAAATCGTTTTCAATTCAATTCGTTTCGAAATCGTTTTCAATTCAATTCGTTTCGAAATCGTTTTCAATTCAATTCATTTCGAAATCGTTTTCAATTCAATTTATTTCGAAATCGTTTTCAATTCAATTCATTTCGAAATCGTTTTAAATATCGTTCACGTCAAAATGGCGTCAATCTAATCAACACGGCTTCATATATTGATATTTTCAAATATTCCATTTCGAATATTCCTATTTCAAATATTTCTATTTTAAAACTGGAATGAGGCCCAATCAATTACCATATAAAGTTAATTATATGGATTTTCATACAACACATGTATATAATAGCATGGAAAATAATCAACCATCAACCAAAGTGCACTACACTGTATAAGCATCAAATATAGATATCCAACGCTTAAAACAGCCTGTCAATCAACCGATCGACATATTCAATCAATCGGGATGAGTGAACTTCAAATTTCATCCCAACACCCGTGTGGGGTTTTAGACAATCAAACACAGATTTTATTTGTGCAGTTGGGCGATGTGTAAAATTTATCGTCCCAATCAATGTCATTCAAATAGGTGTACATAAACAAACCGTCCGGTTTGTAAATGAATATTTATTTATTCACATTCACGTTAAAAATTATATTTTTAACGATAAAACATTTTATTCCAACATATGAATTTCTATTCAGTTCATTATTTAAATAAAATGATATTTTCATTTTTCTAACATATTTTAGAAAAATTTCGGCGGCATAACGGCACGATACTAGAAACGGGACGAGGCCTAGCCTTATCCCCGGTCTAGTGAAGGCCCACGCCATTCACACATCATCAAATCAATTCATTTCACCACACAATTCAATTTCAATCAAACAATCTCTAATCTATGCAACCAAACAAACAAGTCCATGGTCTGTGGACGGTTGTGTCGGGTGCTACTAAGCACCGTCTGCATCCTAGTATATATATAAAACTAGAAAAGAAATTGAAAGGTGAGAAATTCTCACATATAGCTATCCTAGCTCCACGGCACTTCTTCTGCAGGAAATTTTCATCGTTATCGCATCTTCGCTATCTTCTTTGCCCGTAGCCACTACATATATAAAAATCACACATTTTTATATTTCGTTGTCTTTGAAATAAAAATCACATTTTTATTTATTCACTTTCAATTCAAAAATCATATTTCTATTTCGATATCATATAGATAAAAATTCCATTTCAAAAATATTTATTTCGCCTTTATAAAAATAAAGTTTTCGCCTTTTTCAAAATAAAGATTTCATCATTATAAAAATCATCACTTTACTTCAACGTATATAAAATAAAAATCAGATTTTTATTTTGCTACAGATACAAAGATGATATTTTTATATTCTCTATCCTATAAAGATTATATTTTTAATACTTTAAAAATATAAAAATCATATTTTTACTTCTCTATTTTCTATATAAAGATTTCGCCTTTTCAAATATTTCGCCTTTTCTAATTTAAAGATTTCACCTTTTCTAATTTAAAGATTTCACCTTTATAAAAAATCTCATTTTTATTTTTCTACACATATAAAGATGATATTTTTAATCTTCCTATCATGTAAAAATTATATTTTTAATACTTTAAATATATAAAAATCATATTTTTACATGGCTACTTCAATAAAGATCATATTTTTATTATATAAAAATTATATTTTTAACCTACCACTAATATAAAAATTATATTTTAATACTAATATATATATTACTGATTTTATATTTGCTATATATATTTAAATAAACTGATTTAAAAACTGATTACAAAAAAAGTAAATTAAAATAAATAAATAAAAGTGTAAACAAAACTTACAGCGTGTAAATAAAAGGGGGAGGCGGCGCTTGGGGTCACGGGTGTCAGAGCTTGGACTGGTGGTGGCGGTCGCGGTCAGGGTGGGCGGTGCGGTTCGATTTGAGGGGGTCTAGGGTTGGGGACTTCGAATTGGGGCTGGAGTATTAACGGAGGGAGGCTGGAGCAAATAAGGGGGAAGCAAATAAGGTGGAGCGTGCGGCGGAGGAAGGCTGACCGACGGTGGGGTGGGCGTTTGGATGGGCGCAGGCTAGCGGCGGCGGCGGTGAACCCGGGGAGGCGCGCTCGATTCGATTGAGGTTTTTTTTCTTTTTTTTTTTTCCTTTTTTTTTTCCTGTTACGAAATGCAGAAGTGAGAGGGGGGGGGGGGCCAAAGGTTATAGGGAGAGATTAAATTTTTTTTATTAATTTAATTATTTAATTATTTTATTTTAATTCAAAAAGTCAACTTTTTCAAACGACCTCTAAACGAGGTCCACCGCCTGTCGTCCATAGCGTTTCACCCCCATTCTGAACACAATGGGATATGTATCGTAAGCTGATTCGGCCGTTACAATCAGTTTTCGTTAAATTTACATTTAAATCACTATATTGAATTTTAAACGTACATTTCAAATTACTGGGGTCACATACTAACTAGAAAAATTCCAGAAAAATATTTTCTAGCTTCGTATTGACGATACGGTCCTAACAAAACTAGTTTCGTCGAATTCTGAGACCATTGGAAAAATGGCCATTTTCCAGTCGATTAAAATCAACTGAAATGGTCAAAACACGTTTTCCTTTGCCACGCTCACATATTGATTCGAAAAATTATGAAATTTGGAATCTAGCAATAATTTGACACTGCGGATCCAACAAAAGTGGTTTCGTCGAAATCCGAGGTCATTTGCAAAATGTCCATTTTTAAGGGCCTGAATTCCATAGCGACTATTCAGAATTTTCAACTGGACATATCTTTTGATTCATAAAGTGAAATCTCAGTTTGTTAACTTCGTTGGAAAGATATCGTCAATTAGATCTCATTATTTTTGGTTTCACTAAAATCCGGATTGTTTTGCTCCCGGTACATTCAATTGAAGTTTGAAATCGAATTATCGAACTACCGCGCCATTTTCAATTCTATTATAATTATATATATAATTATTTATATTCTAACAACGACGTATATAATATATACGTCGAATTCCATTCAAAATAAATTTCTCGTCGATATTATTTAAAATAATTCATTTTAAATAATCAAAATTCGCTAAAATTGCCAAAATAAAATTTTCAAACTGGCTCGCATTTTACGGGGTGTTACAATCTCCCCCACTTAAAACTTTTCGTCCCCGAAAAGGAACAAAGTCGAAAGTGGTTTGATTATTCAACTCTATGTTCGATTTGCTACTATTCTCCAACTCTTTAGTTTCTGAAAATTTTCAAAACTTCAAAAATTTGGCTAACACCCTAAATTTTTGAAAAATTTCGCCATAACCTCCCCTGCACCGGGAGCATCGGGGAATTTCAAATAGCTTCCCCGGTCCTTCAGATCTCAAAAAGAAAAAGAAAAAGCCAAGCGGCTAGCCAATAGGCTCATAAAATCATCATCACCCAAACAAAATAGTAAATTATGTAGTAAACATGTACCTATTTGTCGGGCAAACAAATTTTATTCTCTGCTCTAGCCTCCTTGCTATGACCTGTTCAATGATATATATGTATATGCAAGCAAACGCATCCAATTATCAATCTAATTCAATATTTGATTCAATTAGGCATAATGGTTCAAAATGAGCAAACAAATAGGCAAACAACACAAACATCAATCAATTAGTGAATTAAAGTTTCAAATTCATAACTTTTGATATATATACAAAAATCTCATTTTTGATGCCAATTCACAACAATGTGTTCTAGCTATATAAGTTTGGTTCTCACACCAGTCTAATGGAAATATATAGAAATCACACCTTCGAAACACGAACATAAATTCTGATGATGATATATCAATCATCAGAACCATCTCCGGGTGTCTAGAATGTGATTCTATATCTATCCAGTATATTAAAACTTCGACTATACGTTCATGACGCGTATACGCGAAATCTATATATACTCGATTGTCCATATTCAAAATAAATAATCGAATACATTTTAAAATGGTTTAAATTTCAAAATAAAATTGTTTTCATTTGGAAAATATACTCTTCACCCTCGTTCTAGGATACTACTGATCCTATCTCTAACGAGTCATTCTAATTGGATATAACTAATCCAATATCTGATGAATTCTTTTGTATGGTTCTAATGTGTCTTGTTCTCGAGCTCTGTATACCAAAGCTCTGATACCAACTGTGACGGCAAAGAATTTCGCTCGGTCCGAACCAGTCGCTAAACCGACCCAGACCATTCGAAACGCCCTATCGTTTGAGAACACGACAAAATAGAATGCATACAGAAGAACATTTCATTGTATATTACAACAATGCATCAGATTACAAGAATATACAGAGTATAAATGAATATTACACAGAAATATCAGAGATTTAAATTACATTTAAATACATAGCAGCGGAAAATAATACAATACACAACTAGAAGGAGATATACGGATACAAAGCTTTCCGGATATCGTTCCAGCTGTAAACCAGGATCCTGTGAATATAAATCTGCAAAACCAAAACTACTAGCTGCCCGTGTCAAAATAAGGGCACCCAGAGTTTAGGTTAAAACAATAAACTCCAGGTCAGTCATGGGACTGGTGTGAGAACTAAAACAGTTAATCTTTATTTTTAATGTTCGGTAAATCAAGGGACCACGCCGTATAACACGGAACGGGTTTCCTCCCAAGAGTACCAGTGCATAAAACAACAGCGCAATGCTAAATAAAGAAAAATGAAGCTATTATAAGACCCAGGTCCTATCATACAATGCAACGCAAGCCGGGGGATAGGGTTTTTACCTTATAATAGCCAAGAATGCTTGATACGTTTAAAACAAATCATTTGATACTATTATAAGTGCATAGTGTATAAAACAACTTCAAATCATAAGTATCAATCATAGGCGGCATGAGCGCCCCATCCCACTATGTCGCCATACTAGGCTCTACAAATAAAACCGCAAAGTCACGTATTTGGAAATTGGATTTCCATCTATGAACCGAGGCAAAAGATAGTCCTCAACCGATTCGTGACTCTCTAGCCCGAGCCACAGGATCAGAACGCATCAACCCTTTAGATCGTCAGGGCCGGTCCACCGATGTGGATTATTATGCCTGAACACTACGTTTCCCCACCCTATGGGGTGTAAGTGAGCCAACTAAATGACTCCATCGGTTCGAGAACGACCGATCAATCCGAGGCGCCTCGCAACAGCAACAACCACATAAGTCAAACTCGTCAGGGCGTGTAAAACCACTGACGCCACTTCTAGCTAGAAAGAAACGTAAGTCCTCCCTGATGTCCTCTCCCGTTTTTGGTTCATACCGGGTGTGAAACACGCGAGGTAAACGTTACACAAAGCTACGCCACAAAGGCCTTGCTTTGATCATCACCACAAGACTTTGCTTTTCAACAGAAGCCTCGATCAATTGCCACTTAGGCATGCCACACAGGCAATTCACTCCATGCGTTTGATATCCATCAATATATAACCCCTGAGCTCGTACGTCTCAGAGAAGGGCGTTAAGCAAGAGAATAAATTCTCCGCCGCCAGACAGATATATATTTAATAGAGATCAATCACACGGACTAAAATCCAATGTCAGACACACAGTCCATTTACAAGTCCGTTCTGGGGCTGAACGAAACCGGAGGCACCTAGTACCCCGCATATCCATCGATCTCCAAGTACGTCTGGACGATCACTAACTGTTTCCATCTTCTTGGGTGTACAGCCCAATCAAGATCATCAGTTATCACCCAAACGACGTGAAGACCTCCGGTCTTCGACCATCGTCTTCGTCTTCGACTTATCGTCGTATCAGTTATTCAGAATGGGATAAACCCGGTCTTTCCGAATAACTCGCGTATATATTTAAATAAGTGTTACACAAACACAACATACGCCTCATTCCAATTCATCAGTCACTAACCGTAAATTAATCAAGAGAATAATTCCCCAAACATTAACCCCGAAGGCCGAAACCAACATCAGATCAATATCCAGAAAACCATTCTGCTTGGCTAACCGACAGTTAGTTTCTAAATTTCACATTCATAGGGAAAGGTTCCCATAAATTTCATCAAAGATAAATTCTTTAAAATTTATTCTTTAATCTATTTTTGAATATCAATTCAAACTAGTCGGGATTAGCGAACCTTACCGAAGTAATCATTTGTTTTAATTTCCCAATCCCAACCTATTCATCCCATGAAGTAAAACTGGTTATACTTCATATCTAACACCACGGTGTTATCGGTAAATTCAATTACCATTTCACGTTTAAATCTAATTAAAGATTTAACTATCGCCTGGAGCAAAACTGGTGCTACTCCATTCTCGATCATTTCAATCTAATTAAAGATTCATTAAAACTCCACTTAGTTTTAATCTTTAACTGGGTTAAAGAATCAGTGTCATTTAAAACACAGTTCACGATAAACCCAAAATCCCATTCATTAATTATCGGGTTAAAGAACTAGTGTTATTTAAAACACTGTCCACGATAAACCCAAAAATCAATATCTATTCAGTTCCAATTAAATATTATTTAATTGGCACACTTCATTAAATCTAAATAAAAAGATTTAATCTTTTCTCAACTGGGTTCAAGAACAGTGTTAGTGAAGACACCATTCACGACAAACCCAAATCACATTTGATATTCAATACAAGGCTCTGAATAGAAAATATATCGGCTTATATTCAATATCAAATTCTACGACTAACAAATGTCGTATTGGAAATAACGATATAAATATATATCTTTCAAATTTCCATAACAACATATGTATAATCACGAATTCCAACATCGAAATATTCCGAAGACAATTTCGATTCAAATCCACTCCAATGCAATCATTGGAAATTCTGGTTATTTTTAAAACCCTTTTCAAATTCAATTTATTTCTTTAGAAATAAATAGAATTATATTTCTAGTTCAAAACTAGTTCATTTCGATAAAAATCTATTTTTATCTTTTCAAATATGGAGTTTTTCATCCCAAATCTTCACAAATCATTTCTTATGATTTTACACAAATTATTACTATTTTTAATAATTTTATCAAGGCCCGTACAGTCGATTTCCATCAACGGTCATCGAACTGCACTTACAGCGACCTTTTTCGAATTTGATTTGGACGTATCTCCAAATCCAACCATTAGATTTCATTTTTCTGAAATTCGCTAGAAAGCTCTTTTCGATACGAACCCAACGGTTCCGGTTTTAGGAGAATCCGACGGTCGGATCTCCCGTAATGTCCTTTTGAAATAAATGGTCGAAATTCACGAACTGCCGCGGCGCGGCGCGTTCTATTCAGGCCATTATATTATATATATAATATATATAATATATATTTCGTCGATTTCTATTTAAAACGAATTATATAAATAGTTTTAAATTCGTTTCAAAAGCAATTTCAACTTCCATTTCAATTCAAAGCAAAATTGAATTCTTCTTTATAAATTCGTTTCAAAGTTCATTTCTATTCAATTCAAATTTCAATTAAATTTGAATTCATTTCAATTCGCTTTCAATTCAATTTGAATTCGTTTTCAATTCAATTCATTTCGAAATCGTTTTCAATTCAATTCGTTTCGAAATCGTTTTCAATTCAATTCGTTTCGAAATCGTTTTCAATTCAATTCGTTTCGAAATCGTTTTCAATTCAATTCGTTTCGAAATCGTTTTCAATTCAATTCGTTTCGAAATCGTTTTCAATTCAATTCGTTTCGAAATCGTTTTCAATTCAATTCGTTTCGAAATCGTTTTCAATTCAATTCGTTTCGAAATCGTTTTCAATTCAATTCGTTTCGAAATCGTTTTCAATTCAATTCATTTCGAAATCGTTTTCAATTCAATTCTTTCGAAATCGTTTTCAATTCAATTCGTTTCGAAATCGTTTTCAATTCAATTCGTTTCGAAATCGTTTTCAATTCAATTCATTTCGAAATCGTTTTCAATTCAATTCATTTCGAAATCGTTTTCAATTCAATTCATTTCGAAATCGTTTTCAATTCAATTCATTTCGAAATCGTTTTCAATTCAATTCATTTCGAAATCGTTTTCAATTCAATTCATTTCGAAATCGTTTTCAATTCAATTCATTTCGAAATCGTTTTCAATTCAATTCATTTCGAAATCGTTTTCAATTCAATTCTTTCGAAATCGTTTTCAATTCAATTCGTTTCAAAATCGTTTTCAATTCAATTCATTTCGAAATCGTTTTCAATTCAATTCATTTCGAAATCGTTTTCAATTCAATTTGTTTCGAAATCGTTTTCAATTCAATTCATTTCGAAATCGTTTTAAATATCGTTCACGTCAAAATGGCGTCAATCTAATCAACACGGCTTCATATATTGATATTTTCAAATATTCCATTTCGAATATTCCTATTTCAAATATTTCTATTTTAAAACTGGAATGAGGCCCAATCAATTACCATATAAAGTTAATTATATGGATTTTCATACAACACATGTATATAATAGCATGGAAAATAATCAACCATCAACCAAAGTGCACTACACTGTATAAGCATCAAATATAGATATCCAACGCTTAAAACAGCCTGTCAATCAACCGATCGACATATTCAATCAATCGGGATGAGTGAACTTCAAATTTCATCCCAACACCCGTGTGGGGTTTCAGACAATCAAACACAGATTTTATTTGTGCAGTTGGGCGATGTGTAAAATTTATCGTCCCAATCAATGTCATTCAAATAGGTGTACATAAACAAACCGTCCGGTTTGTAAATGAATATTTATTTATTCACATCCACGTTAAAAATTATGTTTTTAACGATAAAACATTTTATTCCAACATATGAATTTCTATTCAGTTCATTATTTAAATAAAATGATATTTTCATTTTTCTAACATATTTTAGAAAAATTTCGGCGGCATAACGGCACGATACTAGAAACGAGACGAGGCCTAGCCTTATCCCCGGTCTAGTGAAGGCCCACGCCATTCACACATCATCAAATCAATTCATTTCACCACACAATTCAATTTCAATCAAACAATCTCTAATCTATGCAACCAAACAAACAAGTCCATGGTCTGTGGACGGTTGTGTCGGGTGCTACTAAGCACCGTCTGCATCCTAGTATATATATAAAACTAGAAAAGAAATTGAAAGGTGAGAAATTCTCACATATAGCTATCCTAGCTCCACGGCACTTCTTCTGCAGGAAATTTTCATCGTTATCGCATCTTCGCTATCTTCTTTGCCCGTAGCCACTACATATATAAAAATCACACATTTTTATATTTCGTTGTCTTTGAAATAAAAATCACATTTTTATTTATTCACTTTCAATTCAAAAATCATATTTCTATTTCGATATCATATAGATAAAAATTCCATTTCAAAAATATTTATTTCGCCTTTATAAAAATAAAGTTTTCGCCTTTTTCAAAATAAAGATTTCATCATTATAAAAATCATCACTTTACTTCAACGTATATAAAATAAAAATCAGATTTTTATTTTGCTACAGATACAAAGATGATATTTTTATATTCTCTATCCTATAAAGATTATATTTTTAATACTTTAAAAATATAAAAATCATATTTTTACTTCTCTATTTTCTATATAAAGATTTCGCCTTTTCAAATATTTCGCCTTTTCTAATTTAAAGATTTCACCTTTTCTAATTTAAAGATTTCACCTTTATAAAAAATCTCATTTTTATTTTTCTACACATATAAAGATGATATTTTTAATCTTCCTATCATGTAAAAATTATATTTTTAATACTTTAAATATATAAAAATCATATTTTTACATGGCTACTTCAATAAAGATCATATTTTTATTATATAAAAATTATATTTTTAACCTACCACTAATATAAAAATTATATTTTAATACTAATATATATATTACTGATTTTATATTTGCTATATATATTTAAATAAACTGATTTAAAAACTGATTACAAGAAAAGTAAATTAAAATAAATAAATAAAAGTGTAAACAAAACTTACAGCGTGTAAATAAAAGGGGGAGGCGGCGCTTGGGGTCACGGGTGTCAGAGCTTGGACTGGTGGTGGCGGTCGCGGTCAGGGTGGGCGGTGCGGTTCGATTTGAGGGGGTCTAGGGTTGGGGACATCGAATTGGGGCTGGAGTATTAACGGAGGGAGGCTGGAGCAAATAAGGGGGAAGCAAATAAGGTGGAGCGTGCGGCGGAGGAAGGCTGACCGACGGTGGGGTGGGCGTTTGGATGGGCGCAGGCTAGCGGCGGCGGCGGTGAACCCGGGGAGGCGCGCTCGATTCGATTGAGGTTTTTTTTCTTTTTTCTTTTCCTTTTTTTTCCTGTTACGAAATGCAGAAGTGAGAGGGGGGGGGCCAAAGGTTATAGGGAGAGATTAAATTTTTTTTTATTAATTTAATTATTTAATTATTTTATTTTAATTCAAAAAGTCAACTTTTTCAAACGACCTCTAAACGAGGTCCACCGCCTGTCGTCCATAGCGTTTCACCCCCATTCCGAACACAATGGGATATGTATCGTAAGCTGATTCGGCCGTTACAATCATTTTTCGTTAAATTTACATTTAAATCACTATATTGAATTTTAAACGTACATTTCAAATTACTGGGGTCACATACTAACTAGAAAAATTCCAGAAAAATATTTTCTAGCTTCGTATTGACGATACGGTCCTAACAAAACTAGTTTCGTCGAATTCTGAGACCGTTGGAAAAATGGCCATTTTCCAGTCGATTAAAATCAACTGAAATGGTCAAAACACGTTTTCCTTTGCCACGCTCACATATTGATTCGAAAAATTATGAAATTTGGAATCTAGCAATAATTTGACACTGCGGATCCAACAAAAGTGGTTTCGTCGAAATCCGAGGTCATTTGCAAAATGTCCATTTTTAAGGGCCTGAATTCCATAGCGACTATTCAGAATTTTCAACTGGACATATCTTTTGATTCATAAAGTGAAATCTCAGTTTGTTAACTTCGTTGGAAAGATATCGTCAATTAGATCTCATTATTTTTGGTTTCACTAAAATCCGGATTGTTTTGCTCCCGGTACATTCAATTGAAGTTTGAAATCGAATTATCGAACTACCGCGCCATTTTCAATTCTATTATAATTATATATATAATTATTTATATTCTAACGACGACGTATATAATATATACGTCGAATTCCATTCAAAATAAATTTCTCGTCGATATTATTTAAAATGATTCATTTTAAATAATCAAAATTCGCTAAAATTGCCAAAATAAAAATTTCAAACTGGCTCGCATTTTACGGGTTGTTACAACTGCTCCCATACTCACCATCATCGATGGCAACCAAGATTTAAAGGTCTACACCGATGCTTCTCAAAGTGGTGGTCTTGGTGCGGTACTGATGCAAAGGGGCAGAGTTGTTGCATATGCAAGTCGCCAATTAAAGCCGCATGAGAAAAATTATCGTGTCCATGACTTAGAGTTGTTGGTCGTAGTCTTTGCTTTAAAAATTTGGAGACATTATCTTTTGGGTGAAAAATTTGAATTATACACAGACCATCAATCTTTGAAGTATCTCTTCGATCAAAAGGATCTAAATTTAAGGCAACAATGATGGCTAGAATTTCTAGAGGCATACGATCTTGACATCTTATATACGCCAGGGAAAGCTAATGTTGTGGCAGACGCACTTAGTAGAAAGGAAGTCATTGTTGCAAGCCTCATCATCACCCCTTCTTTGATTGATAAGATCGCCTCTCTTCAGAAAAGTGATGCTTTTATTCGGAAAATGATTGAAAGAATTCAAGGAGGTGAAAACACGGACTTCCAAATAGATGGCAACGGAGTTCTCAGATTGCACGGGCGGATTTGTGTTCCAAGTACCCCCGAGCTCATAAGAGAAGTTTTAGATGAGGGCCACAAATCAAAGCTTTGCATCCACCCCGGTGTGAGCAAAATGTATCAAGACTTAAAGCGCACATTTTGGTGGAGGTCTATGAAGAGAGATATATCCATTTATGTGAGTAGATGCCCCACATGCCAACAAGTAAAAAGTGATCAACAAAAGCTGGCAGGGTTGTTGCAGCCATTAGAAGTTCCAGATTGGAAGTGGGACCCAGTCTCCATGGATTTCATAAATGGTCTGCCTTAACTAGAAAAGGAAATGACAGCATATGGGTGATCGTGGATCGCTTCACAAAGTCCGCTCATTTCATACCAGTCAAATCCACTAGAACTGCTCAAAGTCTGGCGCAAATCTATTTCAAAGAACTCGTCAGGCTACATGGGTAATAAAACTAAATCTTTCCTTCTCTTCATAATCTGAATGGAAATTTTCTTTTGCAAAATAAATATTAATCTTTTCTTTTTCACAGAGTCCCTAGTAGCATCGTTAGCGACCGTGATCCTATCTTTACTAGTAAATTTTGTAAAGCATTCCAAAATGAGTTGGGAACGAAGTTGAATCTCAGCACCGCGTATCACCCTCAGAGTGACGGCCAGACTGAGAGAGTGAATCGCATTCTTAAAGATTTATTGCGAGCTTGCATACTCGATTTTGGAGGCTCTTGTGAGAATCACTTGCATTTAGTTGAATTCTCGTACAACAATAGCTATCAAGCAAGTTTGAAAATGTCTCCATTTGAAGCCTTATATGGTAGGCCGTGTAGATCGTCAGCATGTTGGGTTGAAAAAGGAAATCGGCTTGTGTTGGGTCCAAACATGATCCGAGAAGCTTTGGACAAAGTTGACTTTATTAAGAAATAAAAGTATCAACCTAGTCAAGGTGCAATGGAGCGGTGATCCTAGAGACTGCACTTGGGAAACCGAGGAGAGTATCAAACAAGCCTATCCCAGATGCAGAGTGGACATCCCCGATTAGTTTTATTTTGAGGTACGCTTAAAATATTTTCTATTCTTTATGTGGTTCCTACTCTTCTACTCTTCTCTTTTTCCTTTTCGAGGACGAAAAGTTCTTAAGCGGGGGAGACTGTAACAACCCGGAATTTGGGGCCAATTTAAAATTTTCATTTTAGAGATTTTAGGGGTGTTTAAATATTTAAAATAAATTATTTCAAATAAAAATGAATGGAAATTTATTTTGAGCAAAGTTAATGCAAATATATTCAAATAAATTGCATAAAGAATTAGAAATAGGAAGGTAGTTTGAAAAGTCAAACTTGAACTTTGACTAACTACCCAGGGTGCAGAATAAACCGGATTTTGATGAAACGAAAATATTTAAATATGTTAATGAATATCTTTCTAACGAATCTGAAAAATCAAAGTTTCATAGCGGGAATCAAAAGTTATGGCCAGATGAATTTTCAGAAAGGTCGATATAGAAAATATATCGCCCTTGAAAATCAACATTTTGCATACGACCTCGGAATTCGACGAAACCACTTTTGTTGGATCCGGAATGTAAAATTATTGCTAGATTTCAAATTTCATGATTTTTGAAGCTAGTATGTGAGCGTGGAAAAATAAACTGTGTTTTGTCAGTTTCGGTCAAAATTAATTGACTGAAAAATAACCATTTTTCAAACCGTCTCAGAATTCAACGAAACAAAGTTTGTTGGGATCATATTGTCATAAGAAAGCCAAAAATAATTTTTCTGGATTTTTCTGACTTCGTATGTGACCTCGGTAAAATTAGAAAGTACGTTCGAATTTAAAAATAAAAGAATTAATTTGAAAATAATAGAAACATGCTTTTAACTTCAGAATTGGACTTCGGCAATAGCGCCATTGCGTTCAGAAGGCGTCAAAACCTATTGTTCGACAGTCGTTGAGCGCGAATTGGAGTTCAAACGAGGAAACCCTATTTTCCTGAATTAAATAAATAAATTAATTAAATAAAAAATATGTGGCAATACGCGTATAAATATAGTTCCATACATCGTCTTCTTCCCCGATGCGTGAAACCCATAGCCGCCCCCTCTTCAAACCTTCTCTCCTCCTTTTCTCCCAATCCGTAGAGAATTAGACCACCCCGCAGTTGAGTTTTTCGAAGCCCTCTTCTTCCTCTTCGACCCCGTACCAAAATTGTCCCTCCCCGAAGCCTGTAGCCGCCGCACCACCTTGCCTAACCCGCCGCCGTTCATGCCCTCCCGCCGCCACCAGGTGCAACCGCACCCCCCCCAGACGCCAGGCGCAAGTGCACCTCTCGTAGCCGCTCCACCTCCCGCAAACCGCTCCTCAAACCATTGATCCAATCTCCCGATTTTATGAATTGAAGTTTTGAACAAAACTGAAATTATAAGGTATGAACAATCTCAGTTTTGCCACGCTTTTAAGCGTTACAGCTGTAGTTGTTGAAAGTTAATTTTGTTCAAATTTTGATAATTAACACATACGAAACCCAAACTGAAAAATTTCAGATTGTGCAAGACCGGACAGCAAATAAAGGTTGCTGAAATCAAGTGCGACCATTTTCTGAATTTTTGGATTTTTCTATTCGCTTTAATCAAGGTGAGAATTTATTTTTAAATAAATTTAATTAATTTGAATGTTATTCTTGCGTATGAGAAGTTGAAAATCAAAAATAAATGAATCGATGATGGATGTTAATATAAGATGCAGATCTGAATTGTTGCGATGTTATGATATTAGATCTGAAATTTTAAGTGTTAGATGTGAAATTTCCTCATTCAAAATTAATTAATTAAATAATTACTTTGTTGTTACGATGTAATCCCATGGTTAATCTTCAGATCTATTTTGTTTAGATATGATTGATGATATTGCTATGTTGCTATGTTAGATAATTGTAAATCTATATGTATTCATCACATGAATGTTATCACACAAAGTCGAACCTTATACTTGGTGTTATGATATGATGTTGAAATTGAACCGTTATGTTAATGCATTGAAATTGAACGATGAAATAAAGATGACATTTTTATATATTATTTTAATGTAAAGATGAACGATGAAATAAAGATGACATTTTTATATAATATTTTAATGTAAAGATGAACGATGAAATAAAGATGACATTTTTATATATTATTTTAATGTAAAGATGAACGATGAAATAAAGATGACATTTTTATATATTATTTTAATGTAAAGATGAACGATGAAATAAAGATGACATTTTTATATATTATTTTAATGTAAAGATGAACGATGAAATAAAGATGACATTTTTATATATTATTTTAATGTAAAGAGGAACGATGAAATAAAGATGACATTTTTATATATTATTTTAATGTAAAGATGAACGATGAAATAAAGATGACATTTTTATATATTATTTTAATGTAAAGATGAACGATGAAATAAAGATGACATTTTTATATGTTATTTTAATGTAAAGAGTAACGATAAAATATAAATGGCATTTTTATATGTGGTTATAATAAAGAATTTCACTGTATGAAAAGTATACATTTTTATTAATGTAAATAAATAGAAATTTCATCGTATGTCAAAATTTACATTTTTATATGTAAATTGTAAAGTGAATTAATATTGTATGTTAAAAATTACATTTTTTTTTTGTAATTGAAATGTGAATTAGATGTAGTGGTTGCATTGTGATTAAAAATTATATTTTTACAATGTAAATTAGATGTAGCGTTTGCATTGTGATTAAAAATTATATTTTTAAAATGTGAATTAGATGTAGTGTTTGCATTGTAATTAAAAATTATATTTTTACAATGTAAATTAGATGTAGTGTTTGCATTGTAATTAAAAATCATGTTTTACAATGTGAATTAAGAGTAGAGTTTGCATTGTCATTAAAAATTATATTTTTATATATAATTTAAAGGTAGGATTTTAAGTGTATCAAAATTTACATTTTCAATGTAAGTAAAAGAATGAAGTCAGGATGCGGTAATATTATTTTCATTTTCAAATGATATTAAAATTTGGTGAGTGTCGGTAGTTGTGTAGAGCGTTGTTTTAATCAAACAACGTTATTACGATTCAATGATTATATATATATAGATATAATTAAAATTAAATGAATAGGGGGTGGTAGTTCGCATTTTGAAATCGTACTTTTAAAAGACTATACAAGAAGATCCGACTGTCGGATTTTCTTGAAATTAAAACCTTAGGACCGTCTTGGAAAAATCTTTCCAACGATATATATTACGTTAAGATCCAACGGTTAGATTCTGAGAAATGTGAAAATCAAAATTGTTTGAATGCAGCGCCATAGTCACCCATGGACTTAAGGCGTCGTTATATTAAAATTTAATTATTTAAATAATTAATGGTGGAATGAATCGTTAATAAAAATAATTATTAATGTATAAGATGGATTTTAAAATATATATATATATATATACGAGGATTATTTGGAAAGACCGAGTACTCTCATTCTAAATAATTAAACGACGTTATTTGAAGTATAAAGATGGTGAATAAAGACCGTAAATCTTCCCTCGAATGGACAACGATCGAGGCCTTGATTTGACTTGCTCCCAATTCAAAGGTCATGGTCATTTCCCAAACGTACGTGTTGATTTCACGGGTTTGGTTTTCGCTCAGACCCAGAGCATAAGCTACTAAATGGATTGTGTGTCTGACATCATACTCTATCAAATATCATGTTATTAATCTTTTTTCGAATGTATGGATGTTTGGTGGCGGGAAATTTATTCTCTTGCTTAACACCCGTTCATATATTTTGGCAAAGGGTTGGTAGTACGGTATGGAGTGATGATGTGGCATGCTAAGATGCATATGATCAAGGTTTTGTTGAAAAACAGGCCTTGTGGGACGATCAAAGCATAGCCTGTTAGGCATAGCTTTGTGTACAACGTGACTTCGCGAGCCTCACACACCGGCGGAGTCTAAAACGGGAGAAGGGAACGCAGGGAGAGCAACACGTTTCTTTCTAGCTAGAAGTGGTGATTGGGTTTTAACACGGCCCAACATTTTACTTATGTGGATGATGGAATGAGGCGCCTCGGATGATAGGTCCTATAGGACTGGGAAATGTGTGTTCAGGAATAACTAATCCGCAACTCGTATGGTGGACCGGCCCTGCAGCTTTCCAAGGGTTCACTGCGGGGGATCTTGAGATATTAGCTAGAATGTCTCGAATCGGTAGGAGCTCCTCCCTAGCCTTAACTCATGATGAAAACCAAAATCCAAATACGACCCTATGAATTTGATTGTATTACTAGTATGGAGGCATAGTAGTATGGGATACTATTCTTCCTAGGATTTCTACATTTACTTTGAAATGTTTTAATATATATTAATAATAATATTAAACTCGTATTTGCCATATTCGGCATGTTTAATCACTATAAGGTAAAACCCTATCCTCTGGTTTGTGTTGCATTGTGTGATGGGACCTGGGTCTTATGGTGATTCCATTTTTCTAAAAAGCATAACGTTGTTGTACGTTTTATTTATCATTTATTCTGACACTTTTATGCACGACAATCCATTAGAGTAAACCCGTTCTGCATTAGCGACGTGGTCTTTGGATTTGCCCTATTAATAGTGACTTATTAGTTAAGAATTCTCACACCAGTCCCACGACTGACCCGCTGTTTGTTTCCACCTTTTTGCAAACTCGGGTGCCCTCTTTCTACATGGGCAGCCAAGTGAACAGGTTTATTCTACACTTAGAGTCTTTTCAGTTGGAGTTGCTTACTATCTTGCTTGGATTTGGTTATGGAGAGGTGATGGCTAGAAGCTTGAAGACACTTATCATTCGCCGCTTTTGCATTTTTCTCTTTCTTTTCATTTCCGACATTAAACTTGGTTTATTGCACGTTGTTTAAGTTGGAGTTGGAACTTATTTCTTTTCTGCAAACTTGATGTAATAATGTAGAATTCTGTGACTGTGGATTTTCTGTGATTGATGACATTATATTTCCGCTGCTATGATGTTGTTACTCTATGAATTTCCTATGCTATTTTGTATCTGTGATATGTATTATTGTATTTATGTTGTATTCCAAATGATTATTCCTTACTTTCATGCCGTGGAAGTTTGGGGTCATCACATAAGGAAGGAGCGAATCGGGAAAGAAGAGGCCTGGCGTGGGGGAATAACCGTCGACTGCTGAATCTACAAGGAAAAAGCACAAGCACAAGAAGAAAAGACATGATTAGTGTTAACAAATCAAGTAGAAGTTACCATTATTTTGGTTGTGTACGCCGATAGTTTACGCAAGTACGACCCTCGCTTTTGGTTTTTCAAGACACGGTGTGGTTTTCGTGTACTCCCTGTCATTAGAAAGAAAAGATGTTTGACATATAGTTTGTTTGATGTGTGTGCGTGGAAATAGAATATGAATTAGTAAAGATCGCAATTTATGTCTAGGTTCGGATGTTCTTCTCATGTTTTCCAGCATCCTGTACTTGCATAAGCGTACTTATCGTTGCACTTAACAAAAAGACGATCGAGGTTCGCGCTCTAGGTTGATTATTCCAAATGGGTGAGATAGAGAGCTGGCTTCAGTAAGTTTCCCTCAGCTCAGGAAACCCGTAGTTTGCGAAACCAGGCTAGT
This sequence comes from Allium sativum, assembly GCA_030737875.1. Classification (NCBI taxonomy): domain Eukaryota; kingdom Viridiplantae; phylum Streptophyta; class Magnoliopsida; order Asparagales; family Amaryllidaceae; genus Allium; species Allium sativum. Next base: position 544,192,216 of record CM060913.1, on the reverse strand, counting down.
CGCTTGCTGTTTTGGGATGCTCAGAGTAAATCCTAAGTCGAGCGAAGGCATACGACATTGAGTAGTCAGGTGGGTGGCTCTCCCATCGTTCATTCGAATTGCAAGAGGCAGGCGTCGTTTATTCACCGAGAAGAGAATCCCGGATCATCAACCCGTAGGGTCCGATCGTGGCTATGGGTTACCCCTTAGCCTTGAGAGATTCGGGAAAGAAATGATTTAAGGTCTGTCTTGGTGTTGCGCAAAGTTTCGACCGACACCCGTAGCTAGGTGAGCAGTTTGCACCGCTCTTTTCTGGCTGTTGGGTGGCCCCAAGTTGCATGGAAATTGGGCGTAGAACAATTTATCCTTCGTCTCGATGCGAGGACGAGGTTCGAATTCGTGGTTCTTTATTTTCGGTCGCATCGTGCACTGGCCACTCGAGTAGCATTGCCGGCTCTTGTGCTCAGGGTGTCGATCGTAGTAAGTGTTGTTTGGCCTTGATGTTAACTCGAGGTTTGGATGGAGGCACCGTCTACCGTGTTTGGGGGGGCCGATATGGTTATCGACTGTTTGCGCGCAAGCTGGTTGTTAGGACTAATCAAATGTGTCATGCACGGAGTAAGCAAAAAAGAGATGGGAAGTTGATGAGACGACCCGATTTCCCGTTCTCACGGAAACAAGGTTATCTTTTGGAATATAACACAGAAACAGATAATAGCAGAACAGAATTAAATAAATACACCAGAATGAACAACAAAATATACTGGATAAAAGTAATCATCAGAGTTACACAGTATACAGGATCTTACTTAGTACAAATACAGTTCAGCTATACATAAATGTCTACAGCGGAAATAAACAAAATATGTACAATAGGAGCTGAACAGCATAAAAAGGAATAAATGATAGAATCCATCTTCAGCTCCAGCTATCCAGAAAGAACCAGCTAAACCTGAATACAAGGCTGCCCGTGTAGAAAAAGGGGCACCCGAGTTTGAGAGTGAAACAAACTACGAGTCAGTCATGGGACTGGTATGAGAAATCCACTCAACACATATATAATTGGCTAATCACAGGACCACGCCACTTTCGTGGAACGGGTTTACTCCATTGGATTGCCAGTGCTTTAAAACAAATCTTTCTTTTAAACATCGCTATGCTTGTTATAAAAATGAAACCGTTATAAGACTCAGTTCCCATCACACAATGCAACGCAAACCGGAGGATAGAGTTTTTACCTTATAACGGCCAAGATATGCTTGATACGAATAAAACAAAGGCATTTGATATTATTGCTAGTGTTTATATGTTTTGAAAACAATTTCAAATCATAACTATCAATCATAGACGGCATTAATGCCCCATACCACTATGTCGCCATATATAGGTATACAATCAAAACCGCACAGTCACGTATTTGGAAATTGGTTTTCCGTCATGAACCAAGGCAAAAGATAGTCCTTACCGAATTCGTGACTCTCTAGCCCGAGCCACCGGAACAGCCGCAACTGCCCCTTGGATCGTCAGGGCTGGTCCACCGATGTGGATTATAGTGCCTGAACAATACGTTTCCCCGCCCTTTGGGGCGTAAATGAGCCAACGAATGACTCCATCGGACCCGGATCGTCCGATCAAACCGAGGCGCCTCGCAACAGCAACAACCACATAGGTGGAAAGTATATAAATGTCAGGGCTGGTAGGTCACTGACACCACCCTAGCTAGAAAGAAACGCATATCCTCCCTGATGTCCTCTCCCGTTTTAGGTTCATACCGAGGTGTGAGGCTCGCGAATTCACGTTACACACAAAGCTACGCCACACAGGCGGTGCTTTGATCATCACCACAAGACTTTGCTTTTCAACAGAAGCCCTGATCACTGCATCTTAGCATGCCACACAGGCAATTCACGCCATGCGATTGATGTCCATCGATATACAACCTCTGAGCTCGTACGTCTCAGAGAAGGGCGTTAAGCAAAAGAATAAATTCTCCGCCGCCAAACAAATGTATATTTAACAGAAATCAATCAACACTGAATAAACTCCAATGTCAGACACACAGTCCATTTACAAGTCCGTTCTGGGTCTGAACGAAACCGGAGGCACTAAATACCTCGCAAACCCTTCGATCAACACGTACGTCTGAACGATCACCACTCATTATCCATATTTCGGGATGCCTCCCAATCAGGATCTCGGTTACCATCCAAACGAGGTGAAGATCTCCGGTCTTCGACCATCGTCTTCATCTTCGAATTTCAATCGTCGGTCGATTATTCGAAATGAGAATTAACTCGGCCTTTTCAAATAATTCACGTATATTTAGAATTTCAAATCGATTTATTTCAATGGTTAAATTATTCGACAACACCAATTGTGTTCTTTAATATAGTTTTCACACCAAACACATTCAACCATCAAACATCACATAAATCAAGCAAATTCAGTTTATTTCCATTCCATATCGCTTACGATATTTTATAACTATTTATCGCTATTTTTATTTATTTTAAAATAGCCATTTTATTCAAAACGACGCTTCGGGCCATAAGGCGGCCGTGGCGCTGTTTTTCTTCAGATTTGATTTACACATATCTGAAAATCTAACCGTTGGATCTTCCCAAAATTTACATCATTAGAAAGGTCTTTTCAAAACGAACCCAACGGTTCCAGTTTCGGGAAAATCCGACGGTCGGATCTCCCGGTACAATCGTTTGAAGTTTCGATTTCAAAATACGAACTGCAGCGTCGTTATTCGATTAAATAAAATTCTATTTATATTTATAAATAAATATAATCGTTTCTGGCGCTGTTTTTCTTTAGATTTGAATTAAACATTCCAGACAATCCAACCGTTGGATTTTTACAAGGTTGGTGCCGTTGGAAAGATTATTCCAAGGCGAACCCGACGGTTGAGGTTTCGGGAAAATCCAATGGTCGGATTTCCCGTACTAGTCGTTTGAAATCACGGTTTCAAAATACGAACTGCACGGCCTCGTTTCGTTTTAATTTTATTTATATTTATATATTTATATAAATATAATTCCTTCAATGATTTCTATATCGTTTTCACTTCAAATATTTTTCTAACTCCTTAAATTTTGGAAAAATTTCGCCATAACCTCCCTTGCACCGGGAGCATCAGGAAATCGCAAATAGCGTTCCCGGTCCTTCTAATCTCAAAAAGAAAAAGAAGAAGCCAAGCGGCTAGCCAACAGGCTCAAAATCATCACCCAAACAAATCAGTAAATGTGTACCTATTTGTCGGGCACAAATTTTATTCCTCTTCTCTAGCCCCTTTGCTATAACCTGTTCAATGAATATTGCATGTACATATATATACAGTTCATATCATTTTTCAATTTCTATTCGACTTCATATTTGATTTCTATTTGGGTTTAAAACTCCATTCATTCTAATGTTACATAAATAGGTGCAAATCATTTCATTAGCTAATTAATGAATATTTCAACTCATATATGTTTATTTTGAACAAGTGGCTATTTTTAACACTTCACATTTCAACGATTTATGCATACAATAAAAATGTGATTTTTTTATTGTAAAACAATTCATTTCAAAACACTATTTTTCTATATAGTTCATATAGTCGATAAAAGGTGATTTTTATTATCAAACAATTTATTTCAAAATATGAATACCATTCAACACATGAATTTCTAAACAACGAATGAATATCAATTCAACACATGAATGTTTTCAATAGTTTTTATATATAGATAAAAATGTGATTTTTATTATCGAACAATTTATTTCAAAATATGAATACCATTCAACACATGAATTTCTAAACAACGAATGAATATCAATTCAACACATGAATGTTTTCAATAGTTTTTATATATAGATAAAAATGTGATTTTTATTATCGAACAATTTATTTCAAAATATGAATACCATTCAACACATGAATTTCTAAACAACGAATGAATATCAATTCAACACATGAATGTTTTCAATAGTTTTTCTATATAGATAAAAATGTGATTTTTTATTATCGAACAATTTATTTCAAAATATGAATACCATTCAACACATGAATTTCTAAACAACGAATGAATATCAATTCAACACATGAATGTTTTCAATACAATGAATAAATATAGTTTAAGCATATGAAAATAATTCAAACACACAAATATTATTCAAAATTTCGGCAGCATAACGGCAGGGTAGTTACACCGGCACCGTCCCTAGTACGGCTCCTCGCTCTACCTTAAAACCTCGCGGTTTTTGACAATGGGAAACATGCATCTAGTTCGCACGCAGGCGGCATGTATATATATTTATTTCATTTCCACAAACTAATCCTATGTGGTTTCAACCAAATATTTCACAACCACCAATGGGTATTTTTCAACCACAATCAATCCAATATCAATCACAAACAATCCCAAACAATCATTCAATTTTCACAACAATTTCAACCAATAAATATCGTCCATGGTTTGTGGACGAGGGGCGTATATATATATATATATATATATATATATATATATATATATATATAGATATATAGATATTTATATATAGCTATTCACTTTCATTTTCAACACATATATAATTATTTTTAAATCAGAAATCTCACCAATAGCTATCCAACTTCAAGACTCTTCCTTTATAGAAATCTTCGCCTTTTGTTGCTTTCGCCCGTATTCTCTACAAATGTAAAAATAGAATTTTTACGATGCTATTCAATATATAAAAATATGATTTTTACTCCGACTTTCTCTAAATAAAAATATGATTTTTACTTTTGCTTTCAACATATAAAAATATGTTTTTTTCTTTTGCTTTCAACATATAAAAATATGTTTTTTTCTTTTGCTTTCAACATATAAAAATATGTTTTTTTTTCTTTTACAAAATCAGTTTTTACTTTTAAAAATAAAACAGTTTTAATCTTTTTAAAACAAAACAGTTTTTAAAATCTTTTAAAAATTCAGTTTTTAAAATCTTTTTAAATCAGTTTTACTTTCTTTTTTAAAAATTCTGTTTTTACATTCTTTTATAAAAATGCAGTTTTTACTTTATAAAAATTTCAGTTTATTCAACATAAAAATTTATGTTTTAAACTTTATAAAAATTTATGTTTTAAACTTTATAAAAATTTCTGTTTTAAACTTTATCAAAATTTCTGTTTTAAACTTATAAAAAAAATTCAGTTCTAAACTTTATAAAAATTCAGTTTTATAGAATTTAAAAATAAAAATAAAATACTTACAGAGGAGCGGGGGGGGGGGGGGGGGGAAGGAGATCGGAGGCGCTCGCTTCGAGGGGCGGCTCGGGGTTCGATCGCTGGAGGCGGGGCTTGGAGGCTCGATCGATGGAGGCGGCGCTTCGGGGCTCGAGGTAGGCGGAGGCCCAGTGCGGCGGCGCGTTGCTGCGATGAGGAGGAGCAGTCGGTCTTCGACGAGGGTTTCCCCTTTTTTTTTTTTTTCTGTTTACCCGAAATCAAAGTGAACGGGGGGGGGGGGGGGGGGCAGGAAGAAGATAAAGAGGAGGGAGGGAATTAAAATTATTTTATTATTTTATTATTTAATTTCGCAAAAAGGTTGACTTTTACATATGCCCTCGAAACGAGGCCCACCGCCTGTCGCCCATAGCGTTTCACCCCCATTCCGAACACAATGGGATATGTATCGCAAGCTGATTTGATCGTTACAATCAGTTTCCTTTTGAATTTTCATTTAAATCACTATATTAAATTTTAAACGTACATTTCAATTTACCGGGGTCACATACTAACTAGAAAAATTCCAGAAAAATAATTTCTAGCTTCGTATTGACGATACGGTCCTAACAAAACTAGTTTCGTCGAATTCTGAGACCGTTTGAAAAATGGCCAATTTCCAGTCGATTAAAATCAACTGAAATCGGTCAAACGCGTTTTCCTTTGCCACGCTCACATATTGATTCGAAAAATTATGAAATTTGAAACCTAGCAATAACCTGACACTGCGGATCTAACAAAAGTGGTTTCGTCTAAATCCGAGGTCGTTTGCAAAATGTCCATTTTTAAGGGCCTGAATTCCATAGCGACTATTCAGAATTTTCAACTGGACATATCTTTTGATTCCCTCTATCAAATTTCGATTGGTCGGATTCGTTAGAAAGATATTATCAATTAGATTCCTTTATTTTTGGTTTCACTAAAATCTGGATTGTTTTGCACCCGGTATATTCAATTGAAGTTTGAAATCGAATTATCGAACTACCGCGCCATTTTCAATTCTATATATAATTATAATTAATTATATTCGTTTTCAAATGTCGATTCAAACTCAGTTTTCATTGCCATTATCTAAAATATTTATTTTAAATATTTAAAATCCATTATTTTAGCCAATTTAAAATTTTTAAATTGGTTCAGATTTTCTGGGTCGTTACAATCTCCCCCACTTAAAACTTTTCGTCCCCGAAAAGGAATAAAGTCGAAAGTGGTTTGATAAATCTACAATCCCACAATACAACAACCAATTTGTTTTTAATATTCAGAGTATAGAATAAACAATGCACATCCATGGGAAGAAAATAGTAACAGAATAGAGAATTAAATGGTAATGCAAGGTAAAGTAAATGTACCTTGCACCAGAGTCAATCAGAGATATCCACTCGGCATCTGGGGTAAGCTTTCTGAATGCTCTCCTCAGTTTCCCAAGTACAATCTCGCGGATCTCCACTCCATTGCACTTTGACTAAGCGAACCTTCTTGTTCCTCAGTTCTTTGGTTTCTTTGCCGATGATCTTCAGCGGCTCACGCCTCACAGCTAATTCTGGAGTAATTTCAATATCCTGCTGAGCTGCTTCTTCCACGATCAAGTCTGGATCATGAACGTGCTTTCGAAGTTAAGATATATGAAATACATCATGCACTCCAGGCAACCAATCAGGCAATTTGACCCTATAAGCGAGAGTCCCAATCCGTTCCAGAATAGGAAACGGACCAATGAATTTGGGTGCCAACTTTCCAGTTTTACCGAACCGGATAACTCCTCTCATCGGCGATACTTTCAAATATACATAGTCGCCAACTTCAAAGGATATATCTCTTCTTCTTTTATCGGCGTAGCTCTTTTGTCGGCTTTGAGCGGCGAGTAATCTCTTCTTAATAAAATCGACTTTGTCGGCAGCTTCTCGAATCATATCAGGACCCAACACAAGTCTATTTCCAGGCTCGACCCAACAAGCAGGAGATCGGCACGGTCTACCGTACAATGCTTCGAATGGCGACATTGTCAGACTCGCCTGGTAGCTGTTGTTATAAGAGAATTCAGCCAAATGTAGATGGTCTTCCCATGATCCACCGAAATCTATAACACAAGCCCGCAATAGATCTTCTAAAATGCGATTCACCCTCTCAGTCTGACCGTCTGTCTGAGGATGATAAGCGGTGCTCATGTTTAACTTCGTTCCTAGCTCGACTTGAAATGCTTCCCAGAATTTACTAGTGAATATTGTATCTCTATCACTTACTATACTGAGCGGCACTCCATGTAGTCTAACTATTTCCCTGAAGTATATCTGCGCCAGACTCTGAGCGGTTCTATTTGATCTGACAGGTATGAAATGGGCGGTCTTCGTGAAGCGATCTACGATCACCCAAATACTATCATTTCCCTTTCTGGTTCTGGGCAACCCATCAATGAAATCCATAGAAATATGTTCCCACTTCCAGCCAGGAACTTCTAGCGGTTGTAATAATCCAGCCAATTTCTGTTGGTCACTCTTGACTAGCTGGCAAGTAGGGCAGCGGCTAACATATATTGAAACGTCTCTTTTCATAGCCTTCCACCAGAATGTTCTTTTGAGATCGTTATACATTTTGGCCACGCCAGGATGGATACTCAGCTTGGACTTGTGACACTCGTCTAACACTTCCCTTTTTAACTCTGGGATGTCAGGAACACAAATCCTTCCTTTTAATCTCAAGGTCTCGTCGTTATCTATTTGAAAACACGAGGGTTCGCCTTTCTGAATCCTTTTTATCATATCTTTAATAAAGTTATCCTCCTTCTGAAGAATAGATATTTTGTCAATCAAGGAAGTCGTGATAATAAAGCTGGCGATCATTACATTCTTTCGACTCAGCGCATCGGCCACGACATTGGCTTTCCCTGGAGTATATATAATTTCAAAGTCATATGCTGCAAGAAACTCCAGCCAACGTTGCTGCCTCAAATTCAGGTCTTTCTGAGTGAACAGATACTTTAACGACTGGTGATCTGTAAACAGTTCAAATCTCTCGCCCAGAAGATAGTGTCTCCAGATTTTCAAAGAGAATATGATAGCCAATAACTCAAGATCATGAGTTACATAGTTTTTCTCGTGTGGTTTCAGTTGACGGCTAGCATAAGCAATAACTTGACCTCTTTGCATCAACACTGCACCAAGGCCTTCTCTAGACGCATCAGTCCAGACTTTTAAATCTTGGTTGCCATCGATGATGGTTAACACTGGAGCTGTAGTTAATCTCAACTTTAGCTCTTCGAAAGCTTCCTCACTCTCTTGAGTCCATTTGAATTTAGAATGCTTCTTTGTAAGCTTCGTTAAGTGACCAGATATCTTCGAAAAGTCTTTAACGAACTTCCGATAATAGCTAGCCAATCCGAGAAAACTGCGGACTTCAGTGGGAGTACTGGGCTGTTTCCAATTTTGAATAGCTGTGATTTTACTTGGATCCACAGCAATTCCTTCTTTCGATACGACGTGGCCCAGAAATTTTACTTCATCTTGCCAGAAGATACATTTGGAAAATTTGGCTTTTAATACATTCCGTCTGAGAATTTCCAAAACCTGTTCCAGATGCTTCTCATGTTCGGCCTTTGATTTAGAGAAGATTAGAATATCATCAATAAAAACCAGAACAAATTTATTCAACACTCCTCTGAATACCCTGTTCATTAGATCGACGAAGTAAGCTGGAGCGTTACATAAGCCGAACGGCATTACTAACCACTCGTAGAATAGGTCGGGACCTCTGAACGCTGTCATTGGAACACACTCTTCGGCAATTCGAAGTTGATGGAAACCTGTAGCTAGGTCCATTCTTGAGAATACTTGTGCTCCATTTAATCGATCCAACAAATCATCGATCCGCGGCAATGGATATTTGTTCTTTATTGTCTGTTTGTTCAGATCTCGATAATCCACGCATAGCCGTAGAGTACCATCAGATTTTGGG